>CM060850.1:13900667-14516067 GCA_030737835.1 Acorus gramineus
ATACCTCATATGCTTTGGATTCTTCCATGAATTGTTGTTTGTGTTGATAAGGTTGCTTGAGATGTATGTATTATTTTGTACTGACCGATTAATCCTGCTTAGTCGATTAATTCTCAGTCCCCCTTCAACTGTCCGACTAGCATCTAGCGCTTTTTAGAATATTGATAATAATTGATTGAGTGACTATCAAATGTTTTATACAATTGTTGATAGGATGATTGTCCAATGTTTTAAACAATGATTGATAGCGCGATATTGAATGTTTTAAAACATTTTTTTTTTTTTTTGTAACTCACCCTTGTGCACGATCATCTTATTTAATCAAAATCTTTTATCAAGTTTATTTTCACCGCCAATACCCTTTGCTACATTGTTCAACAATTACCTTACCATCTCATTAGCAAGAAGGATCCCATGCCATTTTTTTTTTTTCGTTTGATGAAAGCAGTTTGGACAATTTTGTAGCCTCAAGGTCATGATCTTAGTAATGGTCCAAGGGGCTTGCTTGTGTAGATTGGATTTGGAGAATGAGTGCAACAAAATATGTATTGAGCTACCTAAAAATTTATCAGTACTATCTGCTGAAATGGGGGTATCCTTGTTGACATCCCAACAACTTGTTTTATTAAATATTTTTTTAAAAAAATCTATTGTTTCAACTCGAGTTTTCATAAATGTTATTTTATTAGTTTTTTAATAAATATGATTTTCCAATGATGCAAAACACAGGGAAAAAAGTTTGATATGCAATCGGGTTAGAAGTGTTAAAAGTCTCCCCTAAAAGGATAAAGAATGGCCACGTGACTGACAAGATTATGATGGATTGATGCAGTAATGGGACTGGACAACTTATTTGTCTAAACATTTGAAGTTTGGGCTGTTTGGTTGTCTTTAATTTCAGTTTTTATTCGACTTAAAGTTAAAAATTAGTTTTAATCATGTTTGGTTGGGTGTCAAATAAGTTCAATTATATTTTCTCGTTCAATAATTTTTCACAACAATTTTTCAGCCCACGAGGTCTCACTAAAATATTTAGAATAAGTGTTCCGTCATTTGTCCATATTATGAAAATACCAAAGTGCCCCTGTCTATGTTTGATATTTACAAAGGGTATTTAAACCCTCTTTCAACCAAACATTATCTTCTCTCTCCTCATTTCTCTGCGCCGATGTCACCCAAACATGAACCCTAAAATGGACGAGTTAATCCTCTTCGAGCTGCTATCCTTTCTCTGCGCCGATGTCACCAAAACTTGGATGAGTTTCATATTGATGTTCTTCGACTGATCCAGGAAACTCGAAACCCTTAAAAGGCGGTGATTTTTTGTTTGTTAGGGCTTGCGCCGGAGATACCGGAGGATCTGTACCACTTGATAAAGAAGGCGGTGGCGATAAGGAAGCATTTGGAGAGGAATAGGAAGGACAAGGACTCAAAGTTCAGGCTTTTCCTTGTCGAGAACCGGATCCACTGCCTCGCACGCTACTACAAGCGCACTAAGAAGCTCCCCCCCCCCTGTCTGAAAATAGTGAGCACGCATTACCTATGCCTTTTGTTTTGATTTTCTGTCTTCTTTTGGTTATTTGATTGAGTTGTGTGTATCTGTGTTTTTATTCTTCTAATTCTATCTTCTCTAATGATTGTTGAAGTAGTTTTGGTTATTGTTATTCAGTGCCTATCAAAAAATTAAAGGGGGCTGGTTGGGGAAATGATGTAACATTATTGGGATAATTATGGAGCAGTCAAGATTGTAACATATTTAGGATACTCTATGTTTGGGAGCGTCGAAATCCCCAGATCATGTTATAATTAATTCTTATGTCAGATTAATTAATTTATTTGGCTCTTTATTGTCTATGTGGACTCAAATGCTTAGAGGAACCAGGTTAATGGGTGTATATTTTCAGTAGTTATGCAACAGTCAACCTCTTACAAGAGGGGGTGTTCATTTTTTTGCTCTCACTTTTTTTGAACAATGGCATTTAGCCCGGTTTACAGTTCATATAAGTCTTTGTAATCTTATGACATAGATAGAAGTTTATAATTATCAGAGTCCTCGACAGATTTAACTCCAAATTGTTGTTTTTCACGTGTAAGTATCCACGAAAATATTTCATTATTATACATAGGGCATTAGTGGTTGTATTTTGAAATGTTAAAAAGGAATAATCTTTAATATCTCAAAAAGAGCATATGTTCATATTTTCAACCAAACATCAAAATAACATTCAGCACTTATAAAATAGACCATACTACCCTTCTAATAAGCACATAACTAAAGTGGTTAACCAAACACACTTATCTAAATAACTGCTTAATATTTTTCATTGAACTAAACACTTTTTTTCTTTGAACTCTTAAAGATTATCATTATAACCTCTTTTTGCACTTATTAATTAGCTCTTAAAATTCACTTTCCACCACTGCCAAACACCACCTTAGTGTTTCCGTGATATATATCTCAAAAACCAAAGTGATAGAACCCATGTGTGGATCTATTTAATTATTTGTGTGGATCTATGTATTTATTTTTTGGACCTATTCAATTCATTAAGCTCATGTGGTCTCTGTTGTATAATCCGTGCTAGAATTTGTTTGTAAAGGGACCACTAGGCCGCAATTAAACAGTTTAAACAGTTTGATATGCGATGCTTAAGTTTAGGAAAGGATTTAAAGCAGTAGGACCTGGACCTATTGTTAAGAAAACGATCACGGAAGTCAACAACAAACACGAGATTGAACACAAGAACAAAACACCACATCGCACGAAGAACTCAAGATATATGTTGTTCAGTCTAAGCCTACATCCACGGGGCAAAAAACAGAGAATACACTTTGATAGTTGAGATACATTAAGGCCCTGTTTGGTTGCACGTTTGGGTGCGATTCTGTTTTTTGAAAAGCTGAAAAGCTAAAATAATGCAGCCAAACGGGACAGCTTTATTCAAAATCGGAAGCTGGATTTCGTCTAATTTTTCCCTTGACATATGTGTTTTGAAAAGCTCAAAAACAACGTTTTTTTGTCGGAATCGTTTTTTTGAATTGAAAAGCAACTTTCTCTGTCAAACATCAACTGTTTTTTAATATTGATTCATGAGTTAAAAAAAAACATCCCAATAAAAGTCAAGGTCTAAAATCATCTTAAAAAGCAGCTTTATTCCAAAAGCTACTTTTCAATCTGTGTTTCCAAACAGACACTAAGAGACTCACAAACTCTCCTATAGAGTTGCCATCTCTTAGAACCTCTCAACCTTCCCATAGGATCTCTACATTATGTAATATCTGCCTAGTCTTGCCTGAAACCATAGAGGATATTTATACAGATAAATAACTTCCTCCCTAAGTAATCTCTCAATTAACAAATAAATATTGTTTCCTATTTTAAGATATTCACTTTAAATATTAATTAAGATCAAATCTTAAATAATATTATACTCATTAGGTGCCCAACCTAATATGGTTTCATTATAGTCATCCGATATGATACACCAGATCGTGACATAATCCCAACAATCTCCACCTTGGCTCGTATCCGGTAAACTCAGACTTCCTCAAACCCCTTAAAATATTTTCATTAACGTCTCCACCTTGCTCCGTATCATCCTTGAAGCATGACCGTGCGAGCAACCATGCACCTCCACCTGCAATCAAGTGGTCTTCGACTTCCTTGAGCTTCACTAGCCTTCAAGTCGCTATCACGAGTGTCCTTGTGCACTAGACTCGCTTCGCAGAACTCCACCTTCAATGGATTTTAGGAATTTCTTCCTCCAGACATCTGCACCGCCCAATTTTGTTAGATCCATAAGCCTGCGCTCGCTTTATCATGGATCAACCATTGAGTCGGACTCAGTAATCATGCATCCCCAAGTCAATGTCATGACTTGATTTCAATAATAAAGACTTACTATCATGTCAAATACATATAAAATTATTTTAAATTATAAAGTTTTGAAATTTTTAATGGTATGACTTACTATCATGTTAAATACATATAAAATTAATTAATATAAAATAATTAATTAAAATGAATGCGTAATAACTTAATCGATATTAGACTCATTTTGAAGGTCTCGACGAGACCTTTCTAATAATATAATATTTATAAATAAATAAGGGATAAATTTAAACTTAACTTATAAATAGTTAATAATTAAATTTACGGTGAATGATACAAATGGAATAAAAAAAAAATTGTATGCATTGGGAGAAGGTATTTAAGGGTTTTTAGTAAAATGAAGAGTGAAATGGAGGCCCCTCTATTTCGCTGATTTGATCTGCATATATGTAGCTCAAACACCAATATTTCTAAATTGGAGCAAAATGCAACTCCGCTAGAGCCTCCCCCGAGATGCAAAATGGAGATATGCATCCTGGTTGAAGATACTCTAAAACCTTATGAAAATCTTTCAAATAAAATTTTTCTTTCATATTGTATGATTTCTAACAAAATAATATTCGTATAAAAAAAAAAAAAATTCTGAATTAAGATTATAAAACTAGCTCCACATAAAATAAAATTATATAATAATTATTGCATTATGCATACGTAAGCGGAAACAGTGATTGATTTCATTATTTGATTGCACATAAGCCAATTGTTGGCTCCTTGGTAAAAAAAAAAAAAAAAAAATCTTCATTTGATGGACCGTACAATAATAAAGACTTTGAATATATATACTTTTATTTAGATAGGTGAAGGAGATGAATGAAGTTGGGTCCAAGTTTCCAACTAACGTTATAAATATTTACCTAAAGTGACGAATCAATGTCAGTTGAGATTAAAATTTAAATGTTTAAATTTTTACATGTTTTATGAACATTTTTTAAAAGTATAATAATGATGATTACTTTATAAAATTTAGATTTTAAGATACTGTGTCATAAAAAAAATTAAGTGATGATAATGTATTTAAAATGGCTTGTTTGACAATAACTTTGAGCTTTATCTTATAAAAAAAATTAAAATCTTTAAAAAAAATAGGTGACAAACCTCCATGAGTGTAACATTTGCAAACAAAGAAAAAGCTCACTGGAAATTAAAGGCATGACTATTGCAAGAGGCATCCTATGAGATCTTTAAAATCCATGTTCGCTCATGAGTTGGGCTATAGTGACCATGTCCCAATTAAATAAGGGCTTGTTTGGATCAGCGATGGGATGGATGTGACGGAGGGAAAGCTTCAGAAACATCATCACATATCCAAACAGTGCCAAATTTACTGCATCCACGCACACCGTCCCACACCGCACCACCAAATAGCATTGCACCACGCCATGGATCAATCTCTCCTTTAATCCAATCTCATACGTTTCAATGATCTCTTTCATCTACCAATTTTTTTTTCTTTCTTTCTTGCTTGGTAAAATTGTGTATTTCTATTACTTTCTAATACTGTACATGGTTGTACAAACCATTAAAAAAACCAACAAAAGAATGAAAAGATAGAGAATGGACTGAAACAGGGGACTTCATCCTACCAATTACCATCACAAATATTGTTGAAAAGGATATGATGAATTATTGAAGTCCCTCATGCATCTTACATATGATCATATAAATCCACATACGCGTTACAGCCACAACTAAGGGTCCGTTTGGAAACACAGATTGAAAAGTAGCTTTTGAAATAAAGTTGCTTTTTAAAATGATTTTAGACCTTGACTTTTTTAGGATGCTTTTTTTAAAATTAGGAATCAATATTTGAAAGGAGTTTAATGTTTGGCAGAGAAAGTTGCTTTTCAATTCAAAAAATCGATTCCGATCAAAAAGCGTTGTTTCTGAGCTTTTTAAAACACAGATTTCGAGGGAAAAATTAAAAGGAATCCAGCTTCCGATTCTGCAAAAAGCTGCCCCGTTTGGCTGCACGATTTTAGCTTTTCAGCTTTTCAAAAAGCAAAATCGCGCTCAAACGCGCAACCAAACGTGGCCTAAGTAGATGACATGCATAGATCAATTATTCAAACATATACACAAACAAGCAAATACAGAATCACATGCTCCCCCAATTAAGCAAATCAACCAAGACTGAGACTTGATCCGCTCAATTTTTCTTTGGCAACCTTGTCGATGCATTCGATCATTTCCTGTGAAAGGTAGTTCTCATGATCACCAACCTCGCCTTTCCTAAACAAAGATTTCAAACTAAACGAGACAAGAGGGATTGGTTTTCCCTTCTCCCCCAACAGCTTTTCATCCTTGTTCACCTCTACATTTCTCATGGTATCAAAACTGCAAATCCTCACAATCTCATCAACTTCGTTTTCATCATCAACACCAAACGGACACCCCAAGAACTCGCCCAACCTTCTCACATGCCCCGCTGTATTGCGCTTCAGATCTTCGTATGTAAGGAAGAACACCCTCTTCGAAGGACCCTCCAATCTCTCCTTCCAATACCTGTATAGTTGGAAGTTGCAAATCAAAAGAAGTAAAATAATGATGAAATAATTGATTCGATATTAGATTTGATAGCAATATTCTGAAGAAGATTTATTTACGAGTAAATATTATATATATATAGTCATTAAAAAGACGTAATCTTCGTTACTTGAAAAATAAATTAATATATATTTGAATGTAATATAGGCAATTTTAGGAGTGATTTTATGATGTTTTAATGGTTCTATTGATAGGATCCAAAATTTGATGTATTTACTGTATTTTTGTTTTTCTTGGTGTGTGATTGTATGTCTTTTAACTCATCTTTGGTGAGAGTGGTTTGGTGTGGTATTAGATCAATACCAACAATTAATATCAGAGCGATATACCAGTTGCAAGAACTAAACAACATTACCCGAGGACGTGATTGAAGTACGGTCCACCGGGAAGAACGCCGGTGCAAATGCCGTCGACGGCCTCCTCGAGGGAGACCGGGTGGTGGTGCTTGTCGGAGACCATGAAATGCCAAAACGAGACAATGAAGTCCTTCGGATTCCTGGTGATGTAAACGATCTTGCAGTCAGAATCCTTAACAGAAGGTGGAAGGAGTTGGTAAGGGAGGTGGGTGCTGAGAATCCTACATGATGAACTAGTTTTCTCTATAAAAAGGGGTGATTGAGGCTTGCCATCTGTGTACATTGTGAGTTCTAGGCTTGGGATGAGAAAGTGGGGGTTGATAGAGAGGAGGGAGTCTTTTAAATGGCGGTTGATGATGGAGAAGAGGAGGGATTTGAGCCAAGTTGTGCCTGTTTTTTGAAAGGAACATAAGAGGACATCAGTGGGGAGTGGAACAAAGTGGTCATGGGTTGCTAGGAGTCCTTGTATGGTTTGTTTTCTGAACCAGAAGCCTTTGTATTGGTGGAGAGGGGGAGGAGAGCCACCAAAGGGAACTGTGGGTAAGGGATTGATGAGATCCTCATACGGTTCTGATTCTTCCATGAATATTGGTGATTTGTGTTGATAAGGTTTTGCTTGAGAAGGGTCTTTATAGATGGAGATTAACACATATTTTTGGATATCTTGTCACTTTGGTTTTAGTCCAGCTACCCTTCATTAATTAAGTTCGTCTAGTACTCTTTACATGTTCCACGTGGTTTGGGGTAGTTGGAATAGTTAAAAGTGGTACAAATAGAGTATTCGTTTTTATAAAATTGATTTTTCTTTCAAGTAGATGAAAACACTCCCAAGTTAGGGTTGTATTTTTCTTCTAGATCTCTTTTGTTTTTTTTTTATCACAGGTCAGCCCTTGCCCGCCCCGCTTTGGTTCCGCTCCTGCAGGTGTAGCTAACAATATAGAATGGGTAGTTAATAATATACATAAGATGTATAATATTAATTAATTTTATACGATGAATGCACCTCACAACCCGAGCATGAAATCCTCCCAAATGATCTGCCATAACTGGGAAACCGCCGGGCATTCACAGAATAAGTGAGATATCGTTTCCTTGCCTATGGCAAAGCGAGCAAACCGTTCATCGATCTCCATCTCACGCGAAAAACCTTGGTGACTATTCGCTCGCGAAGAATGAAGAGTCACATGAAACATTTGAAACGCTACATGATATGTTTTATTTTTTTAATCTATTATTTTCTGCTGGGCTCTTGGTAAAATATCACTTTCAATGACTTTTTTAGTTCAGCAGAATAAGTAACTCGATCCAAATTAAAATTAAAAGAAGTCTGTAAAAATGATGTCCTTTGATTTTGCATGACAAGAGTTTTTATCGACAGGATTTATTAAAAATCCATTCAAGTAGGCCTACCCCAGAAATGCTTTATGGCTGCTATTCCACATTAAGAAATGTAGCCACATACTTTGATGTTGTGTCGGTTATAGAAAATACTATGGTTTTGAAAGAAAGGTGGAGATATTCAACTTTAAATGAAGATATACATATTTTTTATCAAAATATATACTTCATTACACGATGCTTATTATTTTTAAAAATAAAAACATGTGTGACTTCCATTTGGAACCATAAAAAAAAGATTGAGTGTAATATTTTCCATATTGTAAAGAAAACACAGTCATATTAAGGGAATGAGCTGGCCCCAATTTTGCAAACTACATTTTGCATGGTCCTTTTTTCTGCCTTGAATTTAGATCATGTCAGTTTTGAATTTTTTTGTAAATCAACATATCTCATAAGATTCTTAAAATCTTGCGTTTCAAACTCATTTTCTAAAAAATGTAATTTTAGATTTTTTTTAGCCTGAAAAAACAAGAGAGGGTTTAAAAAACTAAACGCTAAAAAATGGGTTTAGATCTGTTTTGAGAATCTTCTTCTTTTTAAAGAGGAATCTGCTCCAATGCATATCCAAACAGTGCATTAAGAAAAGGTGAAGCATATGTTATGTTCTAATAAATTACATGGATTCATTTATATAATGGGCGCTGTTACACTAATTATAAGTTTTTTTTATCAACCAAAATACAGTCATGTATACCTCGTTACAAATTCAATAAAACATATACCTCATTAAATGATGTATATACTTCATTAAAATTTTTCTTACAATTACTAAATATTAGTTTATTCAATTTAAAATGAATCGATATACACTTTTAATTAAAGCATATACCTCATTAAGTGATGTGTACTATTCTTAAAAACATGAAAACATTTGTGATCTAAGTTTTGGAGGTAAATATAACTGAGTCTAACATTTTCCTTATATAATTGAGTATACGTGACTAATGAATCCAAAAAAAAGGATTGTACGTATAAGAGCATTCTTTAAACTAGTCATGTGTACACGCACTTGTGCGTGTTATTTATTATACTTAAGATATATTTTCATGAAGTAACAAATTTTTTAATGAAAATTAGAACATCTAACAATCTAATAAATAAGTGATTGATAGAACTTCAAAAGACTAATATAGAATTTAAAAAAAAAAAATTGTGTATGGATATAACTTCATAATTCTTTACACAAAAGGGTACTTCAAAATGATTAGTAGACAAAATGACTGCTAGGTGCCATTAATGTTGTTTGTGGTGGACTTTCTCTTAATTTTCATGTAACGGTCAAGCAAAACAAAAAAAATCATCAAAGCTATAAATTGTAATTTTTATATGTGACAAGGATATAATGAAATAATTACAAATACGAAATTACATCAAAATCAAAGACTTAAAAATTTGATTATGAACCAAATTCACAAGTCACAACCACAAATCCAAAAATATGCAAAAGAATTATAGAATTGAAAAAATGGATAATGTTACGTATAGGTATGGCCTTTTTCCACCCCTAAATTTTGTTCTACATATATTTCAAATTTTTTAAAAATTATATATATCATCTAATGAGTTACATGTTTTTATAGGAAATATAAAAGTTTTAAAAAGTTACGTACCTATCTAATGAGATACATGTTTTTAAAAATTATATACATTATCTACTGAAGCATATAATCTAATGAATTATATAGATACATTTGCAAAAAAATATAAATTTTTTTTATCGAAACATATATCTTGTTAACATGAATATATATTTCGATAATTTTTTAACGGATATAAAATTATAAATTAGGTATGAAAAAAAAACTATGTGTTATAAAATAATGGCAAAGAGATAGAAACACAAAATAAACACAAAAGATATTTGAGCACAAGAGGAAGTATTGTTCTTCAAGAACTTCTCATTTCATTTCTCATCTATTCTCATTGATATTCTTCATGTTACACAAGTCCTCTATTTATAGGGTCACAACCACAATGATAGGAAGCCCAAAATACACACCAAGATAAATGTATACACAAATGCATGAATTACAACTTTAATATAGTACATTAGACCAAGATGAATCTATTTCTTGTGTGGTCATCCACAAATATATGCATGTATCTTCAAATGCATATATTTATAACAGTATAACAATACTAAAAAAAATTGATATGTATGATAAATACTTTCATATCCTCTCAATCCCAGCGATTACCACGTGTTATAACTCAATAAATAAATAAATAAAAATAAAAAGTGTGCAAATCAGATGAATGCGTGAATGATCGATTAAATGCATTAATGACCGGCGTGAATTTACCAAACTACCCTGCTGGCGAAATTTTGTCGCCATCGTCCTTCTTTTTATATATATATATATATATATATAGATAATCATCCCCAAAAAAGACATTTAGCAGCATTTCCAGAATTTTTCAAATTAAATGCATATGATTTACAAGAAAACTATTATATAAAGCCCCACGCCTCTTAAAATAATGTCCAATCTCTTTTTTGCGTAATCATTTCTCTTCATCTCTCAGGGTCGTTTAGTTCAGTGAAAAGTTGATTTTAAATTTTGATTTATAAGTGTAGATTATATAAAATTCTGATAAGTTTTAATCAGTTCAAAACAAAAACTATTTGATTCAGCAAAAATTATAAGCATTTATGAAAATAAGTGTGTTTGATTCAGTACTAAAGAATAAACCTTATGATAAGGGTGTTTTGATCCATTTAATAAGTGTTGAATGTAATTGAATGTTTGGTTGAAAACTTGATTATTTACTTTTTTTTCCTATTTATTAAAAAAGCTACTTTGATATATATCTATTTAATAAATTATTAAATACTGCACTTTGATTACTTGTTAGAACCTAATACAAGCTTATACAGATTTTACAAAAATAATGAGGGACGTGTTTTTTATGACGTGGTAAATATGCAATTTATATTTACCATATTTGAAAATTCATAGTAATCACATACTTGTCGAATTTGTTTGACAAGTCTTACATAATAGTGACAAAGTTACATATCCTGTCATGCTACACATTACAAATACAAGAGAATATTACAATATTTTATAATTCAAAAATAAAAACCTGTAGATCATCAAACATGATCCAAGCACACAAACATAGTACTAGAGCTGCATATATTTTCATGCTACAATAGATAATTACATGTGAATGTTACAACATTCTCATATAAAAAAAAAAGTTTCAGAGTAGTTAATATTTATATTACAGTGTTGGTTTCATAATCCAACTTCTACAGTCATTTGATGGCCAGGAGTACAAGCACAAAAAAAATCACAAATACCATCAAAATCATACATAAGCATGAACAACATCCAAAGATGAGTATCCCTGTGGGGCATTGAACTGCGGCGGCCTTCTCCACCTTCTTGTGAACTGGCACCTGGTAATAATCGGATTTAAGTTACTTGGTCATGTGGTTCAATCGACCTAATCAAATAATAATTGAATAGTTGTGACACATGTTCAACAAGGAAAGATAAATATTAATCCATCATTATAAAAAAAACACATATTTGGGGGGGTAATATTAACTCATCATTATGTCTTTAAATCTTAGATGGTTTGGTTTTTCATTGAAGACCAATTTATGTTTCACCAACTATATCTATTCAAATGCCAAGTGAAACTGAACATGATCAACTATATCTTATTCAATTACTGTTCTTATTAAAAAAAACTACAAATTAAACATCACACATCAATTTATGCTTTAATCATTACAACTTGTATAACTTACAAATGCCAAGTGAAGTTGAACATGATCAACTACCTAGAAAACCACTGCTACATAGTTAGATGCAGATATTTGATATCTGATGGTCTTCAAAATTCTCCAGGTCCCTGATTTAACTACTGCTTACATACTATTTTATCAAGAGTTGACTGGAAACTTGGTTATATTACATACTTGTAAGATTACATTACATATATATGTGTTTGAATTCACTCACTGGCTAAAGCTACCAATCTCACTGGATGTGTCTTCAGACACAGTTACCTACATACAACTCCCCAGTTACATTTATTTGTAAAGTAACTTAGCTACCTATGGGCTTAAATTACATACATACAAACCTGAATTCACTCACTGGCTCAAGCTACCAATCTCACTGGGTATGTCTTCAAACGCAGTTACCTACATACAAATCACCGAATACATATATTGGTGAACTGACGTAACTACCTGTGAGCTTAAATTATATATATACACGCTTGATTTTAGTCACTGTCTAAAGCTACTAATATCTATGGATGTGTTTTATGACACAGTTACCCGCATACAATTGATAGGTTACATATATTGGTGAATTGACTCAACCACCTGTAGGCTTATATTACATACATACACGCACCAATTTAATCATATTATGAAGCTATCAATATCTCTGGATGTGTTTTAAGAAGCAGTTACCTACATACAACTCACTGGTTACATATATCGGTGAACTGACTTTACTACTTGTGGGGTTAAATTACATACATACACGCTCAATGTCTGAAGCTATCAATATCTCTGGATGTGTTTTCAGGTGTAGTTACCTACATACAACTCACCGGTTACATATATTTGTGAAATTCCTTAACTACCTGTAATCTTAAATTACATACATACATAACCTAATTTACTCACTGTTTAAAGCTACCAATATCAATGGATGTGTTTTAAGACACAATTACCTACACAACTAAGCGGTAATTGTGTCTTAAAACACATTGAGCGGTAGTGAGTAGGTTACCTACTCACTATTTTGTTATAAAATAACAATCATTTTGTTATAAGAAAATAAGGACTATTTTTCATTTACTCATAATGAAAAACTTCTTGGTCCTGAAATACCATATCTTAGTACAAATAGCATATACAAGTGCAGTAAGTGCTTTATTATATTTCGCACAAGGTAGATATTGTATTTTTGGTTAATTTGTTGGCCAAGTGTTATTTTACATGAAAACATTGGTATTGTAAAAATGTTTTTTTTGAAAAACAACAAATACGGGTTTATTATATTTAAAATGATTTTCTAGTGGTTAAATATAATTCAACGTTCATCATGAAGAAAACATTGCATGTATAACATGATTTAAAAGGAGGCTTCATCAAAGATCTATTCACCAAAGCATTACCAACCGTGATGTTCAAGAAGCTGAAACAAAACATTGGAATGCCTCGACTCAAATATCTTCATGCTAAAAACAGGGGGAATAATTTAACCCCACAGGTAGTAAAGTCAGTTCACAGATATATGTAACTGTGAGTTGTATGTAGGTAACTGCTTCTTAAAACACATCCAGAGATATTGATTGCTTCATAATATGATTAAATTGGTGCGTGTATGTATGTAATATAAGCCTACAGGTGAAGGATATGTGTATTTTTATTTAGATCGGTGAAGGAGATGAATGAAGTTGGGTCGAAGTTTCCAACTAACCGTTATAAATGTTTACCTAAAAAAGAAACTAATGTTATAAATATGACAAGATTGAACAGTGACGAATCAATGTTAGTTGAGATTAGAATTTTAATGTTTGAACTTTTACATGTTTTATGAACACTTTTTAAAGGTATAATGATGATGATTACTTTATAAAATTTAGATTTTAAGATACTGTGTCATAAAAAAAAATTAAGTGATGATAATGCATTTAAAATAGCTTGTTTGACAATAACTTTGAACTTTATCTTATAAAAAAAATTAAAATCTTAAAAAAAAATTGGTGACAAACCTCCATGAGTGTAACATTTGCAAACAAAGAAAAAGCTCACTTGAAATTAAAGGCATGACTATTGCAAGAGGCATCCATGTTCGCTCATGAGGTGGGCTATAGTGACCATGTCCCAATTAAATAAGGGCTTGTTTGGATCAGCGATGGGATGGATGTGACAGAGGGAAAGCTTCAGAAACATCATCACATATCCAAACAGTGCCAAACTTTCTGCATCTACGCGCACCGTCGCACACCGCACCACCAAATAGCATTGCACCACGCCATGGATCATCTCTCCTTTAATCCAATCTCATACGTTTCAATGATCTCTTTCATCCTACCAATTTTTTTTTTCTTTCTTTCTTGCTTGGTAAAGTTATGTATTTCTATTACTTTCTAATACTGTACATGGTTGTACAAACCATTAAAAAAACCAACAAAAGAATGAAAAGATAGAGAATGGACTGAAACAGGGGACTTCATCCTACCAATTACCATCACAAATATTGTTGAAAAGGATATCATGAATTATTGAAGTCCCTCATGCATCTTACATATGATCATATAAATCCACATAGACGTTACGGCCACAACTAAGTGGATGACATGCATAGATCAATTATTCAAACATATACACAAACAAGCAAATACAGAATCACATGCTCCCCCAATTAAGCAAATCAACCAAGATTGAGACCTGATCCGCTCAATTTTTCTTTGGCAACCTTGTCGATGCATTCGATCATTTCCTGTGAAAGGTAGTTCTCATGATCACCAACCTCGCCTTTCCTAAACAAAGATTTCAAACTAAACGGCACAAGAGAGATTGATTTTCCCATCGCCCCCAACAGCTTTTCATCCTTGTTCACCTCTACATTTCTCATGGTATCAAAACTGCAAATCCTCACAATCTCATCAACTTCGTTTTCATCATCAACACCAAACGGACACCCCAAGAACTCGCCCAACCTTCTCACATGCCCCGCTGTATTGCGCTTCAGATCTTCGTATGTAAGGAAGAACACCCTCTTCGAAGGACCCTCCAATCTCTCCTTCCAATACCTGTATAGTTGGAAGTTGCAAATCAAAAGAAGAAGTAAAATAATGATGAAATAATTGATTCGATATTAGATTTGATAGCAATATTCTGAAGAAGATTTATTTACGAGTAAATATTATATATATATAGTCATTAAAAAGACGTAATCTTCGTTACTTGAAAAATAAATTAATATATATTTGAATGTAATATAGGCAATTTTAGGAGTGATTTTATGATGTTTTAATGGTTCTATTGATAGGATCCAAAATTTGATGTATTTACTGTATTTTTGTTTTTCTTGGTGTGTGATTGTATGTCTTTTAACTCATCTTTGGTGAGAGTGGTTTGGTGTGGTATTAGATCAATACCAACAATTAATATCAGAGCGATACCAATTGCAAGAACTAAACAACATTACCCGAGGACGTGATTGAAGTACGGTCCACCGGGAAGAACGCCGGTGCAAATGCCGTCGACGGCCTCCTCGAGGGAGACCGGGTGGTGGTGCTTGTTGGAGACCATGAAATGCCAAAACGAGACAATGAAGTCCTTCGGATTCCTGGTGATGTAAACGATCTTGCAGTCAGAATCCTTAACAGAAGGTGGAAGGAGTTGGTAAGGGAGGTGGGTGCTGAGAATCCTACATGATGAACTAGTTTTCTCTATAAAAAGGGGTGATTGAGGCTTGCCATCTGTGTACATTGTGAGTTCTAGGCTTGGGATGAGAAAGTGGGGGTTGATAGAGAGGAGGGAGTCTTTTAAATGGCGGTTGATGATGGAGAAGAGGAGGGATTTGAGCCAAGTTGTGCCTGTTTTTTGAAAGGAACATAAGAGGACATCAGTGGGGAGTGGAACAAAGTGGTCATGGGTTGCTAGGAGTCCTTGTATGGTTTGTTTTCTGAACCAGAAGCCTTTGTATTGGTGGAGAGGGGGAGGAGAGCCACCAAAGGGAACTGTGGGTAAGGGATTGATGAGATCCTCATACGGTTCTGATTCTTCCATGAATATTGGTGATTTGTGTTGATAAGGTTTTGCTTGAGAAGGGTCTTTATAGATGGAGATTAACACATATTTTTGGATATCTTGTCACTTTGATTTTAGTCCAGCTACCCTTCATTAATTAAGTTCGTCTAGTACTCTTTACATGTTCCACGTGGTTTGGGGTAGTTGGAATACTTAAAAGTGGTACAAATAGAGTATTCGTTTTTATAAAATTGATTTTTCTTTCAAGTAGATGAAAACACTCCCAAGTTAGGGTTGTATTTTTCTTCTAGATCTCTTTTGTTTTTTTTTTTTATCACAGGTCAGCCCTTGCCCGCCGCGCTTTGGTTCCGCTCCTGCAGGTGTAGCTAACAATATAGAATGGTTAGTTAATAATATACATAAGATGTATAATATTAATTAATTATATATACGATGAATGCACCTCACAACCCGAGCATGAAATCCTCCCAAATGATCTGCCATAACTGGGAAACCGCCGGGCATTCACAGAATAAGTGAGATATCGTTTCCTCGCCTATGGCAAAGCGAGCAAACCGTTGACACCATCGATCTCCATCTCACGTGAAAAACCTTGGTGACTAGTCGCTCACGAAGAACAAAGAGTCACATGAAACATTTGAAACGTTACATGATATTTTTTATTTTTTTAATCTATTATTTTCTGCTGGGCTCTTGGTAAATTATCACTTTCAATTACTTTTTTAGTTCAGCAGAATAAGTAACTCGATCCAAATTAAAATTAAAAGAAGTCTGTAAAAATGATGTTCTTGTTGTGAATATGGTGGTGGATAACCACCACTTTTCTAACCCATAACCTCTCCCACTCTTCAACTCCATAACCTCCCCCACTCTTCTATTCCATAACACTTCCATCATTGCCCCACTATCTCTCTCTCACCTCTATAGACTTGTAACTCTCCACCTTTGGGATTCCTCTATGCACCCTATAAATAGAGGGGTTCTCTCTTGTATTCAACCAACAAAAATTGAATAAGAAATCTCTCTCTATTTCTCTTCTCTATATACTTGTGTGCTTTGTTTATATACTCTTACGTATTCATATTCTATTTAGTTTACAACATGTTATCAGCACGAGAAGCTCTTTGTTAAAGAGAAAGGTTTGTATCGATGGGTTCTTAATGATCTATATATAAAAAAAAAATATACTCTCCTTTGATGTTATGTATTTTTATGTAAATCATCTACTACATATGTATGATTAATTTTGTTTTTCAATATGCATGGAACCGTATGCAAATTATGTGTAGAACTCGTATATATATCTATCTTTTATTTTCATCTGATGTACTGCATACATCTATATTTTATTTTTCATGCATGCAATCTCGTGAAAATTTTCCATGCATATGTTATGATATGATTAATTTATGAAAAGTAGTATGCAATTTTCCCATGCAACAGTATGCGGCATCTATCATTTTATTATCAATAATGATTCCTAGGCCCCAATTTTTCAGGCCCCATCACAAGCCCCATGATGTGGCAAGTGTACATTGTCTATTATACCCTTTACTTGATAACTACCTAAACATGTATCCCTATGATTGTGGAGTATCATTTAATTCTAAAAATTCTGTATTTATTCACCATTAATGGATTCTTAAAATCTTGTAATAATATTTGAGAGGGACCGGAGAAACCATTGATGTTGAAACAATTAAAAATCTGTCTTGTATGCGAAATGAGGAGGTTTTGCATTACGAAATTGATTTTGTTTATGAAGAATATATGGGAGCAAATAAGAAATTCTATTTTTGAGGAGAATGCACGAAATCGTTTTTTTTTTTCGATTTGGATCTCACATCAATATCTCTCTGATCAGGTTTGACATTATTAGATTCGTAAAAAAATAGTGTTTTGCTTTTTATTTTAAATATTTAAACACAATTTTTTTCATGTATTGAATGTCATTTTTCACATTTTGATTTGTTTTTGTTTCAATATCTAAATGTAACACTCGAAATCGTTACATTTTATATATGAGTAGTTTGTTTGATGTTACTGTTACATTGTTGACAATGTAATTTTTTAAATCTGTATTATTTTTGTTACATTCGTAAATGTAACAGTCAACCGCATGCATGTATTGATTTATATTTGTTACATTTATGAATGTAACATTTGTATTACATTTGTTTCAATGTAAATAGTAATTTATATTTGTTACATTTATTACTATAACAGTCAAATACATATGTTTGTTAAATGTATCACACAATAAAAAAAGTGTTTAACATTTTCTATAAAATGTAACTGATTACTAAAAATATAATCTGTTTCTAAATTGTTTAAACATTGCATGGAATGTAAAATATTTAGGTAGGAAAATGAAATTGTTTGTTATATTTATGTAAATGTAACAATTCTGATGTAAATGTAACAAATCGTTGTGAGAGATATAAATATTTAATAAAGGTATTTGATGTAACTAATTCATATAGTAACCATATATATTTTTTTATTTAAATTTTTTTAGTGTAATTTAGGTTCAATTGTAATTTAGGTAAGGATTTTAAAATTCAAAATTTGAAATGGTTAAATGGATTTCAAGATTCACATGGAAAGGTAATAACCGAATAGAGAAAATTGGGGGATTTAGGTTAATGAGAGAGATTTTTAATGAAGGACATATTTGTATTTTGTCATTTTACCATTTTTAAAAAGTCAACAAACCAAAAAAAACAACCAATGAGATGATGACACCTCATGGGGCTTGTGAGTGAGGCTTATATTTTGGGGCCTAGGTATCATGACTGTTTTATTATTTATTTTTCATGTAACTGTTCCATGTTTGTCATCTTTTATTAAAATTTAAATATTACACATCTATGTGTAGAACCAGAAGTTCTAACAAATATCAATTAATTTGATATTTATATTTAATTTGAAATTCATTTTAATGTTATAATGTCATGTGTCCCTATAGGATCATACAAAAATTGTAATTACATGGATCCCTGAAGGACCATGTAGAAGTTATGAATAATGTGTTCCAATAAGACCATGCAAATTTTATTCTATCCCTGAAGGACTACAAAAATTATTACATGGATCCTTGAAGAATCATGTAAAAGATATGATTAAAAATGTCCCTGAATGACTATGATTATATTGTATCCATGAAGGATCATACAAATTTTATTTTATTTTATCCCTGAAGGACTGTACAAAAATTATGATTATATGAATCTTTGAAGGATCATGTAAAATTTTATTTTGTTCTATCCCTGAAGGACTATACAAAAATCATGATTGTTCGTGTCCCTGTAGGACCAAACAAAAGTTATATGATATTTAAAAAAATATCATGTAACTCAACTCAATGGCATAGCATCATTACCCGAAGTAAATGCATTTTATTTTATGTTCGCCATGTAAGTTGTGGTCATGAATGATGAGATCATGATTTATATAGTTGAGAAAGCACAACAATCATAAAGTTTGTAAAATATCTCAAATCACTAGAAGTGATTTGCTATTAAACAAAAGCATAATTGAAGGGAAAAGGGTTGCAGAACAAACCCCTAACACAAGGAAAATGATTGTTATATATTTGGTGCTTTAAAAATATGGTCACGTACCTGATGTACGATCAGACTTTTATAATTTTTATAATTATAATTTTTCTTTGTTATCTAAAATCCATTTTTCTTATTTTCATATTTATCTTATTTTTTTAGTTTAACATTAATTAATGCAAATGATAATATTATTTTTGGTATTATAAACTTGGTCGAAGGCTCCAGAAGGGCAGATATCATGTTATCAAGAGATACAAAATTTTGTATCAACGATGCATTGTATTCATGTAGATCCAGAAGAAGTCTACTGAAGATACATATCTCAACATATGCTATTTTAAAATTATGAAGTATCTATGCATTAATAATGTCTCATGCCAGAAGCATATATTAGAAAAGCTTTATGCTCTCTCCTAAGGGTTATTATAAATATCCATATTTACTCATATAAACTAGAAGTTCTATGATCTTTATGATTTGACATGACCGTCTCGGATATCCATGGTACACGATGATGCGTTGAACTATTCATTTGGTCATATACTAAAGAACTAGAAGATTCTTTTGCTCGATGATAGTTTTTACCGCATGATTTGTGGATTTCCATTTTAATGAGACGATATTCCTGCCGTTAGGGGGAAGGAAGAACGTACCTAAAGTACGATCTGTTCCAGAAGAACAACGAGAATTATCGTGGAATACATCTACTCTGTCTTATCTAGACTCACGTACCGCTCAACGTGAAAATCAAATTCCTAATGCACGCCAGATGCGTGATAGACCTATAGGTTCAAAAAAAAAATTCAGCTCCCCAGAAGTGGAGATCAAATGTAAAATCATGCTCTAATAATGCTCCAGAAGAAGTTATACATAATGTGCAGAAGAGATTATGAACAATAGATCCACTTTCTCTAAAACTCTAGAAGAGTATAATGTCCATGAAGAGAAACGAGTTCCAGAAGTGACTACACAAACTCTTGAAGAGGAAAAGATACCTAATAATATTAAGATCTCTATATTTTATATGCATATAAGAGAAATGTGGAATCACAAATAAATGATCATCGATGACATATTTATCATACAAAGTAGATTCTCCTTCTATTATAAGATATCTTGAACCATTGACAGGGATGTTTTTACCGCTCGATTTGCGGATTGTCATTTTGATGAGACAATATTCCCGTCGTTAGGGGGAGAAAATCCGTCGCCAGAAGAACGACGTGAACTTACATGGCAAACTCCATCTTTGTCTCATCTTGATCCTCGCACTAATCAATGTGAAACTGAAGTGCAAAGAATCACCCATCTTCAAAGAATTGCGCATCAATTGCCAGATGCATTCAATGATGCAGCAAAAGTGATGAAATCACATATTCCAGCTGCTAATACTCCAGCTCGAATTAATGTTCCAATAGGAAAAACTGTTAATATGCCGGCTAATGAATCAACAAAAACACGCCTGAAGCGTGGAAGACCTATAGGCTCAAAAGATTCAGCTCCCCGAAGGAGAAAAACAATGAAGAATAATTCTCTAGAAGAGTATGAAACACTTGAAAGACCCACAATAATAACTCCTACAGAGGAAGAAGTCCCTGAAGTGACACAAGTCCCTGAAGAACTGACGTCCCTGAAGTGACGCCCGTGCATGAAGAACAAGTACATGGAAATGAAGAAATTTCCATAAATTATGCAAATTCACAAATATTGTGGGATCGAAAGCAAGTGCTTGTTGATGATATATTCTCATTTGCAGTAGCTACAGAAATCATTTCAGATAATGATTTAGAACCACGTTCAGTGGATGAATGCAGACGAAAAAATTGTTGGCCACAATGGAAAGCTGCTATTCAAACAGAATTGGATTCACTTGCAAAACACCAAGTATTTGGACCAGTAGTCCTAACCCCTGAAGGTGTTAAACCAGTAGGATGTAAATGGGTGTTTGCGAGAAAACGAAATGAAACGAGATTGTTAGATACAAAGCTCGTCTTGTGGCACAGGGTTTCCTGCAGAGACCTGGGATAGATTTTGAAGAGACATATTCTCCTGTGATGGACACAATCACATTTCGGTATTTAATTAGTCTTGTAGTCTCAGAAGGACTTGACATGCAGCTAATGGATGTGGTTACTGCATATTTATATGGAAAATTAGATACCGACATTTATATGAAAGTTCCTGAAGGACTAAAATTGCCTGAAGCAAAACCACGAAACATGTACTCAATCAAGCTAAGACGATCCTTGTATGGGTTAAAGCAATCTGGACGAATGTGGTATAACCGTCTTAGTGAGTACTTAATAAAAGAAGGATATGTCAATGATCCAATATGCCCCTGTATATTTATTAAGAAAACGGAACTCGGATTTACCATTATTGCAGTATATGTTGATGATATTAATCTAATTGGGACTCCTGAAGAGCTCGAAAAGGCTTCCGAATATCTGAAAAAGGAGTTTGAAATGAAAGATCTTGGAAAAACAAGATATTGTCTCGGCTTGCAAATTGAGCAAAGTTCAAATGGGATACTTGTTCATCAAACAACATATGTTGAAAAAATCCTGAAGCGTTTTAATATGGACAAATGTCATCCATTAAGTACTCCAATGGTAGTAAGGTTACTTGACCCAAAGAAGGACCCTTTTCGTCCAAAAGAAGATACTGAAAATCTTCTTGGTCCTGAAGTACCATATCTTAGTGCAATTGGTGCCTTATTATATTTGGCCCAATGCACTAGACCTGACATTGCATTTTCAGTTAATTTATTTGCCAGATTTAGCTCTGCACCAACTCGAAGGCATTGGAATGGTGTGAAGCACATTTTTCGTTATCTTCGTGGAACGTCAGACATGGGTCTATTCTATGCAAAGGATTCCAATAATGGTGCACAACTAAAGGGTTATGCAGATTCAGGATATCTTTCAGATCCTCACAAGGCTCGCTCACAAACAGGCTATGTATTCACTTGCGGTGGCACAGCAATCTCTTGGCGATCTACGAAACAGACTTTGGTCGCCACGTCTTCTAACCACTCTGAGATTCTTGCACTCCACGAAGCAAGCCGGGAATGCGTGTGGATAAGGTCTTTGGTTCATCATATTCGTACTGCATGCGGACTATCTCTCATTACAGATGTTCCAACAACTATATATGAAGACAATGCAGCATGCATTGCTCAAATCAAAGGGGGATATATCAAGGGTGATAGAACAAAGCATATTTCTCCAAAATTCTTTTACACTCATGAGCTCCAGCAGAGACATGAAATTGATGTTCAACAAATTCAGTCAAAGGACAATCTTGCAGATTTGTTTACTAAAGCTTTGTCGACATCAACATTCAAGAAGCTGGTGTATGAAATCGGGATGCGACGAGTTTGCGACCAAAATTCTTGAAATCTTGTACTTATGAGGGGGAGTAATTTTTTATGACATTTTGCGAACTGTACTCTTTTTCCTTCGCCTAGGTTTTGTCCCATTGGGTTTTCCTGGCAAGGTTTTAATGAGGCAGTGTCAAACGCATACACTATTATACGATTAAGTTACATTGTACTCTTTTTCCTTCGCTTTGGTTTTTTCCCATTGGGTTTTCCAAGCAAGGTTTTAATGAGGCAATTTTCTTAGCGTGGTGGTCATCCAAGGGGGAGTGTTGTGAATATGGTGGATAACCACCACCACTCTTCAACTCCATAACCTCCCCCACTCTTCAACTCCATAACCCCCTCATTCAACTCCATAACCTCCCCCACTCTTCTATTCCATAACACTCCCATTATTGCCCCACTATCTCCCCCTCACCTCTATAGACTTGTAACTCTCCACCTTTGGGATTCCTCTATGCACCCTATAAATAGAGGGGTTCTCTCTTGTATTCAACCAACAAATAATGAATAAGAATCTCTCTCTACTTCTCTTCTCTATATACTTGTGTGCTTTGTTTATATACTCTTACGTATTCATATTCTATTTAGTTTACAACAGTTCTTTGATTTTGCATGACAAGAGTTTTTATCGACAGGATTTATTAAAAATCCATTCAAGTAGGCCTACCCCAGAAATGCTTTATGGCTGCGATTCCACATTAAGAAATGTAGCCACATACTTAGATGTTGTGTCGGTTATAGAAAATACTATGGTTTTGAAAGAAAGGTGGAAATATTCAACTTTAAATGAAGATATACATATTTTTTATCAAAATATATACTTCATTACACGATGCTTATTATTTTTAAAAATAAAAATATGTGTGACTTCCATTTGGAACCATAAAAAAAAGATTGAGTGTAATATTTTCCATATTGTAAAGAAAACACAGTCATATTAAGGGAATGAGCTGGCCCCAATTTTGCAAACTACATTTTGCATGGTCCTTTTTTCTGCCTTGAATTTAGATCATGTCAGTTTTGAATTTTTTTGTAAATCAACATATCTTATAAAATTCTTAAAATCTTGCGTTTCAAACTCATTTTCTAAAAAATGTAATTTTAGATTTTTTTTAGCCTGAAAAAACAAGAGAGGGTTTAAAAAACTAAACGCTAAAAAATGGGTTTAGATCTGTTTTGAGAATCTTCTTCTTTTTAAAGAGGAATCTGCTCCAATGCATATCCAAACAGTGCATTAAGAAAAGGTGAAGCATATGTTATGTTCTAATAAATTACATGGATTCATTTATATAATGGGCGCTGTTACACTAATTATAAGTTTTTTTTATCAACCAAAATACAGTCATGTATACCTCGTTACAAATTCAATAAAACATATACCTCATTAAATGATGTATATACTTCATTAAAATTTTTCTTACAATTACTAAATATTAGTTTATTCAATTCAAAATGAATCGATATACACTTTTAATTAAAGCATATACCTCATTAAGTGATGTGTACTATTCTTAAAAACATGAAAACATTTGTGATCTAAGTTTTGGAGGTAAATATAACTGAGTCTAACATTTTCCTTATATAATTGAGTATACGTGACTAATGAATCCAAAAAAAAGGATTGTACGTATAAGAGCATTCTTTAAACTAGTCATGTGTACACGCACTTGTGCGTGTTATTTATTATACTTAAGATATATTTTCATGAAGTAACAAATTTTTTAATGAAAATTAGAACATCTAACAATCTAATAAATAAGTGATTGATAGAACTTCAAAAGACTAATATAGAATTAAAAAAAAAAAAAAAAATTGTGTATGGATATAACTTCATAATTCTTTACACAAAAGGGTACTTCAAAATGATTAGTAGACAAAATGACTGCTAGGTGCCATTAATGTTGTTTGTGGTGGACTTTCTCTTAATTTTCATGTAACGGTCAAGCAAAACAAAAAAAATCATCAAAGCTATAAATTGTAATTTTTATATGTGACAAGGATATAATGAAATAATTACAAATACGAAATTACATCAAAATCAAAGACTTAAAAATTTGATTATGAACCAAATTCACAAGTCACAACCACAAATCCAAAAATATGCAAAAGAATTATAGAATTGAAAAAATGGATAATGTTACGTTGAGGTATGGCCTTTTTCCACCCCTAAATTCTGTTCTACATATATTTCAAATTTTTTAAAAATTATATATATCATCTAATGAGTTACATGTTTTTATAAAAAATATGAAAGTTTTAAAAAATTGCGTATCTATCTAATGAGATACATGTTTTTAAAAATTATATACCTTATCTACTGAAGCATATAATCTAATGAATTATATAGATACATTTATAAAAAAATATAAATTTTTTTTATCGAAACATATATCTTATTAACATAAATATATATTTTGATAATTTTTTAACAGATATAAAATTATAAATGAGGTATGAAAAAAAACTACATATAACAGTATTAAAAAAAATTGATATGTATGATTAATACTTTCATATCCTCTCAATCCCAGCGATTACCACGTGTTATAACTCAATAAATAAGTAAATCTATATTATTATATTACTATATAAAAGTCTCTTAAACCAAAAACTTGCCATTTGACCATTTTGCCCTTGTCAATCCACTAAATCACATTACAGTCCATTCACACCACTTTAATGACAATCATTTTTTCATTTTACCCCTACATTTCTATTCAATTCCATTAAAATCCATTCACATCATTTTAATCTCATTTATAGTATACTATAATACATACATTTCATCATATAACATATTTATTAACTTATATTTAAAATTGGTTATCATAATATTAATAGGATACTCCTACATTTCTATTCAATCCCATGAAAATCCATTTACAACATTTTAATTTCATTCATAGTTTATTCTAATACATATATTTCATCATGTGACATATTAACTTATAGTTAAATTTGGTTATCATAATATTATTAGGATAAGAGGATCCTTCCATTTTTTCATTTTACCCGTACATTTCTATTCAATTCCATGAAAATCCATTTACAACATTTTAATTTCATTAATAGTTGATTCTAATACATATATTTCATCATGTAACATATTGATTAACTTATAATTTATTAATATTTGCATCCAAAAATGATAAATATATAAATTTATTTATTTAATATTTAATGTTCCCATAACTTTCATATTTGTTTAAATTAGGATATATATAAAAGATATAATGAAATCTATTCAAAGTTTGTATATAATTTGCATATTAGTTTATGAATAAAAATATGAAATCTATTTAAATTTTATCTTTAATTTGAATGTTAATTTCATTTTATTCTGAATATTATCCAAAAGAAATTCTGAATACTAATGAGACGAGATTGTGTCCCATGATAATCCTTGATTATATTTTTTTAAAAAAATTTAAATTCAAATGTGTTGCTTTAAATTTGGAATGGTAAAAAAAAAAGAACTAACCCAAAAAATTAATAATATTTGCATTCAAAATTTCTAACTAATATATAAATAGATGTAATTAATATTGGTAATGCTGCCTTTTTTTAAGTTGGAAAATTTTAACAATATATAGACAATATAATTACACAAAAATATTTACTTTTCCGTATTTCTAAAAAAATATTTCATCATTATGATTGTAATTATATATGTAAAATAAATTGTGAACAAATCCCATGTCACGCTTAATATGTATCTTACCTGTGAATCTTTTTTTTAATTTTATTAAAATGTCTATATCTATTGTATACAACCTATATATATACTTTCATTTGACACTTTTATCATTTCCAAACAATAGAAATCTATATTTATTTAAACATGTTAATTATTGAAAAAAAATCTAAATATGATCCGAATCCGTATCTGAAATATTAGAAATATTCGATATTCGAATATCTGGAGTGCAGATCTCGATATCAGTCTATCCGATCCAAAAAATATCTGTATCTGACATATATTATAAATATATATATATATATATATATATATATATATATATATACATATTTGTATTATATATTGCCCATATTGTTATAAATTAATATGATAATATATTATATTACTATTAAATTTTCAATATATAATATCTGAAAAAAAATAAACCTTATACTCTCAATTTTAATTTTGGTATCTCACTAAAATATTATTTGATTATACAAATTAATGTTAATATTCAGACATATTAATTATTCTAAAAATATCTGATTTATATCTAAAAATATCTGAATCTCAAAATTAATATTCGTATTAGATTCCAAAGTTAGGATATAATAGTATCACATCGAAGCCGGTTGGTCTCTTTGGTTTCTTCCACTTACTCTTTCAATCAACTACCCATTTTGGTCCCACATGCCCAGATAATTAGATAAAAGCCGGGGACTGTATTCAATTTATTCATTGATACATCATTTATTTTTTTCGATTGAATTTAGTCAATTAATTCTCTCTAGCCTCAACATTCATTGATGGGAAAACGAGGAGTCCCCATTCCGCCATTCGTTTTAGGAAATCTCACAAAATGAAAAAAAAAACATTGCATATATAATTAGATTAATATATTTATTAACTTATAATTAAATTTGGATATTATAATATATTAGCAGGATAAAAAGATGCTTATAAAATAAAAATATATTCAAAATATAAATTTTAGAATATATTTTATATTACGTATATTTTATGATATATATATATATCATAAAATCATATTAATAATTTACATAAATTACATGTATTTGAATATATCCATATATACTTCAAAATCTATATCTATATTTATATAAAAGCCCTTTTTATTTTTTAAGTTTACATTTATCAATCTCTGCAAACCCATGTTAGTCCTAAATCCATTCTTCTCATGTGGACCCTTCGTCTTCCGTGCCCCTTAATGGCGCCATTGATGTTCAGTGAATCTATCCGGTCCCAAACCATTTATCACCCATCCATTATATTTGATTAATTATTGTTAAAATTAAAACCCTTCAAATTCACATAAAAAGTGGGAGCAGAGAAAGTGATCCCGCAATGGAGGAGGCTGGAAACGAACGGCGTTCAAGTATTTGGGTATCTGCGACGATCTCTTCGAGGCCAGCGAGAAGATCGTATGGAAGACCGCCTCAAAATCCCAAGCCGAAGCCATCCCTCTCGCGCTTCAAGGTTTGTCAAAGTCTGTAGATTCTCCATCTAGAGTTTGTTCATACAAAACATAAGGGGCTTCTTTTGGTGGATCTGTTGTTCAGGGAAGGATTTGATTGGGCTCGCGTAGAATGGGTCAAGAAAGACCAGGAGCTTTCCAATCGCTTCCTGAGGTAGTGTGCGATAAGAGAAACCCACGGCTTTCTTCACATTCATGCTTTACCCAACGAGGTTTGCATTTTTATTTTTAATTGGGTTCCTGAATCATTGGTTGAATTTGGTGTTGATGAAGATCTCTCAATAGGGTTTGAATTGTTGATTTGTTATATTAGGAAATTGGCCATTCAAAGTTCTGAGAATTGACGCATTTGAATGTCATCATGATTTTCATTGGCGCATCAGTCGTAAATGCGCAGTGGTGGTTCTTTTTATTAATC
The DNA here is from genome assembly GCA_030737835.1 of Acorus gramineus. Taxonomy (NCBI): domain Eukaryota; kingdom Viridiplantae; phylum Streptophyta; class Magnoliopsida; order Acorales; family Acoraceae; genus Acorus; species Acorus gramineus. The sequence goes on from CM060850.1 coordinate 13,929,163, forward strand.
TTAGGTACATGTTTCCTAGAGTTTTATTAAGATTATATTTATAGCATGGTGAAATATTGAAATATCATATCAATTTTTTTTTATTATATTCTATTGGGATTGGATTGCTGGCGTATATATCTTTATATGTAATATGCAATTTTGGGGATTTATAAGACAATTCATTTTGCCAATCTTTTGACATCCCAAAACAGTCAGTCCATTTCAAAGAGTGAAGGTGAATGAAGTGGAATTTGCTGACGAGAGGCTTCAAAAAAATTCATATTCGGCAAAGGTATATTGCTTACAGTATGAGTTTTCTTCTGTCAATTTGATTAATTCAAATGATTGTTAACAGATTTTTTTATTTCTTGAGCATCGGTTTGCAGGAGGGTGCAAATGGTGGATACAATGCAAAAGCTCAGGAAACTCTTGGGCAAGTTAGAGTATATATATTTTTTTTTTTCTGAATTCTAATGTGGATCTTTCCTGACTTGTACAGAAACCTAATGCAAATATGCATGCACGTTTGTTAGAAATTTGTATTGATAATTTTTTTTACATATTTGTTTACTAAAAGTTTTTTGCTGAAAAGAAAAATATTTTAGGACCTGGCCTACAGATCTAAAAGTTCTAACTTTTAACTGTCTTCCATTCTGAAGTTTACATTACACTCTGTGATGATAAATGAGGGAAATTTGTATGTGTTTATGAGTTTCATTTTGGTTACTACGCCTTGTTTGTGAATATTAAAGCTCAGTCAATTTTCAGGAACTGCAGGATACTTGATACAATTACGTGTTCCTTGAGCCACCTCCATAATAGTACTATTATCAGATAACAAAACATGTAATTTTGATTTTATTTGAAGTGCATCTAACTATTCCAAAAGCTAAGCCATTAGCCAAAGTTTTTCAAAGAGTAATGTGATTTAATAAACTATTCTTTTATGTATCTAGCGTAATGATTCCTTCAATATTATATATAATGTTATAAAAAGCAACTCTGACCACTTAGTAGGTGATTCTCATGCACGTCCGTAAATGATGTTTCTCAATTTAATATAAAAGTGAATACTATTATCATGCACTTTGGCCCTTTGAAAGAATAATTGATTTAGAAGTGAGCGTGAGGAAGATTTTTTTTTTTTTTGGACCCAAAATATTCCTTTGATCTGGTTCATCCACATGAGAAATTAAAATTCCTTTGAAAATAAGGGCCAATATGATAATCATTCTTGTTCTTCTTGTGCTGGAGCACACAAGTAAATTGCATTTAAAATCCTTCATTCTTACGGTCATTCTAGATATCCTACATAAAATTTCTCCAAATCTATTAGAATTGGATATTTGTAAAAATAAGTTATCCTTTTTAACCATAGTCGTTAGAAGACTTCTGAATTTGAGTTATCAAATTGTCTTTAAATCATGGAAGTTGATTTTAAAAATCAATGTTCATTTCATGTCTATTTTTTCTGAGTGAATTAGTCATGCATGAAGTATGAAAACTGATGCATGGATTCTCTCTTCTTTCTTTAAGAGATTTCCGGCAGCATATATAGGGGCGATATTATCAATTTGCACTCACACTATAACCTTTAATTACTCCGATGATGATTGAAGTGATAGAGTTTTCTATCTTCATTCTTCAATTCAGAAGAGAAGCTCAGTGCCTCCAAATTTGAATAAGTGTTACCAATTTTGTTTCAAACTCAATTTATTTAATGATTATAGATACTTGTTAGTGCAAAGAGTTTTTTGTCATGATTCATATTTTTTTTAATCCTGATCATCTAATAGAAGTCACTTGGGTAGAATGCATTATATATTTGAATGAATATTTCTAATGGGTTTAAGTTATGTTTAATTTCATTTGATATTTTGCCTGTATAAATTAATGCGTAGTTCGTATGCGTCCTTTTTCATATGAAATGAAATGAACTTTAACTTGAAGGGATAAATTTTGTTTCTTAATTATACTTATTATTAGAATGTTAAGCTCTAAAAAATCTTGATTATTATTATGGTTTTGTGGATAGATTATAGATTATTGCCTTTGACCCCTATTTACGCTGACAGATATAACATCATGATGATTTTTTATTTTTATTTGACAAATCACTCCTTTATGAGTAAAAGAATACTCTAAAAAAAAAAGTGTAATCATGCTAAGTCTTTATGTAATGTAGTCCCTGACCCCCCCTCTAGCGTGGAACATAAGACCAGAATAATAAAAAATAGATGAGAATAAAAAAAATTGTTTGTTTTGATAGAATAAATCCTGATAGTTATGTCTGGATAAGCTAGGATAAGGTCTGATAACTATTCTAAGGAAATGTTAGAATTGCTTATCAAGGCTTATCTATGCCAATGGATAAAAATACTCTTCTCTGTCATTTTAAAAAATTTATCTCACCTAAAAGACTCACACAGATTCTAAAAACTGTCACATCTATCAAATCAATCATATATCTCTTACACTATTCCCAGGGGGTATAATTGTCATTTAAAAAATCATAAACTTTTATTCATCCCTTATCAATCATTTATCATCACTTTATCCAAGGTGAATCAAACAACAAAAAAGTCATTTTTACGTTTCTCAATGAGAATAACAAAAAAGATAACCAAACAAAAAGTTACTTATTCAGCCTGGATTGTTATCTATTCCAGTATAACTATCGAGAGCGAATAACCTAATATCACACCCCATACGGGGGTAACTCTCTATGTTACTTAACGAAAAAATTGTTTTAATTTTTGGATGATTTGTATGTGAAATATGAAAATTTGTACATATAATATATTTATATTCACATAATTTTTTAATGTGAATTGTGAATAATGTTCACAATCTTAATAATGTATCAGTGTCACTCCACTAACATCTTCCTACTCCTTTAATCCTCTTCGAAGCAAAATTTATAATTTTTAACAAAAAATTAGTTTAGATTTTTTGACAAAATTTGCATCATATAATGATAATGCATTGATTTCCTCTATTATTTCAATGAATAAACTTATGTTTAGATTACTCGAACGAGATTTTTCAATCATTTTTTGATGGAGGAACCTTTTTGATGAATGTATATATTAGAAAAAAAAAAACAGCACCATTGTTTAGTCAGTAAATTTATATAAAAACATTTCATGCTAATCTTATGAAATATTCATGAATTTTTGTTTCACAATGTTTTTTGTGTGTTGCAAAATAAATAAATATCTTCCATATGATAATTCACTTTTTCATAATTTAAGAATTCATTTGATTCGCGGATGATAATTAAAACTCAGGTTAAAAACATATACACATACAACACTGATGACCAAGTATTTGAAGCCGTAAAAACATGTTTGGATACATTTTAGAGATTCTATGTTTACAAGAATAATACTTAAATAGATAATTGTTCATAAGCGCCAACAAAAAGTGGCTTTTAATTATAAGAAATAATTTATGAATTGAAAAAAAAAAGGTTTTTGAGAAGTTATTTTGGAACTAATGTTCTTTGAAGACATCACCATTCGATGCGAGAATATTCCTGATAGAGACCACGCAACCGATGGATTTGTTATGATTGGAAAGGAATGCCAATCAATTCAAATCATTGATATCACATTTAATTAGATCTAGACCACCATTCATTTGACTGTAACCCTAAAATATAGGTTAATATTATTTTCCTTTTCTTCCTCTCATTCTCCACCTCCATCGCAGACCAATCGGATAGAACTCTAGAATCGAAGTTAATTTATTTTTCCATTTCTTCCTCTCATTGTCGACCTCCAGTGCAGATCAATTGGTCGGACTCAGGAGGAGATACTTTTTATGTGAATTGCTCAATAGGATTTTTGATTATGAGCTCATGAAATGATTTTTTTTCAGTGGTTCAAACTTTACTCTAAGATGAAAAGATGTGATCTTTAGAGGTAATTTTTATTTGTATGAGAGCTTGGTTAATGGGAGGGGTTCTAATTGGGGTTTGGACTTGGAAGAACAATGTTAAAGTGAACTGAGAATCTAAAGATTTGGGAGCTTCATTGATGGGAGGGATTTTTGAATTATAATATAATATATTTTTGAATTATATACAATAGAGTATATATGATTAGTTTAGTAAATTTGCGAATCAATGAATAAAAACTTTTCAAATCTCTATAATTTGCATATTAGTTTATGAATAAAAATATGAAATCTATTTAAATTTTATCTTTAATTTGAATGTTAATTTCATTTTATGAATTTCATGTAGGCACGCACTGCGGTTTATGACAAATTAACAAGATCTATCACCTAAGGAATTATCACTTTAATTTTCATGTGTGCTCATATGAGGATGATCATAAGTTTTGCTTTATTTTTTTATTTGCGCTTCTACACAAAAATATCATGCCACATGAATTTTTGACATTCTTCAATTTATGTTACTCTTTTTAAACAAGGAACAATAGCCAACACATTACCTTGTGTTGTTTGATGAGATTGGATTCAACAGATGATCTTCAGGAGCCCGTCCATTCTCTTTCTATATGTAAGTAAACTAGCTTCTTCTCTTTCTTTATTTTTTTCATTCTTATAGGGTTATCTTTTCTCTCTTATTTTTTTTGAACTGATGCTCCTCTATTGATGTATTAAAAGGGTGACCAAGATTAAATTTTTCAATCAAGAAACACACAATGAATAATTGATTAGTAATTTAAAAGGGTGATCGTTAAAGTCATTTATCAATTAGAGTAAATCAAAATTCTCATTGAATGATAAAAAATTGCACAGTTATGAAATTAATCATGTTGTTACATGAGAATTTGAAGGTCAACTTATGAATTTGAAATGCATTGATAATAAATTTAAAATATTATTTAATTTTTTCTATTGGACCATTAAAGAATGAAAATGATTTTTATAATGGATTTTCAAAACAGTCAGATTAATTAGACATTTATGATAGACATTTAGGTCTATGTCATCAATAAGTGGTCTATTTCATAATGAAGAAATGAATTGCCATTCAATTCCATTCCCATAAATGAATGCATTATTTACATATGTGGTCTCTTTAAAATTTTCATTCTATTGGGAAGGCTCATGAAATATTATTTATTTATTTATTTATTTATTTTTAGATTGGTACCTCCATAATGTGATCATTGATAATCCTTTATATAGAATGAGTGCTAACCAATTTTTTTAAAGCTCGATTCACTTTTGCAGTAAATATTGTGCTTCTATTTCTTCCTTATGTATATAAACATAGATAATTTATATATGAATTATATCTTGATTGACGCCATGAGTGTAAATGTGTGACATCCTTTATTTTTTGTTTGGATTATGTTTTGATGTTTTTATTGGAAGTGCATAAGAACTTCAACTTCGGAATAACTAATAGTTAGGGCATCTATGATAGATTTTTAATGTATAGCACCTAATTTTTTTGCAACCAAATTCTTTTTTTTTTATCAAATAATAATTATGTATTTATGTCTTTTATGACATTAAATATTAAAAAGTAATATACCAATATTTTGGTGTTTTTATGTGGCTTTAATTATATTATTTGGAATATTTGTCAAAATTAAGTAACATTATTAAATTAGATTTATTTCTATAATATGCATGAACTCTTTGATTTCTTTGCCATGAAAATAGAGAATTTTGTTGAAAGAGAAGATAGGTATGCTTCATACCATTGATTTATAGTTCATAGGAAATCAATAATCATGACTAATGCTTATTTATTACATGTCAACAGGATAATAGTCATAATTATATATTAGCGAATTCCTTAACAAAATGTTCTTAGATTTTTTAAAAGATGAAACTATTGTGAATAGTGAGCAGAGGACCGCATATAAGGAGTCACTCATTGTTATTTGTTGTTTCTTTGATTTAATTTGGAAAATCAAAATGAAGGGGGTGTATCTAACAGAAAAAGTTGATATCTTAATTAATGTAAGTGGTAATTATTATGTACTAAATTAAATTACTTTATATCAATGCGTCTCAAAATTATATTAAACTTTTTTTTATGTGCTTTTCATATTATAAATTAAATACAAGTGTTAAAATATACAGTACACCATTTCATATTATGCATTAATAAATTATTTATAATGATATAAATATGCATTTAAATGTGATGATACACATATATATATTTTTTTATCGGATAGACTAATATCCATATCCGCATTCTAGGTTTTCGAATATAGGATATTTCTTATATTTCGGATATGGATTTGGTAACTCAGTATTGTGTCGTTTATTGTCAAATATTTGTAAAAGGAGGACACATATGTAACACCAAAATTGTCGAGTCAACACCAAGGTATTTAATTGTCTCTTAAAAAATTATTGATGTTAGTTATCACAAAGTAATGCAACATCAAAAAAATTTGATTGAGTAGTGCTTTAATTACATATGCAGTTTATTTGATTTTCTTATTCTCATACTTAGTTAAAAAAAACTATTAATCTAGCCATTGCTTTCTGTTTTCATTTTTCAAGAACGGTCATATAGATTTTCTTCTCTAACAATTGTATTATTTTTTCTTTTCATGTCTTATTTTTTTTTAATTATTATTGTGGATGATGGAACATTGTAATATTTTGAATGTTGTATGGGAATTTTTAACTTATGAGAGCATTGTACAATTTAGAATGGTGGTACAACATTTATTTTCTTATTTTTCTTGTTTTCTTATGAAAGCATCGTACGACATTATACAATATTTTAAATAGTTTTTATTTTTTATTTTCACATTTTAAAAAGAATGGGATAAGATATTTTAATTATTTTATGATGTTTATTTTACCTTCATTTATTAATGACTTTACCTTCTTATATTTTTATTACAGTGTATTATTATTGGCTTCTTCTCCAGCAACATCATATTCTATTTTCAAACCATTTTTTAACCAAAACAAGTAAGTTTTCAACATCCTTGAATATAATTATTAAACAACAAAATTTAATTAAATTAATTCCATGGTTTTGTTACATGAAATCCAATGTAATGGATAGGAGCCCTAACAACTTTGCTTCCTCAAAGAGCAAGAGTTTATGTTTATTGTTGTATTTAAATGATTTATTTATTTATTGTACATGTAGGTGTCATACAACATATATATACCTACTACAATGTAGAGAAATAAAGTTGCAGTAATTTACTGATAATGATATAGGTAGTTTAGTTTTATAATAATTTTACCCGTGCAATTCTATTAATCAAACCCGTGAAAATCCATTCACATCATTGTAATCTCATTCATAATTTATTTCAATACATACATTCATTGTATCTTTATATGAAGACTAATTTAAATATATCATAAAATAATATTAATAAATTACATCAATTATATTAAATTTACATTAATATATATATTTAATAACTTATAATCACGTATATATATATTTAATCACGTAGATAAAGAGATGCTTATAAAATGAAAGTGTTTTCAATATTTAATGATGTTAGTTATCTCAAAGTAATGCATTATCAAACTTTTTTATATTGAGTAATGCTTTAATTACATATGTAGTTTATTTGATTTTCTTATTCTTCATACATTAGTTAAAAAAAATATTAATATGTCCATTGTCTTTTGTTTTATTTTACAAGAGTGATCTTATAGACTAGGTTTCTCTGCTAACAATTTTTTTTTTCTTTTCGTGTCTCATGTTTTTCTTATTTTTATGTTTTGGATGGTGGAACATTGTAATATTTTAAATGTTGTATGAGCATTTTTAACTTATTAGAGTATTGTAATATTTAGAGTGGAAGACGTTTAATTTCTTGCATGAGAATATGAATTTTATTTTTTTATATAATTTTATGTTTGTTACATATATGACATTATTATAAGAATATATATATATATATATGTGTGTGTGTGTGTGTGTGTGTGTGTGTGTGTGTGTGTACCAATAATTATAAGAATAATTAAATTATCCTTAAATGATATATGACATCTACTGCTTTAAAGACAATTACTAGGGGCAAGATTATTAGAGCTATACATATAAGTATGCCAGAATGACTAATTAAGAAAAACATAACATCTCTACATAATAAATCAAAATCATGTTTGTTTATGGAGCATTCTTGAACGATTATATGATAATAAGTTTATTGTTTTTTCATGTTTTACACTGTTATTTTCATCATTTGACTTGATAAACTATAGACATTAGAATCATTATATTTAGAGTCAATATCATGAAAATGTTATTGTAACTAAATTTTTAAACATTAATATTACTCCAAACATATATTACATTTTGTCTATGTGCATTTGCACATACACAACAACTAGTAAAAATAAAAAGTGTGCAAATCAAATGAATGCATGAATGATCGATTAAATGCATTAATGACCGGCGTGAATTTACCAAACTACCTGTTGGCGAAATTGTCGCCATCGTCCTTTATATATATATATATATATATATATATATATATATAGTCACGATGGGGTGTGACTGTGCGCATAGTGCAACCCATCGTGCGCCCCTAATATGGGCCGTGTGATCGCTGGTCATGCGATCGCATAGTTCACGTTTTTTTTTAAAAAAAAAAAAAACAAATTGAAATCTCTCTCGCTGTCTCTCTCTCTCGCTGTCTCTCATCTCTCTCTCGAAACCATCTCTTTCGCAGTCCCCGTCGACGACGACTGCATGGACCCCGGCGACCGCGACTCCCGTCAACGATGACCGTGACCCCCGTTGACGACTGCACGGACCACACCTCGACGTCCCCTGCTGCGACCCCATCGGTGACCCCCTCTGCAACCCCATCGACGACCACCCTCCGGTCATTCGACCGCGACCCCCGTCGACGACTGCACGGACCACCCCTCGACGTCCCCTGCTGCGGCACGTCCCCTGCTGCGACCCCATCGGTGACCCCCTCTGCAACCCCATCGACGACCACCCTCCGGTCATTCCTCTCTCTCCCCCAAATAGCTTTTTTAATTTCATCTTTCTGTAAGTCTGTGTGAATATTTTTGTCTGAACATGTTTGAATGTGTATGATTTACAGCAAAATTTCATATGCTTGAATGTGTGATTGTGTAGGATTTTTGTTGAATTTCATATGGCTGAATATGTGTTTTTTCTTAACAGGGATTTCTTTGTTGAATGAATTTGTGGGTGTGGGTGTGTTTCTTTTTGTTTTTTTTTTAATGGTTTTTCTTGATTTCCAAGGTGTAGATCTTGGAGCTTCTCTTGGGTTGAGGAGGGCACACAGTTAGAATAATTAATATAATGATTCCTTCATCTTTTATGTTTCTATGATATCATAATAAAACTAAACAAAAATACATTAAAATGGATGGATATTAAACATTCTGGTTTAACTTAACGATATAAATAAGGAAATGACGATGAGGTTTATTAAAGATTGGGGCAGTCAGTGTGTCCTTCATGGGAGGGAGCATTGTAATACAAGCATAGTACGCTTTGTTGTCTGTGTCGGTAGTTGGGTGTGAGTAGATATCTCTTTGTTTAATTTGAGCACTTCCTTTTCTATATAATACAATGGTAAAAAAAAACTCTTAACGATATAAATCGGCAAATAAGAAATTTTAAACAATATAAATGCTATTCCCTGTTGGTGTATTTACCTGTCTTAGCCTCAGGTTAATCTTTTTTTTTTCCAAGTTCCATCTCTCAGGCTTCGACTGCTATTCTGTTCAAGTATTGGATTAGACCTGCTTTATTGCTAAGCTCCTCTCTAATTCTTAAGCAGATTGCCACCATAAAATAGTAGCAGTGTAATCCTCCTGCTGGCTTCATTTTAGATCTTTTTCTAGAAAGTTGAATGATTCTCTATCTGGAAACAACATTGGTTTGTGCTTTAGCTTTATACTTCGGTAAAAACATCTCCAAAGAAAAAGCATTACAGTAATTATATTATCTTATCTAAAGTTTTTTCAGAGAGAAACGTTGCTTCAGAATTTCATTTGAAAGTGCATTTGCTCTTTCAAAACATATTAGTGTTTAATTCTTCATATTAGTTTCTAACACACCCCAAATTATCATGGGTGAATGGAGATACTTGAAGAGCATAAAGTTTTTTTTTTATATTCTTTATGGTGAATGCAATTCTTTATTTTTATAATGATTGAGGAAAAACCTTAATTGTTTTTTATTTATTTATTTATTTTTGATATAGTTCAAGTACTCCTGAACAACATGATTTTTGACACGGAGACATTAGCAGTTGCTTAAGTGTTGATTCCAATGTTAAGCCTTGTATATAAATTTTCTATACCTCAAGAAGCTAGAGTTGTCATTTGCTAGTTCTGTTATATACTTGTCCTTGAAGACATGGACGATGTATATGGTGTATTTGCGCTGAGGCTAAGCCTGTGAAATATCTTAGGTACGTTTGAGACTGATTCATCAGTTATGCCGTTTCCTTCTTTTTTTTCGTTCTTTATGAATAAATGCGATTCTTTATTTTATATGATTTAGGAAAAACCTTAATTGTTTTCTTTTTATTTAGTTTAAGTACATACTTTTCCTCGAAGTTGTCTTTACTTGAAAGACTCATGGATTTGGATTTGTTCATAATATAACAGTTTAATCATAATTTGAATGACAAAGATCTTTTCATTCTCTACATTGACTCAACATCAAATAATGTGTTCTTGCCATGGATTTGTTTGACTTCTAGTACTTTTGAATCACCTCATTTTTTTCCCATCTTGAAGGAATTATGGGATTTGGAGAGTCTCTTGTTTAGATAGACTCTTTTTGTTCATGTGGGGTTTTAGTCATGTTTTTCTAATCCCATAGCGTCACCTTCCCATGTATGTGCTCATAGAGTTCTCTTTTGGTGGACTTGTGCATATATTTTATCAAGAGTGTAATTTGAATGAGGACACCTTTTGATCCATTGACTCAACATACCATAACATGCTTATTTGATGTGGTTCGAATCATTAAAGTAGCTTATCTTAGGTGATATAGATAGAGATAAATCTCTTGTGCTTTATTTTGTTTGTGTTGTTGGAGCATTCTGTACCTTTTGATATTATTGAAACTAATCATTTTGGTTACTTTACCAGAGAATAGCACAAATAAAGATGACATAGAGGAGACGTGCTTGCAGTCCAAGATGAGGTGAATCTTCTAATCTAAACAAGGTAATATCTTATTAGCATGGACATGTTTAAAAATTCGTCAATTGTAAGTTATATTTAGAACAAGAAACTTCTTTCATACAGTAATATTTTGATTATAGTTGAAACATTTTTCACATTTTTTGGTTTACACACTCTTGTTTTATGATAGTCTCTTATTTTAGGAGACTTTCTTTATCATTTTTTAAGAGAGTCTTGTTTTAAGAGAATCAAATTTTTTCTCATGCAACTTGGGGAGTATCTTGTTTTAGGGGACTTTCTTTCAAGTTTTACATATCGTCCTCTCCTCTTTTGTTTTCAAATGGGTCTTAGCCTCCTTTTGTGAACGTGAGGTTCCAATTTTATTTACCTAATCATAACATAAGTATAACCTTTCCCTTATTTGTGCTATTACAATCGCGTTTTAAATTGATTTGGATTTGTTAGTTAACCCTGTGTAGATTACTTAGTCATCTTAATGTAGTTAATATTAGATGAAACTGTTGTTGGTGTTATTATTTTTTATTTTCATCACTCCATGAACTCATTTGGTTCCACTACTTGATGTGCAGTGAAAATGTTCAATTCTGAAGAAATTGAGGCTGAAAATGTGGAAACATTGTATGGTGATGATGGTGAAAATTGGATTCCCGATGTTGATGATCAGGTTAAACCAGTGGTTGGAATGTCATTTGAATCTCTTGAAGAAGCTGAGAAGTTTTATTTGAAGTATGCCAAGATTGCGGGCTTCGGGGTTCGAAAATCCTCTACAAAGTATCGAAACAAAGAGGGATCAAAGGAACTTTATTTGAGAGCTTTCGTTTGTTCCAAAGAAGGATTTAAAAACTCATCAAGCAGTAGCAGTGGCATTCATAAACCAAGTCGAGGACATACAAGATTAGGGTGCAAGGCTAAAATATCTTTCATAAAAGATGGTGAAATATGGATGGTTCGCAATTTTGTTGAAGGTCATGCGCATGTGTTGTGCACTCCTCGAAAAACACATCTTCTGAGATCACATAGAGAAGTGACAGATGCCCAAAAGTCTCTGATCCATACATTTAGAGGAGCAAATGTCAGCACCTCACAAACCGTCTCTATATTCGGCTTAGATTCCGGAGGATATCAAGATATAGGATGCACAGAAAGAGATATTCGGAACTATTTATCGAAGACTCAAAATGAAATGAAAGATTATGATGCAGAATTGTTTTTAAATCATTTCAAAGAAAAAGCTGAAATGAATCCTTCTTATTATTTTGCATATGAAGTCGATGATGAGAACAGGTTAACACATAGTTTTTGGGCTGATGGTGGAGCAAGAAAGGCATATGCATATTTCGGGGATGTAGTTGTGTTTGACACAACTTATAGCACAAATAAATATTCATTAGTATGTGCACCCTTCACCGGAGTGAATCACCATTTTCAGTCTATTAATTTCGGTTGTGGATTATTAAAAGATGAGAAGATGGATTCTTTCTTGTGGCTTTTTGAAAAATGGCAAGAGGCAATGGGAAATTGTCCACCAAAAGCATTTATCACAGATCAAGATCCTGCCATAGGGGCTGCAATTGCACACTTATTCCCCAATGTTACTCACCGATTTTGTATATGGCACATAATGAAAAAGTTGTCAGAGAAAGTTGGTACAGCAGGTTACAGAAGTGAGTTTTTGGAGCCCTTCAAAGAATGTGTTTGAGGCAAGGTGGTGGGATTTAATTAGTTCATTTCAACTAGAACAGAATGAATGGTTGGCAACTCTATATCATATTCGTGAGAAGTGGATTCCGTTATTCTTGAAAGACACATTTATGGCAGGGATGATGAGTAGTCAGCGCAGTGAAGCTCAGAATTCTGTGTTTGATAAATATTTCAATAAAAAACACAGTTTAATTGAGTTTATTCATCTCTTTGAAAGGGCTCTAGAGCGTCAAAGATACAATGAATTAGTGGCAGATCATGGAACGCTTGATAAAACACCAGAAATTGTCACTAATTATGCTATAGAGTTGCAGATGTCCCGCAGATACACTCACAAGATTTTCTACATGTTTCAGAAAGAGGTTATATCTTCTATGAATTATGGGTCAATGTTGAAGTATTCATCGAATGTGCAAGTGCATGTTGTGAAAAGATTGGGGGATACTACTATGAAATTTCGTGAAGTTACATATGATCCATCGAATGATGTAATCAGTTGCTCATGCAAGATGTTTGAAAGTGAAGGCATTCCATGTGCACATATTATTGTTGTTCTGCGAAATAACTTCATCGATTCCCTGCCTGAAAATTTAATTCTTCAAAGATGGACCACTTCAGCTAAATGGAGGACAGTATATGATAACAATGGAGTGGAGCTTCAAGAATCCCAAAATATATCGTGTGGAAGAAAGAATCTTGAGATTGTGCGTGGCTTTGCAGAATGTTTAGATGATGCTCCCACTGAAGTTTGTGAAGCAGCAAGAGAAATGTTATGCAGTTTGCAAGAATTGAAGTTGTCACATAGTACTTCTGGTAGTAGCAATTCAAGCCAAAGAAGCATCCCTTCAGTTGTTAGTGTCCACCCACCAAATATTTCAAAAACGAAAGGAAGTGGAAAGAGATTGAAGGGAGGAAAAGAAATTGCTATGGAAGGCATAGGAAAGAGGAGAACTTGCAGTGTGTGTGGAAAAAAGGATAAACATAACGCGCGTACATGTCCCAAGCTGAAAGAAATGTAAGTTTCTTTTTTGTTTACACCAAAAATGTTAATTAAGTCATTATATTAATACATTGAAATATGGATTATTTCAGGTTATCACAGAATGAAACTCAACATTTTAATGAAACCCAAGCTTCCATGGAGTGATGTTTATGGTAAATGTTTGCTTCACAGTTGTTAAAGTTTAATTTCCTTCTCATAATGTTCCATAAAAGTGGAGATGTTTCATTTGTTATTTCAGGAACACTTGAAAAAGGGTGGTGCTTCTCAGATGGTGCTATTTAGTTGGTTTGGTTGTTCTTCAGATTTTGTTTCACCTGGAGATAGAAGTTCATGTATAGAATATGTTGACATTGATGTATTAAAACAGGTTGATGTACTGTATTGGTCGATGTTCATGTACTGAAATTGATTAATGTTTATGTTCATGTATTAACTTCTATTGATGTTGATGTATTAAAACAGGTTGATGTATTAAATTGGTTGATGTTCATGTACTTAAATTGATTAATGTTTATGTTCATGTATTAACTTCTATTGATGTTGATGTATTAAACAGGTTTATGTTCATGTATTAACTTCTATTGATGTTGATGTATTAAATTGATTAATGTATGAGTGATGTGCTTCAATGAATATCAATGTGTTGGAATGTGTTTTGGTTTGAATGTGCATGTATGGTATTATGAATATTTTGGAATGTAGCTTGGTGCGAATGTGATTGTCTTTGATTGAATGAATTTAAAGCACAAGATGTGAAAGCATATTTGAGGGAACTCCAACTATTTCATTCATTTTGGTTGTCAGAATACAATAAATCTTATTGATACAATGTTTATTGAACAAAAAACATAAAAAAAAAACTAGTATTGCTTCTGCTTCTTAGTTGGTCTGCTTCTGGTTGAGTTTCTGCATCCTGGTTGTGCTTCTGCTTGGTTTGGCTGACAATGCTCCTGGCCTGCATATACTTCTGCTGCTATTGCTGCTGCCCTACCAGTGGTGCTGATACTGCTCCTTCCATGCTGCTGCTGCTGCTATTGCTCCTGCTGCTGCTGCTGCCATTGCAGGTGCTGCTGCTGCCCTTGCTCCTGCTGCTGCTGCTGCTGCTGCTACAACCTGCTGCTGCTCCTCCTGCATGTGGTGCTGCTACAACCTGCTGCAACAAGGTGCTGCTGCTGCTGCTGCTAGTGCTCCTGCTCTCGCTGCTCCTGCTTCTTGTGGTGCTACAACTCGAGCTGCTGCCATTGCTCCTGCTACTGTTGTTGCTGCTATTGCTGCTGCTGCTGCCATTGCTCTTGCTGCTGCTGCTGCTACTGCTACTGCTACTGCTGCTGCTGCTGCTCCTGCTGCTGCTGCTGCTCCTCCTGCTGCTGCTGCTGCTATTGCTGCTGCTGCTAGTGCTCCTGCTGCTCCTGCTGCTGCTGCTCCTGCTGCTGCTCCTGCTGCAGCAGCTCCTGCTGCTTGTGCTGCTGCAACAAGGTGCTGCTGCTGCCCTTGCTGCTGCTCCTGCTGCCCTTGCTCCTGCTGCTGCTGCTCCTGCTGCTTGTGATGCTGCTGCTTCTGCTGCTGCTGCAGCAGCTCCTACTGCTTGTGCTGCTGCAACAAGGTGCTGCTGCTGCCCCTACTGCTGCTCCTGCTGCTGCTGCTGCCCTTGCTCCTGCTGCTGCTGCTGCTGCTCCTGCTGCTGCTGCTGCCCTTGCTCCTGCTGCTGCTGCTGCTGCTCTTGCTACTGCTGCTGCCCTTGCTCCTGCTGCTGCTGCTGCTGCTGCTGCTAGTGCTCCTGCTGCAGCAGCTCCTGCTGCTTGTGGTGCTGCAACAAGGTGCTGCTGCTGCCCTTGCTCAAGTTGCTGCTGCTACTGCTGCTGCTATTGCTCCTGCTGCTGCTAGTGCTCCTGATGCAGCAGCTCCTGCTTCTTGTGGTGCTGCTACAACCTGCTGCAACAAGGTCTTGCTCCTGGTGCTGCCCTTGCTCCTGCTGCTGCTGCTGAATTGTAATCAACTGGTTTGGACTCACCTGCAGTTGCACAGATCCTCTGAATTGGCTGGCCCAAACAACCTAGGATGGACTGGTCCTGCCCTGGAATCAATGAAAGAAAATAAAATCACAATCACTGCCAGTTGCCACCTGACCTGGATTAGAATTAGAGAAAATTACCAGGAATCAGCTGGACCTTGTAATGGTACAAGGGTGGGAATTTTTTGGTAGGCTGCAGTTGGGCTTAAGAGAAGCTTGGAATGCATACTTGAAAGAAACTACACTGGACTGATGACTTGGATAGGAACAACTTGCTGAGGAACTGCACTTGAATGCAAAACCTGGACTGCAATGCTATACATGGGACTAGAATGAATACTTATATTGATCTATGCTTCAGAAATATATTCGGCATTTAACACCATCTTGTAAACACCAAACATTCAATCATTTTAAAACACTCATTTATCTATATTCAACCATTCACTCAACATTTACTCATTTAAATAAACACCAAGTATTCAGTTTTACACCATAAAAGCATTCAAACAACAAATACCTCCTAATGTTTCTGTTACAAATGCATTCAAACAACAAAATAAACCAACCATTCAATCTATTACACCATACAAACAACAATGTCTCACAACAACATCCTCCCCTATAGAAAATCATGTGACAGGAACCAGCTAACTTGATGAAAAGCACTCCCCTTCCTCAGCAACCCCAGCAACCAGCCAAATCATTAGCACAACACAGTTCCAGCAGCAGACTTTGATGAAAGAGTTCTATTTGCCTTCAACTGGGACAAGCCAAAGTCACAAACCTGGATTAAAACAAGTATCAATATTGTCTAAAAAGATAAGGTAGTGTTGTAAAGAAAAAAGCTGGAGCTTCTGTTATAGCTAGTGCAATATGAAAATTAAAAAAGAATATTTGTTATACTTCTTTTTTATATTGGTTTTTCTTTATTTATATTGTTTAAGAAGAGTAATGGCCTTGACGTTGCAAAAATCACTCTCTCATTCAATGGGTTGCTCTTCCTTTTCTCTAAATCTATTTACATGATGTAGGCTAAAATGTGGGTTTTCAAGTAAATGTTTATACCTTTTTTTTATTTCTCAAATCTCAAATTGGTCTTTGTTACCCTTATTTTTTGGTATTTCAGGTTTTAAAAATATTCTTTTCATTAGTGTCATCTTCCTTTCCCATTTGTAGGATTGATCTTCCTTTCCCTTTCCCATCATTTCAATGCATATTTTTTTAAAAGAATTGTTTAACAGCTTGTAGAAGATAATTTTGAAATATCAAAACAGGCATCTTGGCAGAGGTCCCTCTCCTAAATGATCAGATGAAGATTGAACCTAAAGATAAGAGTTGGTGTTTTTGAACATAACATGCCACAAATCAGAACTACAGAAAATCATGTGAGAAGAGCATACAAACTGCACAATTTGCATATTTATCAACTGTTAAGGCCTGAACCCAACCCAAGAACCTAATAAGAACAAATGTAATGCACCATACTGACCTTCGCAGCAGGTGCAGGTGCAGGTGCAGGTGCGGGAGAAGTAGCTTGGCCACCTATCCTCACACCCAGAGCTACACCTGGAAACCTGGAAAAACGTAAATAACAGTCAAATTATATAGGCAAAGTTAAGTGATAGGCCAAAATAAATAGGGGAGATAAAATTTAAAAAACTGAAAAAACAATAAGAAAAAGATGATTTGAAAATACACATTAGACAAGGATATGCATGAGAGGGTCTGAGGGTGAGTCTTGAAACAGTTTCACAGTCATGTTAAAAAGTGAGAGGTGAAGGACCAGATGGCCCTCGAATGCTAACAGCCTGTCTACAGCCCATACAAGTTGCCAAATTTTCTCATGAAAAAACACCTGACCAGAAAATATTGTTATGTACAGACATTACAAGCACAAATGAGAAGAAGAGAGCCATGGGCTATAAAATTGAGAATACTGGTAAATAAACCTTTTACAGTTAAACAACTTTTTTTGTGCATTCATGATTGTCATATTAATTTAAAATTGTAACCCAAACCAGCATTCATGACTGTCATATTAAATTAAAATTGCAACCCAAAAAAACTTCTTCCCATGAGAAGCCGATTCAACTCCAAGGAGAATGGAGGCCCATGCTAGATGAGTTGCCAAAATGGATGACCACATGTTCTATACATAAGGCTCTCTTCCTACAGAGGTGACAAGTACTGCCCCAAACCAGTGAATAAATAACTCCTCAATGAACAATCTCCCATTGATAAACTCCACCCTTGTTTGCTTTAGCAATGAATTACTCTACAATAACTCTCTCGATCGCCTCCCAAATGTTGACAGAAACAAGAGCAACATCACTGAATCCTGCTTGGTTCCTCACTAACCAAATCACTTCCCAAATTCTATTAAGTATTATGATATATGGAAAGTTTTGAACAGGGTCATTTCCATTTTTTTAATATTTAAAACAATATTTTGGAACCACAAATAGATATAAAACTCTAGTAATATCCATGGGTTCATTGTTTCAAGCAAAAAGTTCTACAATTGAGTATGGATTTTAATGAACTCAATATTCAATCATGCAGAATGCTTGAACATAAGGAAAAACAATTTCCTAACAAAACAAAGAAACATTGGATCTTTTATGATGTCCTCAAATGTTTGATCTTGACCTTTTTATGAAATCGAGAGGCGTGGGAACCAATGTTCTCATAAACTCTCGGCACATGTCAGCTAGAAGTCTAGAATGGATTAATTGATAGCTTTTTAAATAATAAACATATAATAAAAACACACATATATACATACATAGATATACACGTGTGCGCATCGTGTGTGTGTGTGTTAATTGAAAATACAAATAAATAAAATAAATGCAAGAAAAAAAAAAGATTAATCTGAAGCACAAAACTGAATTTTAGTATCCCAGCATAAAATCTAATCTAGAGAGTTTGAGCACCCATTTGGTTTAAGAAAAGAAAAAACAAAGAACATAAATATTAAAGAAGGATTATATTCCACATAATTCTCTGGAAATTGCTTTCAAATATTACCTCGGCTTTGCAGGAGTAAATTCAAACACGATGGATTTTATTAGGGAAATTCCATACAGACAGACTCGATTCAAGATCTTGTGAATGGCGTGAAAATTGAACTATTGGTGACTAAAAATGATAGACAAGTCAAACAAATAATCAGCAAGGTATGGGGTTAGTACACATGTCCTAGGCATCCTGATATGAGATAATCTTTTTCTTTATTTTCTATAACAGAAAATAAAATTCACTGTCCCCAGACCACAAAATTTTTTCAGTGGCAAACAATTTAGACCAACATATCTGCTTGCCTATATATAGACCAGGTTTTGTCATCACTATATGATGTTTGTCCAAGTGGGCGATATATCTCCTTCTCTTATGCCCCAAGTCCAGTTATACACTTATACAAACCATATTCATATACTCAAATTTTTCTTTCTTTTTTCCCTCTTTCTTTTGCTCATTTTAACATCCTTCTCTCTTAAAAGATGCAAGAACATACAAATAAAGTTTCTTGTTCTAAATATAACTTACAATTGACGAATTTTTGAACATGTCCATGCTAATAAGATATTACCTTGTTTAGATTAGAAGATTCACCTCGTCTTGGACTGCAAGCACGTCTCCTCTATGTCATCTTTATTTGTGCTATTACCTGGTAAAGTAACCAAAATGATTAGTTTCAATAATATCAAAAGGTACAGAATGCTCCAACAACACAAACAAAATAAAGCACAAGAGATTTATCTCTATCTATATCACCTAAGATAAGCTACTTTAATGATTCGAACCACATCAAATAAGCATGTTATGGTATGTTGAGTCAATGGATCAAAAGGTGTCCTCATTCAAATTACACTCTTGATAAAATATATGCACAAGTCCACCAAAAGAGAACTCTATGAGCACATACATGGGAAGGTGACGCTATGGGATTAGAAAAACATGACTAAAACCCCACATGAACAAAAAGAGTCTATCTAAACAAGAGACTCTCCAAATCCCATAATTCCTTCAAGATGGGAAAAAAATGAGGTGATTCAAAAGTACTAGAAGTCAAACAAATCCATGGCAAGAACACATTATTTGATGTTGAGTCAATGTAGAGAATGAAAAGATCTTTGTCATTCAAATTATGATTAAACTGTTATATTATGAACAAATCCAAATCCATGAGTCTTTCAAGTAAAGACAACTTCGAGGAAAAGTATGTACTTAAACTAAATAAAAAGAAAACAATTAAGGTTTTTCCTAAATCATATAAAATAAAGAATCGCATTTATTCATAAAGAACGAAAAAAAAAGAAGGAAACGGCATAACTGATGAATCAGTCTCAAACGTACCTAAGATATTTCACAGGCTTAGCCTCAGCGCAAATACACCATATACATCGTCCATGTCTTCAAGGACAAGTATATAACAAAACTAGCAAATGACAACTCTAGCTTCTTGAGGTATAGAAAATTTATATACAAGGCTTAACATTGGAATCAACACTTAAGCAACTGCTAATGTCTCCGTGTCAAAAATCATGTTGTTCAGGAGTACTTGAACTATATCAAAAATAAATAAATAAATAAATAACAATTAAGGTTTTTCCTCAATCATTATAAAAATAAAGAATTGCATTCACCATAAAGAATATAAAAAAAAAACTTTATGCTCTTCAAGTATCTCCATTCACCCATGATAATTTGGGGTGTGTTAGAAACTAATATGAAGAATTAAACACTAATATGTTTTGAAAGAGCAAATGCACTTTCAAATGAAATTCTGAAGCAACGTTTCTCTCTGAAAAAACTTTAGATAAGATAATATAATTACTGTAATGCTTTTTCTTTGGAGATGTTTTTACCGAAGTATAAAGCTAAAGCACAAACCAATGTTGTTTCCAGATAGAGAATCATTCAACTTTCTAGAAAAAGATCTAAAATGAAGCCAGCAGGAGGATTACACTGCTACTATTTTATGGTGGCAATCTGCTTAAGAATTAGAGAGGAGCTTAGCAATAAAGCAGGTCTAATCCAATACTTGAACAGAATAGCAGTCGAAGCCTGAGAGATGGAACTTGGAAAAAAAAAAGATTAACCTGAGGCTAAGACAGGTAAATACACCAACAGGGAATAGCATTTATATTGTTTAAAATTTCTTATTTGCCGATTTATATCGTTAAGAGTTTTTTTTACCATTGTATTATATAGAAAAGGAAGTGCTCAAATTAAACAAAGAGATATCTACTCACACCCAACTACCGACACAGACAACAAAGCGTACTATGCTTGTATTACAATGCTCCCTCCCATGAAGGACACACTGACTGCCCCAATCTTTAATAAACCTCATCGTCATTTCCTTATTTATATCGTTAAGTTAAACCAGAATGTTTAATATCCATCCATTTTAATGTATTTTTGTTTAGTTTTATTATGATATCATAGAAACATAAAAGATGAAGGAATCATTATATTAATTATTCTAACTGTGTGCCCTCCTCAACCCAAGAGAAGCTCCAAGATCTACACCTTGGAAATCAAGAAAAACCATTAAAAAAAAAACAAAAAGAAACACACCCACACCCACAAATTCATTCAACAAAGAAATCCCTGTTAAGAAAAAACACATATTCAGCCATATGAAATTCAACAAAAATCCTACACAATCACACATTCAAGCATATGAAATTTTGCTGTAAATCATACACATTCAAACATGTTCAGACAAAAATATTCACACAGACTTACAGAGAGATGAAATTAAAAAAGCTATTTGGGGGAGAGAGAGGAATGACCGGAGGGTGGTCGTCGATGGGGTTGCAGAGGGGGTCACCGATGGGGTCACAGCAGGGGACGTCGAGGGGTGGTCCGTGCAGTCGTCGACGGGGGTC
This sequence comes from Acorus gramineus, assembly GCA_030737835.1. Classification (NCBI taxonomy): domain Eukaryota; kingdom Viridiplantae; phylum Streptophyta; class Magnoliopsida; order Acorales; family Acoraceae; genus Acorus; species Acorus gramineus. The sequence goes on from CM060850.1 coordinate 13,950,893, forward strand.
GCGGTCGTCGTCGACGGGGGTCGCAGTCGCCGGGGTCCGTGCGGTCGTCGTCGACGGGGACTGCGAGAGAGATGGTTTCGAGAGAGAGAGAGAGACAGCGAGAGAGATTTCGATTTGTTTTTTTTTTCGTTTTGTTTTTTTAAAAAAAAAAACGTGGACCGTGCGATCGCACGGTCCACGTTAGGGGCGCACGATGGGGTGCACCGTGCGCACGGTCACACCCCATCGCGTCCCTATATATATATATATATATATATATATATATATATAATCATCCCCAAAAAAGACATTTAGCAGCATTTCCAGAATTTTTCAAATTAAATGCATATGATTTACAAGAAAACTATTATATAAAGCCCCACCCCTCTTAAAATAATGTCCAATCTCTTTTTTGCGTAATCTGCAGAGCCATTTCTCTCCGTCTCTAAGGGTCGTTTGATTCAGTGAAAAGCTAATTTTAAGTCCTAATTTATAAGTGCAGATTATATAAAATTTTGATAAGTTTTAATCAGTTCAGAAAAAAAAGTGTTTGATTCAGCGGAAATTATAAGAACTTATGAAAATAAGTGTGTTTGATTCAGTATTAAATAGTAGAGTTTATGATAAGGGTGTTTTGATCCATTTAATAAGTGTTGAATGTAATTGAATGTTTGGTTGAAAACTTGATTATTTACTTTTTTTTCCTATTTATTAAAAAAGCTACTTTGATATATATCTATTTAATAAATTATTAAATACTGCACTTTGATTACTTGTTAGAACCTGATACAAGCTTATACAGATTTAACAAAAATAATGAGGGACATGTGTTTTTTATGACATGATATATATGCAATCTATATTTACCATATTTGAAAATTCATAGTAATCACATACTTGTCGAATTTGTTTGACAAGTCTTACATAATAGTGACAAAGTTACATATCATGTCATGCTACACATTACAAATACAAGAGAATATTACAATATTTTATAATTCAAAAATAAAAACCTGTAGATCATCAAACATGATCCAAGCACACAAACATAGTACTAGAGCTGCATATATTTTCATGCTACAATAGATAATTACATGTGAATGTTACAACATTCTCATATATAAAAAAAAAGTTTCAAAGCAGTTAATATTTACATTACAGTGTTGGTTTCATAATCCAACTTCTACAGTCATTTGATGGCCAGGAGTACAAGCACAAAAAAAATCACAAATACCATCAAAATCATACATAAGCATGAACAACATCCAAAGATGAGTATCTCTGTGGGGGCGTTGAACTGCGGCGGCCTTCTCCACCTTCTTCTGAACTGGCACCTGGTAATAATCAGATTTAAGTTACTTGGTCATGTGGTTCAATCGACCTAATCAAATAATAATTGAATAGTTGTGACACATGTTCAACAAGGAAAGATAAATATTAATCCATCATTATAAAAAAAACACATATTTGGGGGGGGGTAATATTAACTCAACCAACCACAAATACCCAGGATTGTCCATGTTTACCATTAATCAAATCAGTAATCTATCACTCATTTACACAATGTAAACATAACAGCTCAAATAATTACAGAACCCAAAAGAAGAAATACAAACAGATGAAGTGTAGAAATTGCTGGGCTCTCTATCTTTTTTTAAAACAAGAACAATCTCACACAAATAATACAAGGCTACCCCGAGATTTCTAAAGTATGGACTTCAAGTTCATAATCCAAAACCCACGACTTATCTTAGTTGTATCATATAACAATGTCTATACAAGGTTAAATACATAAAGAAAATCCCATCTATTTAGTTGTTTGTATTAATAAAGCTATTAACTCCTAACATAAAACATATAACAAGACCAATCTATAATATGCAATCTTGATTAAACAGTTCTATAAGAAATGAGATGTGAAACTGTTTCACCTCACATGATATTCGTAGGTATCCTTGTTTCAAGCAGAAATGGATGCTTGGAGCCCAACCATAACTCCTTTGCATCATTATAATGTCTTATTGATATATGTAGTTTGGATTACAAAAACAACTAAAGCTGGCCAGAGATGAACTTAAGCATATAGGAAACTACATAAACACACATCTAAACCAACCACTTTTATAATACAATATTTTCGTTGTCCGAACCCATATGTGTGGTTATCAAGGTTGGTTGTCTATTGTCAGTCAATATATATTTTTAGTTAATTTTTGTAAGCCAAAAAGATATCATATAAATAGAACTTTCTGTCTGCATGTTAGAGGTCATATTAAAGCATACAATATCCCTTGACATACTGGACTTTGGGTTTCATTATTTAATGAAGGATGAGAAATGATATGCAATTTTGAGAACAACATTTTAACAACAAAGGCATGATTTATAGAGATCGAACACACACATTTGGAGACTGTATTGGACTTCCTAAAGAAGAACAACTTCTTCAAAGATAAACAACCAGTGTCATAAATTTTTTAAAGAAAAAGCATAAGTTCAACCTATGAGACCTAAAAACTTTAAAAATCCCCACAAATCAGGGCATCACCAACCAATAAAGATCATAATCTATAGACAATCCGACTTCAAAAATTAGGTATTGCACAAAAAAGCTACCAATCACCTACATTGAACCTGATCTACCCACAATAGGTAAAAAAACATAATCAAGCCGATGATCCACACACATTCATCACTGCAGAAACCCTAAACAGTATAAGATCAATAGATCTGAAGCACACAAGCATGAAAGGAGGAGATCTGCTGGGTTTTACCTTGATGGTTGGTTGGGGAGGAGATCCAAAGAGACTATGTAGCATATTGGAGTGTTGGATGGTTCGCCGAAGACGGTGAGACGGAGATCGGTGTGTATCCGACCCAATCGTGAGGAAGAAGCAGATCGGAGTGTCAATTAGTCGACGAACATCATGATCTTCTCGAATGAGATCTTTGAACCCGAGATTTCAGAGTTTTTTTGGGTCTCCGGCGCACCTCATCAGAACAGGCCGAACATTGGTGTCGATTTAGGGTTAAAATCTGTATGTGGAGCTGCCTTTTGTGGGTTGGCTTCGTTGGCCAAAATGGAGGAGAGAGAGGGCCCATCAAGAGAAAACAGGTTTAAATACCTCGCGTAAATACACGACTTTCTCAGGGGCATTCACACCTTTTCATAGTCGGGATGAACCACTGAATGCGTTTGCCGAGTAATAAGTTGGGTTTTGGAAGCTGAATATTTTTGGGTTTAAATGACTGAAGGAGGAAATGATTCAGTGCTTATAAGTTGCCCAACCAAACAAGCTGAAAGCAGAATTTCAGCTTTAAGCAGAATAAGCTCTGTTTATCAGTGCAACCAAACAGCCCCTAAAATATCCCTCTTAAATTTTTGCTTAAAAAACTAGCCATCTCCACCATCACTGCCAATCACCATTAATATTTCCCCTTTCATTCTTCATTTTACCACAAAATTGTCACCCCCACTACAGCAGAGTTCAAATTCTCTATGTGACAATCACACAGAGTTTCTCTGTGTTGAGAACATAGATGATCTCAATCCATGGTGGTTTCTTTCTAGCTCAGTGTCATCTCCATCATCTACCCCTTCATTAATGAATCCACCTTGAAGCACCACAAATCAAACAGAAGAAATATTATGCATTCCCTTTTAATACAACATGCAATCATTTGACATAATCGAAACCCATTATCATTGATTTATTTTTCTTTGTTTCACCTTCATGGAACACCTCCTTTATACCAATTTAAGCAACAAGGTGAATGACTTTTCAATCCACCATTAAGACACTTCAACGGAAATAAACGAGCAACGATTGAAAGTTTCATAAATTTTTGCTTCCCGGATAGAGTTACGTAAATTTTTGCCTAACAAATGGATCTGGAATTGATAAACTTGGAAATGCAACAAATATCCTTTTTTCTGTTCCTGAATTGTTTTAGAGAGGTAAAGTTTCATAAATTTTTGCCGACTAATGGATCTGGAATTGATAAACTTGGAAATGCAACAAATATCCTTTTTTCTGTTCCTGAATTGTTTTAGAGAGGTAAAGTTTCATAAATTTTTGCCTAATAAATGGATCTGGAATTGATAAACTTGGAAATGCAACAAATATCCCTTTTTCTGTTCTTGAATTGTTTTAGGAGAGGTTCCATTCACCTTAGAGAATAAGGAATTACATCTCTCCAGTTTATCCACAAGGGGAGCCTCATAATGGACAACAGGTGAAACTCAAAAGTAGAAGAGAGATCACTGACAAGAAGGGTGGTAACACAGAGAACTCCTCTGCTTCCTATTCCAGAATAGGACTTACAACTTCTTAAAGCAAACAGTAAACAGACTCGAATTTCACTCAATCATGTACTGAAGCAATGAGAAATGAGACTATTATGTAGATATACTCTTATAAACTTCTCTCTACTTCTGAGGTTGATTTCCCTCCCTTAGAGATAGGAAAGGATTAGAAGGGACATACTTTTCGATGTACATGTAATTTTGGAGCAGGTACAAATCCAATTTTATATACTGAAAAAAAAACTAATATTTGCGAGAACTCCGCATACCCATTAAGAGGGGGGGAGAGAGAGAGAGATCCACTCATATTGGAACTGAATTGAATCAACTAGTTCAATGGTTGACAATGGGCTCAAGTCTCATCACTTTTTTTTTTTTGGTTAGTTACTGATTTGTATTAACTAAGAAGAAGTTATAAGTCTAGCAAAGACCTTTATAGGGAAAATTACAATTATTTGTGACAATATTTTTGACAACCGCAGAAAAATTGGCCACAAGAAACACTTTTTTTTGTAGTGCAACATTCACATGGCAGCTGGGCATCCGAGCAGATAATATAACAGGGAAACCACAGTGAAGGTGACTGCATCCAGGAATGACCCAGGAATGACCACAGGGAATTTTGCATGAGTCACCCAGGAATGACCACAGGAATGAACGATTTCAAGCACCAATTCAAGAAGAACAAGAAGGGTTACCAAACTGGCCCGTAGTGTCCCAAAAGTTGTATAGTTATTTCACTTCTTCTAGCAAAGAACAGACAGGCAAGAATATTTCAGGGATCCTAAGTATATATGTTAACATATCCTCTAATTGTCTCAACTACAGAAACCAGTACACTAGCCCTGCAATTGACAATAAAAATATATGACTACTCAGAAATCATGCATATCATTAGCAAATACAGCCGATTCTTACTTGAAAGCATCCGAGTTGAAGGAGGAGGAATCAGTGCTGACCATAAGGAACTCTAGTGGACTCACCTCAGCTACAGGACTATGTAAACAGAGCCAGGCCTTTAGCATGAACTCCATTAAACCATAACCCTCGTACAACATGTCAACATAAAATATATAAATCTTTAAGCACTTAGAATGGTACATTTTGATTTGGAAAGATCAAGAATGAAATTTACAAAATCATGCAATAAAATACAATGACTGCTGGAAATTTACTACCTCATATTGTGGATGCAACAATGTATCCCCCCTCTCTGGAGCTGATATTAGCAGAGCCCAAAAGAAGATTATGACCTCAGGATAAAATTTCCTTGATTGTTTGGTAACCTGAGGAGACAAATATAATAGAAAAATAAGGCACAATATTGGTTGAGGAAGAATGCCTGAATAAGCATTGATGAGCTAGATACATTAACTCAACATATGAATAAAAAAATAAAATAAAAAATTGTCCCCACGACAGTTAAGGGCTTACCTGTAAAAAAAAAGGTAGGTCTTGATATCAAGTATTGGTGCTGACTTACCTATTATCGGCAAAAATTGAAAAAAAATTTGTCGGACAAGGGCATGCAAGAGCAGGCAATGTTTAAAATATCTATTTTATCAATATATCGAAAAGGGTCCAAATCAATATATCGAAATATGGATCGATATATCGATTTTGGTTTTTTTTTTTATGGAAAATAGAAAAAAAATGAGAAAAATATAAGAAAAAATATCAAAGAAGCAGAAAAAAAAACAAAGAAAGATAATATACATATTTTATATATGAGTATTTTTTATTGAGTTGTTAAGGTGGAAATGTATCGTGGGTTACTTATAGGTTTAGAAAAATCAGAGACCTAAATTATAAAAAACAAATTTTGTATTCAATCTAATGTTTTTGCATTCAATCTAATGTTGAACTATAGACCCAAAACAGAAATTTAGGGACTCAAAAAAAAAAAAAAAAAAAAATGTTACACATGTCCGATTTTTTGCATTTATTAATTATTACGAGCTAATTAGATAAATAATTGGTTCCAAAAAAAATTCCACCCTATAAAACGATGCTTCCTCACTGTTGTTTCCTCATTTTCTCTATTAACAGGACTCCCAATCATATAACTTTAACATTATAAATCCAACAAAGAAAAACACAAACTTATTATTATGAATCGGAGATAATCAAAAGAAGAGACAAAAAAAGGGGGCAACGAAAAAAGGGCGGACCTTTTCGATGGATTGCTCTTCTTGCCGACAATGTCGAACTTCTTGGGTGCCGCTTTCATGGACGGAGAGGAGATGCTTCGCCGGATTCTTCTTCTCCTGTGTCTTCTGCTGTTGCTTCGCCATTTTCTTTTTTTTTTTTTCTTTTTTTTAGTTGTTGGGAAAAGGAATAATAGGGGGGTAGTCAATTAGGATTTTCATGGACAAAATGTCCATCCTCGTGGATTTGTAAATCTTGTGTTTTTCAATCAGAACTTTGGTTCATGGACAAAAAGTCCAGCGTTATTCGATTGAGACATTATTTCATGAACAAAAAGTCCAGCGTTATTCGATTGAGACATTATTTCATGGACAAAAAGTCCAGCGTTATTCGATTGAGACATTATTTCGTGGACATAAAGTCCAGCGTTATTCGATTGAGACATTATTTCGTGGACATAAAGTCCAGTGTTATTCGATTGAGACATTATTTCGTGAACATAAAGTCCAGTGTTATTCGATTAAGACATTATTTGGTGGACAAAAAGTCCAGCGTTATTCAATTGAGACTTCTCATAGTAGACATTTTGTCATGTGTTATTCAATTTAAACAGGATTTGTGAAGACTTTCATAAGTGATGGATTCTTGTGGACTTTTGTGGACTTTAGAAAGAGAAATATAAAGGAAAAAGTTTTTTCAAAATCCCACCCAAATGGGTGGGATTCTCATGGACTTTTATTCCAACTTTGTGAATATTTCTTCTTTTTTTCTTTCAACAAATCTACTTTATGATTTTTATTACATGCCTTTCATATTTTTATTCACATTTTTTTTCTTTATTTATCATCTTTTTTTTATGAATGTTCATATGTATGAAATATTCCTATCACCTCATATGTTTGATGAATATATGAGAATGATAGATTATATTATATATGCTAGATCATCCACAATTATTTTTTAAAATATAGATTTTTTTATCATATATTTGATTATATGTATAATGCTTGATTTGATTTTCCTTGAAGATGTTTCTATTATTGTACAATATAGATGTATATATATATTGTTTATAATGTTTAAACATATATAAAAGTAAAAAGATATATTTACATATATGAAATATACTGATTGCTTTTATTTTATTTATATGGGTATCAATAATTCATGTTGAATTTGAATATTTGAGTTCTTTATTTGTTATTTTAAAATTCTAAAAATATTTTTGTGTTTATTAATAGAAATCCAGATGTGAAAAGAGTCAATATCTGAAAGTCTGTGAAAGTCCATGAGAGTGATTTATGAAAGTCTACAAAAGTCTGTGAAAGTCCATGAGAGTGATTTGTAAAAGTCTACAAAAGTCTGTGAAAGTCCATGAGAGTCAGTCTGTGAAAGTTTGCAAAAGTCTGTGAAAGTCCATGAGAGTAAATTTGTGAAAGTCTGCAAAAGTCTACGAAAATCTGCAAAAGTCTGTGAAAGTCTGCAAAGTCTACAAAAGTCCATCACTTAAATAATGTCCACAAAAATCCATCAGAGTCCGTATCGACTACCCCCCTAAGACTGTAATTATATTAAAATAATTAAAAATAAGGAAAAATGAAAAAAAAATAAATAAATAAATAAATAAAAATAAAAATAAAAATGTTTGAATTTGTGCCTTGGAATTTGCGCCCCACCCACAGAACAACTCCGACCCATCATGGTCCGCTGCTCCGCCGCGCATCTCCCTCACCCCGGATGACCATCTCCGCCTCCGCGACCACCACGTACTCTAACCCCGGATGGCCATCAAGAAGTATTTTTTAGGCTCGCTGGGTGGAACGGGAAGCAAGGAAGGAGGGCTGGTGGGTGCGGAGGAAGCGCGGTGGAAGAGAGTCGAGAGCGGCGGTTTCTGCAGATTGACGAAGGGCCATCGGAAAGGAAGGCGCTAGGGGGGGGGGAGGGGGGGCGAGATCGGGGGCTCCTAACTTCCATGGCTCCAGATGTTTTAGGTGCCTCGGAACCGGACACTGGCGGCGGGACTGCAGGGAGCCTCTCATCTGCCTCGGATGCAAGGGAACGGGACACCGAGCGTTCGCGTGCACAAAGGTCAGATGCCCTGATACCCGAAGTCCCGAGGTTGTGACGGCGGAGGCAATTCAGATCCAACTGGGGGATAACTTCAATCCATGCGAGGAGGAACGAGCACTTCGGTGCTGCGTGGTGGCAACCGCCCCCTGGTTGGTCTCTAACTGAAGAGGAGGTCCGGTGGGTGGTGGAAGACAGATGGGGGACGAAACATTGGTCTCTTGATAGATCGCTGGGACCTGGCAGGTATCTTCTAAAGGTGATGGGTCCTCGACTTCAGGGTCAGATGGTGCGTCGGGGATCCATTATGGGTTGGGGAGGCTCCATGATCCTGGCGGCATGGTCTCCAGAGTTCGGAGCAACGCCGTCGGAAACATATAGGTGGGAGATCAGACTGGGGGGGCTGCCTCTCGACTGGCAATTGATAGATTGTCTTAGGCAGCTCATGTCCGGGTTCGGCAAGATCACAGATGTGGGTCGGAAGGGGATAGACAGTCACGGGGAAGCCTTTGCGGAATTCACGCTGGTGACGGGGGTGAAAAGGACGTGGCCCCCGAACATGATGGCGGCATACGGACGCGAGGCCTTCCTGATCCGCATCGACGCGATGAGCACAGGCATGGCATCTAAACGTACGTGGGCCGACTTAGTTTGAGACCAACCGGAAACGTGTTCCAGTTCCTCGTCGAGGGCGGAGGGTCGCGGACGGAGGGCACAACGTAGGAGGAAGAACACCAGCCGAGTCTCTGGTTCGGCTCGGCGTGAGCCGTGCCGAGAACGGGGGAGGTCGCAGAGAAAGTACGAGGAAAGTACGGAGGCTCCAATACAATCGGTTCACGTCGAGGAGCGGAACACGCAAAGTGTAGGTCAGACCTCGGGCCCATAAATCCGGTCAGAGATACACCGAGCGTCGCCAGAGAAGATAAACAGGAGATCCCCTCCCTCTGACACGCTAGTATCAAGTCCACGCGACCAGGCACGTGACAACGTTGTCTCTCAAGTTCTAGAGATTCCAGAGACTCCTGATGGTGATAGGGGTAATGGACCGGATGGTGGCGTTCATGGGCCGGGCCTTCTGGGCCGATTGCGAACCACCAATTCACCTGGAGCAATATGAGAGAAGTGCCGTCTATTGCGAGACTAGACATGGTGTTGATTGACGAATAATGGGAAGGTCTATTCCCGGGCTGTGGAATTCGGCGGCTGCCACGGGCAGTCTCTGATCATCTTCCGCTCCTCCTTGAATCAGAGATGTGCAGAAGACCTCATGGACTATTTCGTTTCGAATCTTGGTGGTGTCGGTATCGGATTTCAGAAGGAAAAAGGAATGAAAGGGGTCCCGTCTTCCTTCCTCCTCGGCTCCTACGGTGGTGGTTGGTGCGTGTGTGGGGGTTCTTCGGATGCTCGAATCCGGAGAGCTGCGCCTTGGTAGGACTCGGTCGGATCGTCTCTCGGAATGGGTGGTGGGGGATTTCGTTCTTGGCTGAGGCCGACGGGTCCTCAGGAGGATTCAGGTGTGGTTGTGATCGCCATCTTCTTTTCTCAAAAAAGCAAAAAAAGTAGGGGCGGATTTGGTCGCCTTCGTGGGGAGGTTAAGGGTCTCCGCTCTGAGACACGGATATACTGTATACAGAGGTGAAGACAGGGATCCTCTTTTACTTCGAGGACCTGACTAAAGGAGAATTAGAACTGAAGTGGGCTAGGGAAGGGCCGGCTAGTTGGGTTTAGCCACCTGGTGGGGGGGTGACCAGTTGTGGTTAGCCGCCTGGTGTCTAGTTTAATTTGTGCTAGGTAGAGTTTGGGCTTGGTTTTTGGCAGAGGTTTAAACTGGGTTTAACCTGGATTTTGGAGAGTGGATTTGGAGAGTGGTTTGGTGTAGGAAATGGGTTTCTCTCACTTTTCTCTCAAGGGTTTGAAGTGGTGGTGTGGCTTGATGGTTGGGAATGTGGGTGGTTGGGGGTTATTAATGGGTATTGAATGTGAATTGATTCTGAATTAGTTGCCCCCCCCCCCCCTATTTATAGTAAAAAAAAAGGGGTATAGAAATGTCCACTAGACAATAGATCAAAATGGGTAATAAAGTGCTTGATTTGATCTCCCATTAGATCTTTGTTCTCTGACAGTGTCCAGGTGACGGGCAGCTAATGGTATTTAGCCGCTCAGTGAGGGGCGGCTACTCTCAGGTAGCCACCCCCATCATAACCTGCCATACGTCTCATCCCTGACAAGCGGTGGCTTGAGTCGGTTACTAAGGATGAACCAGCTAAGATGGGGCGGCTAGAAGGGACAATCCGCCGCAATCATGCTTGCATTATGTCCCATCCAGGAAGGCGGTTTGGGGTCAGTCAGGGGGGCGGCTAGTTGAAACTAGTCGCCTGGTATGAGGCGGCTACTCTCAAGTAGCTGCCCCTGTCCAGGTCCTAGGTTTGCCTAAGGGTTTGGACCAGGGTTTTCGGTTTTAGTTTCTAAGGGAGTTTTCTATTAGATGTCCAAATGTAGTTGTTTCTTAAGTTTTACTTGAAGTATTTTTTGTCTCTTTGAATGGTCAAAATTAAGGTATCTACAGGTGGTGCGAGATCGAAGGGGTGGAAGGACTGATTCAAAACTCCTGGAATTCAAGCGCTAGCAGACTAAAAGGGGCTCGGCGGGTGGCCTTTAAACTACGACGTTTGAAGAGAGTCTTGAAGCAATGGATCGGGGCAGTAAGAACAGCCAGAGCAGAACACAAGGCATCCCTTCTCCTAACCATCCAGGTTTTTCACACTACAGAGGAAACAGAGCCACTCATAGAGGAGGAGAGATCAAACAGGTGTAATGCAAAAAGGGAGCTTGCGGAGTTCCTTAAACATGAAGAGATTGAATGGAGGCTGAAATCAAAAACACTTTGGCTGAAAGCGGGAGATAACAACAAGGCATTTTTTCATTGAGCGACGAGCCAACGGAGGCAGGTGAATCACATTGCAAAAATTCAGTCGGGGAGAGGGTGTGGGAGGAGCAGGAGGAGATTAAGTCGAATTTAATAGAGCATTTTAAGCACTCCTTTTGTAAAAGAAGGGGATGGAAGCCGGGTTGGGAGGATCGGGAACTGCCTCGCTTGAATGCAGATCAACTGGAGCTATTGGAGGCACCGTTTGCGAAGGTCGAAGTGCACCGGGGCATTGCAAAGGCTGAGGGGGATAAGGCCCCGGGCTCGGATGGCTTCGGACTAATTTTCTACCAACGTTTCTGGTCCATAGTGAAGGAGGACGTGATGGATATGTTTCAGGAGTTCCACACGGGCACGCAAAGTGTGGGTTGCTTGAACGCATCTCATTTCGTCCTGATTCCAAAGAAGGAGGGTGCATCAAGGGTGGAAAATTTTCGGCCAATCTGTTTGGTTAATGGAGCGTACATAATCGTGGCCAAAGTTTTGGCGAACAGACTGAAACATGTGTGTAGTGACTTGGTGGAACCCTCTCAAGTAGCGTTCTTGCCAAGACGGCTGTTGCAAGAGGGGTTCATCTCAGCGCAGGAGCTAGTTTCAGTGCTGCAGAAGGACAAGAGAAGAGGGTTGCTATTCAAGTTAGATTTTGCTCGAGCATACGATAGTGTGGATCGCAATTTCCTTCTGTTTTCTCCTAGAAATGCATGGATTTCAGCCAAGATGGATTCGTATGGTGCATCAATGCATAGACACAGCGAAGGCCTCGCTATTGGTGAACGGAGAGGTTTCATATTTCTTCCCCCTTAACAGGGACTGAGACAGGGCGACCCACTCTCACCCATCCTCTTTGTGATCATGGCGAATGTTCTTAGTCGACTGTGCGCGAAGGCTGCGGAAGCAGGATAGATAGCCGGTCTTGCGGGCTCCTCGACGAGGAGAAAAGTGTTGATTCTACAATATGCGGATGACACGATCCTTCTGTGTGAAGCTAACACAAGTTACGTGAGGGGATTTCGTTTCATCCTGATCTGTTTTGCATTGCTCACGGGTTTATCGCTTAACATGAACAAAAGCTCCATGCACGGGATCAATACTTTGGCGGAGGAGGAGTTTCATCTGGCTGAGACTATGGGTTGTGCGGGAGGTGAATTCCCTGTCAAATATCTGGGCCTTCCGCTAGTCAAAGGTCGAATAACGAAGGAGCATTGGGTACCATTGATAGACCGGTTCGAGAAGAGGCTTGCGGGAGGAAGGGGAAGATGCTGAGTTGGGGAGGGAGGGTCACACTATTACAGACGGTATTGTCAAACTTACCGATTTTCTATCTATCGGTGTTTCAAATCCCGGGGGGTATGTTAGATCGAATTGACCGCATTCGAAGGAGGTTTCTATGGCAAGGAGGTGAGGCAGACCACAAAGCTCCACACATGGTCGATTGAGAGACCGTGTGCCGGCCCAAAAGAGAGGGAGGGCTAGGAATTCTCTATCTAAAGGTCATGAACAAAGCGTTGTTGGCTAAATGGGTGTGGATCTGGATTTCGAGACGCAGATCTCTATGGTCTCAAATCATGGCGGACAGATATGGTGGAGAGGGTATAGGGGAGCGGCGTTGGCCCGCAATGAACTCAAGAATGACTCCTTTGTGCAAAAGTATGTTCGTGGACCGTGGAATAATCGAGGCAGCTCTAGTCTGGAAACTCGGAGATGGCAGAGCGACTCAATTTTGGACTGACAGATGGGCAGGAGAGGAGCAGTTATGTGACTTCGGACATATTCAGGCTTGCTTCCAAGAAGGATGGGGCAGTTAACGAACTTTTCAGCGCTTCTCCCGGTCAATGGCAAATTGAGCTCCTTCGATCAAGGCTTACAGAGGCAGAAACAGCACAGTATGCGGGCTTATTGGAGAGTGTAGGGACGCTGAGTATCTAAGAGGGAGTGGAGGATGAGCTGAGATGGAAACCACAGGCCGCCAGGGGGTTTTCAGTGAAGAGCGCATACCAATGGTGGCGAACGCCAACCACCACCACCACCACGGCTTGCAGACTCTTCAAACAGATATGGAGGCCCAACATTCCGCTGAAGATTAAGGTGTTCACTTGGTTCGTGTCACTTAAAAGACTTATAACGAAAGCTTACATGTCTAGGTGGGCTCCAAATGATTCCACTGCTTGCTCCCTATGCGCGGACCCTTTGGAGAACATTCACCATCTCTTTTGTGTGTGTTCGGTGGCGAAGGAATTTTAGGAAAAGGTGGGGAGGCACACTGGACTCGAGACCAACTTTCAATCTCTGGATGAATTATGGGAAGCAGGTGAGGCGTTGCGGAGGACGACAGGAGGTAGACTAGAAGCAACCATATCGCAGTCCATCATTCCAGCGGGGACATGGACGATAAGACGCACATGAAATGAAGCCATATTCAGAGGTACGCGGGTCTACTAAGAGAATATGTGGGAGCTGTTTCGAGGGTGTTCGGGACTGGGGTCGCTATATTGCAAAGGCGGACGAGGTCGCGTTCACAAATGGGAGGTTATGTATCACGGGATGATCGCGGCTATTTGAGTCCCTCTTCAGTTTAGAAATCTCTTCTAATCCGACAGATACACGAGACTAATGATTTCGGTTTTTATTCTTCTTTTATGTATTGCATTTCTTTTCTCTCTCATTCGGAGTTTGTAATTTGAATTCAGTAATGAAATTGGGTAGTAAAAATCTACCTTTTTTCAAAAAACATCTTCCACTACCTCCTCTGAGGCTCCGCCTCGGAGTTCCTGCTCAATATGGTCGAGACCGGCAGCTCCTCCTTCTATCGCAAGCCCTCGCACGCCTCAAGCGAGGCGCGTGCGCTTGCGCAGCTCGACCATACCTGTCACGCCCCAGGCGTCCCCGGGACGCGGCAAGTGTATATATATATCAGAATCTACTCAGGAGGTCAATAATATCATACACAAGCAGCCAAAATGACACACAGACAACAAAAGCAAGGCTGACAGGATATATATACACCAAATGCGGATAACTAAAGACTGAATCTGTAATCAAAATATACTACAGACTCCATACATAATCACATGTCCTGTGAGAGCCAATATACATACAAAGACATCCAAATACAACACAAACGCGTGCCCAAGCACGGAAAATACATACTGGTACAAGGGATGCTGATAGTCTCTGCAACTCGCGGGACGTGGCGCTACTCCGCTACTGATGAAGTCCCTCGGGGAGCTCCTCCTCCAGATCCGACTCAGATGACACTGTAGAAAAAGATTATGCGAGGGGTGAGCCACACGCTCAGTGAACGGCACAACCCATGCATCACAGACAATATTGACTTCAACCAGAAAATCCTTATCCTCCACAACACATTATCAAGCCACAACAATGATATCAACGACTCAAAGCCGTGGGTCGCTCGATCGCTAACCCACTACACCCTCACCCTCACCCTTCAATGGGCGACAAAGGATATTGGGACTGGCTATACCAAACCAGCGGGTCGCTTCCGCCAACCCGCTACACCCTCACCCTCACCCTTCAATGGGTGACATAGGATTTTGGGACTGATAAGCATCCAATCACAACTCCAGTGGGTCGCTTCCGCCAACCCGCTACACCCTCACCCTCACCCTTCAATGGGTGACATAGGATCTTGGGACTGACTAGGCTGTTGGTCACCCTTGGTCCACCGATAGTCTCTCCTCACTCCGCGGTTGTTTGGCCACTCCCATGTTCAGCACAGTCCTTCATCAAACCAGGAGGCGCCTACTAGTGGGAGCCCCTGCACGGGACAACCTGTCTAACGCCGAGGTAGTCTCTAACGGATCCAACGCAGGGCAACAGGACAGCCTACCCATCGCATATGATCCACTCGGATCCGCAGACAACACGTCATAACAACTCTAACGTTCTGAATTCCTCAGAACCCACCAGGGCGCATAACTACGATGCGGGGAACATGCATAAGGTTATAACAGGGTGGAATATCATTGGGGGAAAGAAACTCAGGAGGGCAGCGTGAGTTCCCGTTATAGGACACCCCGACAACCAAACAAGGAACACGGTGTACCCTAACCCGGGTCTCACCGCTGTCCTCGCAAGGCCCCTCCCCTATAATATTCACTATAACATGCATTGTAAACAAATACTAGCATTTAATTTAATAAATAAACTAGTAGGGCACATGCATCGGCCGGGCTTCCTAACATGGAACCAGGGGACATGCTGCATGGCTCATATACATATCCTAAGGGTGCAAGTCCCTAACATGCAAGGTCTAGGGTAACATGCATTCTACAAGTAAATCACGCTCGCATGATATACATATTACACATGGTCAATATTTATCCATGGTGCCCCAGGAGAGGTCGGTATACGCCCAAGTGCGTATAACACCTCTCCACTGGGTTGGATTGTCCCACTCACCAGTGATCGGGGTCAACGCGCGACCATCTGTCGAGATCTGCAAGACAGGTATTATTTGGTAAGTATTAATCCACAATTATCATTAAATACATAACTAAACACCCCAAAACCCACAACAAGCATCCAACACTTCCCCAACACTTCCCCAACAACTACTCGCGGCCTCGGCAACCACCCGCACGGCCCCCGGCAACCACCCGCACGGTCGGCCACCGCCCGGACGCGCCACCGCGGGCCCCGCACGCCTCGCGCCGGTCCGCGAGCACCCCGCGCGCCCCCGCACGCAGTGCCCCGCCTCGCGCGCACCCCGCGCGCACCTCCGCCACCTTGCCGCACCTCGCACGCACCTCGCACGCACCCCGCACACCTTGCCGCACCTCGCGCGCACCTCGCACGCACCTCGCGCACTGCCCCGCGCCCCGTGCCTCCTCCGCGCGCGCCCCGGCACCTCGGCCACCACCTCGCGCACGCCCTCCGCTGCCTCAGCCACCACCTCGCACCCGCGCGACCTGCTCCACGCGCACCAGTCCGCCCAGCACCGCCGCGCGCGCCCAGACCAGCAGCTCGCGCGTCCAGCACCTCCGCGCGCGCCCAGACCAGCAACTCGCGCGTCCAGCACCTCCGCGCGCGCCCAGACCAGCAACTCGCGCGTCCAGCACCTCCGCGCGTGCCTAGCACCTCGGCCAGCACCTCCTCGCGCGCCTAGCACCTCGGCCAGCACCTCCTCGCGCGCCTGAGGCCACCAGCCCACACTCCCGCCCTGCCAGCACACCAGCACGAGCAAGGCAGCCAGCCCCCGACCCGCGCACGCCCGCGCGCAGGCCGCGCGCACGCACGCCCGCGCGCGCACGCGCATCCTTGCACGCGCCCAGCCCACGCGCGGCCCGGGGCTGCTGCCGCCGCTGCTTGCTGCCCGAGACGGCGTCCCCGCCTGCCGAGCACCTCCAACCACCTCTCCCACTGCCGCCGACCCCTCCAGCCACCCCCGACTACCCTCCGGCGACCCCCACAGCCACCGACCACCCCCAATCACAAAACCCACCCCCCAAGCACACATTCATGCAAGAAAAGAGGGAAGGGAAGCTTACCGAGGGGAGGGGAAGACGTTCGGTAGCTCCTCGCGCGCCGAAACCTTCCTCAAAGGCTTTCCACACCCCGATCTATCACGGCCCTCGATTTGGGTCGAAACAGAGGAGAGAGAGAGGGGGTCGGGGAGGCTAGGATCGTCGGAATACGGATTTGAAGACACCGGAGCGTAGATCGGGACCCGATCTACACTTCCCGTGCTTTAAGTTTTCGATTTCGAGGGGTGAGGGGCTTGAACGGAAGAAAAACGGAGAGGGGAGAGAGAGATCTCGACGAGGAAGACGATGAACAGTGCTCCTCGAAATTAGCTCACCCCAATTTATAGTTCGCGACTTAAAAACCCAGATACGCCCCGGAACTGCAAAATTTTTGCAAACGATGCCAGAATTCGATGAAATTTTCGTGAGAGGTCTAAAATGGCACCAGGACACCAAATATGCAATTAGATTTTCAATCGGAGTCCTCTAGCTCAGACGATAGCTAACAGTCTGAAATTATGCGGTTCCGATCGAAAAACCCTAAAAATTTTAAAACTGCCAGAAATGCTCCAACGGTTACCAGCAGGCTAAAAAGTGACACATATATAACATTCTTCCCCCCTTAGGAAATTTTGTCCACAAAATATGCAAAAACATCTAGGAGGGGAAAAGATGCGTCACACCTGGCATCCATGAGCTTCAAGTGTCCTTAACACCGGAACGGTGCTGCCATCGCACCTCGACCAGCTGGACGGTCTTGGTGCAGAGCCTCCTCACGCGGCGGTCCATGATCTCAATCGACTGCTCCACGAATGACTGTCCGGCTCAGAGACAAGCGGCTCGAACGGGATGACGTGAGCAGGATTGTGGACATAACGCCTTGGCCATGGGACAAGGACGACGTCGTGGGCACGAACCAGCTGCGGGGGAAAGGCTACCTGATAAGCCACCTCCCCAATCCACTCAATGACGAGAACAAGGTCCCATTAAAGAGCAACTCGGCTTGCCCGAACGTCGAAACAGAGGATGCCCTTAAACCAGGACACTTCCTTGCAATTATGGTCGCCAAACCCGAAGGTAAGCTTCTGGCGACGATGACCCGGGTAGCCCTTCTGTCGGTTCTGGGAGGTGCAGATGTACACCCTAACCAACCCGGCCACCGCGAGGTCAAACAACTAACTTATGGCCCCTCCAACTGGCGCTCCACTACCGTCCCAACACAAGGGAGGTATGGAACTGCGCCTGTAGAGTGCCCATCACCGATCCATCCGGGTGCTCGAATGGCAGTCGCTTACAGGCATACCCCAACAATTGGTGGTGCCTCACCCAACTGCCCTCAACATCGAGCACGCAGGCACATAGCATGTCCTCCAAGGTTCGAATCGCCCTCATTGACTGGCTGTCCATCGGCGATGAAACGCTATACTTAAATGGAGGCTCGCGCCTAAGGCTGCGCCACAACCTCAAAGTAACCCTCGCGTCTCAACCGAAAATAGCGCCGACTGGAGTGCCATGAAGACGAACAATCGCGAAGGTGGAAACCCACGTCAAGACGTCCAGAGACTCAATCAGTCTGATAGGGAGGGAGTCGCGGACTTAGTCAGTCGGTCAATGATCACCCAGACGGCGTCGTGACCCGAACGTGACATTAACTAGTCTGCAACAATCCCTGACAACCCATTCTCACGCCCACTGAGGAATCTTGATGGACTGACGCTTTTCACGCGATGATGAATCTCGAACTTTGCCTGAGGGCATGCCAACCTGGGGAAACAAGGTCACCCACATCATCTTATCATCACACCACAGCAACTCAACAAAGACTACCCCAAAGTAGTCCTCGGAAACCCAATAAAACTTTCGAGATCCACGAAGGCATCCGGCGCATTCGTCCACCCCGACGGCAGTACTTAAAACTCGTAGTGCCTGAACGGTCACGAAAGGCCATCTACGGGATGTCCAACTCTCGGATCTCCAGCTTGTGGTACCCTTGTGCGAAGATCGATCTAACAGCAGGCACTCGCTCTCAGAGCTGGTCAAATAGATCATCCATTCGCGACAAAGGTAATTGATCTTCTACCTCCACGGGGAGATCAAAACAACACCATGAACAATCAAGTTCGGATTCTGCTCTTCGAGCATGGCTGGCGCTCATGATAACACTTACACGCTCGGTAAGCCGCTTAACCGCACTTAATCCACGAGACATGCAATAAGGGGTCGTCGGACCTCGACAATGCCTATGCAACGTCATCTATCTGATATGGCGGTCAAGTCCCATCACGAACGCTAGCATCGCGTCTCCTTATTTGCGACCAATGTGGGGCAAAACGCGACAGTATCTACAACTGTGCTTACATGCCGCCAGAGATAGGCCGCTCATCACAACCATTGGAACTCCGGCATCCTGCACTCTATGGGCAGATTCATCACGGGAGTCCATGCTTTCGTCATCATTTAGCAGCACTCTCCCGGTGTGGCCTCTACCTGGTAGCCTCCCAAGCCCGCTATCTCTGCCATATGGGCGCACCAACAAGCATAGCATCTGGGAGCACCTCGTAGGGCTCTGGCCTCAACCGGGCAGCTACAACACATAATGATTTATCGAAGCGACTCCAGATGCCACTATGGAACCCTGTCCACTAGCGATCGCCCACTGAGCTGCAATAGGACGCACCTGGTTCCGATCGAACGCATCACCACACCCAATCGCGATGCGTCAGAGCAAACTGCGAACCCACCCCTCCCAGACGGAAGGTAAGAACTGGCGCTGAGGTGAGCCTCCGAGTAAACTCCAGGAAGCTCTCCTCGCAAGAAGGGGACCACTCGAACCGGATATCCTCCAAGTAAGGCGGTTAAGAGGAACAGCTATCTTCGAGAGTCCCTCGTCAAGCTTCCTACAATAACCTGCTAAACTCGGGAAGCTCCGAATCCCTGCGGGGTTCGACGGTCTACGCCAATTTGACATAGCAAGCGTCTTGCCCGGGTCCACAGATACGCCTTCACCAGAATCACCAGCCCAAAAGGCCTTAACCTCTAACCAAAATCACACTTGATCTCTCATCTCTGATGCTTCCAGGGTATCCCTTACTGGGAAAAGAAACCTCGGGAAAGCAGCATGAAACCCCGATATAGGATACCCCGACAACCAAACAAGGAACACGAAGTATCCTAGCCCGGGTTTCAACGCCGACCTCACAAGGCCCCTTAATCCAGAAAGGAACACTAGGAGAAGACATCATTAAAAGAACACACAACCCTCCGGATCATCTACCTCTAGATGATCACCCACGATGTCATTCAACATCCTTCTCAAGACCGGACCCAACCTCCGTGGGAATGGTCGAACAGCAATTTGGGTCACGAGTTGACGCGTCATTGTCTCATCCACACCCTCACTCCCATCAGGAGACATATTGGGACTTTGGGAGAGATTTAGACTGCTCTTTACCCCTGGTCCACCGGTAGCCTCTCCTCCACACCGTAGGCCGCCTGGTCCGCTCCCACAATTCAGCACAGTCCGTCACCTCATCAGGAGGTGCCTACTAATGGGAGCCCTCTGTCAGGAAGGCCTCTCTAACGCTGAGGAGTCCCTACTCGGGTCCAACGAAGGGGAGAACGATTCCATACTCGCGACATCATCCATTACAGGACCGAACCCAACATCATCGGGAATGGTCGAATAAACCATTTGGTCACGAGCGACCCGTCTTCGCCTCATCCACACCCTCACTCCCGAAAGGAGACATTTTGGGACTTTGGGAGAGACTTAGACTGCTCTCTACCCCTGGTCCACCGGTAGCCTCTCCCCGCTCCGTAGCTCGCCTGGTCCTCTGACCGGGAGCCTGTCTAACGCCGGGGCTGTACTACGCGGATCCGACGAAGGGGAGAGCGATTCCACGCTCGCGGCACCATCCATTAATCCATTTCCGGGTTAGCCCCTACCTGACATACTCCCACGATCAGTACCCCTCCGACTGCATCGGCGGTACCTACGGATGAGAGCCTCCTGCCAGGACGGCTACAACCCAGCCTCTTCAATTCGAACAACCACACTCAATACTCGCGCTGTAGCCTCTAGCCCCACCTCCCTCCCTAGGGGATCCTGAACTCTCACCGCTGGAATCACCACGGGGACTGGGGGTACTTCGGGTACTACAGGCGGATCTGCTACCAAGGGGACCTGTGGAACTGCATCACGGGCCGCCCTCAGCTCCCGGATCTCCCGCGCTTGCTCTACCAACGCTCTGGTCTGCGCCTCCAGTGCCTTGATCCGAGTCTCCACCGAATCCGCTATCCGAGCGAACGCACGTTCCCGTGCGGGAGGCTCCTGCGCCGATCCTGGCCTCACAGCCGTGGACTCTCCAGTAGCATCCTCGCCTCTAGCAGGTCCGAAAACCTCCAAAGGTCGAGAGGGACCATGTCCGCGCCGTCCTCCACGAGGAGACATATCAGCAATCCTAAGAAAACCAGACTCTAGGATCAGAATACCCATATCAAAATCCTAGGACTCATCTCTACGAAAGAAGACTATTGGCTCTGACAGGACCAGGCTCTGATACCACCTTTTTGTCACGCCCCGGGCGTCCCCGGGACGCGGCAAGGGTATATATATATCAGAATCTACTCAGGAGGTCAATAATATCATACACAAGCAGCCAAAATGACACACAGACAACAAAAGCAAGGCTGACAGGATATATATACACCAAATGCGGATAACTAAAGACTGAATCTGTAATCAAAATATACTACAGACTCCATACATAATCACATGTCCTGTGAGAGCCAATATACATACAAAGACATCCAAATACAACACAAACGCGTGCCCAAGCACGGAAAATAATACATACTGGTACAAGGGATGCTGATAGTCTCTGCAACTCGCGGGACGTGGCGCTACTCCGCTACTGATGAAGTCCCTCGGGGAGCTCCTCCTCCAGATCCGACTCAGATGACACTGTAGAAAAGATTATGCGAGGGGTGAGCCACACGCTCAGTGAACGGCACAACCCATGCATCACAGACAATATTGACTTCAACCAGAAAATCCTTATCCTCCACAACACATTATCAAGCCACAACAATGATATCAACACTCAAGCCGTGGGTCGCTCGATCGCTAACCCACTACACCCTCACCCTCACCCTTCAATGGGCGACAAAGGATATTGGGACTGGCTATACCAAACCAGCGGGTCGCTTCCGCCAACCCGCTACACCCTCACCCTCACCCTTCAATGGGTGACATAGGATTTTGGGACTTACAATCCAGTGGGTCGCTTCGCCAACCCGCTACACCCTCACCCTCACCTTTCAACAGGTGACATAGGCTCTTGGGACTGACTAGGCTGTTGGTCACCCTTGGTCCACCGATAGTCTCTCCTCACTCCGCGGTTGTTTGGCCACTCCCATGTTCAGCACAGTCCTTCATCAAACCAGGAGGCGCCTACTAGTGGGAGCCCCTGCACGGGACAACCTGTCTAACGCCGAGGTAGTCTCTAACGGATCCAACGCAGGGCAACAGGACAGCCTATCCATCGCATATGATCCACTCGGATCCGCAGACAACACGTCATAACAACTCTAACGTTCTGAATTCCTCAGAACCCACCAGGGCGCATAACTACGATGCGGGGAACATGCATAAGGTTATAACAGGGTGGAATATCATTGGGGGAAAGAAACTCAGGAGGGCAGCGTGAGTTCCCGTTATAGGACACCCCGACAACCAAACAAGGAACACGGTGTACCCTAACCCGGGTCTCACCGCTGTCCTCGCAAGGCCCCTCCCCTATAATATTCACTATAACATGCATTGTAAACAAATACTAGCATTTAGTTTAATAAATAAACTAGTAGGGCACATGCATCGGCCGGGCTTCCTAACATGGAACCAGGGAACATGCTGCATGGCTCATATACATATCCTAAGGGTGCAAGTCCCTAACATGCAAGGTCTAGGGTAACATGCATTCTACAAGTAAATCACGCTCGCATGATATACATATTACACATGGTCAATATTTATCCATGGTGCCCCAGGAGAGGTCGGTATACGCCCAAGTGCGTATAACACCTCTCCACTGGGTTGGATTGTCCCACTCACCAGTGATCGGGGTCAACGCGCGACCATCTGTCGAGATCTGCAAGACAGGTATTATTTGGTAAGTATTAATCCACAATTATCATTAAATACATAATTAAACACCCCAAAACCCACAACAAGCATCCAACACTCCAACACTTCCCCAACAACTACTCGCGGCCTCGGCAACCACCCGCACGGCCCCCGGCAACCACCCGCACGGTCGGCCACCGCCCGGACGCGCCACCGCGGGCCCCGCACGCCTCGCGCCGGTCCGCGAGCACCCCGCGCGCCCCCGCACGCAGTGCCCCGCCTCGCGCGCACCCCGCGCGCACCTCCGCCACCTTGCCGCACCTCGCGCGCACCTCGCACGCACCCCGCACACCTTGCCGCACCTCGCGCGCACCTCGCACGCACCTCGCGCACTGCCCCGCGCCCCGTGCCTCCTCCGCGCGCGCCCCGGCACCTCGGCCACCACCTCGCGCACGCCCTCCGCTGCCTCAGCCACCACCTCGCACCCGCGCGACCTGCTCCACGCGCACCAGTCCGCCCAGCACCGCCGCGCGCGCCCAGACCAGCAGCTCGCGCGTCCAGCACCTCCGCGCGCGCCCAGACCAGCAACTCGCGCGTCCAGCACCTCCGCGCGCGCCCAGACCAGCAACTCGCGCGTCCAGCACCTCCGCGCGTGCCTAGCACCTCGGCCAGCACCTCCTCGCGCGCCTAGCACCTCGGCCAGCACCTCCTCGCGCGCCTGAGGCCACCAGCCCACACTCCCGCCCTGCCAGCACACCAGCACGAGCAAGGCAGCCAGCCCCCGACCCGCGCACGCCCGCGCGCAGGTCGCGCGCACGCACGCCCGCGCGCGCACGCGCATCCTTGCACGCGCCCAGCCCACGCGCGGCCCGGGGCTGCTGCCGCCGCTGCTTGCTGCCCGAGACGGCGTCCCCGCCTGCCGAGCACCTCCAACCACCTCTCCCACTGCCGCCGACCCCTCCAACCACCCCCGACTACCCTCCGGCGACCCCCACAGCCACCGACCACCCCCAATCACAAAACCCACCCCCCAAGCACACATTCATGCAAGAAAAGAGGGAAGGGAAGCTTACCGAGGGGAGGGGAAGACGTTCGGTAGCTCCTCGCGCGCCGAAACCTTCCTCAAAGGCTTTCCCACACCCCGATCTATCACGGCCCTCGATTTGGGTCGAAACAGAGGAGAGAGAGAGGAGGTCGGGGAGGCTAGGATCGTCGGAATACGGATTTGAAGACACCGGAGCGTAGATCGGGACCCGATCTACACTTCCCGTGCTTTAAGTTTTCAATTTTGAGGGGTGTAAGGGGCTTGAACGGAAGAAAACCGGAGGAGGGGAGAGAGAGATCTCGACGAGGAAGACGATGAACAGTGCTCCTCGAAATTTGCTCACCCCAATTTATAGTGCGCGACTTAAAAACCCGGATACGCCCCGGAACTGCGAAATTTTTGCAAACGATGCCAGAATTCGATGAAATTTTCGTGAGAGGTCTAAAATGGCACCAGGACACCAAATATGCAATTAGATTTTCAATCGGAGTCCTCTAGCTCAGACGATAGCTAACAGTCTGAAATTATGCGGTTCCGATCGAAAAACCCTAAAAATTTTTAAAACTGCCTGAAATGCTCCAACGGTTACCAGCAGGCTAAAAAGTGACACATATATAACAATACCTTCCTCCCAACCCTCTACGCCACTATCACCACCACCCCCACCTTCTCATCGACTGTTGCCCTGGTGGCGACCTCCACTCCCTCGTCCGCCGAATTCACTGCCTTCCCATCCTCGCCGTCTGCCTCTACTCCATCGAGGTCCTCCTCGCGCTCAGTACCTCTACTTGAAGGGCCTCGTCTACTGAGACATGAATGAAGAAGAAGACATTGGTTGGGAAAGAAGGGTAAAAATGTAATTGTTAGAGGGTTATATGTTTTTTACATCGTTTAGAGGGGTTTATTTGGATTATTGCATTTTGGGTGGGTTAGGTTTAACAAAATAATCCACAAACATTTCAATTCTGTCAGTCTCAAGGGGGTTGTTTATGGATTTTGGTTATGTTTATGGGGGGTTATTTGGATTTAGGGAAAAACCAATGGGTTATCTGGATTTTTGTACGTTTGTGGGGGGTTATATTGATTTTTCCCTATGTCATATTATATATACATAATTAATATAGAAAATACCCAAAACAAAATCTCATAAAAGTTAAAAATACAAAAATTAGTCACTTTTTAAAATTTAAAAACTTTCAAGGATCTAAAAATAATTCAAGGGTGATCCCAGATACCTCTAATTAATTTCCCATAAAATTTTTTATGTCTTTTAAATGTAAGTACTACTTAAAATCGAAATCAACAAAGTATGGATATTAAAAATTGAAAAGTTTAGATAAGATCGATTTAAATTAAAAAATTTAAATAGGGATTAACAAAAAAATTTAATTTCAAATTTAAGTTAAATTATATATAGATAAATAGATATGGATAAATAATATTTAAATAACAAAAATTTATATATTTAAGATAAGGATAAGATAATGATTAGTTAAATATAGATTGACAAAAAAACATAAAATTAATTTAAAATCATGACTTATCGATAAAATTAATTTAAAATCATGACTTATCGATAAATAATATATTATAAGATAATATCCTTTCATTAAATTATACCATTTAATTTAGATAGAAAATTTTAATATCATCTGTATAAAATGGATTTAAATAAAATTGAAGAGAAAATTAAGATTAAAAATAAATATTATATTTTTATTTTTTTCTTATAGAGAAATTAAAATAGATTTTAAAATTTATTTTAAAAACTGATAAATTAAGGAGAAATAAATTAATTTTCTTAAAAGATTATTCATATTATTTGAAGCTTTCAAATATATATCCATATATTAAAATTTATTTAAATAATTTTTCAAAAAATATCCGTATTATATGATATCTAATCTTAGTTAAATGTTATTGATATTATAATTTTTACATTTATTTTTATTAAAAATATGATTTAAACACTTAATCTATTAATTAAAATAAAATAATTATCACAATTAATATTGAAAACAATTCACGTGCAAATCGGTGCGATTGAATTAACTATTTCCCAAAAAGAGTCTCATTTCGTAATTTGATAAATTAAAAAGACTAACTTACCGATTCCTATCTAATTAAATTCTTAAAATGTTTCTCACTCTTGTTAGGTTATTCCATGCTAAAACTGCAAAACGCCTACTAGTCTCTCTCCATATGACCGAAACCAATTATTGTGAGCATCGATTACCGTGAATACCTACAATCAAACGTATGGGTAAATTATTCATGGTACTCGTGATCAGACTCAAAGTGAGTTTGAAAACACAGTTTAAAAAATAGTTTTTAGATGCTTAATGCACACCTTTTGAGGGTGTAATGATGATGACTGCTTTATGAAACACAGATTTCAAGACAGCATGTCAGAGATAAAATCAAACAATGATGATACATTTAAGCTGGTTTGTTTGGTAACAGTTTTTAGCTTTAACTTATAAAAAATCTAAAAGCTGTTTTTTTATTTAGTGCCAAACGCACCCTCAATGGGAGTGCGAAGAGGATGAACCATTTATTTTTCCACCTGCACCAAGGAAAATGTCCTGCCGGCCACATAAATGGAGGATTGAGTTTCAAACATCGCGAGATTGCGTGATCGGACGTTGCATACGCAATCACGAATGGACAGGAGATCTAAACATTGGACCATTCGATCATGAAAATTGCGCAATCGGACAGTCCAAACGCGATTTGCACGATGCTTCTATGTCCGCACGGTGCACCCATATCCTCACATAATCTCTTTCATTGTATATGTATGTATGTATGCGTGCGTGTATATAGTAGTGATATGGTGCGAATTGGGATGCACTGTATGGACATGGGAGCACCGTGCAGATAGCGTGTGAACTGTTCGATTGTGCATATCCTATTTTCACATAACTATTACCGGTTAAGACTTTTTTGAAAAAATAACCATCCGATCCAAAATTTACGCGATCGGACCATCCAAACGCACTCCCCATGGACCCCATGTTATTAGTTTACTACACACGTTGATTCATATGGTTAATTTGGAAGGAGAGTACCATACATGACAAACTTACATCAACTTTTATGAGATGCATCCTAGGGTGTTGACGTGTTGTTTACCTCAGACGTAAGTATATGTTAGGAATATGATAAGTCATATCTATGTACATAATTATCACAATTAATATTGAAAACAATTCCCGTGAAATCCATGCGATTAAATTAACTATTTTCTAAATAAAAAAAATCATTTCATGATTTTATAAATTAAAAAGACTAATCCACCTACTCCTATGTAATTAGATTCTTAAGTTATCTCTCACTCTTGTAAGGTTATTCCACACTAAAACTACAAAACACCTATCAATATTTCTCTCCATAGGACCTAACACCTACACTCAAATGTATGGGTAAATTATTCATGGTACTCATGATCAGACTCAGTGGAAGTGTGAAGAGAATGAACCATTTATTTTTCCACCTGCTCCAAGGAAAATGTCTTGCCAGCCCCATGAAGGGAGGGTCGAGTTTCAAAGTATAAACATATCATGCGAACATGTAAGGGACGACCAATGATTCCTCGTATCTATAGGTCTTATTGATTTGCATTTCTTATTTTATAACATGTTCCTTTTAATAAATTATGAATTTGATTTTATTTTAGATATTTTAATCTCTTTGATCAAATTATGTTGTTTGAATTTTTTTTAGAGGTTTTGTTGTTATTCATCATATTATGTTTCTTATATCTTATCTTATTTTTTTATTGTATATAATCATAATATGTAATTTGAACTTGTGATATACCCCAATGCAGTAGATGATGCTATTATATTAGAAATTTTTGTTCACATATTTTTTTATGATGTCATTGACACATATCCATTTCTTAAATAAACATCAACATTTAAAGGAATTCATCATCGAAAGCTCAAACTATATATTGACACATATCTCACTATATCCACCAAATGACACAAATAATTAAGAGTAAAATTAAAAAAGGTTATACTATAAGATATCAGTGAATATGAGAACGTGTGAAATACTTTAACAAAAATAAGAAGTGTGGAATAACATAACAAGGTGAGAGGCATTTTAACTATTTAATTAAATAAGAATATGTTAGTCTTCTTTTTTTTTGTATTTTTAACCATTAGGAGATTTTTTGGGGATTTTTCCAGTAATATTCTAAAACTTGTAATTATTAGATAAATCATTTATGGAGTTTTAGTGAATGTAATATGTTATAATTAAAAAAGAACTTTTTGTATATAACCCTGTAAAACCATATTACCATCAATGCCCATCAAACATGTTAAAATGTTCATGAATATCTTTCAAAAGGTATCAATGCAAAATATAAATATTTTAAATTTTACAGAAATACTCCTCCAAACATGTACAATTTATATCCTTTTGAAGGGTATTATTGAAAATAACAATTCAAAAAGAATATTTTGATAAAATATAAAAATATGTTTTTAGAGGTACATATGCAAATAATCCTACAAAAAAATTCATTGATATAATATTATCCAATTTAAATATATGTATATATAGAGAAAGATAGATTGATTATTGATAGATAGATAAATTTTTTTATTCCATCCTTATCTCAATATAAAACTAATAAGATATAAAAGCAATAAAAAATGAAAATGTGACATGATCAATACTATTCATTCTATGTATTTTCTAAAGGGAAAACCGGAAATGAAAATGTTACAAAAAAAAAAAAAAGTTGAAAGTTGAAACACTTGTGATTAGTATAATAGATAGATTGATATTGTTATTCCAATGATGTAAGAGAATTTACATAGACACATGCATCACATATAATTCATATGCTAAAATGATATTATAATGCGGTAGTAAAATGATAAAAGATTTGATCTATGCCAAGATCTCACAATCCCTTTTCAAAAGAGATTAGAACTAGGTCATTCTTAATATTATTGACAGAAAGATGATATATATGTCATGAGGCTACAAGTTTTTCTTATAATATAGACTCAATTAAACCCAATTAGGAATCTCATTAAACCTGATTACATAATTTACTATTTTAAAACATCTTTACAAAATAATTCACCGTCTCAAATTTTATGGAATTTTAAGATGGTTTCTATTATTTCTGTCAACTGTTATTCTCATGGTTTTTTTCCTTTGACATCTTTTGATAGTCCGATCGTTCCTATATGTCATGTCATGTTTTTGAATTATCATGAAACCTTAAAAAATAAAAAAAAATATTCTAATGCATACATATATGTGTGTGTGTGTGTGTGCGCGCGGACAGGAATACACCAGGAATACAGCGTGCTTATATCTATACACACACATACATAAGTGAATAGGCGCGGATTGGGGGGACCGTGCGGCATTGCATATGGATTGTCCGATCACACAATCTCATGATCAAACGGTCCAATTTTTTGGACTTTTACATGTAAGAGTCTCCTGAAAAACAAACATCGTGAGATTGCGTGATCAGATGGTGCATACACAATCACAGATGGACATGAAACTCTAACATTGGTCCATTCGCATCGCGAAATTGCGCGATCGAACGGTCCTGTCGGTGCTAGATTTTGACACGGTGTAGTCATTGTGTTATCGTGAATCCGGGTTCCTTTAAGTTTGGCTCCGTCACGCACACGGCGCTCTGAATCGCCACTTGATGGACCGTCCAAGGTTGCCCGACCGCTTTCAGGGACGTTGGTGTGATCGCCACTTGCTTTTCCTCAAAAGCAAGAAAAGAGGATGTTCTTCTATTACTCGCCTTCAACGGGGGATGTGGGTTCTTGTCTCAAGGATCACGGTCGGCCGTGCCTTGAGGTGTTCAAGCTCATATTGATCTTGCAACCCAAAGAGAGAGAGAGAAAGATACTTTTTTGTGCAGGATTGGCAAATGGGATAAAAAAAAGGATGTTCTTTCTGGTCAATAGACTGGAGGTGAACTATAGGGCTTGATGAACCAGGAAGGGTTGTCAAGTTTAGCGAACCAGGAGGAATTGTCGGTCTCGACGAACCACAGGGAAGTTGTCGGGATTGACGAACTATGGGTGGATTGTCGAGTTCGACGAACTACAGGGGGGTTGTCAGGATTGACGAACTATGGGTGGATTGTTGAGTTCGCTGAACTATGGGTGGATTGTCGAGTGCGACGAACTATTGGTGGATTGTCGAGTTTGACGAACTACGGGTGGATTGTTGAGTTCGATGAACAGGGGGGGAGGTTTGGCGAGGGTTAACTCCAAGAAAAATCAACAAAATTAGTGGCAGATTTTATATTAACAAGAGACTGAGACAGAAAACAACATAGTATATAAAAGAGTAATAATAAACATATAAAGCAGTAGACAACAAATGAAAGAAACAAAGTGAAACAAAAGGGGTTAGTAGTCCTTGGGAGGTACCCAAACTTGCAAAGGGGAGTGTTCAAATGGTCCCTAGACCAACCGACCGACGATCCAAGTTAGGGTCGTCTGCCAGCTGCGTATAGTTTCCAAAAGAACTGATAATAGTCTAATGATGTACTCCAACACTCAACTTTGATTAAACTTATATTTATTTAATTTAGTAAGCTTGTTACAACTTGTTTAAGGGTTTTATGAGGAGATGATATGTTATACAAGTTCTTTAAGTAAAAAAAAAAGAAAAAAAAGAAAAAAAGGAAAGGGAAGTGAGGGTAGGGAGGTGTGAGCTCTCTCTTTCTCTTTGGCAAGGGAGGGTGAGGGATAGATGATAGTGATGAGAAAGGGTGGTTAACTTTGGGTGGTAGTGGATGGGTTTGGATGGGTGGTTTTTGGTGGGAAAGAGAAGTACTTGAGTGGTGTATAAAGGGGGGGTTGATGGTTATTTAGTGTGGCTGCTGGTATAGGGGGTGGTAGTGCTCGAAAATGGAGGGTGGAGAGTGTTAAGAGGGGCTGTTGGTGATAAAAAAAAAGGATGGGTTCGGATGGGTGGCTTTTGGAGAGAAAAGGGAGGGCTTAGGTGGTAGGTGAGGGTGGTGGGTGGTCATTTGGAGTGGCTGCTGGTGTAAGGGGTGGTGGTGCTCGGAAATGGAGGGTGGAGGGTGGTGAGGTGCTGCTGGTCTCGAATGGGGAGGTTAGGGGAGGCTGGGATGGCTTTTTGGAGAGTAAAAGATGAGTCTTCCTCCCTTTTATAGCCCAAACGAGCTACCACCTTCTTGACACCTGTTTTGGGGAGGTAATGAGTGTCCCACGACACTCCCATGTTCGCCTGAAGTGGCTGATGTCGGTGGAGAGGCGGAAATCTCAGGCCATGCCATCCTTTTCGAGCTGAACTTATCCCAATATTTTCGACGATCCGTCATCCCATCGTCTAGGTCGACAACCCAGAAAAGATTGTCGACTTCGACAATCACCCTGAGGATCGTCCAGTTTGACAATCCTTCCAAAGATCGTCGAAGTCGACAATCCTTAGAAAGATCGTCTTGTATGACAATCTTCCAAAGATCGTCCCGGACGACAATTCCATGAAAGGTCGTCCACTATGACGAGTGGGTGGTTGCTTGTCTTAGTCACCGGACAGACTTTAAAATGTCTTGTACAACAGCCCAAGGCTTGACCGTTCTGGGCGATGGTACTGCTTCTCTAAGCTTTTAAGAACTTGTGTGCTCATCTTTTCTTTCCTTTCTCTACTCAAGTGATTATTCTGGCTCAGAGAAGATCATCGGGGTTTAGACCTGCAAACTAAGATTTCACAAATGATAAGTGTTTCACAGTTCTGACCGATCAAAATGGGGTATCTACAGGTCCATACGTGATGCTGCACGATGCTCCTCTGTCCACACGGTGCACCCCAATCTTCATCTAATCTCTTTCATTGTATATGTATATGTATGTATGTATGTGTGTGTGCGCGTATATAATAGTGATATGGTGCGGATCGGGGTGCACTGTTAGAACAGGGGAGCACTGTGCGGATAGCGTGTGAACCGTTCGATCGTGCATCCTATTTTCATATAACTATTACCGGTTAAGAATTTTTTGAAAAAATGACCATCCGATCCGAAATTTACGCGATCGAACCATCCAAACTAGGGATGGCAGTGAGACGGGATAAACGGGAAACTCGCCCTGACCCGACTCTATTGAGACAGGTTTAGTCATTTAAATGTCAAACCCGAACCCGACCCATCCCAACCCGACGAAGATATGGGACGGGTTTGGGATTCAAGTGCAAAACCCGTCCCGCCCTGTTATAACCCGTTTAAATCATTTATATCATTCCAAACGATATGATATATAAATTAAACCAGCATATCATATATTATTATTATTATTAAAATATTTAAGCATGCATTAAGTAATATTATATAACATAACGAATAAAAATAATTATTTAATTTTTAATATAAGAAAGAATAAAAAATATTAATAATATTTGAAAATTTGAGATTTTTAAATTCGTACCCTTCTAAATAGGATGGGATGAAACGGGTTTAAGTTCTTTAAAAACACGTTGGGACGGGTTTGGGATGGTATAATAAAACCCGTCACAGATTTGAAACGAGTTTGGAATAAAATTTTATTATCGGATTTAAGATTGAGATTGACCAAATCCGTCCCAACCTGTCCCGTTGCCATCCCTAATCCAAACGCACTCCGCATGGACCCATGTTATTAGTTCACTACACACGTTGATTCATGTGGTTAATTTGGAAGGAGAGTACCATACATGACAAACTTACATCAACTTTTATGAGATGCACCCTAGGGTGTTGACGTGTTGTTTTCCTAGTATATGTTAGGAATATGATAAGTCATATCTATGTACATAATTGTTATAACTAATCTTATCTATAACAATTTACAAATAATTTATGTCAATTGGTGTGCTGCGATCAATTGATCTTGTGACGTAGACATATTGGTTCCATTATAAAATCTCAATATTATGGCATATTTCACGTGTCAGAGGTTGCTTTAGGAATTTTTTTTTTTTTTATAGATTGGATCATTTAGAAAAATAAATTTCATAAAATTTTCAAACAATCTACTTTTATCATAAATTTATTAAAAACATAATTTTTTCTTTTAAAAATAAAACAATTTACATTAATATAAAAAATAAATCATCAAAGAATGGAGATGAATGATTTTAAAACATAAACTTTTACAAATTAGAGGTTTTAAGTATAAAATCTAGACCGATAAGGGTCAACTGGTGAGCTGGTGGGGGTCATTAGTGGACTAGGTTGCCATGGTTTGAAAGGGTGACATTAGTAGTTTGATTTTTTTTTTTTTTTAATATGACGGGGTCAATTGGCTCCACTACATCATATGTGACGCCGCCCCTGTCACATGTTATGCATGTCCACTTAGATAATTACTAGTTTTCATTTATGACTCGATGTCCGTCTAAATATTTTTTTTTTTTTTTTTGGAGAAAGCTACCCTAAATTAATCAACACCCTCAATTTTTTTAACATATTTATATGTGATATAATATACAATGGTGTATAAATAAATAATATAATAAATTTTTTTAATAATTATTATAAAGTTACAAATATGTTACACTTGAAAATGATTTATTTTTACATATAAACTCATAAACCAACCCTATATTGTCAAAACTATCAATATCCTTTGGATGGATAAAAAAATAGAGTTCCTGCACAATTTAAACATTTCTGAGAGATATTGTTGGGAATAACAATCATTAGCATTTATTTTGCTAAAATGTGATTTTTCTAGGGCTATATATACAAAAAAACCATTAAAAAAATATTGAGATTAGATAAATGTGGACATGATATTATCCAATTTTATATAATATAAAATCAATAAAAATAAAATAATAAAAAATGATGATATGACATTAGGCCTGTCAACGGATCGAGTTCAGACTTGGACCCGATCCGATTCAGACCCGATTATACGTGTAATATATCTAATCCGATTTGGACCCGACCCGAGTTGGACCCGACCCGGCGGACCCGAACAAACAAACGGGTTGGGTCCGGGTCCACCTCGCCCCGACCCGTTGGACCCGAGACCCAATTGTTTTATTAAAATATGCTCATATATTATAAGACCATTAGTATTAGTTGATACATAATTTTATTTCTTACTTAACTTATTTTTGTATCCACAAATTCATAAATCATAATCATAACAAGCCCATAAATCATAAGTCATAATCATAACATTTTTTTGTTGTGTTGATGTTGCAACTTGTAAGAACTTGATTGTTTAATATGTAATAAACTTAGTAATGTATTGTCGTCAGTTTGTTTTGGACAATTAACTTATTAGCTTTTGAATTTGTATGATTAATTAGTTTGTTGCATGATTTATGTTTATTATTTAGGTTAATATGTTAGTGTTTATTATTTTGAATGTTGTTTAGGTTAATATTGTTTTGAATGTTTGTATAATTAGTTATGTTTATTATTTAGGTTAATATGTTTTTTATGTTAGTGATTATTGTTTTGGATGTTGTTTAATAATTCATTTACTTCTTTTGAATTGTATAAAATTATATTCAAACATAGTCTCATTAATAATAATGTTTTATTATAAAAAATTTCAAATAGAATGATAAGGCATATAAAAAATGAGCTCTTCTTATTTTAGTTTTTTAACCAACCATCCGGGTCGGGGAGGACCCGGACCCGACCCGGGTCTGACGGGTCCGGGTCTACATTTCCCCGGACCCGCCGGGTCCTAGGTTGGATCCGGACCCGTCGGGTCTTGCAACGGGTCGGGTCCGTGTCCACCCTGACACGACCCGGACTCGACCCGTTGACAGGCCTATATGACATGATCAATACCATTCATTTCACGTATATTAAAAAAAAATATTTTATTTAGCATATTAAAAATATGTATATTTTTGCCATTCTTTCCCTTAATATGAAATCAAATATCTTAAATAAATAAGAATAAAATTGAAAATGAAATGTTACAAAGAAAGGAACAAATTTGGAATAAAAAGATTGAAAATGAAATAAAAAGATTTCTATATTTTACTTAAAATCCTCAAATTAATACATCGTTATGTGACTATGCATTGCAATATTTATGATGTAGCTTCACATACGCGTGAAAGCCCTACCAGCTATATGAATTGGTCAACACCCTTTATCATTCATTCATGCACATTCTCTTGTCCTATAAACTCATTTAAAACTGCCAAATGCAAATATATAATATATATTAGATTAGAAAAATATTACGATATACGTTAAATTCATTTGAGAATATATTTTAAATTTTTTTATGAAAATATGCATTTTATAGATAAATGTATATCTTTCAAAAATCTAAAACGTGTCAAAACTGTTACGAAGTAATTTTCTTTTGATCATGCAATTGAAATTTTCACATTTTCTACATGAATTTACTGGAAAATATTCCACACTTTATTTTAGTTATACTTGTAATCTTGTACATTATGTATTTCAATACATGAGCAGATATAATTCAATGCAATTTAATGCTGCATAATTCATTGTATATAATCAAAAAAATATATAATTGACAACAACAGCTTTAATATATTTTTCTTTCACACTTATAATAGCATTTATGTCATAATCATTCTCATTCCCTCTAAACAACGGGGTAAATGACATTGAAATTATTCACTCCTATACATATTCATATTCATAATAACCCAGACAAACTTCGATTAATTTCTATTTCTAGTAAAATCTATTAGAACTAGACTATCATAAAAAATAAAAAAAATTCTTTTTGTACATATAAAAACTTCGATGTTCATACACTCATATCATTTCACTCCTCCTTCAGATGAATATTTTTGTCAACACCCACCTTCCCAGGTTACTAACATTCTATATTAAAAAAAATACAAAAAAAATTCATTTAATTCATTAAAATATTATAATTCATTTTTTTATAAAAATATATATTTCATTAGTTAAATTATATTTTAAGTATTTTTTATTTTTATTTTGGTTGTTGAGAAAATTTTAAAAGATTTTTTTTTTGGTAGAAAAATTTTAAAATATGTTTGAGATCTTCAAGGGAGACAATATCTATCTAAAATAGATGTGAAATATTTGGGCAACCCTATTTGAGCAGAAAAAAATAGATGTGAAATATTGTAAAATAATGATGAATAATTCAAAAAATATGCTTGTTTACAAAAATTGCTAAATATAATCATATCATAATATCTGTGAATAAACTGATATTAATATTCATGTATTATTCAATCAAATCTATTTAGTGGGCATCCCTATTTGAGTAAAAAAATAGATGTAAAATATTGTGAAATAATGATGAATAAGCTCAAAAAATAACATGTTTGTTAACAAGCAATAAATAGATATAATCATATTAGAATACGTGTGAATAATAATATTACACATATTATTTAAAAATTTTATATTATTTAATCAAATCTATTTAACTGATACAATTATTAATATTGAAAATCATTATCAATCCAGAATATATACATATATATATATATATATATATATATATATATATATATATGAAATGGTAAGCGTCGTCTAAATTATATTAATTTGATAATAATACCCAATTTTTTTATGAAATGGTAAGGATTGTCTAAATTATATTAATTTGATAATAATGCCCAATTATATTTTATCGGGGGAATCCATAATAGTTGATTGGCCCGTTTGGATGGAAGAATAAAGGGTGGAATAGGGGGGGATAAAGGAGAATAAATGAAAAAAAACTGTTTGGGTGGGTGGTATAAAGGTGTATAACTATGCAGAATTAGGTGAGAATAAACTGGTATCTGTATTTCAAGTCTCCAATGGAATAACTTTATTTCTCTAATAGTATAAGGGGATACACCTATCAAATCATATGTCATCACATTAAATCATTTATCATCACCTCTTATATATCAATGGGGTCCACATATCAAATCAATTTTTTACACTTTATTCATGTTTTATTCTTCATTAACTAAATACTCAAACCTTTATTATTACGTTTTTCAACGAGAATAACTGAAAACACAACCAAATAAAAAATTATTTATTCTATTAATAAAATCAACAATTCTAAAAATAAATATAAACCTTAAAATAACTTATGTCTTTATACTCGTATATATAATATTTATACTTAGCATTTATATCGAATTTATTTTATTCTATGTTTGGCTCAAAAGCACAACCTTCTCCGTGCTGTCGACTTTTCCCTAAATTATACGCTACTCGATATACTCGAATCGATAGTACTATATAAGGGAGGACTCGCGATTACGCGCTTTATTTTCACCGTTTTTTATTTATTTATAATAGCTCCCTCGAAAAAAATAAATAATAAAAAAAATCCAATCAAGCGTATTTTAAAAAGGAAAACCGACTAAAAAAAAAAAAAATCTTTTAAGATTTTGAAATACCTAAATCAATCATTTTTTTTTTAATTATACCTAAAAAAAATTTATTTTATAATTTCAGAAACGCAAAAGACTAATCTACCCTTATATAATTAAATTGTTAATATCCCTTTTTTATTCCACACTAAAAATCTATTTTTCCTACAAAACAATAATCTCTCTGTATATGATGAAAATCAATCCTCTTAAAGGTTTTGTTATTATATATCATACTGTTGTTTTTTATATATATCTTATATGATATTGTTTATCATTTTTCATTGTGTATAATTTAAATCGATGTTGTATTTGTGTCCCAATGCAGTAGATGATATTTTAAGATTCTAAATTTTTATTCACATTTTTAATTTTTTTGAGTATTTACATATTTTTATAATATCATTAGTACATATTTATTTTAAAAAAACATCAACATTTAATGGAGTTCATCATAAAAACTCAAATTACATTGGTATATGTTTCACAAAATCTACCTAATTATAAAAAATTTACAATAAAAAAAATTGATCTACATAAAAATATATAAAATATATTAATAAATTAAGAGAATGAAATATTTTAAAAAAATTAAAAGATACAGAATGTATTAAGAATTTAATTACATAATAGTAGATTAATTTTGTGTGTTTTTAAAACTATGAAATAATATTTTTTTAATATAATTTTTAAAAGTGGTAAATCGAGGTATTCTTAGGATATTTTTTTTCTAGTCATTTTCCCTTTTAAAAATCGAAATTCGCCGAGGATTCTTCGGTTTCTCAGCAGATTTTCTCTCTCTCTTCTTCTTTAAAAGGTACCTTTTTTTATTTTATTGACTTCGATACATTTTTTTCACCTCTCGATGAAGTCTTATTGGTCTTGAAAGTCAAAAAAATCGAAGTGGGTATTCTTTATTTGAGGAGTTTTTGAATGGGTTGATCGTCTCTCTGTTTTTTTTTTGTTGGGTTTGGGTAAGTTTTGTATATTTGATTGCGGATGTGAAGAAAAGAAGGGTTTTTGCAGCTCGGTTTTGCTTTTTTTGTGGTTTTGTTGATTGGATCTTGATTGGGTATTTTTTTTTTTTTTGATATATTGTTATTTTGTTGGTGCTTTATCGATCTCTTGTAACGTTTTCGTTTTAACT
The DNA here is from genome assembly GCA_030737835.1 of Acorus gramineus. NCBI lineage: Eukaryota > Viridiplantae > Streptophyta > Magnoliopsida > Acorales > Acoraceae > Acorus > Acorus gramineus. Next base: position 13,989,501 of record CM060850.1, read on the forward strand.
TTTTATTAAATATTTTTTTGTGTTGGAACAAAGAATCAACATCAATAAGTTCCTTTCTTTTGCTCCTTTGGGTTTTCGCATATTAATAGAATTTGTTTTTTTGTTGGTTTGTCCAATAAAAGCTGGATGGATTGCTTATAATGCAGTCATTTAGAGGCAAAAGTTATAATTTTTTACTAACTGGGCCAGCTCAAATTTTTTTTTTGAGGAAGACATGCATTGGATGAATTGATCAAATTTTATTAAGAGTTCTTTTTTTATTTAATAATTTAGCATTTTGGGTTATAGATTTCTTGTTCAAGTTGTGTTGAGGAAACTTTGAATTTCAATGGTTTATGTTATTCTTTTGACAGGTGCTTATTTGTTCTTTGTGCATGGAGGCTCTTCACTCAGGGAAGTGGAGGTGCAGTTGTTAATTTATTCAGTTAATAGTCTTAAGAGAGAGGATTCCCGCTTGCAGGTGGACGTTTACATTACATCTGCGAACATAGTGTCCTCTCTCGTGAGTCGTGATTTTTTTATTCAATATATTTTGAGTACAACGACTATCTGAAACCAAAACAAAAAAAAAGATAAGGACTTGGCATCATGGGATCTGTTTGCTGTTGTTTGCGGGTGGACGACATTGATGAAATGAATAATCCTGTTTATAGACACTGTATCTGCCTTAGGTGCTTCATCCAACCATTCTTCACCGCGGTAAGTTTTGGACATGATGGTTAATTTTTTATTTTGCAATTACAATTTTAAATGCATCCAGTATGGGTTTTATGAATTTGATATAAAAAAAGAGAAGAGAGTACATTTATAATGTTCATTTTGATAGTGCATGGATTAATGGAAGTCTACTCGTGCAACTAGTTGCGGAAAAGCTTGCAATTTGTGCATTAAATCATGCCATGAAAATGAAATTGTGCAATCTATTAGCTCTTAAGGTCATTTGGCATGTGAAATTTTTCACAAGGAAAGTCTTAAACAAGTACTAGCTAGAAACCTATTATACAAATTTTGATTGTATTCCTTGCCTAAGACTGTGTAGTTTTTTCTTTAGCTATATTGCACTAATAAAAACATTATTTGGATTTTCATATTGACCTTGTTTTGCCTTCATATTCTGGACGATGAAAGTTATGTAGACCTTCGAACTACAATTTTGTACCCCCATATATTAGTTACTCAACCACCACGATAGAAATATTCAATAGGTATCAGTGAAATCAATCATGTCTTTGAACTCAACTATATCCAATGTCCTAACCACTGTTGAAGCCTCAGAATGAATATTAAATATTTACACTGAAGATCAAAGAGAACTTGATTATGTGGGCCTTGTATAAAACTTTGCTTTGATATGGGGATGCTCCAATCTCTATGTATTTATTTTGTTTACTTCCCTGCAGTACACTGCATTGTCCCACAGAGGGGAAGATCGATTGGGTTCTCCATCCATTCAGGGGTCGACCTCCTTGGCATCCACGGGGCAAGTTTCAAATTCACCTGACAATTTTCTGGACACTTATCGTTCTCCTCCGAGGCCTTTGCCATATGATGCTGATCCCCGTTGTTGCTCCTTACAACGTGATGGACTAATCTTGAGGCGCGAGAAGTCCTCAAGTCATACTCACGAGGAATCTGAACCGCTTAGAAGAAACAGTGACTCTGGACTAGAGCCTGCAGAAAATGTAAGTAAAAAGAAAGTGTCTGATTATGAAGGTGAATCAAAGGTGTGCCGTTCAGAGTCCTCACTGAAGCACCTTCCGGTGGAAGTGGCAAGCGACATATCCTACATAATTTCATCCTCTGAAGATGAAGATGTTTGTCCAACATGTCTTGAAGGTACATCTTCCTTTCGCTTTTTATCATTTTTTCTCCCCTTGTTGTAAACAAATGTGTAAGTATGTGGGGCAGGCTGCTAACAGTATTTTTGACCCAAAAGATATGTGCAGAGTCTACAGATATATTCAAAGATTAGAGAGTCATCGTAAGTTTGGTGTCTAATTAGATCATAAGAAGAATATTGATCCATGATAGCTATCAGAGAAAACCGAAAAAAACAAGATGTTGAGAATGGCTATTTTCAATTTTTTCTTATTAGGATGTCAATGCAATATAATTTCTTGTATGTGCGAAGTACATGTGGGATAACGAATACTTATGTTAGTTGATCATTGACGTAATTTTTCTTTGCTGAACTGTTAGTTTTCTCATATACCCGTGGAGGAGGTAAACTCAGTACCTATGGGCCTTTGAAATTGAATATACACTTTGATATAAATCTGTTTTAGAGTGCGCACAATGCCGCACATGTATTGTAGTGCTGTCAAACTCTATACGACTTTCCATCAACAATGGATAGAAATGAGTTTCTTTATTGGTGAATTACATATTTTTTGTTTTTTGAAGTCCCAAACTTAAGAACTTGCTACAGTGAAAATCAGGGGCTGCCCCAGGATGCATCCGTATAAGGTGTTATATTCTTGAGGGTTTGAATTTGTGGTTAGGCCTCTCTATGTGTAGCAAAGGTCAAACATAGGAAGCATAAACAAGTTAATAAACATGTCAAGTCTGACACGTATGGGACAGGGAAATGACACAACATGCATTCGACATGTATTCAAAATTCAAAAATAATTTTCTAAATTTCACACAAATTGGGCACAATATGGATATGGCATAGACACTTAACACTTCTGTGGGATGACATAGTAACTTTCTCATAATAATTGTTATAACTTTTATGCTCCCATAAAATCAAATGATGTTAAAATCTTAATGGAGTTGATAGTTAACACACTATTATTGATATATGTCATATATCAACTTTCCATAGTTTATGGATATGTGCTCATTTTTTCAAATAATCCATAATATGTAAAATTTATTTTTTAACGTGTCTTAGCCATGTCCTAGTTTTTCAAGATTTTCCGTATCCCTGTGTCTGAATCATGTCGTGTCCCTGTCTTGTGTCCCGTGTTCATGCCCATGTTTCCATGTATATTTTGGCAGATTTGCCTTCTATAGTTGTATTTAGCTAATAGCCTAATACTATACCTCAATTACAAGAACAAAAACTTTTTAACTGGCCAGTACTATATGACAACCATATATATTTGTTTATTCTTCCATGTACTGGACCTGTTCAGTGCCTCATATGATGTTGAAATTTGTATCTGTAACTCATTGAGGATCAAATTTTCTGATACATCTTGAAATTCAGAAATCATCCTTTCTGTATATATTTTAACATTAGATTTGCATTACTTTACAGTCATCTGAGGTCCATGTTCCAGATTTTAGTACTTCTTAATATTTGCCTCTTGGAAATTAAGAATTTACACTTTTTAAGTGATGCTAATGAAGTATATGTAGGTTCAGAACTCAATACACTTCTACATTAACAGAAAGGAAGGAAAATTTTGAGAACTGTCTCCTTGTATTTCTTAGTAAATTGATCTGGATTACTTTTGTTTGACATCACTTTTTATCCATTTATGATTTATTCGGTGGTTCGCTTACTTAGACAAGATTCCGACAGAGGTAATAAGAGACAAAGGGGGAGGGGAAGTATCACTTATTTTGAGTTGTGGAATGATGATATCAAGACTATCGAAACTTCATGGTGAATTGCATCTTCAGTCAAGAGATGTCATCAAAATTTAATACATTTTCAGTGGGAGATATTGCTTTTGGGTATAGACAATAAATGTTTGAATACTTAGGTAGAATAAAAAAATAAGTTGACTGAAGTGTAATAGGGAGATTCTTCCAACATATCCCAAATGCCAATTTGGTTAACTGGAATGAGAAGTTTTTGCAAGAATACCAAAATATGTAGATGGCTTGTGGGATTATACTTTGGGTAACCAAAATATGTAGGTAGTATGTGGGATTATACTTTGGGCAACTTGAGGCCCAATATGAAAATAATCTAGGTGCACATACTTTGATCTTAAAATGACTTGGGAGAATCTTTTAAAGTACGTGTTGGCTGTAAGGTTGTGTATGGGATGAATTGCGGCTTTCTTTAGCTTTGGGGAGAAATTGTCTACTCTTCTTATGGATGTTTACTATATTTAATAAATTCCGGTGGACATCCCACCCTTCTTTTGAAAATAAATAAACAAACTAGGTAACATGGTAACATTCTCATTGGTCTTGCACTTTTTTTTAATCCATGCAATACTCGCTTTGTTAAGAACATTGATGTAGGACAGATTTGAAAAGAAAATCAATGCAGAATATTTGATTTTAAATCAGTTCTCAAAATAAGATTTTATGAGATTTTGTTATATATAGACAAATCTCATAATAATCACCTTTTGTTGGTGAAATCTAAATCTAGGATTTTTATGATAGTATGATTTTTTTATATTTTGATTATGATTTTCTTATTTTAGTAGTTTCATTAATTTTCATTATGAGTGTCTTGTATTCTGTAGCATATAATATATTGATAAATAATTATACCATTAATAGTATGTCTTAGAAAGCAAATTTTGTATTTGTGACAAGTACAAAAATATCACCACCTTTTGTATGAAACAACTTTCAAGAATTAATAAAAGGGATTTTTATTTTAAGTCCCCATAAACCAAAGGATTTAGTGATCGATCCTTCAATTCTTCATATTTTGGTTTTAGTCCTCAGATTTAAAGGATATGTTTCTTAAAATTAAAACCAAATAATTTAGGGATAGGTCCCTCCCAGGGACTAAAAAGGAACATATTTTTTCTTTTAATCCCTCTCAGGAACTAAAAAGGAAATTTAGATTGGATCCCTAAATAGGTATGTTTACAGGGACTGGAAACTAAAAAACACTTAAAAAATATATCTTCCTTTTAGGTTTTCTTCCTTATGGATTCAAGGAGTCTATGAGATCTTAATGTAGGTCGGATCCTTTTTTCGTTCTTCTAATGCACAACAGAATAAAAGGATCCAATCTACGACAAGATCCCATAAACTCTTTGAATCCACAAGGAAAAGAACCCAAAAGGAAGATAATTTTATTAATTTATAAAAGTTGTTTCTTGCAAAAGGTGGTGAATTTTTTTTATATATGCCACAAATACAAAACGTGCTTTCTAAGACATACTTTAATGGCATAATTATTTAAATATACACTCATAATGAAAATTAAAGAAACTATTAAAATAAGAAAAGCATAATGAAAATTCTACTATCCTAAAAATCCTAGGTTCATATTTCACCAATAAAAGGTAATTATTATGAGATTTGCCTATATATGTTAAAATATCATAAAGTTTTATTTTTAGGACTGATCTGAAATCAAATATTCTTCATTGATTTTCTTTCCAAATCTGTTCTACATCAAACCTTACAAGAGTAATAATATCAGTTATAAAATTATTGTCATAAAGTGGAAAAGAGGGCACATTTTTTTTAAGACTTCTGCAATTGTGTGTTAAGACAGATAAGTGATATATGTAGGGATTATAATTTCTCTTTGAATTTTTTTGGTTTTTTAATGAAAACCAAATCCAATATCCAATGCTTGCTTTCTTATTACCAAAATGAATATATTTTGGAGGACAATGTGTAGTTAAGAATAAAAATTGTTGTTTAGTTTGGGTTTACACACGATTGTGTTTGTGCATGCATTTGGCATGTCTGCATGTTACATCTTTGAATTTGGTATATTACATGTGAAATTTGATATTGATGGTCACTAACATTGTTGATGCATTTAATATCAGCTTTTATGTAATCTTGAGTTTGGGACTGGACCTGAATAGAATCTACATATTTTCTGCTAATGATCTCAACTGGCTCTGTTTTCTCTACGTCCTGCAGAATATACCCTTGAAAATCCCAGGATTGTTACTCAGTGCGCTCACCATTTTCACCTTGGTTGTATATATGAGTGGATGGAGAGAAGTGAAACATGTCCAGTTTGTGGCAAGGTGAGTATTTTGTTCTCATACATTATACATATCTACATATTGCATTCTCAGTATTCTGCAGACTGGTTTATATTCTTAACCACGGACAAGATTAAAATATGCTTTATTAAGATTTTACAAGGCTAAATGTTGACGAATTCTAAGTTACTTAGGATATTTGAACAATCATTTATAAGATGCTCATTCATTGCTGCATCTCATAAAAGCTAACCTAACTGACATACTGTTACCAATTTTTGGTATGGATTCTCTTTTTCCTTTTGATACTTATGTCCTGAAATTATCTTCTACCTAGTCTTCTTGTCGTTTGCTGATCAAACAACTATTTGACAAGTGAAATATTTCATTGTCTTATCAAATTGGCATTTCATTTTTTTGTTGGACGATTCATGACTTTAACGTGTCTTGTAGATTTTTTTTTTATTATTTATTTATTTTTGAAATTCTTATAGTAGAAGAATCAGATTTTAATGTGTCTTCTACTCCCATGTGAACACCATATTGTGATCAAATGAATATTTGCCAACTTTAGAGTTGTTATCCTTCCCTGCTTCCTCTTCACACTTTGTCCAACTAAGCTAGTTTATAAGCTTGATGGTATATTCATATTTTTTTATTTCATACTGCAGTCATAGCATAACTAACAAGATCAATCTGTGTTTGTGCTCTCTAGTGCTTGTCTTTTCAACTGACTGACCTTTTCTAAGTGTAAATTGTGCTTGCAAAGCAGAGAATGGACGTCTTCATCATGCTCAGAGTATAGTTTGAGACCGATAAAATTCATATACTGATGATACCAACACAATCCTTTTAATCCCATTGGAACTTGTTATTTTAGAAGATACAGGCCGAGTGAAGTGATCATGAACTTGCTATTTTAGAAGATACAGGCTGAGCAAAGTGATCACATTAATGTTCACAGAGATACACAAATGAAACAGTCTGGTTTTTTGGGAAGTTGGAGAAGTGATGTCTTAGAGTTTCCCTGTGTGGCCTGAAAAATTTGCAGATCATACCACATAGCATGAAAAAATTATATAAACTACAAAAATTATTAAACATCTTCAATATGAAGGGAGATTAACCATAAGTCCATAACTAACAATCATAAACATAAATGTGCAGCGAAGACCTAAATAAAGTGTTAGCGGAACTTACCCACGCCTCCTTGTTAATTTTATCTACAAAGGTGCATAGGAGGGTTTCAAATATTCTTATCTATCCTAGTTTGGGAATGATATGGACATGCAGAAGATTAAAAAAAGTAGGTAAATGGGAATGAATTGAAATTTTTATATGTTGAATTGGCCTACAAAATAGTAAAGAACATTTAGTTATTCGTAAATTTGAAGTGTGTACGTTCAAATATTCCCATTCGATTTCACTGCTTGATGAATCGTCTAGGGTGCTCAAGCAGTTTAACTGAAGAATGGAGTGGCCTAAATTGATAGCACCCACACAAAGGTTGCATGTACTCTTTTTTGGAGTTCTCTGAAGGGTTGGGGGATGCATCCATTGTCTTTCTGGTGTCATATATATTTTAATGTCAACTAGATTGAGGAAATATATCCTTAAGAAGATCATCAATACATCATTTGGCTTACTGCTTATTGTTCCTGACTCATGCAAGACCATATCTTGTCCATATAATCACATATAACTATATGAAAAGAAGAGGGAAAAAGGCAGAATATTGTCATGAATAGAAATTTTTTTTCCTTGCATTGATTGATTTGTTCTACAGTATAACAGGTTTCTGTAATTTTGGGGTCCAAAAATTCTGATGGGTGGTTTATAAGCTCATAGCATAATTACATGAACTGTATGTTGTGTTACCAGGCTTCGTTCTCTTTTTGTCCGCTTTTTTGTTTTATGTGAACTTCTACCATTCAAAATCATTGAATTGTCTGATGAATGTATTGTCCTGCAATAATTCATTCATTATGTAATTATTTTTTTTATGTTTCATGCTATGGATCTATGTGCTGGGGCATGTATGTATTTATTAAGGAAAATGTTATACTCAGTCATTTTTGTGGTCGCTTTTTCCATCTGAACATGTTTTGAATTTCTTTTGAAGTATAAACTTGTTTACTTTTACATAAAATTAAGTACATGAATTGAATGCATATCTTTTTACATTTTACTGAGTTAGGACTGCAAGAATGACTAAGTATATCACCGCCAATTTTCAATATCGTTAAGACTCTAACTGCATATGTTCTTCCTTTTGATGCATATGTTGAATTGTTTGTTTAAATCACGTCTGTGCTCTTAAGGAATTTATCACTGTTTCTCAACTTCATCCGTCACATCACAAATATTTAATGCTTACTGTTTGATAGCCCTTATGTGCATATCCTCACCCCTCCAATCTGGGGAACTCTTCAATACATTTACATTCACATGGATTGTTTTTAATTCATTATTTTTTATTTTTGGCAGACGATGGTATTTGACGAATCAATGTGATCCCATTGATTGAGATACGGCCAAAAAAGAATACCAAAAAAATTGTAAAGCCTTTGTGAATATTAAAGCCAACACCATCAGCTTCAGCGGATTCAGATCATGACCGATGTACAGAAACTGTGATTCTCCATTCTAACAGACGATCATCTCCGCATTTGTAATATCAGACTGGACATGATGACAGAATCTGCGGCTTTGTTGATTTTTGAACATACCCGATGTATTCGCGCATTGTAAATATTGTGTGGGAGTTGGCTTTGCTTGATTTATGTGTTTTTATTTGGTCACATTGCCCTATGATCTTATAACAACCTCCACTCATTTCCCACCTCTTTGAATTCACATGGTTTTGTTCAGATGCTTTGTAGTTTCTACAGGTTCAGTGAAAATCTTGTTCTAAGTTGGTAGGAAAGGTTTGTGACAAAAAAATTCATAATGGGTCAAGATGATTGTCATTCCCTTCACTCATGGATGACATGCGGGGCGTGTCCATGGATGTGATGATTGAAATACATGGACTGAATCGAGTTGTATGATATGTGACTGAAAAGTGCGTTATTAAATGATGTGTCAAATTAGGTTGCAAGGACATTGACACGCAAGGTAGAATTGAGTGAGGTCAAGTATGATAGAAGTATGCATCAAGACACAATCGCTCGTGGGACACACAACAAGAAAGGGACGTGGGTGGTTGGGCATCATATAAGAGTGCTTTTATTTGCACCCTTAAAGTTATTTTGCACACCCCTCTTGAGTTTTTCATTGTTTAATTGGGGTGTGCAAAATGGTTCTAGGGTACAAATAAAGTTGGGTGCTGTTATTGTCAAGTTTTTTTTTAGTCTAAAATACATATATCTCGTTAAATTTTTTCTACACTTGTTAAAAATAAAATCCTTTAACCAAAAATTGAGCGATATATATTTTTTATTAGAACATATAGTAAATGGTGTTTATTACTTTTAAATGAAAACATATGATTTAAATTTTGAACCGTAAAAATGAATGACAGGATCTGACATTTTCAAATAAAGTCACAAGAACAATTATGACTGCACACCTGTTCTTATGACCGCACACCTAATGGAGCGAGTGGGGTGGTTGTGGGTTGTGAATCAGTCTAATGGGGCCCTTGATTACTAATTGTTTATTAACTTCTTTGAAAAGGTGGTGCTGATTTTTTTCTTTTTAAGGAAAATGACATGGCTAGCTTCTATCCAGTCTAGTTATATTGATGTTTTTTTTTAAAAAAATATTAGCTAATAAAAATATAATATTACAAAAAACAAAGTGTATATCTAGATAAATCAATACATATTTTTTTATAATATTTTCTAATCAAACTTACATTGCACTAAAATTCAAAATCCAATCAAAGACGCTTCCTAAGCAAAAACAACCCAATACATTACACAGTTGACGGTTATGTAGAAAGATGCTGAGTTAAAAAAAGCTAGAAATAATGTCTTTAAGAAATTAATAAGTTTGAAAGACAAAAGCATAAATCCTTACTTTTTAAACATGGCATCCAAACGGTCTTAGATTAACTGAAAATGCATATTAGTTTTTAGCTCCAATTCTAGTCTCACATGACATACAAAAAAAAAATTTTTTTTTTATAAATGCATCCATGCAATTCATTTGAATATATGTTTTATTTTTTTATAAAAACATGTGCCTTATATTGGATGAGGTATACTATATGTAAGAGTTAGTTTGGAAAATAGGTTGTCCGTAACATTCTCCTATTTGAAAATAGGAACCTGTTTCAAACATGATAGAAAACCTATTAGTGTTTCATTAGCAAGATAGCTAGATAGGTTTTCATGTGTGCTCGTGTGGATCATGTGAGTTTCTAAGGTGTCTTCTCCAAATATTGTTTTGAAGAAAGATGAGATATCTTATTATTTTCTATACTGGTGCATCAATTGTGACAAACTCATAGAAGTCATTACACAGTATATACCAGCAAGTGGTTATCCATAAATCCTGAAATACATAATCATATACCACAATATTTATAATCTCAAATTTTATTTATTTATTTCCTTCTCGAACAACAAGAGATTAAAGTTTCTTTGTAATGGTTAATATATCAGTGAAAACTGTCACTTTGAAGCAGCCTGAAAAGCTCTCATGAATACCTCAGGAGCTTGTGCACCATTCAGCTGGTGCTTTCCATTGATCTGTAAAGGGAAACAAAAAAACAAGCATTTGTTAGGAAATATTTGGGAAATCTCAACTAAAATGTATTTAATATTTAGTATTTTAAATACTTGTGAATATTATGATTAGACACCCACATATTTCCAGTGAATGAAAACGAATTGCGAAAGAGTTCAAATAAATTTGAATTCATATTTTCTCAATACGAGAAACAGAGCTCGATGCGATGAGTCTTACCACAAAGTGCGGGACTCCATTTACGTGTGTTGCGTGCTTCGTGAGTTCTTCATTAACCTTCGTCGAATCAATAAAAAAAATTGTCAGGTTTTATGCATATGGGTATCATGGATTTATGTTTCAATGTTGATAAGTCAATATCAAATTTAAAAGATACCTCATCAAGCCCATTCTTTGGGTCTTCAAGAAACTCTGCAGCTCCTTCTACAGCAGCTTTGTTAGCAGCTTCCAAGAGAACCTGCCTGTATTGGAATTTTGAACCTTTTAGTTTGTCGGTAAAAATGATCCTCTCTAATAACAATGTGAACAAAAGACAACATGCTGTAAAAATAATATTTTAGATAGAATAGATGCTGGTTTCGAAGAATTTAGAATGGTTAAATTCTGAAAAATATTGAATTCTCAACATTCAAATAGATCACTTATCATAGGGAAGATCATAAACGATCCAAAAAAGCTGATTCTGCATATCATGTTGAAGGCAGAACTCTTACTAGTGCATATCGTGTCACCAATTTTATTAGCATTAATAAAACTGAAACTAAATAATGTGATAAAGAGGTGTGGAAAAGAAAGGCAGAAAGAAAAGAAATTGGTGGACTCAATGAATGTCATAAATATACTCAATGGATGGAATGTCACAGATCAAGTCTATGTTTTTATTTAACTTCCAGTTGAACACGTAAGATGATTACAAGAATGTTGATATGAGGCTCATCATATTAGCTTTTTGACACCAGAAAAAACATATCTGTCACGAGATTTACTTGTGAATATGTTGAGCAGATTTAGAAGGCCATGCAGAAGGTATAGAGCTATTGGTAGTGTGTGGTTTTAGATGATCACAAATGATAAGTCAGGAAAACACCATTCTCCAGTAGCTTTGGATCTTGTAGTAATTTATACGTATATCCGAATAAAAATATTCTAAGATGAAATCATTATCAATTATATAAATAAAAATACAAAAATAGGTCTACTTGAGACTTGAAATCTTTTCATTAACATCAAACAGAAACTTTCACGAAAAGATATATAATAAAAAAAAAAAATTAAAATCTAACAAACTGAGTTCATTTACCCATCTCATTTATAAGTTAAAAATCTAAAAATAGAGAAATATTTTACTAGCACTGCTATTGACTAATACACATGCCTCAAAATGCATAGCCAGTGTTTTCAAGACAATCTCAAATAACATTCAAGTGTAACTGCCTTCATATTCAGTTATATAAACACATCAAACATCGCCAGGAAATATCATGATAGATGAACTGCGACTATCAATGTAGTTAAAAAACCTCATAATTCACTCACCTGTCACCAATATACTTCCCCTGTGTGAAATAGTTCACAAACAACTCCTCCACAAGTGCATTTTGCTTTTCCAAACCCTGATGCCCAGAGAAAGTTATAAGCCTGTGACTGTCCAAAGTATTACCCCTGCATTTTCAACTTACGATAAGCAGCTCTGGATATAAGCCTATACATATTGCACAAATTATCACACAAGAATGGTTCAAAGTGCCTAATGCCCCATTAGGAACCAATAACCAAATACAATTTAAGAAAACCTATTTTTTTTTCTTGGAAAGCTTACTTCAACCAGCTGTTTAAAAAAAAAAAAAATCAATTTTTACATTTGTTCTGCAAAAAACATAACCATTGGATGACTGGTTCCAAGAGGGGGCCTAAAGCACGTATTTGTAATTTGGGACTTACGTGAGGCCGGAGGTGTCATACTCAAGACCAAGCCCCCGAAACACCTGCAAAAGCTTAGATGATGAAAATGATAGATCCAAGAATTGAGAGAATGAATCAAAAGCTTCACATTAGGGCTTAGCCCAAATATATAGTACAAACAAGCAGGTAGATGACAAAAAGAGTAAAATGCATTGTATAGAATATATTTGACACCCCCTCAAACTCAAGGTAGATCAAACACTGAGAGGTTGTTTAAGAAAAAAATGTATGACATCATAGCATATATGATTATGTGAAAATCAGAAAAGTAAATCTAATGGAAACAAAGGGTTAGTTTGGCGTTCATTCTCATTCTCCTTGTACTGGAATACTATGAAAAATTCTATTTTGAATCCTCCATTCCTGGATATTCTAGAAAGAAGAATCTAGAAAGAAGAATTATCCTTCTAACTGGCCCAAATGATCTAAAGAACAACAAATCAATGTTAGAAAATGAATTTACTAACAAAAAAAAAAAAAACAGTGATTCAAGCTCGGGAGTCAAACTCTGATGCCGTGATGGATTCAAGAACTGTGAGAGAATGAATCCAAAACTTCTAATCAGAAATTAACCCAAATACATAGAACAAATACAGAGTAAATAATTAAACTACCCCTAAAAACAGGATTAATAGGGGGGTAGTCAATTAGGATTTTCATGGACAAAATGTCCATGCTCGTGGATTTGTAAATCTTGTGTTTTTCAATCAGGACTTTGGTTCGTGGACAAAAAGTCTAGCGTTATTCGATTGAGACATTATTTCATGGACAAAAAGTCCAGCGTTATTCAATTGAGACATTATTTCGTGGACAAAAAGTCCAGCGTTATTCGATTGAGACATTATTTCGTGGACATAAAGTCCAGCGTTATTCGATTGAGACATTATTTCATGGACATAAAGTCCAGCGTTATTCGATTGAGACATTATTTCGTGGACATAAAGTCCAGTGTTATTCGATTAAGACATTATTTCGTGGACAAAAAGTCCAGCGTTATTCAATTGAGACTTCTCATAGTAGACATTTTGTCATGTGTTATTCAATTTAAACAGGATTTGTAAAGACTTTCATAAGTGATGGATTCTTGTGGACTTTTGTGGACTTTAGAGAGAGAAATATAAAGGAAAAAGTCTTTTCAAAATCCCACCCAAATGGGTGGGATTCTCATGGACTTTTATTCCAACTTTGTGAATATTTCTTCTTTTTTCTTTTAACAAATCTACTTTATGATTTTTATCACATGCCTTTCATATTTTTATTCACATTTTTTTTTCTTTATTTATCATCTTTTTTATGAATGTCCATATGTATGAAATATTCCTATCACCTCATATGTTTGATGAATATATGAGAATGATAGATTATATTATATATGCCTAGATCATTCACAATTATTTTTTAAAATATAGATTTATCATATATTTGATTATATGTATAATGTTTGATTTGATTTTCCTTGAAGATGTTTCTATTATTGTACAATATAGATGTATATATATATATTGTTTATAATGTTTAAACATATATAAAAGTAAAAAGATATATTTACATATATGAAATATACTGATTGCTTTTATTTTATTTATATGGGTATCAATAATTCATGTTGAATTTGAATATTTGAGTTCTTTATTTGTTATTTTAAAATTCTAAAAATATTTTTGTGTTTATTAATAGAAATCCAGATGTGAAAAGAGTCAATCTCTGAAAGTCTGTGAAAGTCCATGAGAGTGATTTGTGAAAGTCTACAAAAGTCTGTGAAAGTCCATGAGAGTGATTTGTGAAAGTCTGTAAAAGTCTGTGAAAGTCTATGAAAATCCATAAGAGTCAATTTGTGAAAGTCTGCAAATGTCTGTAAAAGTCTGTGAAAGTCCATGAGAGTCAGTCTGTGAAAGTCTGCAAAAGTCTGTGAAAGTCCATGAGAGTAAATTTGTGAAAGTCTGCAAAAATCTGTGAAAGTCTACAAAGTCTACAAAAGTCCATCACTTGAATAATGTCCACAAAAATCCATCAAAGTCCGTATCGACTACCCCCCCTTAAAATACCATCTAACAGAAATCAAATGGGATAAAAATATCATTTTCAAACCAATGCAAAGGATTTCAAGAAAACCGAAAATCCCCACCTCCGACATCCGAGACATCATGCGCTCGAACTGATGCGCTCCAAATTTCTGCCTATAAAACTCCGACTTCTTTACGCCTTCTCTCGGCGCGGACGGATTGAGCATATATGGGTGCCATCTGACCTTCTCCGAACCAAAACAGAGATCAAACCAAATGCAAACACGATGAAATAAGAGACCAAATTCGAAAAACCCAAAACCCACCTCGAAATCGAATTCGTTGCTTGATAAAGCCATGGCTTTATTGAGGTTCCGCTTGCCCACGAAGCACCAGGGACAGACGGTGTCGGAGACGACGTCGAGTCTGATGAGTCTCTTCATTGAAGGATCCGCCATTGTCGTCGCTACAAATCTTGCAATGGAACGTGATTTGAAGGGGAACCCAACAATGGAAGGTCAATGAATAACAGATGCGGAGAATAAAAATCTCACCTTTTCTTCGTTGAATAAGCGAATTTGGGGGAGACCAAATTGGGGTTTTGAAAAGAAAGGAAGAAAAAATTTCTTTTGTTTGTTGGGGGCGGGAGATGGAGTGTTGTGTTGTATTTTGGACCGTTGGATTTGTGGGGTTCTTCAACTGATTTGGTTTTGAACGGTCAGGATTAGTGGTTTCTGTTGGGGGTCTTTGGTTTTGTGGGGTTGATTTTTTGTGACGAGATCCATGTTTGGAAAATAATGGTATTATGTCCCTCTCTAGAAATGGGAACATTGAATTTTGTTTTCTATTGTCAATAGAGCTTTGGTAAGTCTTAACAAGCACCCTAAAAAAAGGTATTTGGATTATATACACTTATTTAGAGAACATATGCATATATACAGTACAAATAAATCCGTACATTTTGGTATATCTAGCAAAAAATTCTTAGTTCCCTACAAAACATGAGCCTAAATGTTTAAAGTATCATTTGAAAACAAGTTTGGACAATTTCTCAAGATTTTGTTGCTACAAGAATCAAACTTAATTAATCCATACTAACTTCTAAACACCTTTTTTTTTTAAAAAAAAAAACACTCTTGAGGAAAAATGAAAAACAACTTTTCAATCGGTGTTATATAACGGGTTTAGACGACTATTGGACTTTTAAAGATTCTCATTTTGCAAGAATTATTGTTACCATCAAGATTACATGACACTAACAAGATAAACTGTTATAAACTTATAATACATACGAGACAAACTCAATTCACTTTTCAAAACAAAAACTTTACTTGCATGATAAGTTCACGCATAACTTAAATATAACTCTTAAAAATATAAAACCAGCTATAAAAAAAAGCCAAACATTGGGTTATTAAGTCACACAAACTAACATTTTCTTCAAGGTCTCACTGGTAATTATTTTTGTGCACCCATTGTATGTTTACACAAGAACATTAAATGAGACAATGATGGGTCATTGCATGATATTAACTCATTTGTGGATGGAGATTAATTTTATGATTTGACAAAGATGCCTAATGCCAGTATTGTTTTTTTAAAAATGCATTTTACATGTATAATAATCCAAACTGTTCATGCTATAATAGCTTAACTATTTTGATCCTATTATAACTATGTGAGATTGTGTTGATAACTTGATATCAAGAGATATCAAGTTTCTAGCTATTGGTCAACCTCAAATCCCATGAGAATAGCTTTTATGTATCTCCCAAACAAAATTTGGATATCAGAAGAAATTGAATAAAGTATACATACATTAATTGTATTAATAAAAAAAAGAATCCCACTCTTATTAATCGTGTTTAGGGGTGTTAAAGAAAACCATGTAAAAATAATCATTATATTGATGAAATTTAATTAGAAAATTGAACTTGTTCTTAATAATTGTGTTTAGTTTATTCCCCCAAAATTTCTAATATAAACCGGTATTTAAAATTTATTTTCAATTTGAATATGAAGTCAATATTATACGTCCCAAAATTTAAGATATTTTATCTAAAATATCAGTTACATTATGAAACTCAATATGTGATGTAAAAAAAAAATTGAAAATATAAAAGGGTTTTTGTGTATATACACTTCAAATATACGATATTCATTTTTATTATTACAAACATTCTATTTTATTTCAAAAGTTTAAATTTTTTGTATATTTATCACTCTAGTTAAATTTTCTTATCTTTTTTTATTATAAATATGTTCATTAACACCATCCAGTTATGCAGAATGACTAAAATATCCTTATAATATCAAATAGATTGAGAAATTTGTTGAGATGGATTAACTAAAGTAACACATCTCACCGTATATTTTATTAAATCTATTGATGATTCTCCAGGGCTCTGAATATAATGAAAACTGTAATCTAATTAAAAATAGATTTCTCAACCATCCCTCTTCTCTCTTACAATAAACAAAGATGGATATAAAAACCCATTTGTAATCAGTGGCGGAGCGTCGGCGGGCTGTGGCCCAGGCCCCATGCGTCGTTAATAATTGATGAATGGTTTTTGTTTTTGTTTGTTTGTTTTTTTTTTTTTTTATGAGTTTGGAAATTTAGTTGAAAATTTTGTATTTACTTGACATGGCTAAAAATGAAATAAAAAAAAGAGCCACGTGGATCAAAGTCCCTGAATTGATGGGTGGGTTTAAAATTAGAATTTTTTTTTTAACGAAACAGTAGACATTTGCCTTAATTTTATTCAAAGAAGCAAGATGCTCAAAACATGAAATATTATAAGAGATTCGTATACCAGAACCCATTAGGAAAGGAAAAGTAGAAGATATATCTAGTCCCCTCCCTAATCACGTATCTCTTGATAAACAAAATAGCTTACTCCTCGATACAAAGCAAACCGAGACACTTCTCGCTCCCGTACAACACATGCCTCAATTCTTTATTGCATGCATGACCATCTCCCACACAGAATTAGAAAATGTCATATTCAGTTCTATTTGCATCTTGACTAGCATTCATACATTTGATTTTTTGAAGTACCAATCTTTTAGAGAAAATGAAATTTATGCTCATATGAAATAAATGCTTATAATAATTTATATTTTCTATGATAGTGTATACGGAAATAGTGAAATATATAAACTGAATTTGTCAATTTTATATACTGTGTTAGACATGAGAATGCAAATATGACTGCAAAATAGATTGAGTACGGTATAAGTGCCAACCGAAAATGGATTTGGAGTCGTGGATATTCTTTATAAAAAAAATATAAAAAGTTTTGTTTTCAAGGGAACATTGGTAGTTGGTTTTGAAGGATTGAAAAATCACTGATTTGACCTTTTGTTTAATGATTTTTTTATTTTATTTTTTTTATGATTGCTATGTAAATTATTTCAGGTCACTAAATGTAGACAAAGAAGAAAAAAATATTTTATTTGAGTCATCATTATCTAATTGTTTTAATTTTGTTTTAACTTTTTACACTTATAATTATTTTTTATCTTACTCTAAGTCTCTTAACCCTCTAGTCCCCTTTATAATATAAGCGGATAGAAGAGTGAAGAAAAAATTGCCTGTGACAGTGGATAAAAGAGAAGATGAACCTAAAAAAGAAATTAAAGTGAACAAGAAGAGAGATTGACTTGTTAGATGTAGGCTCTGTTTAGGAGCGCATTGCACTGGCGGTGGAGTCAGCGGACGCTACCACTCACACAAACGGCCCGTAGAGTTTTATTTCCAATATTAGGGTGAAACAATATCAAAATGTGTTCGGTCTTTTTAAATTAATAAAAAAAAAACTCTTTTTAATGTATTTTTTAAAACCAACACCGTTTTTTTTTGTTTTATGTAATTATGTCACATGTGGTGTGATTATGTTGATCTATGAATTGGGTCAGGGGAGGGGCATCTTTTATTTTATGAAGTTTATTTAAAAAATTTGTTGTTTTCAAGATATCTTTATTATTTTTTTTTAGTTTTTAATTTAAGATAAATTATGTATTTTTCAAAAAAAAAAAACTCCTACATCATCTTCAGTCTCTTTCTTCGTTTATAATGAATAATTAAATATATATAAAATATAAACAAAGTATGAGAAAGATAATAAATCTAAAATTATAGAGAAAATATATGTAAACTGAATTTTAAACAATAATTTGATTCCATATCTAGTTTCACATTAGTGAATTTATCTTACATATAATAATGTATTTCTCTATCAAAATTCATTATTTAATTTTGAAAATCTTGCACATCACTAAAAAAAATCAATCCAAATTCAATAATGATGATTTTTTTTTATTTTTTTATTTCGGGATCACCTAGGGGCTCACGTTCAATAATGTTTTAGGGGGCTGTTATTACAACCCCTTCTATTAGAACCCCACCCCATGGACCAAACCCACCCCCCAAATTTTTTGAAAACTAATCCCACCTCTACATATATTCCCAATTGAGAAACTCCAAACCCACCCCCTACAAATTTTCATCTCTTTTGTTCCTTACCCTCCCTCTTCACCATTTCCACTCTCCCTCTTCATCTAGCATTTTCACCCTCCAGCGTTTGCTAAGCACTCCCTAACAGTCTTCACCTCTCCCCGGTAGTCTCCATCTCACCCCCGGTGCCACCTCTCTCGAGTTTCACTGCCTTTCTCAGCTTCATCTCCTCACCATCTATCATCCAAGTGAAAGGTTAGGCCCCTCCATTTTGTTCATTTTGCTCTTTGTTATATTCATTGTTAGAAATCCAAATTTGTGTTACATTTATTTGTATATCTTTTCCAATAGTAGACACCCTAGTTTTGTTTCCCAAACATATCCCTATTTTTATGTTAGTTTGTAAAATTGTTGATTAGAAATGGTTTGTTGAAAGAAATGTAAAGTTTATTGATGAATGAAATGAGTGACATTTGGTTGATTAAAAGTGACATTTAGGTTATTTGAGGATGAATTAGTGTATTGATTGTTTTTCTCATTAGATAATTGAAAGTTGTGTGTAAAACCATTATGGGTTGGAGGAGTAATGAATATCAACCTTAATGCATAGTGGTTGATTCAACGTATTGATTAGTTGAATGATTCTTGTTTGATAAATCAATGTGTACCATTGGTTATCTGTGAAATATTTCATTAAAGTTCTAAAAAATTTTATGATCAAATAAGAACATTTTCCCTCTATCCTCTCCTAGCATTATTTGTTTTTTTGCATATGCATGAGTACTTACTTGGCTGTTAAGAGATTCAAAAATAGAAGAAGATTTGGAGATTGATGAAATCCTCTAATCTCTGCAATTGTTGGACAATTGTAGGACTCAACAACCACTATTTTATTTTTTGCCTGTGATGGTTGATTTGTATGTTTTCCCCCTTGTGGGTTGTCGGATTTGTAGTCTACAAATTGTGTTTAAATTTGTTGTTGAATGTGGTTGAATTTGTTGTTGAATATGTTGATTGTGTTTCAATGTGTTGTATAAGTGTAGCATAGATTTCATGATACGATGAAATTCTTCAAGTGTGGGTAGACAGAAAATATACAATGTGGTTGAATTCACTATATTACAAAATCTCACAATTCAGATTTCATGCCTGCAGGATTCGATAGGGATATTGTTGACTTGTTTCATCTGTATCGACAGTTTTGTGTGTCAAACCTAGGAGCCATTATATAGGGTACCTCATACGACACCTTCAGTATGTATTGTTGCAGTGAACACTGATGCTAGTGATGTCGACCAACGTAATTAAACAACTGAACTGCCTCCTATTGACATCTTGTGTCGATGTATATTGTAACCTCGGACACTGAAGTTGTCGACCGAAGTTGATCCAATATGTTTCATTACAAGTATTTGTCACCAAGACCATTGTCGACGAAAAAGAATACTTTGACAAAACGTTGGTCAATGCGATGGACAATAGGTTTTGAGTGGGGGTAGGGTTTTAATTACCAACAGATTTTGGTGGTGGGGAAGGGTAGGTGTGGGTTAGGTTTTTTTGGGGTGTAATGGGATGGGGTGGTGGTGGTTTCATTTCTAAACACATAAAATAAATTTTTTAAGGGATGGGTTACTTGATGGGATAGTAATAACTGCCCCCAATGTTTTATTATTGTTTTCTTATCATTATACCATATATTGCAATAAATTTTAAATATAATTAGTTTATATAATTTTTTTACATTGTAGTTTTTTGTTAACCATGAAAGAAATTCTATGAAAATTGGTTTAGCCAACCCCAAATAAATTCATGTCTCCATCTCTCGGGACAATGTTAGTGAGTATCCAATAGTTGTTCACGAGCGCAAGATGTTGTTTTTTTAAAATATGATTTATGAAATTAATATGTTGTTTTTATTTAAAATATTTAATATAATTATTTAAAAAAATCAAATGGATTGAATCTCAGTAAATGAAAGTGACTCTTCTCTCATTATGGCGGATGTCCTCTTGAGTATTTCATGGACAACTAGAGGGACTAAGGTCCTGTTTGGATATGTATTTGTTCAAATTTGATGATAAAAAAGTCGATAACACTATCTCAAATTCGAATAGGTCTTCGTGTTTGCATCATCATTGTTCCACACAGTCTATTAAAACCTTGTCCAATTTTGTTTTCTTGGTATTTCCAAACACAGCGAAAACAATGATTCTAGAACATGGAGTTTACACGCCTGGATTCTCGGAACGCGGGTGGGGGGCGGCGGGGCCACATCCAAACGGACCCTAAATCACAATGTGATAAGTCATCCACAGGTTGATCATACAACAGCTTGTAAGTTTAATTTAAGAAAATTATCGAATGTCCGTCTAATTAAACAATACTTGTAAGGGCGCTGTTACTCTCATGCCCCTTGATAAACACTATCGCCACCCCATTATTTAGCCCACGCCGACCAAATTTTGTAGCATCTAAGCCCACCATATATGTATCTAAATTTATTTCAACCTGTAAACCCACCTCATTCATCCCTCACTTGCTCTCTCCTTAACCTCCCTCACCATTCCGTCACCATCACCACTACATAACACAACTACAACCACAAACTGGAGAGTCGTTGGTGCCGAGGCTAGTAGAGGGAGAAGGAAGAGTTTGGGGGATTAGGATTCATTGGGGTGGGAAGGTCAATACTTGTGAGGGCGATGTTACTCTCATGTAGACCTATCAACAGGTTGTGGTTCGACTCGAACCCGACTCGATAAAAGGCGAAAAACAAGCCAAAGGATCTGAGATCCGATATGGACCCGACCCGAAGGATCCAATCATCCAAATGAGACGGGTCCGGGTCTATCCCAACCCGATCCTATGGCCCCGTTGGACCCGATACTATTTTAGGTATTAGCTAGGTATTCTAGTAATAAGTAATAACCCTTCCCTTCATTTTTTTATCACCCAACCCAAATATTTACTACCAAACACAAGTATCCACTATCCAGGCTCACCCAAACTCACAATGTCATTAGCCCACCCATATCCCAAACCTTAACAAACATTATAAACATACCTTCGGTCTCCTGTCTCTCTCCATGGTGCAACAAAACCCTAACAAACCCTCTCACTCTCTCTATACTTCACACACTCTCTCTGATCTTCCATACCAAACGTAACAACAACAAAAACAAAAAGCCCAAACCTTTCCAAATCCCTCCTCCAATGATGGAATCCCAAGAAACCCACATCATCGAAATCCCCTCCGCCGAACCCATTCTCGACCACCACCCACTCAAAGAGATCTCCAAGAGCCTGCCGCCTACTCCTCCTCAAGCTTTGATACGCTGTGGCCTACCGTGTCTGCGAGTCCTCTGTACTTGAATCGGGTAGACCCGTACTCGGACCCAAGCCCGGGTCGGGTTTGGATCCACCCCGACTAGGCTTAGATCTGATCTGTTGACAGGCTTACTTTCATGCACCTTAATAAACACTATCGCCACCCTTCAGCCACACCAGCCAAATTTTGTAGCATGTAAGCCTATTATATATGTATCTAAATTTATTTCAACCTGTAAACCCACCCCATTCATTCCTCGCTCTCCCCCTAACCTCTCTCTTCATAATACTATCACCATTGCCACCACATACCACCACCACATCCGCAAACTGGAGTTACTGGAGACGAGGCCAAACGATGGAGAAGGAAGAGTTGGGGGATTATGATTCATTGGGGTGGGAAGGTCCGGTGGGTTAATGTTTTTCGAAAAAGAAAAATGTTAAACTGTCAGTCATTTTTACATCCTAAATATAATCTACTGAGGTATATACTTTAATTAAAAAAATATATATCATTCTATTTTGAGTTTAATGAATCTATTTTTAGTAAATATAAGAAAACTTTTAAAGATGATCATTCACTGGATATCTAACAAGGAATATAGGACTATATTTTAGACTTAAAAAAAATTGTGTGTAATAACGCCATGTTTTTTCTATTTTTATTAGAGTGAACTCTTGGATTTACAGGGTGGGATAATCGTGCCTACCTATAATTATTGGGTTTTTACACGACCTGAATGAGACATGATTAATATATAAGAATAATATCAGGACTATTATTATGTTGTGTAGTCTTGATTTGATAAAAGAATAATAAAAGATGTTATTTTCATTCAACTAATGTATATCTTCATAAAAAATGATATATAGCCACC
Organism: Acorus gramineus; assembly: GCA_030737835.1. Classification (NCBI taxonomy): domain Eukaryota; kingdom Viridiplantae; phylum Streptophyta; class Magnoliopsida; order Acorales; family Acoraceae; genus Acorus; species Acorus gramineus. Next base: position 14,012,704 of record CM060850.1, read on the forward strand.
AATTTCAAATGATGTTTTATTTAATATTATTTTTAGTGAAACGGGAGGTATACGCATCATTTCAAATGATGTTGTGTTGTAATATACTTAATATGTAGTCTCTAATGATCATAGTACAACGATTCAGCGCTTATTTGTGTTAATGGTAGGTCTTGGATTCGAGTCTTAGTCCTGACTTACTTACCTGACAAATAGACGGAGGTAGCATTCCCAGCTTGACTGTAAAATAAGCCACGAGGGATTTCTCCGATAATAAAATATATACACACACTAATATGTACCACTTCTTATGCTTTTTTTTCCATTATCCAAAACTAGTATAATTAATATTACCGGGAAAATGATATGTTAAGCCCCTCTCCAACACTGGTTTTCTTTTTATATCATACACTCTTCTATTGAAGTACATACACTTATATGAAATGAATTATACTAAGATATATTATTGGGATTTTTATTTTTAAGTCCCTGTAAACATGCATATTTAGGGATCGGTCTCTCACTTCTTGATATTTCTTTTTTAGTCCTCATATTTAACCGCCTATTTGGTTTTTAGTCCCTCCGTCAAACGTCCGTTCATACACCGTTAATTTGTGAAATATGATTTATTTTTAAGTCCTTGTAAACTATGTTATTTAGTGATTAGTCCCTCCATTTTTCATATTTTACAGGGATCAATTACTAAATAACATAGTTTACAGGGACTGATCACTAAATAACATAGTTTATAGGGACTAAAAAATAAAATCACATTTTACAAATTAACGGTGTATGGACGGACGTTTGACGGAGGGACTAAAAACCAAATAGGCGGTTGAACATGGGGACTAAAAAAGAAATATCAAGAAGTGAGGGATCGATCCCTAAATAGGCATGTTTACAGGGACTTAAAACTTAAAATCCCTATATTATTATATTTTTTGTGTTGAAAAAGTGAAAAAAAAAATTTAGCCATACACTGTGATTGAACTTCATATACTATGATAACACATATATATCATATCATCATTAGCTCATTAGTGTATGGGGTCACAAAATAGATTGAATGTATTAGTGCTAACAATATAGATCAATGCTTTGAAGTAGCGGCGTCCGGAGTAATTTTTTGAATGCTTCTTATTCTTCTGGAATGATTTTTATAGATATCTGATTGTTCTCTTTATTTTATTTTCTATGTTTCCTTCTTATTTTGTAAGTACTTCTTTAGAAGTGTATAGACCTATTGTTTTATTTTAGGGAAAAATCTTTTTAACTTTTTGAAATCTTCTTGAAATCACAAAAAATCTCTCTAAAGTCATAAAATCATCCTATGTCCTTATAAAGTATATATGGTTAATGAATTTAGTCCCCTGGTCAAGAGTTTATTGAAATAAATCCTCAGAAACTTACTAAAATTGGATTCAGTCCCTATAAACATTATTAAATCAGATCTAATTCCTTTGTAAGACAAAATTAACCCTGTTATTTTTCAACATCCTCATCTCCTGAAATGTTATCCTCATCTGTAAAAAAAATAATATCGATCAAACCTCATTTGATCTCTAAAATTGAGTCATTTTTCAACATTTTCATCTTCTTCATCTCATTACAGAGACTGAACAAAAAAAAATTACAGCTTCATCAACTCTATTATAAAATTAGTAGAGAAAACAATTTAAAAACTCAACCAAAATTCTATAATACATTCTTAACTGAAAATTATTAGCAATAAAAAGCATAACACCTTGATTATAAAACTATAATTTGTTTAATAAAATTTAAATAAATCAGTATATATTTTTAGATAATCACATGGATTTTTTGATGATTTTAAGAAGATTTCAGAGAGTTAAGATAATTTTTAAATTTCAGAGGGACTTTTTTCAATTTTCATAAGTTTTCAACGAGTTATATTGATTTTTTCTAACAAAGAAAATAAATTTTAAAAGGGTATAACAATAGTTTATCATGCATGATTAGGGTTAACCACACATTAGGTTAATTATAAAGACTAAAATAAATATTATCTAATATTATTTAATAAGATATGGACATGAAAAAATTTACTAATTTTATAAAAAAGAAAATTGATTTGCATAAGTTTTAGGGAGCTAGATTGTTTTTTTCCTTTATTTTAAAAAAGGTAAAATAATTTCAACGACTTGCATTTGTGAACAAACATAGGATCTTTTGTGGTGAAACCACAGTGAAAATTCTGTGGCAGAAAATGAATGGTTGCCACGTGGGTGTTGTGAGTGCATATAAAAATTTCGAGAAACTCTTACAGTCAAGTGTTTATAAAAAAGTAAAAAAAAAAATACTCTGCATATGTGATAGCCTCTGATTGGTTACCACAGAATCACAGAGGATCTGATCCCTGAACAAGAAGAGACATTATTTTCAGGGACTGGGCCTGCTTATGCTTTCAGATGGAGCACATAAACGGATAACACATGTTCAATCATTATGTCAAAGAAAGATTTACATTACTAGTAATCTTAGAAAAATGTTACACTTGATCCATTTTACACTTTTAAAATGGAGATGACATATGTTTTTAATTTTTTAAAAATCATATAACTCATCTAATGATATAAGTACTTTATAAATATAAGATATATAATCTAATGAATTATATGATATCATTTATAGAAAATATAAAAAAAATTAACTGAGGTACATGCATCGATATAGTGAGGGGGAGGGGGCGCTTAGGTATTTACGACCGCATTTGAGACTGTAAAAAAAATTGAGTATAATAGAGCTCATAATCTTACGTACAATAGTTTTGTTGCTCTAATGTCTTTTCATATTTTGAAATATATTTTATATGTAATGAAAAATGAATTATATACTACAATAAAATGTATATAACCCCTAAAAAAAACCTGCGTGTTTTATCTCACCTAGCATGTAATGAGAAAATGATGTGTAGCCCTATGTAATGCTGCAAGCCCCTTCTACAAACGTCGCTGGTTTTCTTTTAAATAAATAAAGCACTCACCCATTGAATTACATATTGTTATAAAAAATGAAGAGTACATTGAGATATACTAATTTAATTTTAGAGAAATTAATTAGGGGTCCTTGTGGTCACCTATCTATTATTTTTATGTCTCTGAAATTTTTTTAAAAAATTTTAGGCCCTAAGATTGTGAAAATTTATTTGTAGGTCCCTCAAGTTAAATGTTGCTCAAAAATACCAAAAATGCCCCCCAATTGATTATTTTAATACACTATTAACATTCCCCAATACATTGTTAAGTATCTTCGGTACACTATTAACATTTCCCAGTACATTATTAACCTTTGCATAAAATGCCTCATACCCAATTATTTCAGTACACTGTAAACATTCCTCATTACATTGTTAAATATCTATGTCACACTAATACTTCTCAGTATATTGTTAACATTCGGATAATTGGTTGAGAGCAGTTTCAGTATTTTTGAACAACATCCGGTTGAAGGGATCTACTGATAATGTTTCATCGCCTTAGGGACCTAAAAAAATATAAAAATTTCTAGGGACCTAAAAGTAATGGACAGGTAAACATAGGGACCCCTAATTAATTTTTTCTTTAATTTTCTTTAAAAAATAAATAAAAAATATTTTTCATATACTATTGTGATAGAGCAGTATATACTGTTATCGTTGTATAATGTACTATCGCATTGTATAGGTGGCTGGGGGCCGTTTTCTAAACTATAGACAAGTTGTAAAAAACAAACTAGGTGTATTAGCATTCTTTTTTTTTTTTTTTGAAAAGGGGTAGATGTTTTACCATGATTTCATTAAAGATTTCAAAGTACAACACAAAGGAGATGAAAGAAAATAGAGTAAAAAAATTACAAGCAAAATAAGAAAATAAGTAGAACAAAAGGGAAGGAAGAAAATTCTCGGTGACAAAGTGGTCCCTATTTAAACCGCGATCTTGAAGCGTCCATTATCGAAGTGCACCACTCTCGCTCTTGTCATAAAACATCCCCAATATCGAACGCAACCGCAAAAGGTATTCTACATATTCTCCAAATAAACTCTAACTCCTCTAAACAGTGTTGTGTTCCTCGTGAGCCAAATCATTCATGAGCCCACCGGGACGATTGATCGATTGAGAGATGTGAGCCGCGGATCTATCTGCTCCAGGGCCTCGAAGATCCTTTCCGGGGGACCAAAAGCTCTTCCAATGTTTGGAAGTTGAGGGACAGCCTAGTAGCACTCAACCATAGACGGCAAGTGATCCGACATTGGCAAAATAGGTGTTGCGCCATCTCGGCCGGTTCCTCTGAGCAGAGATTGCATGTGGTTAATGAGGACTGATCCCATTTAGCTCTATATACCATTGTTAGCACCCAGTTATAATAAAGGAGTTTCAATGGAGTTTTTTTTTTTTAATTTTTCAATGGAATTTTAGGCTTCTAAATCTGCGGTAGCAGCATGCGGATCTAAGATGAGCCAGCTTGGTCACGACACCACCATTTGTACACCTCTTTAACAGTGAACAACCCTGATGCAAGCGGTTTCCAAATAATGCTATCTTCCTCAGCACCACCGATCCCATCAATTCCAATACCAACCTGAATCTTGTATTGCTTTTCCTTTTTATTTTCCCTTTTCGCTGTCCCCCATCTCTCTCCCCTTGCAATCAAATTTGAACGTCATTTATTTCTTGAATAGATATGCCCACAAATTTCTCAAAAGTAAAAAAAAAGGTATAGGTCCGGGCATTATGTATCAACATTCTTATATTATTGAAATATGACTATAACCATGTTGCATATAATAGTATCGTGGGTGACAACGTCCTGAAAGTATAACTAATTAACAATTCTTACTATATATCATCATCATTTTCTCTGATAAATTAAATTTAAAGGGCCAAAAGAGTTACTTTTGTACCACGATTGCCTTCCTAACAATTCTTACTATCATCAACATCATTTTCTCTGATAAATTAAATTTAAAGGGCCAAAAGGATTACTTTTGTACCACGATTGCCTTCGTTTTTCACCCCACATTCAGATGTGTGGTGCTTACATATCTACAGGAGGTAGAAAAATGGTTTTATTCCACATTGACTCAACATAAATGAAATGGTTTTGTATGAGAGTAGTTTCAAGTCGACTGAATTGAATAGCTTGGCTTTGGGGTGATTTTTTTCATGTTTACGCTACAACAAAAATGGATTTTTATAACCGACATTCTAAGCAACTGTCACATAAAAAAAGAAAGACATGGTGACAATTAAGAAGGCATGTCACAATAAATATTATTTTTGGTGATTGTCATATTTTTATGTCACAATATTCTCACCTTGTAATTAAGGGCTTCAAAACATTAATCAAAATGATGATATATTAAACATATCTATAAGAGGTAAAAAAAAGGAACTTTAAAATCTCACACTTAACGTATACTTTCCGCTCCGTTTGGATTCGGATTTGCTCTTGGGCGGATTTTACCTTTGAAAATACCCTTCAAATCGTGGAAGTAGTGGATTCAAACATATTTTTGCGGTGAGCTCTTCAAACATAAAGAGTAAAAATACCGTGTCTTTAAAAATGTATGAAAATAACGTTTTTCAATAGATGAGTTTAAAATACAAGATTTTAAAAATCGTTGTTTTCCCAACGTACATCCAAACATGATGCAAAAATATCACTTTGTGAGGATCATGTTAAAATTTGAACCACTCAAGCCATAGAACTCATGTTCCAATTGATTTACTATAAACATATGCTTATTCTAATACCCTTTCAGGGCCAGGGGACAATGTCATTCTTCACACAAATTAAAACCTAGATATAGAGCTCAATTTATTCAGAAAAAAAGAGAATAATGACCCACATGATATTAACTCTTTGGCTAGAGCTATAGAATTGTTCCCCAGTAGATCTCGAGTTCCCATCCCACTTAATTACCACACCACATACACAAGATTTCTAGGTGATTCTGTGCATCCTAAGTTTTTTATGACCAGAAGAAAAAAAAGAGTGAAACACATATATAAACCACCAAGGTTCCAAATAATCATACATTAATATATGATAGATAGAATAAGCTCCAATCATTCCACACAACATCATTCCACACAACAATGCAAAAGAAAAGTTGTAACCAAACACATCCTATATATATATCAAGGCAAAACCCACCATTTTCACCTTTTTCACATCCAAAAAAAATCCTCCAAGTGAACAGGGCTTAGAATGAAGAGGGAATATTAGAAGGAAAAATTCCCTTCCACCCCAATTTCCCATAGACCTAAAAACCCCAAAACAAGGGATTTTCAAAGGCCTACCTCTCTTGTACAGAGAGGTTTAATTATAACATTGTAGTTTGCAATAATATTAAGATTTACAAGAGTTAAAAAAAAGACGTACCGCCTAGGGGTTTCAGCATAATTAGCAAGAGGTTTTCACATAATACTAATTTGAAAACTGTCAAAACCTATGCAGTCTTGTATACCTCGATCAGTTTCACGAGTTCATCGATCGGATCATCCACGGCGGCAAAATGGATTTCACCCTAACCTGGCCTTGTGGTTGGGCAAGACCTTCAGTTTCTTCTTCTGCTGCTCTTGATGAATATGGTCTGATCAACATTGTTCACACAAAACTTATCAAGTGACATTCAATAGATCATGAAAAACCACTAAATTAAACCAATCCACATTTGTCTATTCAATCCAAAATAAAAAATTTCATATGTACTATAGAATCTTTCATGGTACTAGGTTTGAAGGTTCATGTTTCTTGTTACATTAGCATATGCTATATGGTTTTGATGACTCACGTCTCGGAAACATGTGATTTTTAAATTAAAAAATAGTGTAATTTTTCATATTGAATGTGTTACTAGATTAAGAGGAAACAAATTATATTGTTTAATATTGTTTCGAATTACATGTAGTGATTGCCATGCACGTGAAGGTTAGAATTTATATATATAATATATTATATACTAATATGACATAGATCAGTCTACTCCCGGTTCAAAAATTGAAAAAATAATCAGGTCCCATTGCACTGTAGATTAATATTTGAGAAAAGAAAAGTTAGAAACTTAGGTATATAGATCTGATGCAGTGCTTGTACATTATGATTTTTTTTTATAAGAGCATATATCTTATACTTTCACGTTGAATGAATCTACGAATTTTTTTTTAATGAGGTAGATACAAACGCATAACTGAATATATATATCTCATTGGATAGTCATCTAGATATATAAACTTTCTACGTGTCTGTCCTCATGAATTTCTAGGGTGCTCTCTAATCAATTATTTAGCAACTAAGCAGGTAGACAAAAAAAAAAAAAAAAAGAAGATTTACTCATTTAATTATTAATTTTTTAGCATGACTAAACTGAAATAATAATATCATGATGAGGAAGGAAGAAATAATTTATTCTTGTTATACATTCAAATTATAACTACACACAAACAAGACACATACAAAAAACAAAAAAATTATCCAAATTGAGGATGAGAGCATCAACCAAACATAATAAATAGAGATTGATTCTAGCATCCACCCTCGCCCCCTTTGTTAACATCCCCACCCCACCAAACACTAAATTTTTTAATGGGGTGGAGACCCCATAAAGTGCGGTGGGAGTAACTGTATTTCCTTTTCTTTTTTTTTCCTTTTTCTTTTTTTGGTAGGAAATGCTCTTTATCGGTTTATCCATAGCAGAGAGAGAAACAAACGGGGCTACTAGATCCTTAACAATTAGTCCAGATGGATGTAGGAACTAGTCAAGAGGACTAAACCATTTTTTCTCTCATTCTATGTCGGGCAGCAATAGAGGATTTGACCTCTCACAAAAGAGAGGGTGTCCCTTCCACCATGCTAACTAATTGTATTCCCTTTGAAATGTAACTTTTTATTAAAGAAACTTTTGAAATAAACTCCACCAATCATACTTTGTTACATTCCCGAAAAGTATTTCTTTTTATAACTAATTTAAAGCTGGAATAGTTAAGTATAACTTTTACATAAGCTGGAATAGTTGGGTATGTCTTGGACAAGGACTTATTTTGTGGGGAACTAATCTAGCCAACTTCACCTAAGAAATATTTGGCCGTAGATAAGTCTTTCGTGAATTATAAAGATTGAATTTAATGTTGTCACATTCTTCTGGAACTAATAAGTTTGCCAACAGATTGAAAATGGATCAGATACGTTAATATCTGTATTATATCCTAATAATTCAGATATACAGATCAAATACGGATATTTTTCAGATATAATATGAACAATATATAATATAAACATATATATCTTTATACATATATCGGATACAGATATTTTTTGAATTTGATACACTGATATCCATATCCGCATTTTGAATTTTTCAGATATTTATGATTTTTTTAATATAAATTCATTTTTTTTTTAGATAATTGACAAACTTACCAAAAACTACCTCGTAGTTGTAACTGTAGAGAAGTTTAAAGAGATTTTGATGGAGTCGTGGGTTGTGGATTTGTATGGTTATTTCACTCAAAGAAGTGGTGATGGGTAGGGATGATAATAGGATGGGTTTTATTGGTAACCCGATCTGATTTGTCCCTATTGGGATGGGTTTGGATTCCATGTTTTCCAAACTAGCCTCAACCCACCCCGATCCATGTAATTCATGAGATGAGTTTGGATTTTATGTTTAAAAACCGATCAAACCTGTCAATCTGACTTATATTTTATCATTATGATTTATGCACTAACAAAAGTTAAGTCCTAATATAGTTAAAAAGTTATAATTCAACTATCATCATCTCTTTTTTTCTCCATCCATTCATTCACATTTATCTCATAAAAAAAATCAAAATACACACCCCTTCACACAATCAATCATTTGCTACCTTAAAAACAAAAGATATTGTTTGATATTTTACAGTATTTTGCCCTTTTTGTTTTCTTTCAACATATAATTTTTTTTTTATTTGGTCACTAATTTTGAAAGAACTATGTATATTATACATTAAAAAATATTTTAATTAATTCTCAAATGTCTTGTGTGATAGATGTCAAGAACTATCATGTTTCATGTATTTTGAGATTTTGGTATTTTTATGTGAAAACAAATTAAAGTTTTTTTTTAATGTAATCTGTATAAATGATAAAAATAATTTAATTTGTTATATAATTTTTTTTATTATATTAACTATAGGAACCGAGCAATCCAACTCACTTTAACCAGGGTGGGGTGAGTATGGATTTTAAAATGTAAAATCCAAAATAAAATGGAGGGATATGGAATTTAAATTGTGTGGGGTTGGTTGGGGTGGGGTGGGGAGGCTCTATAGAGTTCAAAATTAGAGAGATGGGTTGGATTTGGTGTTACATCCAATTCCAACCCGACTCATTTTCATCCCTAACAATGGGTATATAGAAAGAGATCCATTTAATGGATTTTTTTTAGGCACTGTTACACTTTTTTTTTTTTTACTATTTACAATCCTGTATATATCTCATTAGAAATCCAGTGCAGCATATACATCATCTAATAATGTATATACCTCGTTATATTTTCTTACACTTCCTAAAATGAATTTCTTCAACTGAAAATTGAGATATATACACTTTTTATCAAAACATATACCTCATTAGATGATATTTACTATTAAAAAATAAATAAAAATATGTGCGTGCTGAGTTTTGAACTTTAAAATTGACTGAGTCTAACATTTCAATTTTGTTAAACTGAGTCATTTTTTCCAAGAGTAGATACAAGAGTTGGTTGGGTCGGGACAGGTTGTACCCTGCCCATATTTTGTTAGAAAAATTTTAAATACTAGCTCAGTCCAATTTTGTTGTAAAAACCTCAATACAGTCCAGTCCAAATTTTGTTAAAAAATCTTCAAAATGCCAATTCAGTCCAGATTTTTGTTAGAAAAACTTCAAAATATCATTGCTCTATAAATCTAAATTTACCCCAAAAAGGAAAATGTTAGACTCAGTCATTTTTTTCAGCTAAAACTTATACTATACATGTTTTTATTTATTTTTAAATAGTAAACATTATTTAATGATGTATATGTTTTAATAAAAAGTATATATCGCTCCATTTCGAGTTGAATGAACCAATTTTTAGTAAGTGTCAGAAAATATTTAATGAGGTGTATTATTTGTCTAGCAAGGTATATACTTCACTGGATTTCAAACGAAGTATATATGATTATATTTCGGACTGTAAAAAAAATTGAATATAACAGTGCCTCCTAAAAAACCTCTCTTGTTAGTTCAACCCACCCTGAAAAAGTGTTCTAGATCCGCCCCTAATCACATCTAACACTCATACACATCCTAAACTTATAACATCTATCACATCACACACACATCTTTCACATTTATTCCCAAATGGAAACAATTTATGCAGTGATATAGTTGTTATTTTAAAAGTCATAAATCTATTATTTACCACTTATCCTTACTTAATCCGAAGTGAACCAAACAATAAAAATTTACTTTTACATTTTCTAATGAGAATAACAAAAAAGTCAACTAAACAAAAATTTATTTATTCTACATGTATTGTTATTTATCCTAGTAGTGGTAAATAAATTTGTCACACTCGCGGGTGTTAGTCTATAATCTAAGAGCAATGAATAATTCTCTCCTCTCTTCATGGGACTGAACAATCTTATATATCTCTTTTCATGTGATTGGTTTTTTTTCCCCTTCTTTTGTACTTCAAATCACAACACAATCTCAACCACCAAATTCTATAATTAAGAACAAAAATCCCTATGTAGCTATCTCATGCATGATCATTGAAACAAAATGTATATAGAGAAAATAGGGAGGATGACATACCCAATATTCAGAAACTGCTCAGGCAGGAGGAAGGAAGTTGATGATGATGATGAGCCCTGCTGTGCCTGGCTCTGTTGCTCCCATGAAGACTGTTGTATCTGTGCCCTCTCTTTCTCCTTCTCTTTAAGCTTTTTTTTTTTTTAATATAGATATAAAAACATGCAAAACCAATCATAATAAGTTAGTGTTTACAAGTTATACAATTCAAAAAAAAGGAGGAAAAAGAGTTGCAAAAAGAAAAGGCAGAAGGTACCTTCTTTTCCAAATCTTTGTTCTGGTCCTGCAATAACTTTTCCTGCGTAAAGTAATTCACTTTGTAAATCAACTCACAACATCTAATTTTCTGTTTGTGGGCTGTTAAGTGTCAATTGAATTCGAGTTTCTAAAAAAAATCCAAACATTCAGTTTCCTGGATCTGCAAAAGGTAATGACCTTGCTAATATGAGTTGTAGAGGTTAAACAATTAATTGTGATGGAGAGCCTATAAACCATGATTTTAATTAAGGGAACATTATGTTCTGACACTGAATGTCAAAAATGGAATTGAATCAGCTGAAGTAGCAGTATGTAGGAGGAAAAGAGTAGGATGTGAAACAAAGGCACGCGAGATGTTTTCCGATGCTATTTCACTCTGTATATTATGTTTTGGTGATTGATGAGTAGAGGGTTAGATGTTTGGGTTCAATTTACCAAACAAAAGAACAATTTAGTCAGGATGTTGTTCGATTGAATTTATGTCTAATGTAGTTGTATTTTCTTCTTGACGCAAGATGGGAGCTTTTCCTCGGAGATTGTGTGAGCTCAATTAGTGCCCTAACCAGTCAGGGAACATGAGACCAGTGTCAAATTGAAATTCAATAGGCAATTCTAAATGTCTAGATTGAGTGGATATGCCAAACCACTTTTAACAGGCTGATAGAGGTACCTCCTCTTTACCGGGGAGAGAGGGTAGGGGGTTATCTGTTAATAGAACATGCTGACATGCTCACTTTTAAAGAGTCTGGCACAACTTGCATTCATATTAATGTTGAGTTGTAACAAGGAAATTCTCAATTTCTATGCCAACTATCATAAACCGAATTATACGACTTGGAAGTGATATACACGTACAGAAGCAATATGAAAGAGCATTCTATCATAATGAATTAAATGCTTGGTTTTCTTAATTCCAAGTAAAATATAAATAAATAAAATTTTGTAAGTTACCTTCTTCTGAAGATCTGCAATGGAATTACACAGCAGGTGGTTCTGCATGTAAAACAATAATTTTAAGTAATGGAAAGACCATACATGTAGTTAAAGATCACTATACAAAAGCAGATATTGATGAACTACTTGAAATCATACTTTATTTCTTGTTTTGCTTAGAAGTTTAACATTTAGGCACTGATGAAAGAATAGTTGTCATATTGAAGGTGGGTCAATTCTATAATACCTTTCTTGATCTGATATTCTTCAAAGCAACTTCAAGCTGGTGCTCCAAATGGTGGAGGTCCTTCTGATTCAGAGATTCAAGTTCTTGTCCTAACAATTGCCTGAAGAGAAAGTCCACGCATACCACATTGGCATTTATGTTTTATTAATGTTTCATATGTTAGTAGTAATTCATCATACAAATACCTTTGGCTTTTCTGCAGACTCTCAACCTTAGATTTCAGTTTGCTGTATTCAAAATTCCAGCTTCCCTACATTGCAATAATCCTAACAAGTGTTAATGGAAATTTGGCATTATGAGAAGAAAGCAAAAGAGCACAATATATAATTGGATGAGAGCATTTGGTTAAAGGTTTAGGATTGAGAGCCAATATTTTCAGGGTTGGACTATACCATCATCTTTTTTGGGTCATATCTTTTATCATTCTTCTGCCGTGTTATATGTAGTTCAAACATGAAAACCAACTTTTGACAGAAGTGAAAAATAACTTTTAAATGAAAATAGCTTTTTAAAAATATGATATAAGTGTATTTCTAGGTATTTGTTTTCATGAGTTGGTTTAAGTGAAAAAGCCATTTTCAAACTCATTTTCAAATGCACCCCTAGCCAAGAATTAGAACTTGAGAGGTGTTGAAATGATTAAAGGTTCTCTTTTTAAAATAGAAACTCTTTTAATATAGCACTGATATAGAAGATGAAGTATCTATCTATGGGGAAAAAAAAAAATTCAACCACATTAAAATTGTCTATAAAAAAAGAAAAAAGCAATAATTTATGGAAAATGAAGAAATCGACCAGTAATTGAAAAATTCCAAAGGCATTGTCCTGTTATGTTTTTTCGCTCTATTTCATGAATAAGAATTTGATTTATTACTGATACATTAGATCCATTTTATTAGCTATCGTAGTGTAGTGTATGAGCTTTACCTAAGTGTATGGAGCTCTAATTTTTTTAATTTAAAAAAAAATACACTAGTGAATCTCAGTGTATATTTTAATTTGTATAACAATGTATAATTTAATAGGTGAGTGTAAATTTTTTTCTTTTAAAAAAAAATCAGCGTGGGCTGTGACCGGTTCTACATACAAGCCTTGACATATCATTTACCTAAGAATTTTAATGGAGACTCATATTAAACAATTTGATGGTGCAAAAAAATTGATTTTTTTTTTTGAGGTAAAGAAATGAAGGGTCGTGTATATTCACAATCTTTCAGACAAAAAAAGAAAGAATTTTAAGGTAGTATATATATAGAGAGAGAGATGGAATCCAGTCAGTGTTGATCCCATCGGTGCTCATGAGCACCCGATAAGAACTGACAAAAACAAATGAGATCCAAATTGGTGGTTGTTCAAAGTCCATCAACTAGCATTTCTCATACCACCGTAAAATAAAGAGTGCTGATACATGCAGCTCGTTTTTACAGCCCGTTTTGCGGCTCATACGCTATGATAACGTAGCATGTACTGTACTATCATAGTATATGCTGCAATATGTTTTTTTCATTTTTTCACCATGAAAAAAAATAAACTAATTTATCTCAGTATATACTTTATTTCATATAATAACATGCACTTTAAATGGTGAATGTATAATTTTATATAAAAAAAATGGATAAACTGTAATTGGGGCTACAGTGAAAACTCTGTATCTTTTTTCTAAAATAAAAGCACTTGTATACCACCACCACCACCACCATGAAATAAATACATGATCAATTGGTAAAAATCATTTTTATGCATTGATTTTTCTAAGTATGAAGTGCAATAATGCAATATATGTACCTGTGATCTGATATCCACTTCAACAACCTCCTTCTCGGAAACTGAATACCTCTCATACTTTTCCAGAATTCCCTCCATGCTGTAGAAAGAGAGAACCATTTCATTGTAATGAACATTTGCAAAAAAAAATTAAATATGAATGTAACAAAGACCTCTCTTCTTTTTTGCGTGGGCATTAATATTCATGGTCATTCTTACAGCAGTCTTAAAATACTCATTCAATTCATTTTAAATTGTTACTCTTTTTTTTTTAAAACGTATACATCTGATTCATTAGATAAGTATATAGTTTTTTAAAAAATGCAATACATGTTGGGAGCTAAAAAAAATAATAATAAAAGTGCATGTATGTCACTTATAAATAGGTGCCAGATATGATTAGTATATATAATAAACAAATTCTGTAACCTATGGTGTGATTTTGTAGATTTTTATTGTCTATTTTACTCTCTAACAAGTATCATTCGTTGGGTTCAACGAATGACCACAACCATGTACATAATAATCCTATCTCATTTATTTGGATACACATTTATATTTTATGATCTTAAATCACTCTTATACTAATTAACTTTCTCTTAGTGGATGGTAGCGGTATCCCTTCTTTAGTAAGGGAACTGGTTTTAAATCTTCTCATTTATTGATAAGAGAAGATTTAATCAGAAAAAAATACTTATCAATAAAAACAAAATCACTCTTACTGGATCAAACTTATAAGGCTCTTACAAATTGCTTTAATAATTGAAAAGCTATTTATCAAATTCCTTTGAAATGCTACCATAAAAATGTAATTTACCAAATAAATAAATTTAAAAAAAAAACACCCATGAGTGGTAAGCCTATCCAAAGTAAGTGCTCTACTATTCCAACGTATATTAATAAATAGGGCCACTTTGGGTGGAAGAATAAATATGGAATATGATGGAATAGGGATGAAAAAACCCAAAAAACTATTTATTTACAAGGAATAAAATGAGTATGTACAACTATGCTAGAATGACTATTTATTTGCAAAGAATAAAATGAGTATAACTATGTTAGAATGGATGAAAATAGGCTGGTATTAGTATTATACGT
The DNA here is from genome assembly GCA_030737835.1 of Acorus gramineus. NCBI lineage: Eukaryota > Viridiplantae > Streptophyta > Magnoliopsida > Acorales > Acoraceae > Acorus > Acorus gramineus. Next base: position 14,027,801 of record CM060850.1, read on the forward strand.
CCCCCCTAAAAATTTGTTCTTCCACTCATTATGTTCCACTGGTATATAGGACTTACATGTCAAATCACTTGTTATCACTTCTTATAAATCAAAGGATCTCTACATATCAAATCATTTATAACTTTTTATAAATCATTATCAACATCTAATTCATTTTTATCTACATTTAATAAATAGTCAACCAAATAACAAATATTTTACTATTACATATTTTCAACGAGAGTAATAAAAAACAGAATGAATGTAAAAGTCCTCAATCATAATATAAAAAAAATAATATCCTGGAGAGCAGGGACTAATCACTCAAATCATAAATAAACAAATGATCTAATAGCCCTAGAGAGCACATGTTATGTCATGAAAAATAACTTATAACTAGTGAAGATATATGATGTATCACCCAAAAATTCAAAACTATAGACCTATTATTGCTCTACATTATATTTCTTAATATTATCAGGCATGCATAGACCCTACATGTCCCCAACCTATACCTCTAAGTGCTGTAACATAAGAGCCATGTCACATAAATGCTACAGTGTCATTGATTTTACAAAATGATTTTTTTTTTTTTTTTTTGGATATGGGAGGGACCCTGTGGTTGGCCTTACGGTAAAGCTGAGAAGGCTACTTTCACCTGTTTACCATGGTCTCATGCTCAAAAAAATGATTCTTTTATAATTAATAATGCTTTTTTAAAAGCTTAAAAAAAAAAATGCATCTAGTCTCATCTTTAAAGCTCCTGAAAGTAGGTGGCTAACTAGAGTCCTAAGCAATGTTCTAAACTTCATCAAAAAAATGTCTTTGTATGTACTATAAAAACTTTTTGGAAAAATTCCTAAAAAAAATTAAAAAAATAAAAATAAAATAGTGGCCTCTTTAACTTCTATAGGGTTAGGGGAACCCTATTCATTTTTTACCTTATTGATCTTAAGTGAATCAATATACATACCCTTATATAAAAATAAAAAAAGCATGTAATTAGAGTGTATATTCATTAAACGCAAGTGATTTCATGAGGTTTAAAATAGTGTTACGTTGGTCAAAGCTCAAAGAAGCTTATCATTTTAAGACAAAAAATGCTACAATAAGTATTTTTTTGCAGTCTAGTATATATTATTCTAATAAATTATATTATTTTATACAAATAAAATACATACTCAGATGAATTGTATGCATACATTTCTATATTTTTAGTAATATAGTAGATAATAACATATTTGAGTATAACTGTGACTAAAAATTTCATATATTGTATTTGTGACATGATAAAAATTTCATATATTGTATTTGTGACATAATGACTATAAACAGGGATGCAAAACAAACAGAGTGTATCAATGCGTGCAGGAACCATGATTCTATGTTGTCCATCTCTAATCCTCTCAATTAAAAATCCCACATTCAATTTTTCAAAATATTACCCACACTTCAAAAATCACAAAACTATTTGGTATTGCTGCAACACACAAAAGAAAAAAAAAACAAAAAAAAACAAGAAGAATCCCACACTAATAAAAAAGATGCCGAAATTGTATCACATTTTTTCAAAGAGCATAATTTTTTTTTTTATATCAATCATGTGGTGTAGTGTAACCCAAAAAGCGTTATCTTTAATAATTATTATATTAATTTTAAAAATTACATTATTACATTGCAAAAATTAATTTGAAAAAACCAAGCAAAAAATAAAAAATAAAAAAATGAATACTATAATAACACATGATTGATATTAAATACTGTTTTCTCTTCCCACTTAAAGAATAAAATAAAATCAACAAAAAAGAGATGCTATTTTAAAATGCTCATTTAAAGAGCACTAATTACATAGTTAAAACCACAGAAATAATTTCTTCTAAACAATCAAACATGTGTATCTTTACAACATATACAAAATACTTTAAATGCAAACATTCAATCCCTAAAAACACTGACCACATGATTAATGCTCGTGATTTTCCACATCCACATTATATGCTTACACTGATCCCTAAAAAAAAAATTAATAATAATTTTTGTTTAGAAAAAAAATAATCATGTTTAATCACAATAATAATATCTTCAACATGCAATTAACCTAATAAAACCAAATTAAAGGACAATCAAAGGTAGTCTTCCCTTTCTCCAAAAACAAATATATATATATATATATATATATATATATAGTTTGTCAAACTCTCACGAAGTCATGTCACAACAACAGTAAATCATCCAAACCAGAAATCCGAACCATCTGATCCCGTAGACCCAATCTTCATTTTCAATTAAAAAGTCTACCGTACAATCAAAATCACCCACACAAATAAAAAACAAAACTCTTTGTGAACCATGCAAATTAATTAATTAATAATAACAATAACACTCCATTCTTATTAGATTCAATGTATGAACAAAGAGAGAGAGAGAGAGAGAGAAATCAAAGAATATTTACTTGGCGTTGGTGGAGTATTCGAAGAGCTTGCCCTTGTTGGAGAACACGATAAGAGCGACCTCCGCGTCGCAGAGGACGGAGATCTCGTGAGCCTTCTTGAGGAGTCCGGATCTCCTCTTTGAGAAGGTCACCTGTCTGTTTATCTTGTTTTCTATCCTTTTCAGTTGGACTCTCCCCCTCCCCATCGTCGTCTGATCAATCTCAAAATCTCACGATCCGACGGTCCTCCCTTCTCCTTCTCTCTCTACCTTCTCTTGTTCCTTCTCACCTCAGTTTTTGTGTTTTGTGTTTTGTGTTTTATAGAGAGAGAGAGAAAGAAAGAAAGAATGAATGAGAGAGAGAGAGAGAGAGAGAGTGTGTGTGTTTGTGTGTGTGTTTATAAGATGAGAGTGCAAGGTGGTATTGGAAAACCAGGGTGGTATTCCGTACATGGCGTTGTCTAATTGGGATTGGGCGAAGGGGGTCTGCACGGTCGTTACTTTGTCTCCGCACGTACTAAAGTCTGGTTTTGATTTTTGGGTTTTTTTTTATTTTAATTTTTTGGAGGGGGGGTTTTAAAAAATATATATATAATATATTGGGGAAGGGGGTTGAAGGATCGTACGGTCCGGATAATCTTATTCTCTCTTCAATAATTTTTTTTCTTTTTCTGTGGTGGTTTCATGTTTGGGATTTTTTTTTTTTTTTTGGTGAGCAAAAGATAAAGGCACATGACACACGATATTTTTTTGTAGGTAGGAAATCAATAATTTAGTATGTAGCACATTATTAGGTATTTATTATTCCCTATTGTCTTTTAAATAATATGAATGGATGATTTTTATTTAATAGATGTACATTATATGTTATCGAGTAAATATTGATCTAATGACCAAATTTATATTAAGATTTTAATGAGTTAGGCCTTGTTGATTGCGTGTTAAGGTTTTGTAATAATATAATATAGGTATTTATTATTCATGGTTGTCTTTTAAATATAAACCATTTCATCTCATTCATCATTTAGATATTGTCTATTTTGTTATTTTCAATGAAATGGATGCTGATAATTTACTTTGAAAAAAAAGAAATATAAAGCACTTCTATATTTGAATGAAATTTCTGTGTATATATATATGGGAATGGTACGCATGAGCCTTGATATTATTACTTAATAATAACATGCCTAAAAGCAAGACAACACCCAATTGTTTGGGTTATATTGATATGCTCCACGCCATTAACACTTTGAAACTGAGGTATGATTAATTTAACCATACATAATTATTAAATTACCTTTAATTTTAACCCTCATCACTTTCATCTACACCTAATGGAAAAATACATAAATAACCCCCTCAAAGTTCATAAATATCTATATTGACCCGTCACTTTTTTAATATCCATATAACCCTTTATATTTTGTCATAGATAAAGAGTTAGGCCCTCGAGTTTGTTTTTTGTCAAAATTTAAGGAATATCTTATCCATTTAATGGTATTGCAAATACATTTATTCAAATAACCTCATGAGATTTTAAAAAAAAATTAATAAGACCCTCTAAATGACCAAAATGTTCTCCATAAAAAAAAATCTCATTATGTTTCTTCTTCAATGTCTTAAGAATAAATTAATATATTGTTAGGTTAACCACATACAAGTTTTAACTGGGTAACCACAGGGGTGATATGAATTAAGTGCATAATCTCAAGGGGTTATATACTTATATGGATATTTATAAAAATGAGAGGTCAATGTATATATTTAAAATCTTTCAGGAGGTTATATGCATATATATTTTTAGAGTGAATTTAAATAACAAAATATTCTAAAAATATTCTTTTTAAATTTACAGAAATTTAACTCAAGATTTTTTTTTATTTAAGAGAAACTTTCAGCGGTTATATGAATTTTTAGGAAGGAAAAAAAAAAGAAAAAAAAAAAGAGGGAATGAATATGGATATGGATGAATTTTTATGGGGTTATATACCTTTTTCCCTTATTCTTTTTAATACATGTGCAGCTACAACTATATTCTAACAAAGTAAACACAAAGACAAATGAAAATTTATGAAAACTGAAGAAAAAATAACAAGCAAGCAGAAAATTATCTGATACGAAGCAAATAGGTTAAAGGATCGTGGACCGTTGAAATTTACCGTGATGTCAATCGGACGGTGGATTAAGAAGACTGAACTACGGATTAGCGGTAATTCTCTAACAGGGAGGAGAAAATTGAGTACAAAGTAAAGGAGGTGATCCCATCTCAGACGCCGAAAACCTAATACCTAATACACAAGCGGGTTGCAAGTTGCACACGCGTAGGGTCAAAACGGTCATTTCACTATGAACAAGTGGGGGGGGGGGGGGCCACGGAGGATACCTCGGTTTGTTAGCGCATTTAGTCCCGTGTTTTAGCTGCACCACATGTTTCACTAATTAAATATTGCCCCCTGTATGTATAAATAGTAATAATAATGGTCCCCACTCCGCTTTATTAATCTTTTGGACCCTTTCCAGGAATAGACATCCCTGTGGGCTGTGGGGGGTGTTTTCGGTATTATCCACTAATGACCGCTCTGTCCGCCTCAGGAGTGGTTAGCACCGTCCGATCATGTTTTCATATCGGGAAACATTAATTGGACGGTGGAGATTGATAGGCCTGACCTTTTATTTATATAAAAAAGGAAACGGCGGTTGGACCTGAAATGGAAAGTGCCGTTGGGAGTCTCGGACTCTTTACTTCCACCCCATTCATCATTCATCTGCAAACCCACCCCATTAAAAAAATTTGGGGTAAGAGGAGAACAAAGAGAAAAAGAAAGATAGAGAAGGAAAGAAAAAGAGAGGGGGACCAGAGAGTGGCTGAGGTGAACAACGGCGAGTAGGGATGGTAAATGAGTCGAGGAGCCGAGTTTTGACATGTTCAGACTTGGTTCGGACTTGGTTCAACTCGGCTCAAAACTAAGCTTAATTTCGTGTTCAAGCTCAGCTCGTTTGGCTTCTGAAATGCTCGATTGAAGCTCGGCTCTGCTCGTTTGTTAACAGAGTCAACCCGAAACTCAAACTAAGACTTAGCTCGGACTCGTTTAGCTAAAAAATAATAATTTGTTTAGCATTTGAGAAATCATCTTTTACAAATTACAACATCTTGTACATGTGAAAATGATATAAATTTGGGCTCGGGCCTGGCTTGGGCTTGGCTCGGGTTTTTTGTTTCTCCCCTTTTATGTTAAGTGACGAGCTCGTATAGACTCAGGCTCAGTTTAGGCTCAACTCGTTTATAAACCGCGCTTTAAAAAATGTTCAATATTGACTCGTTTGCCTGATTGAACGAGTCTAAACGAGCTTTAACCGAACAGAGCCCGAGCTACTCGGGTCATTTATCACCCCTAACGGCGAGCGGAGAAAGGCCGCTGACTCAAACCCCACCCTCCCAGGCAACTATTGCTCTCCCTACCTCCTCTGCTCAATGTTGTCCTCCCCCCCACCCCCCAACACCATTGTCACCTTCTCTTTTTCTCTTTCTCTATCACTCCCCCCTCTTCAGGCTGACAGGCTCCTCTCTCTGACCTTCTCTAACGTCCATTGTCCACCATCAGCTGTTCTCTCTCTCTCTCTCTCTTCATCTCTTCCTCCCTTTTTCTCTCCATCTTTCTTTCCCCCCTCACATTCGTGCCACCCTGAATTATTATATTTTTGGCAAGGATAATTGGAGAGGAAGGAGGAATCGTTTTAAAAAACATTCACCTTTATATGCTTAAATGCAATGTTCAAAAAATCAAAAGGTTCATTCAACCAGAAAAATAAATGGATTAAACTGTGATATTATCATAACATAATAAATATACTAATTATATTAGTAAATAATTTTTTTAATTACAAAAAATTATGAAATATATATAAAATTCTTTTTATAGTTATCAAATCTTAAATTTTAATACCTTAAAGCTTTTACTAATTAACTCTATAGCATTATTTTCATCACATAAAAACTAAACTTTTATTATATTTAATAATTTACCAAGTAATTAACCAATTTTCTAACAAATAAAGAACTGATTAAAATAATCAACCCATAATTAATTATAAAAAATCGTCAGTTCAACCAATGAGTTAATTGATTTTATCCAGTTTTTATACTGTGGGATTTTGAGAAGACTTTGAAAATAAATCGAATCAAAATTTAGAACAAGTGAAAGTTTTATTGACTCAACTGATAAGGATAGATCACGCTTCATACACTGCTTAAATGGATGACACATCTCTATCAATAATTATTCTTTTATTTATTTATTAAAGAGACTACTTAATTATAAAAAATGAATGAACATGTGTCATCTATCCATGTTCCTTGGTGAGATTCCCATCAACATGTTACGAAAATTCTGTTTACGATATTGTCCAATGTTATGGCGGAGGATGGATGAGTTAGCCGGATATGCATTCATCCCTCAAAGTGGGGGGTAGTGACTAGGCTTGTCAACGGGTCGGGTCCGGGTCGGGGTGGACCCGGACCCTACCCGTGACAGGACCCGGCAGGTCCGGGTTCAACCTAGGATCCGGCGGGTCTAGGGAAATGTGGACCTGGACCCGGACCCGTCGGACCTAGGTCGGGTCCAGGTCCGACCCGACCCGAATGATTGGGTAAAAAAAAAAAAAGAGAGAAGAGCTCATGTATTTGTTTGCCTTATCATTTTATTTGAAATTTTTTGTAATAAAACATTATTGTTAATGAGACTATGTTTGAATATAATTTTATATAATTCAAAAGAAGTAAATGAATTATTAAACAACATCCAAAACAATAATCACTAACATAAAAAATATATTAACCTAAATAATAAACATAACTAATTATACAAACATTCAAAACAATATTAACCTAAACAATATTCAAAACAATAAACACTAACATATTAACCTAAATAATAAACATAAATCATGCAACAAACTAATTAATCATACAAATTCAAAAGCTAATAAGTTAATTGTCCAAAACAAACCGACGACAATACATTACTAAGTTTATTACATATTAAAAAATCAAGTTCTTGCAAGTTGCAACATCAACAAAAAAAAAAATGTTATGATTATGACTTATGATTTATAGGCTTGTTATGATTATGATTTATGAACTTGTAGATACAAAAATAAGTTAAGTAAGAAATAAAATTATGTATCAACTAATACTAATGGTCTTATAATATATGAGTATATTTTAATAAAATAATCGGGTCTCGGGTCCAACGGGTCGGGTTGGGGTGAACCCGGACCCGACCCGTTTGTTTGTTCGGGTCCGCCGGGTCGGGTCCAACTCGGATCGGATCCAAATCGGATCGGATATATTACACGTGTAATCGGGTCCGGGTCGGGTCGGATCCGGGTCTGGACCCGACCCGTTGACAGGCCTAGTAGTGACTGTCACAAGTCAATCACAATTCAAGCAACACAGGGCCATTTTGGCTTATTAATGAGGACAAATGTGTTTGGAGAAGGAAACGTGGGTCCTGTAAATTTTGGAGGGGTGTTATGGAAAGAAAAATCAAAATTTTTATATAAGCATGTGATAAATATTATAGTACGATAGGCACCTACACTCTGCAATTTTTACAATCATATATATACTTCTAACTTATATAATAAAACTTCTAATCAATTTAAAAATATATATATGAGTTCAATTCATGTGAATATATATTTAATTTTTTTAAAAACATGTGATTTATTAGATAAATATGTACTTTCTATTAGGATGATGAAAGTGAATGATGGAATCATTTTCCCTAACAATTTTTGAGACACCATTATTGTCTTGTAAAATGTTAACATCTACTATTCTTTGTTTTTGAAGTGTAATTTGATCGCATGGTTGAGGTCATATACATTTGATCAATCTTTCAGTGAAGGGTCAATTATGTTGAATATGCCCATGCTTACACACACGCACAAATAAAATCACATGGAATTATCTATCTCTAAAATAACATAAAACATTTAATCTGTTTAAAACATGAGTGTTGTGTTCGAAAACGTAGTTGCACGCTTTTTATTTGAAAAAAAAATTAATTAATTTCAACTATTATTTTTAGGAAAAAATCCATATAACCCCCTGTAATCTGACCTAAATCTATATAACCCCCTACAAATGTCATAAATCCATACATTGGGAGCTATCAAACCTTCCTCTTCTCCCTCTTCCTCTTCCTCTTCCTCTTCCTCTTCCTCTTCCTCTTCCACTCCCTTCACTTATCAGTCTGTCTAAGATGGGATTCTTGCATGAATTCTTGTGGTGTCCAACCTCCTTGCATCTTGTACACACGTGCCTCCGCTTCTTTTTCTCGTCCGGATTCTTGATCCTATTCTTTCTTGGCCTTCTTCTAGGCTTCACAGTTTTTGGAGAGCCGACAGCAAATGGAACATCAACATGAACCCAATATCGATACTAGGCATGGGACCGATTGCATGAGCATAACTCTTTCTGAACACGTCCAAGCTGTAGAACTGGTGCACAAAGTCACAAATGTCCAAGCCCCTGAGTCTGGTAATGAAGGTCGCGACATATACACATGGTAAACCTGAAACCTGCCATACCCTACAGGAGCATGTTCTTTCGTCCAGCCTAACAACACATGTAATATCGGGGCCAACAACCTCAGCTCGGTGATCATCACTTCGCCTCACTATGTACTGCTCTATGTCCTTAAGAGTTTGAACATATTTAAAAACCTTAGGAACTAATTTGCCCCTCCACTTTCTTCCGAAGGCCCTTCTATGGTCCATTCTCTCCATCATCTTGTGTCGGATCATGTCCACCATTTCAATAATCGATAGTCCTCTCGCCTTGTTGATCGACGCATTGAAAGACTCTGAAATGTTGTTGGTGACATAGTTGCACTTTGCTTCAGCCCCAAACTGTGACCTACTCCATGCCTGGTCAGTTACTGCCTTAAGATATTGTGTTGCAGCAGTTGAGGCCATCCTAATCTCCCTCAAATTCTACTGAAATGAAAACTGATTATAAGAACTAGCACATTTTCACACTAGTCTTTCGAACAACTCCCCTGGATACTTCTTCTAGAAGTTACTGTACAAATGTTTAACACAAGTGCGATGTTCCACTCCAGGAAACACCACATGGACAGCTGATTCTAGGCCCTTGTCTTTGTCAGACATGAGGGCCAAACCATCCACATCACCGATCGCATCATGCGGCATCTCTAGGAACCATCTCCATGAATCTCCAGCCTCATACTCAACAATAACAAAAGCAAGAGGGAACAAACAACTCTCTACATCCACTAAAGTGGCACTTAGCATGATGCCCTTGTAAACCCCTTTCAGATGACACCCATCCAGACCAATGAAGGGTCTGTAACCCTCTATGAATCCCATCCTGCAAGCTCCAAGGCAAATCAAGACTCGCAAGAATGAATTATCAACATCAAGTTGGTATTCAACAATACTATCAGGATTTGCCTTCAACAACTCATCACGCAACTCGGGAATGACTTTCAAAGAGTCTGCTGGCTTTCCATGAACCAACTCAATTGACTTCCCTCTGGCTTTCAAACCTCTGTAATATGGTAAAGTGAGGTTGTGCTTGTTTTGAATTTCAGTCTTCAATTTAGATGCACCCAACTCTGGAGTTCTGTGCATATGGGGACAATTTTCTTAGCAAGCCATCCAGATGTGGCCATCTCATTCCCCACCTTATTCACACTTGTGCACGTGTGAATATCATTCAAAGTCCGAACCTCAAAAGTCACATGATCTTGGAGCTCTGAAGCATGAATGCGCCACGAACAGTTGCTCATTTTGCATTTAGCTGTCACTTGATTTCTCTCATTTTTAATGTACTTCACAGCAAATTCATTGATGACACAATGTTGTTTAAGTGCATATCTGAAGTGCTCCACACTGGAGAACCGGGAACCCACTACCATCTTAGGGCTTTCACTGTCAACTTCTATGAATTGACCTTCAAACTGTTTTGCTACCAACTCATGCTCACTCAAAGAACCACAATCAACAAGTTCTGCTTCAACTTCCTCCTACTTGTCCTCCTCTTCACCAACACCCTCCATAGGGTGGGAATCTCCCACTTCTAGAGCACCCTCCATAGGGTGGGAATCTCCCTCTTCTGGACCTCCCTTTTCCGCATCTACATCTTCAAATATTCTTTATCAGTCTCAGCTTCATCCTCCTCACTTTCAAGAAGTTGCCTTTCTTCTTGTCCCCAAAACAAGTCATCAACAACATGAAGTTCATCAGCTGCACATTCTGTTTCTTCTTGGAAGTCTTGCATGTCAACTCCTTCAAAATCCAAATAAAATGTAGTGGCATGAGAAATGCTTGGGGCTGGGGCAACACCCTTCGGCTGGACTACAGACAATGTGAATTTTTTGGTTCTTCGATTCTGGGTGAAGATCTCCAGAAGCTTTTCATCATTGCCGACCACAACATACTGTCTTGGCAACGCATTTGGCAACATGTAAGTGAAGGTGACTCGTGCAGGGTTCGTCAACTTGGACCAAGGACCAATGTCTTCCCATAAATCAATCATAGTAATTTTATCTGCATCTAGCTTCTCTATGAACTGCCTTCCTTTAACATATTTCAATCCATTGCTTGATTTAACTTCCTTCCAATACCCATCATGCACAAAAGTGACCTTAAAAATGGTCTCTGCATCCATATTTGGTCTACAAGAAGAAAAAAAATGCAATGTTTAGTAATCAAGTATACATATATTCACTTGTATGAAAAATAAACATGTTTATGTATTCAAGTCTAGTAACAATGGAGTAATTAGAAGAAGAAAGAAATCATAAGCTACAAACTCAATCCATAAAAAAGGAGGAAAAGCTTCAGGCATTGAGGCATTTGCATTATCATCAATTAAAAAACTAACAGAAAAAAAAAATATATATACACATATAATTCAATAACTGATTACCACAATGTTTTGGTTTTATGACAAAGAAATGAAAACATTCGAATGTGATTAATCTAATGAGCAGAATTAGAAAAAGAAAAAAACTATAAGCTACATCCTCAATCCATCAAAAAGGAGGAAAAACCTCTCAACAATTGATGCATGTGCATTATCATCAATTACAAAAGTGGGAAAAAAAATTATATATACACAAATAATTCAATAACTGATGACCACGCTGTTTTGGTTTTTCGATAAAGAAATGAAAACATTGGATTGTGATTAATCTAACAGTAAAAATTAGATAAAGAAAGAAACTATAAGCTACATCCTCAATCCATCAAAAAGGAGGAAAAACCCCCTTCAAATGGAAATGTGGATCATCGTGAAACTTCAATCAAGCCCTAGATCTAAATGGGAAACAAAGAAAACCATTCCAAAATGCTATTTCAGGAAAATGAAATACAATCCTATGGATCTGACGCGCCAATCAACAAGAACTCGAATGGATTATATACAGATTCTTATTGATGAGTTACTCGGCTAATGCATTGGACTCACCAGAGAGGGATGAAATGTTGGTCACGCGTCAGGTTGCAGTTGCCGGAAATAGATTCAGCAGTTTGGAATGGAAATGCTTGCGGTCACCGGAGAGAGATCAAATGAGCAGTCGGGAGGTCACTGGAGGCATAACAAGACTTGGTCACGCGTCGCTTTACAGTCATCGGATAGAGGGAACAGCATTCCTCATCACTCTTGTGGACGTGTGAAGCGGTAGGCAGCGCTGCCGGCGCGAAAACAAAGAGGGGAAGAGATGCATGTGTTTTAGGGTTTAGGTTTACATACATATGGGTTTACTCAGACATGAAAAATGAAGTGTGGTTAATGTTGGTGTGGTGTGGTTAACAGTCCGTCAACTACACAGACGGAAGGCAGACGGAGGGGGTATTGTGGATATAGAGGTGTGATTACAGGGGGTTATATGGATTTAGGCCAAATTATAGGGCGTTATATGGATTTTTTCCTTTTTTTATCTTTTATATTTTAGGTCCCAGAAAAGTTTTAGAGCATCAAAACAATCCTTAAGTTAATAGTTATATTCTTTCATGTCATTATGTTCAAATATCATTTTTTTCTCAAAATATACAACTTAACAGTGTACACACATGCATAAGATGTACATGTTATGTAACAAATATATAGGGATGAATAACACTGTTAGAATGCAGTTTGTTGTTCATTATTCATTTAACAACTAGCTAGCGTACACAGATGCATAATAAATGTACATGTTTGCATAACAATGTATTGGTGCATACATCATTATGCAAAACAGTTTATACGTTATACACAAAGTGCATAATAATGTACAAGATAATATTTTTAGAACTAAAACATGACAAGTAAACGAAGGAAACAAAGTATAATAGCTAGGTAAAAAAAATATTGGGAATTAATTCTTCAAAAAAAAAAAAAAAAATAGCTTGTTATATATCGATGATATAATAAATATTTGTTGTGATTATTTTATTATTATTTGATAATATTTTGCTCAATTTAAAAGATGATATATAATCAGTTAAAAGCTCTATATGACAAAAAATAAAATTGCTTAAAAAATAGCTCAATGAATCAAAGTAGCTAGCTAGAGAGAAAAACACATTTATACGAGAGAATATTTAAGTGGTACGAGAAAGGATTGCCTATGTTCACATTGAGAATAGAAATTAAAATTGTTCACTAATTTTTTGGATTAGTGTGGGGGGCTGCAAATATGACTTTCACAAAAAAGTGACATGCATCCTCACTCATTAAAAAGAATGATCTACTATGACAATTTCTCCATTTATGATGTTAAAAAAATAAAAATAAAATAAAATCAATACATGCACATTTTAATTTCTTTTAAACCATCTCCGCGACATCCACAACTGGTTGATCAACACAAAGTTTTTTTGTGTTAAGAACATAGAGGATCTCATTCCATCCAATAAAGTAGAAGGATATGATGCATCTATTTGAACAATACATAATCACATATAATATACCACAATTATCTTGATATTGAAATATCAAAATGCGTTCGATCAAAGATAGTTTTATGTTCCGCTTTTGGGTTTGAAAAGCAGGCATTTCCCAAACACATTTCCACAAAAAGGTTTAAAAAATCCAACTTATAATGAAAACTATCAAAAAGCATGTTTTTCAAAATCTGGATTGATATTAAGGATTACTAATTTTGGAACATGAATCCAAATGGACTCTTAATTGATTTTAAATGTGTCTTGTTAATAACATGATAGGACATGTTTATTTTTTTTAATTTATAATTTATGTCCTATTGGCGAATTTGAAATGGTTAAACATATACTCTACTTCAAGATAAAGGTTTAGTAATTAACTCTGGTCTAGAAGAATTTTTTCTTTTATAAGAATCTAGTTATTTTAGATCATGTGAGAATGAAAGATAAATAGGATTTTATTTGTGATGTTAAAAAATAAACATAAAATACCGAATCCTAAACACTATTTATTTGGGTGTTCCAGAACATGAGAATGAACACTACACATGCCCAGGGCGGAGCCAGGAATTAGAGCAGGGGGAAGGGTCAAGAGATAGAGGGAAATAAAAGAATAATTATAAATATATGATAAATTAAGGCAAAATTAAGATAGTTGAATATATAATGATCGAGCACTTGAAGTAATGATGATTTAGATTGAAGGTTTTTTTTTTTTTTTTTACTTCTTTTCCTGTGTTTGGTGATCTCGAATAATTTATAGAAGATTTAGAAAAAAATATTGAAATATCATTATTCTCTCACAACGAATAGAACAAAAAAGGAAGCTTCAAAAATTGAAAAAATGAATATAAAAAAAAATTGATCATAAAAACATATAAGGATATCCTTTAAGCTTATATTTTGAAAAAAGAATTTTAAACTTCATTTCAAAAAATCTGAGAGACTCAATATAACAATGATTAAAAATTAAAATAAATAAATAAAAAAATCACCAAAATATCCAAATTAGTGATTTTTCAACCCCTCAAAACCATAAACCAATATATCTATGAAAAAAAACTTTTCACAAATTTTTTTTTTTAAAAATAGACCTGTGACTCCAAATCTCAATGAGCTCTAATACACTCATTCTTTTTTATAACCCAATTTGTATACGTTATATCTAATGTAATATATAAAATCAGTTAATGCAATACATGTTACACTATTACAGAAAATAGAAATAAAATATATGCATTTATTTCATATGAGTATATACTTCATTTCTATAAAAGATTAATAGACTTTATTATATAAGCATATACTTAAAAAATAATCAAATGTATGCATGTTAACTGGATGCAAATGGGACTGCATGTAACATTTTTGAATTTTAAACACACTGCTTGAATTAGGGTTTTTGCATATATAACCCTGAAAACTCAAAAGGGTTAAAATTATGTACGAATGTCATTTTGAAAGGTATTTATGTAAAACTTTAAAAAAAAAGTTGTATAAACTACCCCTCAAAAATGATATATTAATTTAAACCTTTTTGTGGGTGAAAATAGAATTTCAAAAATGATATATTAACAATAATTGTTTTTTGAGGGGCCCAAATGCAAAAAAAACATTACAACCATTTACACCCACATTATGAACCGTGGCTTGGGCCCCAAACCCCCCCCCCCCCCCCCCCTGGCTCTGCCCCTACACATGCCTTCCATGAAATTTGAAATTCTAAAAAAAAAAAAAATGTTCAACATGGTATTACTACAATTTCTCCCGCCCTTGTTTACATTACATTTTGCCCCAGTCTCCCACACCTTCCACATTTTAAACATAAAAACATATGAAATCTGATCTTTCAAGATTCTGTCCTCCACACTATGCTGTTATATGTTTATTTTTTATTTAATACATAAACCAAAAGTGGTCCCCGGCCAATATCCACCTTACACAAAAAAACAGAGGTTAATGTAAATCTTACAGACAACAAACAGTACCATGTCTCACAGAATTCTAATGGTCCCCTCTTAATAAACCATACAATGAACCAAAATAATTCATCTTTCTTGCTAGATACTTATCCCTAAAAAAAAAGGCTGGTTTTGTTGGGAAACCCAGAATAAGTTCCTCCACAAACAATGCCAAAGCAATGTTGAAAGTGTAGGTCAGGTGGGTCCCCTTGTAAATTTTTTTTGACTTGATGGAACAAATAAAGGCATATGAAAAGGTAAGGACAAAAATCTAAATATAGTATATATTTGACCAAGCAAGCATGTTATTAAAAAAAAAAAAATATTGAGGGCAATGTTTTTAGCTTTAATTTTGTCCCCTCTAGGTTTTTCCTTTCCCAGTATGGCCTTTTTAATTTTTCAATTGAAGTGGGGCAGTGTCCTTTTCCACTTTTATTAAACAAATTGGTCTCGTAGAGGAGGGCATGACTTGTAAGTCAGGATTAGAATGTCTCACACAACAATATTTAATATGGGTTTTGTGGTTTTATTTTATTTTGTTTTACTAAGATAGGCAATGTAGGCACTTTGGAAACACTTGCAATCTATTTTTTTAGGGTCATACTACAACCACTAATACTTTTGACCCTATTTTTTTTTTTTGGGACAAACCAAACAACCCCTGTATAAACAATCTGAAATCCATATAACCCATCCATATAACCCCTGAAAACACCTATATAAACCTAAATTATCCTCCGAGTTAAATTTTCGTTAACAGATGATAAATATTATGTGAATATTTAATCTGGTTAACCTTGATTGAAAAGACTGTATATCAAACACTTCATTAAATGTGTTAAAAATACGAAAAATCCTCTGTAAATACCAAATTTAATCATCTAGATAGGGTTGTATAATCTATCTAGAGGGGTAAAATCGTCATCTATAATAGATTTTTCACATTTTTAACAAATTACACAGAGTTTTTGGTATTCTGTGTTTTTAGCCAAGGTTAATCAAACAGAATATTCATAAAATATTCCTTATCTATCAACACAAATTTAACTCTAGATGATTATTTGGATTTACATAGTGTTTTTAGGGGGTTATATGGATTTCAAACTGTTTATAGGGGGGCAATTTGGATTTTCCCCTTTTTTATACATGGGGTTTTTTATTTTTTAATCCCTATAAACTATATGATTTAGTGATCGATCCATCACTTCTTCATATTTTAGTTTAAGTCCATAGATTTAAATGGTATGTTTCTTATTAGTCCCTGGGAGGTACCTATCACTAAATTATTTGGTTTTCTTTTTAGTTCCAGGGAGGGATTAAAAAGAACATATCCTTTAAATCTAGGGACTTAAAGTGAAATATGAAAAAGTGAGGGAACGATCACTAAATTATATTCATTATGGGGATTTAAAAATAAAAAACCCTTTATACATTTATTTGAAAAATACATGGGTTCATTTATAAGAGATAGTTAGAACATTAGAGTATCTCCAATGTATATGGTAACTAAACAAGATGTTAAAGTGCCATGTCAGCACTTTATACCTCCACTACACACTCATTTACTACATTCCTATTTAATTGGTTGATATTGCTCCAATGAACTAGCTAAATAAACTAGTCAAACCAATAGTGGGCCCCACCTCTCCACCCACTTAACCTCTCAAATGTATTTTTTATTAATTTTTTAAGGAGAACTATCACGTGGGGCCCACATCTAGCTCCCTCTTAACATCTCCATTGGAGCAATATTTTTATATGTTATGTAAAATATGACACTAACATGTTACTTAACATATCCATTAGAGATGTTCTTATATTGTCTAATTTTTTAAAAATTTCTAGTTCTACTTTTAAAATAGGGTGTGAGCTATTTTAGATCGTACGTACATTCAAAATTTTCTTACAAGTCGTTAAAGTTCTTTTCCGTGAGATCCAGTTTTCCTAATAAAATGTATTTTTATAAGATGGAACATATAATTTTTTTCATGAATGAATATATGTAATTTATTGAAATATTAATTTTTATATAAATATACATTTCTCCTGCATGAAGTTTAGGTTTTCAAAAAAAAAAAAATAAAGAAAAAGAAAAAAGAAAAATGCACGTGGTACTACCACTACTTATCATTATCCTTTCTTTTAAAAGTTGAACGAGCCATTATAAAATTGAGATATTATATATAAAATAGGGATATTATATGATTAAGACCTCGATCGAACCTCGGATCAATTTCTAACCACATACAGTGCTACAAATGTCGCTTGACAATGTGATGTATTAATAGTGGCCACTTTCCACAACTGTTCATTTGTGATGAACTATTCAATTGTTTATTCATAATCATCCACTAATTTGTCACAGTTCACCTGATTTCATAAGGGTATATATGCAAGGCTCTTAGGAGGGCATCTCGGACATTTCACATAGATATAATAGTGATTAACGGATTTTTTCTAACCAAACCTCACGGCCACTAATCACAGAGACATTGTTATACTACTTTTAAATATCGATTATAAAGACAAACGTAATTCCTTGATTAATTAAAAAATAGTTTAATTACATTTTAAAAATTTGTGTATATAGCTCAAAATTATTTTTCAAATAGTGTTTCCAAGCACAAGCCAAGAAAACCGACCATAACATTTTTCTATACACATTTAGGAACAAATTTTAGCTGATAAGAACTACAAATGAATATATGCCTCCAAAAGAAAATTTAAAAAAATTGAACCAATCAAAATTATATGTCACAAGTTGGATTTTTATTAAACTTTTCGTTGTTGAACTTTTAAGGAAAGGCTACAAACAAATCGGTACAAATGATATGACAGGGTAGTCAATTCCATAGTCAAGTCTGTTCTACCTTCATGTACTTTCAAACATTATCAAACATATTCAGAGTGTTAGCTAAACTATAATTAGCTTCATCTATAGTTATACAAGCCTTTATACTTTGTACATGTGATTCCAATATGTATCTGATTTTATCATCAGTGAGAGGGAGACTGGATCCAGTCAGGATTAGATCCGATCAATTTGATCAGTATCGAAGTAAACGACGTGAAAATCGAATTGCACCACCTATAAATCGAACGGCACAATCAATTATTGGGTATATATTTCACTCTCTTATTAGATATTGATGATACTTAAAAATTCATATTTTCTCTGATAGCTGATTGAATCAAATAAGAGAGTGAAATATATACTCAACAATTAATTGTGCAGTTCGATTTATAGGTGGTGCAGTTTGATTTTCACGTCGTCCATTCGATACTGACCAAACTGATCGGATCGAATCCTGATTGGATCTAGCCCCCCACCTAGCATGCTTGGCCAAAGCCTTTGCGACTTGGAATCTATTGACTTTACAAAAAATTATTTTATCCCAAGCCAGATCACACTGACGAACAGAAGCCAATGTCTGCAGTTGGACCATTCATTAATCCTTGCAATAAACTAATTAACACTTCAGAATCTGAACAGACAATTAATCTTTGAAGCCTCTTTTGCCTGGCCAGCCTGAGTATCCAGCTCCTAGAACAGACCACTGATTCATTACCAGAAACAACCACAAATGCAGCCCCAGCTTGTCTAGTGGAGGAGTCTACACTTCCATCTGAAATAATAAAAACACTACTAGGATTCTATTAATTATCCCAACTATTTAATCCATGTGTCCTTGCTAACTCATTAAGGTGAATTTGAAGAGCTGGCAATGCATTACAACTTTTATACACCATTCTCCAAAGTCTGTCCTACACATTTCAAACACATGCCGATCCAAGAGTACTCCTGCTCATTTGGTGGCCACTTTTCATTAGAAATTTTTTGTGGAAATTAATTAGGGTTCCATGATCACCCCTGAATTATTAACAGCATTGTGTTCCAGAGACCTAAAGACTAAAAAAAAATTAAAAAATTTCAGGGACCTAAACATAATTCACGAGTGACCACAGGACCCCTAATTAAGTTTTTTTAGGAAAATCCAAATAACCCCCTGTAAATTATCTGAAATTCATATAACCCACTAACTTTTTCAGAAGTTTATATAACCCCCTGAAAACACTTAGGTAAATCCAAATAACCACGTGAGTTAATTTTTCGTTAACAATTGAATATTCTGCTTGGTTTAACCCTGACTGAAAACACAGTATACTAAGAATTCCTTACAATATGTTAAAAATACAAAAAACACTGTAAATGATAAGTTTATCTCTCTAAACAGATTTTAAAACTCTATCTGGATGAGTAAAATCCTCATTTACAGATGATTTTTCATATTTTAACACATTGTAAGGGGTTTTTGTAATGCCGTGTTTTAAGCCAAGGTTAATCAAACATAATATTTGCATAATATTCATCAGTTGTGAATAAAAAATCTAACTCAAGAGGCTATTTAGATTTATACACGTGTTTTTAAATTGTTACATGAACTTTAAAAAAGTTAAGGAGTTATATGCATTTTAGATAGTTCACAAATGGTGCTATGGATTTTCCTCTGTTTTTTTTAATATTATTAATGATACAATGAAAAGGAAATGATTCATGTTTTGATTATATATAATATAATAATGGATGACATATTTCAACGTTCGGTCAAAACCAAACCAAAGAACCATGTTTTGTTAAGATTTTTTTTCCCAGTAGTAAAGGTGCGGGTGGTTGTGCGATTGTAAAATTGATTTTCTAAAATATCTGAATTTAAAATTTATTCTGTGGAAAGCTCATCCCCTCCAGGTTTTAAAAAATTGTAGCTTTTGAGTTTTATTTGTCTGAAATATATCTGTAAGAAGTTGTTCTAGTTTTTCAGTTTGGTTGTATGATTACAAACACAACTTTCTGCAATCATAAAACCTATCTAATTGTGCAACCCAACACACCGTTAGACTGATTGGATTGGTTTAGATGGAGCTGAGATTTGGCATCGTGATCATTTTGATTTTTTAAACTAATGAAGTCCAATTTATGTTTAGACTATTTAAGTTTTTATAATTTTTTTTAATAAAATATATATACTTTTTAAAGTAAATATATACAAAATAAAATATATACTCATAACGAAATTTGATATATACCACTTTGCATATTCTTTCAATCAAATATATATACTTCTAATCGAGTGTATACTTGATTAGATAAATCACATACTCTATTGATTTTGGATTTTTTCTTTTATATACATTCCTTGCGAAATTAATTTTTGGATGATTTGACATTTAAGAAGTGAAAACCCCTATTAATTAAGGAACCATCACTATACTATTTACTATAGATAGGCATAACATAATGGATAATAATCTATGTAGAATAAGAAATTTCTGCTTAACATTCTATGCATAATGCATGATAACAAGTTTTTTTGTTTCATTATTATTTTTTAGTTAATTATGAGACCCTGTTGCCAAGCCTTATACAGAAATTATTAGAAGGTTCAAAAGCATTAATTTTCATGCTACACATTGTTTAAGTATATGGTACATTGGTACTCTCACTTAGGCTAATGGTTTTGACTCTTTGACCAATGAAACTTTTCTTTTTTTTAGAGGAAATTTTGGACATATCAATTTCAATATAAAAAAAATTGAGAAGAGATAAAAGGAAAAAAGGATTTTGAGACAGTGAAACATTTTAAGACAGAAGAAGATACCTACTGGTTTGAATTAAAGCATTGGATGTTTTTTTTTTTTATAGATGGCATCCAAAGTTAATAATGTAACTGATACACATACAAACAAAACCAGCTGATTCAATTCCCAACAAGAATAACAATTTCTTATTGATTTGGATACCTCAGGACCACGCACTCTCAGAAATGTAGTTAAGTGCATTAACTTAAAATATCTTGATTACATGAATGGTTAGATAACCAAAAAATACTCATCAAGGAGATTATTTTAGTTTAATTGGCACTACCTCCTAATATTCATACAATAAATCAACAATATTCAATACTGAAGAGATACTGTTACACACAATCCTTATGTGCAGCCCTGTATGATTTCTGAATTCGATAGAAGTATATTTGATTTATTAAATGAAACATTTTTGTTGATCGAGGCCCTCAAAAACTTTCGGTGCTACCAGCGGTCACTTTGTCTAATTTGGAAAACCCAGAACGATGTGATCTTTAATCAGTCTCGGGTTTACATAAAAAACATATGAGAGATGATTGTTTCTCTCCTCAAATACAGGAAATGTAGTATTGCGGGTGCAAGAAGGGTGAGATGGGACCCGATTGACATCCCATCTACGATGGAACCATGCCACCCTTTCACTCGAACGCATTTTTTGTTTTTGTTTTCTCTTTTCCTCTTAAGTCTTACCTGTCATTTAGACTTGTAACCTCACTTTCATTTTATAAAAGTGCAGGTAGCATGATCTATTTTTTTTCTCAAAAAAAAAAAAAAAAAATCTCTAGAATAAACCACCACTATCTCTATAATCCATAGATAGAGGGAATCATTTACAAGTACCATCTCTCATTACAATCATAATGTGACTATAGGTCAACAAGTTCACATAACCAGGCAATCATATGCATCATTCTTTTAATGTTTAACATGTCATGTTATACTAATCAGTACATAGAATACAAGCACTTGTGACATTGTTTCTTATTGCGTTTATTTTCATTGGCAGGTAAGGCATAGTGACTGATGAGATAAGAGGAGAAAAAATACATCTCACTTGGCCCAGTGTTCTTTTTTTCTTCCCCTCCCAAGTGTAGGTATCAAGTCATCCACCCTGGAATGAAACCATTGACATTTTGTGCTGTGGCTGCAGCATTTACCTGATACCTGCATTAGGTATAAATAAAATGTTATAAAATTGAACAATTACTTTTACAGACCTCACACGCTTTAATTTTTTTAAAGTATATATTGAATTACGTACTCGAATAAATTGAATGCGCACATCTTTAATTTTTTGTACTTAGAGTATATTTCGACATTGTAGAATATATACTTAAGAGATTTAATATACTGCGATAGATGATGTGACATCTGCATAAGTGTTTGTATCAGTGCACATGATAATAAGAACATACCCAATATGGAGTGATGGATCAACTGGCAGAGGTTGGAAGAAGTCCTCAGAATGAGTCGGCTGGCGTCCATAAGGAACATTTGAGCCACCATTGTCCCATGATAGTTGAAGGGGATTTTCAGAATTATATTCATCCAACTGTGGATCACAGAAAAAATTTGAACTGCCTCATATATGTTCATGAAAACAGAAAAAAAGAATCACAAATGAAAAGAAGTTTGTGCAAAGCATTAAAAGAAAGTCCCCTTAGATGCAGAGCTTTTGGTTGTATAATATATAGTTCATGAAATTTTGTTACAGGAAATGAATAAAATGAAAGAGCATCAAATAGACTATGTACAACTAAATGGTTGATATGTAACACAAAACATTTTTTAAATCAGTTTTCATTGCTTGAAACCATTGAAGCCCCTTTTCTCATTGAAAATGAAGGATGTTTTACATCATGCTTAATGAGGCTCTAATGAATGTGAAAATAACATACTCAAAAAAGAAAATCATCAACTATAATGCATTTCATACACAATACATTGAAGATCCTAATGTAAAAAACTAGTTCGTTAATTAAAGTATTTTTTGTCTTTTTTTTCCAGAATAATTAAAGTATTTATTGTCTAGAACTAGTCCGTTACTAAAGCATCAAATGAATGATGGTACCTTTCTCTTTAAAGATCTATTAGCTTCCTGCAAAGTTTGTTCCTGCATTAACATTACAGTCGTCATGTAAACGAATTTGAAAAACAAAATAAGTGACAAAAGGTTAAATTTCATTTCATTTACCTTCCTTTTCAGTTCACAAAGCTGGTCAAGCATGTATTGAGTCTGTAGTACAAGTTGAAATGAAACTTAGAACACAAATGTATGTTTATTGCAATAATCTTAACTCATTATGCACTATGAATTATGAAAAATGAGGGGATTTCACATGATTCCACTTGTTGAAAACCATCATTATATACCACACATAACACAGTCTTTTTACCTTGGTTGATCTAACTTGCTTTAAGGACATCTCAAGCTGGCTCTCAAGTTGCTCAAGTTCTTTACAGTTTAATGGGCCCAAGTCTTCCCCGAGAAGGTTCCTATATTTTCCATTGTTAAGCACATTATGAATTGCAAAAGCAACATTTGGTGAAAATAAACTGCATTATGACTTCGAACATTTACCTCTGTGAACGTTGCAAAGCTTCGACTTTTGCTTTCAATTTTAAGTACTCCTGGTAACTGCTCTGCTTGAGACCAAAAAAAGTCATCATTATTTGCTAGATCTCAAGAGGGAGAGATATATAATAGTATGATATAACAAAACAAAGAGAATCACAAAAAAAAAAAAAAAAAAATCCACATCAGTTAAGATTAGAAGATGGTTTAAGATCACAAACAGCCCTTAACATAGAATTAAAGTACATAAAGAAACAAATTTTCAATAATATACTTAGCATATGAATATGCTTAATGAATGATATGAAGATAAATGCCTAAAATTCATTGTTCAGTGTAAACTGCATGTCGAAAATATCTACTATGAGAAATCAATATATGTTTTTGCAAAACTCTTCTATTGGTTGCCAACATATCTAAGTTGATGCAATTTCCAGCGTCCCTTGCCTTGCCTTCAGGACTTAGAATGTTCTTCCAATTTAAGAACAAATCGTCAACAAAATGGAACAAAAATCACATTTGAGTCCCGCCTGCATTCACGAAACCCGTGAAGAATGTGCAACACATACATACAACAATATCCTTTCATAATTTCATGCCACAAATTCTCTGTTATCTGCCATTAATGTTTAACATGAACCAATAAAATAAGATAAGGCGAGCTAGTTCAACATTGGAATGTGAAACACTTGTCCCACAACTTAAATAACACATAGAAGTGAAAGATTCATAAGAGAATTCAGGCTTCATTTGGAAACATGATTGGAAACATCTTTTGATCAAAAGCTGATTCTCAACTAGATTTGTCAAGTTTGATTTTGAACACAACTTCTTGAAACAATTAGGAACCATGTTTGTTAGAAGATGCAAAAACTCTAAAATCTTACCCTCGATTCTAATTATTGTTTGATAAATAATCTAGTTAAGATGATTTCAAAATGTGTGGGGGTAAAGTGGTATAAGAAGATATATATGTATCTGTAGGTAATTATGTTGAATGGTTAGAGTTAAAAATAGGATAACCATGTTTAATTCACAGAGCTTTCTGAAAAAGAACAGCTAGTTTTTCCTTTAAATTACACTATAAGTTGGAAATTCAATGTTGGAAAAGCTGAAAAGAAAAATGAGTTGTCCAACTAAAAACAGCTAACTGTAGTCTAGAATCTCCCAGAAAATGTTACCAAATGTACCCTAAATTTCTCTGATTATGAAACACTCTGCCTAGTTAATTAAAATATTATAAAACCAAGTATTTTTAAATGTTTAGAACACGAACATAGCACATGTAAGGAGTTGTGATTTATTAATAACAAGAAGTTATGTCATGTAAAATATCAACAAACGAATTTATGTTTGTTATAGATTTTGTGCACTCTATACATTTCCTATACAACTAATGCATACAATTGTTATCCATAAGAGGCTGACAGAATTTATATAGACTTTTAAGCCCCCGTTTAGAACGGGGATATGTTTTATTCTAGGGTATACATTTATCCAAGCATGAGTGAATATAAATAAGGATAAAGTGATTTTGTGTTTGATTGTGTTTTGAATTATTCTCATTGATAAACGTAATAATAAATGTTTTGTTGTTTAGGTAAAATATGAATAAAGTATGGATAAGTATATATAAAATATAAAAAAGTAATGATAGTTGATTTGACAGATGATTTATAAGAAGTGATGACAGTAGATTTGACAGTGGACCCACACATTCTTTGGGTGGAATACCCTAGGATAACTTTAATTCAAGAGGTTCATTGGAATCCATATACCACTTTATCAGGGTTTATTCTGACATACTTTATCAAGGGTTATCTAGGGTAAACAAACACTTGAAAATTCTTATTCGAGATTATCCAGGCTTATCCCGGATCTTATACCAAAAACAAACGGTGGCTAAGGGTTTTTAGTGATCTTCCATTTTTCAGTCTCCTTTTTTATGGTAAGTATAACTGCTGCACAGCTACAATTGTTTATAAACCTGAAATTGTGGAATAATCATAGATAAGCAAACATCATAAAATGTGATTGTTCTTTGTGCACTTGGACAAGTTGTCAATGAAATAAAATGCTAAAATGGTGGCCATGGATTTTATGTGACACACTGTCAGGCAAATGAATCAGAAACTGTTATATGTTTAAACTCATGCTCAAATAGTAGATCCATGGTTCTGAAAGATTGAAGGGCTTTGATCTTCAGTGTTTCACTTTTTTTTACAAGAAATAACCCTTTGTGTCATCCATTGGAATGAAACAAAATTGTTTAAAAATTTGTCATATACAACCAGTCTAGACTCTTGGCCCTGTTTGGCAGAAGAATAGTTGTTGAATAGGGCGAATAAATTCAAATAACTTATTTGTTTCCATGAAATAGGTGATTATAGTTATGTTCAAATAGGGGAAAATAAAATGATATTGGTATTTTAGATTTCCCTTAGAATTGTATTATTTAATCCATTCAATTCTACTGGTATAAGGGGGGCTCATATGTTAAATCAATCGTCATCAGCTCTTATAAATCCAAAGGACCATATGCCAAATCATTTTGTCATATTTTATAAATCCTTATCCATATCTTATCTATCTTATTCTTTGTCAACCGAGCAAGAAAAATTTTGTTATTTTATTTTCCAATGAGAATACCTGAAAACATAGATAAACAAAACAAAAACCTTATTCCACTATTATAGTTATTTATCATGTTATAGTTATCTATCCAGAAATAGTATTTGTTTCTACTTTCTACCCAAATGGGGGCACCATTTCACCAATTTCACCAACATGCCAATCTCTCACATTCCTAGCTAGCCAGCCTGGAATATCAACATTACTGCATATTGTGCTTATACACCCAAAGGTGTGATAATTCAACCAAACCATGAGCTCTTTTGATGGTAGAGCAGGTCATGATTAAAGTGATGGAAGCACAGGAAGTTTCAAGGACCATTAATCAGACATTGTTGCATTTCTAATTTTCTATTTTGCAATTAAATTTCAATAAAGGTCTTGGTCACCCACAAACAAGCATATAAGCTCAAAAGTTTAGAAAGCTAACAACTAAGGGTGTGCTTATATACAAATTGAAATGGAAAATAAAAGAAAGTAAGGGAATTGGGTCAAAGTAAAAGTGGTGGAAAGTAAAATATTTTTCCTTTGACCAATTTCCATGGTATTTATGCATGTGGTAGAAAGTAATAAAATAAATTTCCATCATTTTCTTTCAAATTTCCACATCTAAAAAAAGGAAAAAAATTTCTTACCTTTCCTAATAAGACAAAATAGAAGAGAAAAAACATAATTTTTTTTCTTTTCCTTATTTGACACAAATAATAGCTTTTTTAATGGTCAAAAGGAAAATTTTACTTTCCCTCACTTTCTATCATACACAGACGGGGGCACAGAGAAATTAACAAAGAAAATATCTCACATTATGATCAGTTTCATAAGAAGCTTTGAGTTTCCAAACAGTCCATGGATATGGACATTAATTTGAAAGCACATGAAAAATTTAGAGAAAAAAAAAATGCAATTACCTGTAACTCCCGTGATGGAGCACTGGATTCTGCTGCATGAAAACTACATTTTTGATACCTGTCCAGTGTCTTGAGCATGCTGTGGTAAATGAAGGAAACACGAAACATCAAAATTCATGTAAAATTGGGCCAGCAAAGTCTTTATGGAAATCACCATATCAGTGCAATAAAAACAATGAAACATTAAATAAATTCTCTCCCAAAGTAGGAGCTTAGCCTGTCAAACAGACCTACAACTTGTTGAATTTAAAGAATCACAATGAATATTACTAATCAAATTCTGGGTTACCAAGCAATGAACCCGAGATATGCTTAAAATTTTCCCTTCACAATAAGAATAGAAGCAAAAGGTGTTTTAATTATTCAAGCCCATAAACTCAATTAAAAATCCAGTGAGCTGAATCACCACACTGTATAATTAATTATTGTGAGGGCAAATCATTTCGCCCCTGATAATGTTCTGATAATAATTCGATGGGGGGACGAACTAGCTTATCAATGTCTTATATATTTTACAAGATTACGCCCTCATAGTTATGCCTCTATTAGGCGGAGCCATGCAGGGACAAGAGGGGGCTCAAGCCCCTCCTTGTTTTTTTTTTATTATTATTATAATGTTACATGTGTTAAATGTATATATATGTTAGGGTTAAGGGTAGATTAGTCTTTTTTTGTTTTCTTTTTTGTACTATAAATATTGGATACAAACCCTAATAAGATTCTTGATTCATTCTCTTCAATTTCTGATTCTAACATGGTATCAGAGCTTGAATCCAATTTTTTTTCTTTGATTTTCTGTTGGCGATACTCTCCGTTCGGAGATCGTCGACGCTCCGCTGTCCGTCGTCCTGTTCGTGTCACCCGCGCGCAGCCCCGCCGCTGCCCCGCACTTATCCGCTGCCCCTGCCGCAGCCCCGCGCAGCCCCACGGCTGCCCCGCGCTGATCCGCTGCCCCTGCCGCAGCCCCGCGCAGATCCGCTGCCCTTGCTGTAGTCCCGCAGCTGCCCCGCGCAGATTCGCTGCCCCTGCGGCAGCCCCGCCACTGCCCCGTCGCAGATTCGTTGCCCCTGCCGCAGCCCCGCAGCAGCTGCCCCGTTGCAGATTCGCTGCCCCTGCCGCAGCCCCGCCGCTGCCCCTATCACAGCCTCGCACATCACCGCCGCTGCGCCGCCCTGCCGCGCCGCCTCGTGCTGCCCTGCCACCCTGCTGCGCCGTCCAGCGCCGCTCTGCCCCGCCCAGTCCCCCAGGCGCGCACAGTCCACGCCCAGCCGCGCCTTGCCGGCTCCTTGCCTGCGCTCCATCCGCGCCCGGTCCGCGCCCCGTCTATGCCCTGCCCGCGTCGTCTCCGTATCGCGTGATCAGCGCAGATCCGCTCGGATTTCCTGGGATCCTGTCCCGGACAGCATCCCGGATCTCCCGGGATTCGTCCCGAGTCCAGACGCGCCAACGCGTCCCGGATCCCGCTCGCGCCCGGCCCAGCATCCGCTCCCCTTGTCCGACCCGGCTCCAACGCCCGACCCGACCCGACTCCAGCGCCAGCTGCCCGACCCGGTTCTGCAACCCGACCCGGATCCGCGGCCCGACCCGGATCCGCGGCCCGACCCGTTTGTCGCTCCGTCATCGATCTTTCGGTATTTTCTTTATCCGGCCGCTACGGGCTCATTCGAACTCCAAATATAGTCATATTGGTACTCATTTTGATCAACTTTTCGTGATCTACGCATCTGTGATTGTTTTGGATCTATCAAATACTGTTTATTTTGATCTATTGCTATTCAAGTACTATAGATTGCAGATATTGTCACTCCTTTGGTCATGTGACCCTCTATTGCCGCAAGTTGGCTAGAAAACGTGCTCTATATGCCGCTTTCTCTTTGTCAATCCAGTCGTCTGCTCAATCTTCTCTTTGTCAGGATCAGATATGTACATCAATTGCACCTCGCGTTGCTTCTGCTCAGTCACAGTTTACCACAGCTCACCTTATTGCACATTTAAAGGGGCTACAAGATCAATATCAACAGCTTTATGTTATGTTACGATCATTGATTGGTATAGATCTTTCTGGTTCTGTTCAGTCTGCTTCTACTCCCGTACCAGGTATACCGATTACCTCATGGGTTCTTGATTCTAGAGCTTCCCATCATATGGCATCGGATGCACCGATTTAGGTTAATTGTACACCACCCCATGTTCTCCTTCACTTATTCGCACTGCTGATGGTTCTCCTATGTCTGTCTCGAGCTCTGGCATTCTTTCTGATCATTCTCATCGATTTAATGTGCCAAATGTTTTGCATGTTCCTAAACTTTCCATGAGTTTGTTTTCTGTTAGTCAACTTGCTGACCTTGGTTATACGATCACATTTGATTCATCATCTTGTTCTGTTCAGGATCGACTTACTAGGAGACGGATTGGGACTGGGCGACGACAATGTGGACTATTACATGGATCAGCTTCATGTTCCTCTGCCTTCCGCTGCTTCTATGCAGTTAGATACAAATTCCCCTTCCCCTTTCGATCTTTGGTATCGTCGTCTTGGTCATTTGTCTCAACCTAGACTCCGATATCTTGTTAGCACCGGTGCATTAGGATCATTTTCTCGCACGGATCTTCAACCATGCGTGGGCTATAAATTGGGTAAGACAGTGGCTCTTCCTTTCCCTTCCAGTTCGCATATTTCAGATTCTCCCTTTAATTTAGTTCATTATGATATTTGGGGTCCGTCTCCTATTTTTTCAAAATGGGAAAATCGATATTATGTCATTTTTATCGACAACTATTCTCGTTTCACTTGGATTTACCTTCTCTCTAGTCGTTCAGATTTATTGCGTATTTATACTTCTTTTGCTACCATGGTTGAGACTCAATTTTCTCGTCGTATTAAGGTGTTACGCTCTGATTGTGATAGTGAATATTGTTCTAAGGCTTTTAGTGAATATTTGACATCCCAAAGCACCCTTCCTCAGTTTTCTACTCCTTATACTCATCAACAAAATGGCGTTGTTGAGCGTAAACACCGTCACATCCTTGAGATGACTCGATCTTTACTTCTTTCTGCATCCGTCCCTGTTGAGTTTTGGGGTGAGGCAGTTCTCACAAGTGTGTATCTCATCAATCGCACTTCGTCATCTATTACTGGTGGTATCTCACCATCTGAGCGGCTTCACAATCAGCCACCTGATTATTCTCGTCTTCGTGTTTTTGGTTGCACATGTTTTGTTCTTCTTCCTCCCACTGAACGTACCAAGCTTTCTCCTCGTTCTGCTATGTGTGTTTTTCTTGGATACAGTATTCAACATAAGGGTTACAAGTGTTATGATCCTATTGCACGACGTCTTCACATTTCTTGTCATGTCACATTTTGGGAGCATCATCCTTATTATGCTCTTCGCTCACCTCCGGCTCCACTTCCTCCATCTACTGTTGATGACCTTATTTTTCTGGATTTCTCGACTCCTGAGTCATCCCCATCGTCTATCCCACCGGCTTCTATTCCTTCATCTATCCCATCTACGACCTTGCCATCCCCTATATCTCCTTCTTCGGATGATTCATGTGAGCCGAGTCCCCCTGTTGTTGCTCCTGCGCCTGATGTTGTTCTACCAGTAGTCGACCATGCACCAGTAGTCGACCCCGCATCAGCAGTCGACCATACACCAGCAGTCGACCCCGCACCGGTAGTCGATCCCGCACCAGTTGCTCCTCGTCGCAATCCGCCTCGCGCTCGTCGACCTCCTCAACGACTTAGCTTGGTTGCCTCTGATTCTTTTTCTCCTAGTTTTCAGTGTTTTCTTTCAGCTGTTTCCACTCATTGGGAGCCCCAATCATATCGTGAGGCTGTCGGCATTCCAGAATGGGAAGGTGCTATGGCAGAGGAGCTTAGTGCATTACAATGCACTCATACGTGGAAAATTGTACCACTTCCTCCAGGGAAGACTCCTATCAGCTGTAAGTGGGTTTATAAGATCAAGACCAACTCTGATGGTTCGATTGAGCGTCACAAGGCTCGTTTGGTTGCCCGTGGTTTCACTCAGCAGCATGGTATTGATTATGATGAGACATTTGCTCCTGTAGCAAAGATGACGACTGTTCGTACTTTGATTTCTGTTGCTTCTGTTCGTCAATGGCCCATTTATCAGCTTGATGTCAAGAATGCTTTTCTTCATGGTGATTTATCAGAGGAGGTTTACATGACTCCTCCTCTGGGTCTTCCTCATTCATCTGGTCATGTATGCCATCTTCACCGCGCTCTCTATGGTCTCAAGCAGGCTCCTCGTGCTTGGTTCGCTCGATTCACTGATGCTATCTGTGCTACTGGGTTTGTTCCGAGTTCCTCTGATCCAGCTTTATTTGTTCACACCTCTGGTCCTCATCGTACTATCCTGCTGCTTTATGTTGATGACATGATCATCACCGGCGATGATTCGTCTCATATACAGTCGGTCAAGCAACATCTTCAGCGTCAATTTGAGATGAAAGATCTTGGCAAACTTCGCTATTTTCTAGGCTTGGAAGTTGCTTCTGCTCCGTGTGGTTATCTTCTCTCCCAACGCAAGTATACTGCTGACTTGATCGACCGTGCCTGTCTGACTGATGATCGCATTTCTCCCACTCCTATTGAGCTTCATGCTAAGTTCCGGCCTGACGATGGAGAACCACTTTCTGATGTTACTCGTTATAGACAACTTGTTGGGAGTCTCGTGTATCTCACCGTTCCTTGGCCTGACATTGCCTATGCTGTGCATATTGTCAGTCAGTTTGTCGCTGCCCCTCGTACTGTTCATTATGCAGCAGTTCTTCAATTATACGCTATCTACGTGGCACTATATCTCGTGCTCTGCTGTTACCGTCTTCTTCTACTCTTAAACTTCGCGCTTATACTGATGCTGATTGGGCAGGAGATGTCACAGATCGAAAATCCACAACTGGTATATGTGTCTTTCTTGGGACTCTCTTATATCTTGGAAGGCAAGAAACAAGACATTGTTTCTCGTTCAAGTGTTGAGGTCGAATATCGTGCTATGGCATCTGCTACTGCTGAGGTTGTTTGGCTTCGGCGCCTCCTCTCTGACATGGGCGTCATTCTATCTGTGTCTACTCCTCTATATTGTGACAACAAGAGCGCCATTCAGATTGCTAGCAATCCAATATTTCATGAACGTACGAAGCACATCGAGATCGATTGTCACTTCATCCGTCATCATTTTATTGCAGGCACTATATCACTCCCATATATTTTCTCTTCTCTTCAGTTATCAGACTTTTTCACAAAGTCTCATACACTTCAGCGGCATGGTTTCTTGTTGAGCAAACTCTCGGTGTATGATCCACCATGAGTTTGAGGGGGGGTGTTAAATGTATATATATGTTAGGGTTAAGGGTAGATTAGTCTTTTCCTTGTTTCTCTTTTTGTACTATAAATATTGGATACAAACCCTAATAAGATTCTTGATTCATTCTCTTCAATTTCTGATTCTAACAACATGCAGTCTTTTTTCAGTCTTAAATCCAGTCTACAAGTATTTTGAATTTTTTAAAATTAGTATAGCTAATTTAATGAAGTACATGTTTTTATAAAAAATGAAGTATGCACTCTAATGAATTGCATGGATGTATTTATAGAATATATGAAAAGAAATTATCGAAACATCTACCTCGCTAAAGTAAATATATGTTTTGATAATTTTCTATCGACGCATATAAAACTGGAAGTGGGGCATACTTTTTTTCGTGGGAAAATAAACACAGTGTGTATCAACACTTTTTTTCTTATAGTACTTCGTGCAATGGCCTCCCTTAGAGAAATTCTTAGCTCCGCCACTGCTCTATAAATTAGCATAAGCTCTGATAAATATTCATGGGATTCTGAAATTGCTTAACAAAGCTTTATCTTTCATGTTATTTAAAAAAATTTCTCCTAAGACTCTAATGTACATCTCAAAAATATATCATGTCTATCATATCACGCACACATCTTTTACACATATTCCTAAACACAAACAATTTATGCAAGGGTAGAGTTGTCATTTTCAGTTTACAGAGTGAGAAAAAACCAAAAACAACTAAACAAAAATTCACACATTTTGTACAAATAGTTATTTATCCCGATATAGTTATTAGCAATGTTGTAAAAAGGGTTAGACACTAGTCGGATGATTGAGCAGGGACTACGAATTAATCAGTTAGGCAGAGATTAAGATGGGGTTAATCCATCACTTTTTAGAATAAATATAATACATATACATATAAATATTATATATATATTAATTTTAGACTCTGAAATAATAACAAACTAACATCAAAACAAAATAAATAATATAAGCATAATCGAAATAACATAAAAAATTATTTAATAGATATATAATATATAAAGTAACTTAATAGCTTATTGTCAACAAGGAATAATCAGAAAAGAAGCTAGGCGCTAAGCGTTGCGAGTTCAAACCGCCTAGATCTAGACGGGGGATTAATAGGGGCCTAGATATAATTTTGAGAACCCTAGTTATTAGAGACCAAAAACTCTCATCCTCACCACATTCAATGTTAAAGATAAAAATATTGATGACAAAATAAAAAAAATATAATAAATAAAAACAGTTTAGATAACTATATATCTATCTTAGAATACTAATCTTTCCTGACTTAGCTTGTCGCACTTCCACAAGGGTGCAATAAGAATAACAAGATTTGATAAAAGTGGAACATTACACATGTATTAAAATCATAGTGAACTCAAACTCCTTACCTAATATGGAATGGATCATTCTCTTTTCTTTTTTTTTCTTTTTTAAAACATGGTAGACTATATAAGATTTAAAGAAAGTTGCAATAATCTGAATCTTGTCTTAAAATACAAAAAAGAGACTCGAAGGGAGCAAAAGTGAGGGGGATAAGCAACACAAAGAAAATATAAAAGAGGTACATGAAAATGTACCCACAAGATGTGAGAAACACAAACAATCCCCAAGCAAAATGTTCCATTATGCTTTGACTAATTAAACATTGAAGACATGATACCAATCACAAATGGACAACCACCTAAAGAAAAGATGGTATATTAAACAGAATCATAAAAACATACAAAATCCTTGATTTGGTTAAGGAATTTTTTTCCCACTTTTACATACTCCCACTTATTGTGCAACGGGTAATCTCATATGTGGATATACAACAAGATATATGTCTCGTTTGACAATATGAATATTTTTCACTTTTTTTCAAGTGAGTCTATCTGCCTTATTAGCGCATATATTTTATTTCTATAAAAAAATATATGTTTCATTGTATGAAATATGCATTTTTTTTTTCAGAAACAAACATGTGAAGATTGCATGTGGCTTTGTTCCTAAAATTTTTCCTCTACTTTTTGGTTGGTGCTTGGGTTGGTAAAAGTTATTGGGTCTCTACATATGTAAAGGGGAACGAATTATGATAATTTATCAAACTGTTCAATTGTGATGTTGAACTTTTGCGTTTGTTTGCACAATTGAACAGTTTTTACATTTACATGAGCTGCTTTGCAATCATGCAACCACATAGTTTTACTGTAACAATTTTTTGCAAACAGATTTAAGGTATATAGTGCTTAAAAGCTGTGATTTTCAAGAGCCAGTGAATTTCCAATAGAATCAGTTTTAAAACTTAGATTCCTGTAGAATTAGTTTTGCAATCGTACAACCAAATACACCGAAGTCCTAAAATGTGTTAGAGTTTTTTTTTTTTCTTCTTCTTTTATTGCCATCACAAAATATTTTGAATGTTTTAAAATTAACCCCCTATTTTTTTTAAACAGTTCACCTTATTAAAAACAAATTCCGATAAAATAGGAAGAAACAAAATTAGATAAACAAAATAAAAGAGGGATAAAAATAACACATCTAAACAAAATAAAAGAACAAAAATATGAAAAATAACAAATGATCAAATAAGTTATGAACAAAACAAACATATAACCAACAAAAAAAAAAAAAAGACAACAAGAAAGATATGGTTAAGTTTTTATAAAATAAAAAATTCTAATAAAATAAAAAATAAAATATTTTTGGGGATTTAGATTTTTGGCCTATGCATAGGGGTCGATCGGACAAGTTTGAGGGTAGCCCTAAACTTAAATCCACCCACTAGGAGGCACGTGTATTTTCATAGGCAAGTTATGGGATTTGACCCTAACTTGTGGCCGCAATAAGAAAATATTTTTTTCAGCTTTATTTTTAAATTTTAATGTATTCTAATGAAATGCATTCATGAATCATTAAAATATATATTTAAATAAATTGAGTATGTATCTTTCATATTTTTAGCATAATTTATTCTAACATAAGCTAGTACATATTGAGGTAGAAGAAAGTGAAGACTGCATGAATGATTATGGAAGGAACTGAGGGCAACACTTTACATCCAACTCGTTTAGCTTTACGAGAATATGCTTGTAATTAACATCCCATGCTTACATGTAGGCATGCAACTTTAAAATGCATTCCAACATATAAGGTTTGGGCTCACGTAGAATTATTAGATATCCTCATTCATTAGGTGATGCAGGACTAAACCATACATTTGCACTCGCTTCACCCTCACCCCTCAATAAGCTTATTGGGCTATTAGCTTCTTAGTCCAGTCCAACCTCCTTGACGGGGCCACATGTCCCCGTGTAGGATATAGAGCTCGACCTATCACGTGATAGACAAGTTTTTATATCAATTGTAACTTAAACATACATGTAGATGCATGCTTGAAAACGCATCACAATGTGTAAGGTCCATGTTATCATATATTTTCATTAGACGTCCTGCATCTTTAGACAATGTGAGATTAAACTATAAGTCTTATCTCACCCCACCCTCACCCCTCAATAGGTCTATTGGGCTCTTGGTTTCTTGGTATAACTCAACCTCTTCATGGGGTCACATATCCTCGTGTGGGGTTTAAAATCCGACCCACTGCGTAATTTATATGTTATGATACCCATTGTAACGCCTCATGCTTACATGTGATATTGTCCGCTTTACCTCTAAACGCACGATTTAAAAATGCGTCACAACGTGTAAAATCTATGCTCACATATATATAATTAACCTTTTATAGAAATGATCTCATAAGATGAAATACATGATTTAAAAAAAAATAGAATAACTGCATTTTGGTCATAAAACAGATTAAGTGTAACATTTTTTAAAATTTAAAGATCCAATGTTAGGGGCGGTGGTCCTTCAAACCCATAAAAATAGAGTTGTAGGATTCAAAAATATAAAATCTTTCAGTGGGAGATTGGAGATGCTCCAAGGAGAACCCAATTGATACTTTTCCAATGCAGTGATGGAATTCCATATGCAATGTGTGTACAAAAAAGGAACGATGAAATGTGGGTAAAGATGATAGCTCAACGACATGAAGAAAATCCTATTACAGATAGAATAAAAAAATAAATTAGGTTATTTGATGTACTGTACCCATTGTTTGATTATTTGATTTTTTTTCCTTTTTTTTTCCTTCATTGTTGGGTTCTTATCCTCATATAATATCAAGCCTCACTTCGATAGTTTGATCAACCATGGCCAACTTGTCCTTCCATGTTTTCACATTATTTAACATCCCAGATGTTGACAAAGGAGGGATCCACCAACATGTACCTTTGTTGAAGTTCCCCATGCATGTTGAAGATGGTCTTCAAATATATTACTTTAACATGGAAAAAAAACACTGAATGGTACCTTGATGGTGTAAGGTACGGTTAGATATAACTGGCCCTCATCTCCTCATCTTTATGGTGTAATTACCCCTTCTTCTTTTTTTTTTTTTTTTTTTTTTTTCATGGAGTCAAAATCACTTGTATTTGATTCTGACTCCCTAGTCAAAATTAAATCCCTTTGTTTATGTGTGGAACAAACACAACAGAGAGAGAAATGTTGAGGGAAAGAGAGAGAAATATGAAAAGACGCCGTCATCTGTAGTTTATATAGTATATGTGTGGTCAGTCACGAGAAATTTTTATAAATAAATTTCATAAAGTTTTTATAGTTATTTAAAAAATAAATTCCATAAAATTTTAAAAAAATCTACTATTAGCATATATTTATCAAAAACATAAACTTCTCTTTTGAAAATAGAGCAACAATTTATATTAATAAAAAATAAAGAAAATGGTATGTTCGGCTCTCATTGCAGCTTCAATTGCAGTCTACACCATTTTTATTTTTTATTTTTAAATCATACTCTCTCATTGAAGTACATGCATATAATTATATGAAATGAAATATATTAGTGCATTTCTTTTCGTATTAAAAAAATATCAAAATTTTTAATGTCATACAATGTGATAGAATCATATGCACTAGAATAAAGCAATATATATTACATTATCATGGTGTATGCGGTTACAAAATAGGTTGCAAAACAGATTGAGTATATCAACACACAAAAAATAAACCATCAAATAATTAAGAAAAGGTGGTGGACTGGTGAGGTCACTGGTGGACTGGATTGCCATAATGACAATAATAGTTTAAATTAGAAAAAAAATGATGGGATCAACGAGGGAGGAAAATGACTAAAGTGCATGGTGGCGACAAAAGTAAGGTGAACCAGAACAAACATGAATTTTGGTAAATAGGGGAACACTATATATATAGTTAGTGAAAATTATGGGAAATACTCACAAACTTTTTAAAAAAGGAAAGGGGGACATTGGGACACTATATTTAGACCATGATCAGGTTGAAGTAAAAGAAATTGAACGATTTGTTGTTTATATAATATCAAGAAAAGTTTTGTGTGTGTGTTTTTTTTTTTTTTTTTTTATATCGGAGGGATCCCTTGTGGCTGACCGTCGAGCTGGAAAGGCTACCTCCATCTGTTTGTTCCGGTCCCACGAAAAATTCTTTCGAATAATCGCCAACAAACAGGTGGGTAAGTCAGCGTCAAGACCTAAACCCAGGACCTATCGGTAACACCACTAAGCCTTGAACCGTTGTGCTATGACAACTGGGGACTTAAAAAAAACTTTTCAATTATCTTAATTTCATCTTAATTTGTCATATATCTATTTCAAGACCTCCGGCTTACCAAACCGGTGCTCTAACCAACGGAGCTATGAAAGCTGTTTTTCGTTTATATCATGAAAAGTTGCAAGAGTGTTTTCAAAATATTCAATATATAACCCACCACATTAAAATCCAATTAATTTGGATTCCATAAAGGATGACAACGAGTAGATTCTAGACATTGACAAACCAGAGTGTGATACATTGACATGGTCTCAAGTTGAACACGAAGCATTCGGCCAACAAATAAAACAACAACGCCCGCAACAATCCACGCAACAGATTCAACGATGACGATGCCAAGGGAAAGCTATTATAGAGGAAGATGTAGATGAGTATGATGATGAAGGAGATGAAATCATCCTAGCAACATAATTTGATGACGAAGAAGACAAGCTGAAGAAATAAGAGATTCCGTTGATGAAATTGAGGTGTCTACCAATTCCAATTCCAATGACAAGGAATGTCAACAATTTCGTTGATAAGAGACTCCGTTGATGAAATATGTATTCATTTTATGTTAGTTTTTTTTACATTTTTTTCTTATTCTTAAAGATTTTTTATTTTTGACATTTTAGAAAAACAATTCACATACATCCATTTTTATATCGATTTGGGAGTATTTCAATGTATCGTATTTTTTGATAGATAAAACATTGATTAGCAATGATGGATTTGAAAGCTACAAAATGAAATCCTTGGTATGAGCATCCACAAAAAGGAAAAACCAAACGTTGAAGTAATTGTAGGATGAGTATTTTTGCAATTAAAAGTGTTGATGCGATTCAACATGGAATATTGTATTCCAGTTAGCATTCTTATGAGAGCACATTTCAAACTCTCAAATAAGCATCTAGTAGCGATGCTAGAGAAGCAAAGTTATATGGCTAAGATGTCTTATGCCTCAGCCATTGAATGATTGATCTACCTTATGGTGGCATGTTGTTGGGCCTATTCCCTCCGGCCTAGGGGGGGCCTGCTGCCCTTGGAGGGTGTTGCCCCTCAACCCCCGGGCCTCCGAGAATAGGTAACTATATAAGGACCTTTCGGCCTCCATTACGTAATACACATTATTCCATTTATTTCTTCTTGGTATCAGAGCCACAAAGAAACCCTAGGGTTTCACGATTTTTTTTTTTCCATCACGGGTCGTGGTGATCTCTATTATCTTTTCCTCTCTCGGGTCGAGATTTGAGGTTCGCAATGGACAAAACGCCGAAAGACCCCACGCCACTGTCGGGTGTGGAGATCAAGGACACCACCATTCCGTTAGGGCACAATTCTCATGCTCAACGGATTACCACCGTGCTTCTTGATGGACGAAATTATCCGTCCTGGTCGCGTTCTGTTCGATTATATTTGGGTAGTCGAGGTATGTCAGGCCTTCTTCTTGGCACCATTAACAAGCCAGCAGAAACCGATACGACTTTCAATCAGTGGGAGATCAACAACTGTACGGTTCTAGGTTGGCTTTTCAACTCCATGGAGACCCGGATCTACAATATGTTCATGTATCATGATACGGTCGACTCTCTATGGGCTGCGTTGAAGAAGACCTATGGTCATGCCAGGAATGACTCACGGATCTATGAGTTGTACAAGGATATTGCCCAGGCCACCCAAGGTACCCAATCAGTTACCGATTATTTTGGATTTCTGCAGGCTCGTTGGGAGGAACTTGCCCACTATGAGCCTCTCTCGGAGTTGCCTAAGGAGGCTGCCACGATTGTGGTTGGCCGACTACAACGCCAACAGACATATGCGTTTCTTATGGGCCTTCGATCAGAGTTCGAATCTCTTCGTGTTCAGATCTTGAATACCACACCACTTCCTTCTCTATTCGAGGCATTTGCTATTATTGAGGGTGATGAGCATCGCCGTCAGATCTCTTCCTCAGCGACCACTGGAACCCTCGGTGATCAGATGGCATTGGCGGCCACTTCTGGATATGACTCTCGCGGCCACGGGGATAGTGGTCGCGGTCGTGGTCGTGGTCGTGGACGCGGCAATATTGTGACTTGTGGCCACTGTGGAAAAACAGGGCATGAAAAAGTCAGATGTTTTCTTCTGTACCCACACTTGATGCGATCTCAATGTTGGAGCTCCTTCGTCTGCCCCTCGTGCTGCTGTTGCTGATGCCTCGGTTCCGGGTGATGCCCCCTCTGCTCCATCTGGGTCCTTTGATATGCGTAATATTCAGAACCATATTGATGCTATGGTTCGGGAGAGTCTTGCCTCTCATGTCTCTCATGCTGGTCTCTCTAATGCTGGTCCAACATCCTCTGCTGCTTCTTCCTCTACCTCAGGTATCCCCTCCGCCTACCATGTTAACCAATCAGGGTCTCCTACTTGGGTCATTGATTCAGGCGCTACAGAACACATGTCTGGTGAGTCTCGATTGTTTGTTCCCTTGACATCACCTTCTATACACAGAGAGGTACGCCTTGCTGATGGCTCACTTACACCTGTCATCAGTAAGGGTACCGTTCCTTTATCTTCCTCTTTATCATTACACTCTGTGTTACATGTTCCCAATCTTGCTCTTAACCTTCTTTCTGTTAGCCAATTGACTAAGGCTTTAAACTGTTCAGTGATTTTTTACCCTGATCATTGCGTTTTTCAGGACCTGAGTACACGGAGGATTTTTGGCAAGGGGTATGAGAGAGATGGCCTTTACGTCTTCGGAGAACCACCCACCACGGCCCATGCTTCCATTTTGTCCACTGATCATTCGCATAGTTTTTCTTTACAATCTCTAGATTTATGGCATGCTCGTTTAGGACATGCCAATTTTCAGCATCTATGTTCTTTATTTCCTACTTTTCGCTCTTCATGTAAGACTCATAAATTTCAATGTGCTGTGTGTGAGCTTTCTAAACATACCCGTACTACTTATATTTCTCGCATGAATAAAGCTTCTGGGTTGTTTGATTTGATTCATTCTGATGTGTGGGGTCCCTCTCCTGTTACTGCTTTTGGTGGTCATAGATATTACTTGACATTCATTGATGATTTTTCTAGATATACTTGGGTTTATCTTCTTAAATCTCGGTCTGAGGTATCCTCTCAGTGTATTAATTTTTTACGCATGATTAAAACACAGTTTAACATTACTGTCAAGAGTATCAGGTCTGATAATGGGGGGGAGTATGTCTTGGATTCTTTTCGGTCTCATATGAATGAGTTGGGAATCCTTCAACAGTTGACTTGTCCATATACACCTGAGCAGAATGGGGTGGCGGAACGCAAGAATCGTCATCTCATGAATGTGGTTCGTTGTCTCCTTCGAGGAATGAGTGTTCCAAAGTCCTATTGGAGTATGACAGTCCTCGACTAATCGGACTCCCAGTCGTACTTTAGGAGGTCAAGTTCCCTTCCATGTTTTGTATCCTGGTCGTACTCTTTTCCCCATCACTCCTCGAGTCTTCGGGTGTACTTGTTTTGTTCAGGATTTCACGCACCAAGCTTGATGATAAGTCTATACGTTGTGTTTTCCTTGGTTATTCCACCATGTCCAAAGGATATAGATGCTATGATCCTATTTCTCGGAGATTGTTCCATTCCCTTGATGTTACATTTTTTGAGGATGTGCCATATTTTTCTGACACGGTTCTGCAACATTCTTCTTCACCAGTTCGACCGGCATCATTTTTTCAGCCATTGCCTTTGCCACAGCCACGGTCGCCACCACCACAGTCGTTCCATCCACAGTCATCACCACCACAGTCTCCTCTTATTGTATACACTCGTAGACCTCGACCACCTCTCTCTCCTGCTCACTTGTCGACATCCTCCTCGGACTCAGGTATATCCTCTTCCTTGATCACTCCATATTCTGTTTCTGATTTGCCTCCATCTGACTCTGATGTACCTATTGCTCTTCGCAAAGGTCGTCGGAGTTGTGTCACTGCTCATCCTCTTGCCCAGTTTGTTTCTTATCAGGGACTTTCAGATTCCTACAGAGCTTACCTAGCTGCTACATCGTCTATCCGTATTCCTCGTACTGTAATTGAGGCATTACAGGATCCTCTTTGGACCGCCGCTATGACCGCAGAGATGGATGCCTTGCAGAAAAATCATACGTGGGCGTTAGTTGATCTTCCACCAGGGGAGAGAACTGTTGGCTGTCGATGGGTTTTCACAGTAAAATACAAGGCTGATGGGGCTGTTGAGCGCTATAAGGCACGCCTTGTTGCAAAAGGTTTCACTCAGACTCCAGGGAAGGATTTCCATGCTACATTTGCTCCTGTTGCCAAGCTGACTACTGTTCGGCTTCTTGTCTCTCTTGCTGCTTGTCACAACTGGCCTCTTCATCAGATGGATGTGAAGAATGCTTTTCTTCATGGCGACTTGACAGAGAAAATTTATATGGATCCTCCGCCTGGTTTTCGTCTTCAGGGGGAGTATTCCGGGAAGGTCTGTCTTCTTCTCAAGTCTCTATATGGACTGAAGCAATCACCGAGAGCATGGTTTCAAAGATTCAGTGTAATCATTCTCTCTCTTGGATTCACTCGTTGTCATGCTGATCATACTTGCTTCATTCGTCGAAGTAATGGACGGTGCACCATTGTTCTAGTTTACGTGGATGATATCATTATCACAGGAGATGATGCTGATTACATTGTTAGAGTGAAGACTGAGCTTGGACATGCGTTTGATGTGAAGGATTTAGGTCCTCTTCGGTATTTTTTGGGGATTGAGATTGCTCGCTCACGCCATGGTATTTCACTCTCCCAGCGAAAATACACTCTTGACCTTCTTGAGGATACCGGTATGCTTGGATGTCGCCCTGCCACTTCTCCTATGGACCAGAACCATCGCCTTCATGTTGAATCAGGCGACCTTCTACCAGATCCTTCTTTGTATCAGCGTCTAGTGGGACGTTTGATTTACTTGACGAATACTAGACCTGATTTGACTTTTGCTGTCAGCGTGGTGAGTCAATTCATGCATGCCCCACGGACTTCTCACCTAGATGCTGTTTACCGGATTCTTCGATACTTGAAGTCATGCCCAGGTCTTGGCTTATTCTATGCTACTAGTGCTCAGCCTATCATTTCTTGTTACACTGATGCAGATTATGCTGGTTCACTCACTGATCGTCGATCCACCTCCGGTTTCTGTACTTTCCATGGGGACAACCTTATTTCCTGGAAAAGTAAAAAACAGAGTGTTGTCTCTCGTTCTTCTGCTGAGGCAGAATATCGTGCCATGGCCCAAGGCACATGTGAGATCATTTGGTTGCGCTCTCTTTTGACAGAGTTGGGATTCCCTGTAGCTGGTTCATCTACTTTGTTTTGTGATAACCGATCTGCCATTATGCTTGCCTCAGACTCAGTTCTTCATGAGCGGACCAAACACATTGAGGTTGACATTCACTTTCTTCGAGAGAAAGTACAGTCAGGAGCCATTGACACAGCATTTGTCTCTTCCAACGAGCAACTTGCTGATATGTTCACCAAATCCGTTGGTCCCTCTGTTCTTCGTTCTAGCTTGATCAAGTTGGGCTTGCTTGATATCTTCGCTCCAACTTGAGGGGGAGTATTGGAGTTATTGGATAGGCCTGTTGTTGGGGCTATTCCCGGGGGGCCGGGGTTGGGGGGCAACCCCCCCCATGGGCCGCAGGCCCCCCCCGGGCCGGAGGGTTTGTACATGGGTATTTTGGTCTTTTTCTGTTTTAGGGTTTGTACATCTTGTAACTATATAAGGGACCTTTCGGCCTCCATTACGTAATACACATTATTCCATTTATTTCTTCTGTCTGCACTAGGCCAGACACTTCAGTGGGAGTTGTCAATGGATTTATGATAACCCAGTTAAGCAACACGGAAAGATTGTGAAGTGGATGGATCCTAAGGTATTTGAAAGACACCAAAGATGTAATTGTTGATGCAGAGACGTCTTTAGAATTAGATCTCAACACCTATAGAACGATCAAGAGAACAATATATCACACAAGAGAACACAAAGATTTATGTAGTTTGGTATAATTTGCCTACATCCATCCACGGAGGAGAGGAGGAAAAAGTCACTATATTAAGTAATGAGAGTACAAAATCTCTCAAATTCTCTCTCCTCAACCCTACCACCCCTTTCTCTCAGGGAAGAAGCCCTAGAACAACTTCTTCTCACATAAAATAAAGTTTCTCAATTAACCCTAACAATAAAGAGACTAAATAAATAGAATCAAATAAATTAATTAAATTATAAAAATAAATTAATTAAATTATAAAAATACCCCTATCGGATCGACCCTAGGCCTTTGCGAATGTGTCCTTCTATGTTAGAATGCAAGACATCTCACAACAGTGATATTGTGACAAGGAGAATCAGGAATTACTTCCAGGATTCCGTCGATTCAAATCTAGCTTCAGACATTGACGATAAGAAAAATACGAATAGATATATATTACTTTGGGCGGCGCAGTAGTCAGTTTAGTATCATAGTTGTAAAGCTAAGAAATGATATGACTTCCTTCTTGAAAGAGGTTGGCAAGGAACATGAAGGTCACATACTATTTATCCCTAGTCAGAGATACTTTAAAAGATCAACTAGTGTTCTTCACCCTTAAACCTAGGAAAATACACACTTTATCCTATGATGTGAGAATAAAGGCTTGATAGAGGAAGAATAACAAATATGAATAAACTAGCAATTCCAAAGGGACCAGTATACACC
Source organism: Acorus gramineus (assembly GCA_030737835.1). Taxonomy (NCBI): domain Eukaryota; kingdom Viridiplantae; phylum Streptophyta; class Magnoliopsida; order Acorales; family Acoraceae; genus Acorus; species Acorus gramineus. Next base: position 14,072,605 of record CM060850.1, read on the forward strand.
AAAAAAAAACAAACATAAAGACAAAACAATAATAATGGAATAAAAAATGTAACCAATTATCATAATAGTTATCTATCCCAAAATGTAAGTCTATGACAAATAAGATTTTGTCATGCCCCAACTAAGGGAATGCTTCCACAATGATCACAATAGCTAATGCTCATTTTAATATCCATATTATGTCTTCTTCAATGGATTATATATTTACATTCAGATGGGATTCAAGCAAGGTCGCAGATGTTTCTTTCTTATTCTCCATGAATTTTAAACAGTGTAACACAATCAACACTGACCATTCCTTGTAAGCTCCCTTTAGTAGGCCACAAAAACAACTAAATATATATGATTGCCATGCATTTCTTGATTTTCAAACATTTTAAACTACAGCCACTACTGAATCACTCCTAATGAACTCCCTATAGAAAACCCATGCAAAAAACAAACTAGATACGATTGTGTAGTATATCTTATATTGATTAATCCAAGTTTGTTTTTGTGCCAAAACAAACAAAAATAAAATGAGATCATCAGATCCTAGTTGAGTCTGAGATGTTGCACCATCAATGGTGATGGAAATGACCACATCCACTAAGCAAACTAATTATCACAGAAAGCACTCAAAAAGCTTTGTACCTCAGCAGTTAATAGATACCCAGAAATCGAGGACCAGAAAAAAACATCTCGAGATGAGCAAAAAAGATGAAAAACCCTCAATAAAACAGTAAACAATGGAGGAAGCACTCACTGATCATTGATCAAGGACTACTGAAACAAATGCTATGGATCTTAGAAAAAAATTCATGTTAATGATTTCAAAAATAATTAAAACAAAGTAAAATTAGATTCAACAGATCCTTCTCGGAAAACGAAATGAAAATCTATCAAACAACCAAACCAAAAGTGAGTAAAACTCATAGAATATCACATCCTCTCATTATACAGTATACATCACTTCAAAACACATGATCTCTAGATTACCAATAACAACCAAGTTCACCAACTGACCAACCCAACAATAGATCATTTCACAAATAAAAACACACGCGCACACGCAATGAAACAAAATCCAATTCACAAACAACAAAAAGCAACACCAGAAAACCCATGTAAGACCCAACACAAGACAACCTAAACAGATAATGAAGAACAGACACCCAGTTCACAAAATCACAAATTTCAAGTAAGAAGAGTGAAAACCCACATCACACATGATCAAAAGATTTCCATTATAACCAACTTCAACCCAACAATCATTTCATAAAACCAAGTTCACAAAAAAACAAAAAAAGCAAACCACAGAAAACCCATGTAAGAGACCAAAACAAAAAACCTAAACAGAAAATGAAAAAACAACAGATACCCACTTCACAAAATCACAAATTTCAGATAAGGAGAGTGAAACCAAGTTCACTAAAAACCAAAAAAAGGCAACCACGAGAAAACCTAAACAGAAAATGAAAAAAACAACAGATACCCAGATCACAAGATCACAAATTTCAGGTAAGGAGAGTTAAAGAGAGACCTGGAGCTGCTGCAAAACTCAAAGAGCCTGCCTCGGTTGGAGAAGATGATGAGGGCGACCTCGGCGTCGCAGAGGACAGAGAGCTCGTAAGCCTTCTTGAGGAGTCCATTCCTTCGTTTTGCGAAGGTCACCTGCCTGTTGATATTGTTCTCTATCCTCTTCAACTCAACTCTTCCTCTACCCATCTCTCTCTCTCTCTCTCTCTCTCTCTCTCTCTCTCTCTCTCTCTCTCTCTCTCTCCTTTTGGGGTGCTTATAAGGCTTTGTGGGTTGTTTTTGTTTTGTTTGGAGAGGCCACAAAAACAGGTGAAAAAAAAAGAGAGGGTAATTTTTTTTTATTTTTTGGATTTCTTTTGGGTTTTGAACTTTGATTATTGTTGCTTGAATTGAGTTGGTTGTTTAATAATAATAATAATAATTATTGGTTTTACAGACAAAACAGTTGAAAATAAGGGGATGATAAACAACCAACCTTAAAAGATTTTACAGACTTTGAGGCTGACGTGTCTAGTTCAGAGTGGGAGTTCCTTTGGTGGGTGGTGGTGTGGATTTTTTATTGACGTTTCTACCCTTGGTCTTTTGTCTCCCATTGAGGGAAGAAAAAAAATAGTTGGGGATATTATACTTATTAAGGTATTAATGAAATAAAACTTTTTAATAATGGAGTTATTAAAAAAATAAAAATAAATAAGTGCTGATACACTTAACTCGTTTCACAACCCCGTCTGCAGTGCTGAAATGATCCCCCAATCACGTTCATGTATACACTGTAATGGTGTATATACACTGCACTATAAAATGGATAAAAATTAGTTATTTTTTGTTATTTTTTATTATTTTTAAAAAAATATATTATTATAGATCAGTTTATATTTTACTTTTCATAATAGTATATGCTTCAATAAATAAAAAAACACATATCATTTTTCAATAAATATATTGTTGCCTAATCAAACACATGAATTTACAAATTTAAATGCATTTTTTGTTCTGTATTTTACTAACCTAACAGATATTTTAGATTAGTGAAGGGTGAAAATCACAAGAATAACTATAGAAATAACTGATTATACCAGATCCATGATACATTTTAATTTTGAGCTACGTGAAGCGAAGATAGTTAATTAAAAGTCATTACTTGTAACACTTTTTTTTTTTTGAACTGAAGGTAAATATTACTACCCGATTTCATTTTTGAAAATTCAAATTACAAACTCTAAAGGGAGAGAAAATAGAGAACTAAAAACATAGAAAGTAAAGAAACTACAAGATATTGTCAGTTCCCATTTGACCGTCTCCCGAGTAGAAGAGTCATCTAATCCGGTGGAGACCCAAGCCAAGGCATATCACTCACGACGTCATGCGCAGCCTACCATTGTGGAAGTGAACATCGCGTGCCGACGTGATGCTTTTCCCCCACTCTCACACTAGTGTGTGGAACATCTCCCACATATTCTCTTGGTAGACTCGTGCGCCTCGAAAAATATTCTCATTTCGGGTGAGCCAAATCATCCATCCCCCGCTTGTGCAATGGATTGTGAGATCATAGTAGTCACCGCGTCTTCCTCCCCTCGTTTTAACTCTTTCCCCGCCTCCTACAACTCCTCCAAGGATAGGAAAATTGTAGACATGCCCGTTTATACCCCTATGACCAGCCAAAATTGCTTCGTCGTCACACACTCATAAAATAAATGTTGACGTTCTCCACGGCTCTCTCGCACATCACCCATTTTTCATCATTTATTTGAAATATATTTTTCATCTCATGGAGTATATGAGCTGAAGTAAATTAGATTTCAATGAATCAAATCCACCAGACAAAAATTCATATATTTTAAACTGGACAACATATATAAAGATTGTTTTTAACAACTATCATTAAGTAATTGTGCATATTCCTATGTCATGCTTGTGATATCTTCTGTTGTTACACTTACACACAATCAAGTTCACATAATTTGACCCATGTCCAACGAAATATATTTATAAAAAAGTTCAATTTTGTTATAAATAATTCTATGTAACTAATTGGAGTGTGTGTCTCTTTTTTATAAGAGTATATATATCTAAATCATTAGATGTTGTAAATTAAATATATTTAAAAAAAAAGAAAAAAGACTGCGCATGGTTTTAAACACGTCCCTGTTTAACACTTTCCTTATCAAAATGTTTTCAATGGTTTTAGATAGGTAACACGTAATGCAACATAAATTTGATAATAAGAATTTGATTTTTCAAAATTTGGAGAAGAGATACGAACTGAGTTTTGGTTAAGTCCCTTTTCAATGAAAAAGGTCAAGAAATCAAACTCTCGAGAGTACCATGCTTTAGAAAAATTTTTGGAGAACAGAGGCTTATTTTGTAAAGATAATATTACGTACAGCCCCATTTTCAGTCTACATATATTTTGATTTTTTTAAAAATAGTATATCTCATTTAATGAGGTATATGCTTTTATAAAAAATGAAATATATACTTCAATGAATTGCATGGATGCATTTATAAAAAATATAAAAAAATTCTTTCGAAGCATATGCCATGTTAAAATGAGCATATGCTCAGTGGCGGAGCCACATGAGGCCGAGTGGGGGGCAGCTGCCCCCACTCGGTTTGCAATAACCAATATATGTGCGTGTATGGTTTTTTTGGTTAATTAGTGTCTTGTGTGTGTGTGTATTATATATGTTGAAGTTTAAATTTGTTAAGACACGAGTTAGGTAATTTTGTTTGTTGATTAAACTATTTTATTATTATGTTCACAAGTATATCCTTATTTCATATTTAGTTGTTTAGCTCTTATTTAGCTCATGGATAAATTATTCTGGTATATAATAGTTTTCATTTGATTACTATTAATTTATCTGAGTGGTTAAATTATCACATTTAATGTTTTTTTATCAATTTTTTCTATGGTCTGTCTTATTGGAACTACAAATGAAGCTTATACATTATTTTTTTATTTTTCGATTATATAGTTTTAAAAGAGGGAATTAACATCATTTTTTTGTTATAATTAGCTTCAGTTTAAGTTCGCCCCCACTAAGATAAATTCCTGACTCCGTCACTGCATATGCTCCATTAATTTTTTATACATATATAAGATTGGATTTGGGACTGAAAAGAGATATGATAGCAGCACTCATTTTGTAAGCAATGACATGCATGCTTTTTCCATCAATCGACTATTTTCTTCTTCTATATTTTGTCCTGCTTTTTTCATAAGTCTACTTAAAACATGATATCACACCTCTTGATTTAATCAGAAACTTTATTTCTTGTCCTGATTGAACTCATGGTTTTCCATCTCTGAACATTCAGTAATCACCATTATATTTATGTGTGCATTTGTTTTCAATCAACTTTTTTTAGAGTTTTGATGAAAATTATTTGGTTTTTAAATTTATACCTAGCAAATAGGAACTTAATTTCTATTTTCTAACTGATTCTTTAATATATCCTCCCTTTTCCCAATTTTGGAACGAATGAAATAATTTTAGGTTGGCTAAGGATTTGTAGCCATTTTTTAAAAATAATTTTTTCGTATCATAAAAATATTTTTAACCAACTTTTACACAAAAAATGTCTGTTGACTGAAACACACAAAAAACAGTGTGTGTAATTGGCTATTTCTCTATTAAATACAATCATAAAGAAGAACAGAAAGAAAGATTTGAAGTTGAACTCTGATACACCCAGCATAAAATAAAATTGCTTCCGGGCATATACACTTATTTGGACATTATTATATGCATTTTAAATATACAGAAAAAAAAAATTTCCATCAAAGTGCATATGATCTCAAGCAAAAAGTTCATGGCAAGTTTAGGGCATTTTTTTGGGTGATTTTCAGAGGGATTTAATTTTTAAATTTTTTTTTTATAAGACTAGTTTTAGAGATTAAAACTCACTCTTGGATATAAGCTTAGATGAACCCTGCAAACCTGTGTTACTCTTGTGGTGTTACATGTTTATTTATTTATTTATTTATTTTAGAAAACAGTAGGCAAATGTTATCTAAATTTCATTTCAACCGAAGTTATAAAAGTCTAAATGGGGTAAAGGAACAAGGGAAGATGTGCATTCAAGAAAAGAGTCAACCTCCTTATATAGCTTATATTCAAGGGCGTTTGGATGTAGGTTTGAGCAGTTTTTTAGTTTACATAGATTGAGTTCCTCATACTCACATCAATTGAAAAAAGGTTGGTCACTTAATTGGAAGATGCAAAAACCTTTTTGAAGGAAATATAGTAATACCATAACTTTTCCAAAATCGTCAAAACACCACTTCTGTGAGCCAAACCCAAAAAAAAATAATGTTACTCACAGCCTTTTTTTGAGGCCCCGTTCCAATCATTAAGTGTTTTGAATTTGTTAAAAATAATATACATTATCATTCTAATGAGATAAATATTTTTATAAAAAAATTAAACATATATTTCAATAATGAACTGCATTGATGCATTTATAGAAAATGTAAAATTTATATCAAAACATATATATATCTCGTTAATGTGAATTTATGCTCCGGTGAATTTCGATCAACGCATATGAACTAGAATCAGGGTTGAAAAAAAAAAAACTATGTAACAACAATCAACCAAGAGAGCAGTATGATAGGCTTATTCATGGCTTCCATTGAATGTATATTTTTTTTTTGCTTGGTAAAAATCGAACCCCCGATCTCTCCTTGGGGGAGGGTGTGTCTTGACCACCCCGCTAAGGGGGTCTGCCACTGCATTGAATGTATATTGGTCCTTCCTCCAACCATTTCTAAAATTTCCCTTGGAAGTTACATTAATTGTAATATATAATAAGAAAATATTACAGTTAGACATTCATGCAACAAGATGATGACACCAATGTAGAAGGACCTATGCATCTGACCACCCTAAACAGCATGTACTCTTTTCTTTTTTTTGGCCATAGCATGCCCAGTCAAACACACACACACATCTTGTGCTGTATAGCTCGCTTGATAACAAGAAATGGTGAAGAGAGTGTTTCGAAGAAAAGCTAAAAATACTTGTGAGGGCTCTCTTATCCTTAGTTTCAACTTTCAACAAGTTTAGTTTTCTTTCCTTCTTCAGTTCAACTTTCAGTTTATTGGGTTGATTTCATCATTGTACATTTCTCCTCTATTATTAATACAAAAAACATTTATCAAGCAAAAAAAAAAAAAAAAATAGAACTCCATGAAAGTTCGCTTATATCTACATCGACCGCTCATTTTTTTCGAAAATCTATATAACCCCTTATATGTTTCCTGGTTAAGCAAAAAAACCATGAGTTAAACCATCAATTTAGAAAAACTATTCGTGAAATATTTCATTATTTAACGTCACCCTGCTCGCACAATTTCACTTAATCACTCTCTTCTTCCTCTCAAATGTCCTATTTTGGACCATTGGGATTTTGGGAGTTTTGAGGCTTCAACTGCTTTAAATCAGACATTTTGTGCATCTTCTTTTTGGTGCGCTTCGGAATTCTTTCATTCATTTTTCTGAAGTGTTGGTTTTTCTTGTTTTCACATCTCCTTCTTGTTATTTTAATTCCATTGTTGTAAACCAAATTTAAGGAATTTGTGCACTATTACTTGTAATCCAAAACTTTCATCTTCCATCTACAAGCAATTATGTTGGAAAATGTAAATGTTTATATATTATATGTATCTGTCAAATTTTTGTATGATTAATTTTAGCTAATTTTTCATAATAGGTCAATATCCTATGTAGCTTGAATATTAAGCCACTTTTCATGTATATTCAACAACAAAAAAGTTAAATCACACCAGATTTTCAAGTTGTTAACGACAGAGAGCAAATCAATATAAATCAAACAATCAAGAGGTTATATAGATGTTTGGAAAAAAGAGGGGTCCTTATAGATTTAAGCGAATTTTCAAAGGGCTATATGTGCTTTTTCCAAAAAAAATATTTGTGAGACGAGCAGGTGAAAATGACGAGGGTAAAAAAATAATTTAACTATATCTGGTTAAATTAAGCACACACCTCATTTTAAAGTGTTAATGGTAAGAGGCAGATTAATATAACTCAAACAATCAGTGGGTTATATAAATTTTAGGAAAAAAGTGAGATCAATATGGATATAAGCGATCTTTCAGGATGCTATGCACATTTTTTCCGTAACAAAAATAGAGACGCTCTTTGTGAATATATATACACATCCTGATATTATTAGGGACAACCTAAACCTTCTCTAAATGATATTTTTAAGCAAAACCAGTCACTTATTATCACACGATTATAATATAGACAGCCTTTTTGTTGACTAAAAAGGCTAATTAATCATGTCAGCAATACTAGAAAAAAAAAAACTGATACACATGAACCATTAAGCTCTGATGACTGATTGAACCAATAAGCCATCCTTGATATTTCTATGTCTCCATTTTGTTTGTAAGGTTTCATTTTTCTCAGCCCAATTATATCATATCACGGGTGATCTATGTGGTTCTCAATCACTTTTAAATCCCTACATTAAGTCATCCACTGTAATGCATAACAGAGTGCAATTCGATCAATTTGATCTGATTTTTTGCAAATCCAAATTAAACCAAATTATTATCACATATGACTAAAAAATTAAAGCGAACCAAAAATCCAAAACCGAATCGAACCGAATCGAAGTGTTAAAGATATATGTATCCAATTTCTTTTTTTTTTTTCCTTCCTACAAATTTGAGTTGGTTAGAGTGTTTTTTGGGGTTGTTGGTTTAATTTATAATTTTATATAAATATTTGAAATGCTATGATTGATGATATAAATTAGTGTATTATTTTTTATAAATATTAATGATATAAAAACAATATGGTTTTAATATAAAAAGAATAATATAAAGGAAAATTTATTATGAATACAAAAACCAGCTGGAGACATATAAGTAACTCATTTTCGGTTCATATCATCAACGTAAGTAATATTTATTGACTTGTGCATGATATGTCTTCACAAAAGACACCTCCTTCTCCTTTCCTTCCTGGGCCCCATTTGACAACAAATAAAAAAGTAACTTTTAGTCTTTTTATAAGTTAAAGTTCAGTATCAAATAAATCAATTTAAATATATCATCATTACTATATTTTTTCTCTAAACTGTATATCAAAATCTATGTTTCATAAAGCAGTCATCATCATTACACCCTCAAAATGTGTGCATAAAGCATTAAAAACTAAAAACTGTTTTTTAAACTGTGTTTTCAAATACACCCCGAGGAAGACAAGACTTTTGAGAACTAAAAAAATGATTAGACGAATGACTGTCAAGTGTGTTTCAATCTTTCCTATCCCAAATATAAAAGATGTACCTTGTTTGTGATGGAGAATTAACAAAAAATAGAGATGAATATTAGAGAATAACCCTTATTCGTTGTTTGTTTTCCCTTAATAAACTTTTATAGCTATATCTGGATAAGTTAGAATAAAACCTAATAATTATTTTAAAAAAATGTTAGAATAGTTTATCAGAGCTTATCTCTGCTAGGGAATTAAAATATTATATATATTTTTAAATTATTTCACATAACAGTCTCACACACAAATTTTAAAAACTGTCACATCCATCAAATCAATCAGATCTCTCATACTCATTCAAGAGTATAGTTATCATTTAAATTAAAAAGTCATTTTTAATCTTATTTATCTAAGGTGAATTAAACAACAAAAATGTCATTTTTTATTTTTCCAATGAGGATAACAAAAAAAACAATTAAACAAAAATTTATTTATTTACCATGGAGTTGTTTTCTATCCTGATATAACTATCAATACGTGAAAAAAAAAATCCAAATATAACTATAACAATAAATTACATCCCAGACCTTTTAAAGGAAAAAAAAAATCCCCAAATGACACTATACGTGAAAAACCAGATGAAGATATACAGTGGCCTACAAATTCCACCTTTAAAAATGAAATAAAATAAGATAAAAATAAAATAAAAAGAGAAGGTTGTCTGATAGTCGTCTGTAGAACATGATTTCTGAAAATCACACAAAAGACCAACTTTATTTCGCCGAAAAATCAGACTGACGTGTCTGGCTCTGATTAGCCTATCGTCCTCTCCCACCGACACTTGACAACTTGACCCATCCGTCCGTACATTCCCTGCACCCCCGGGCCTTATCACCGTCGGATCCGTGGGGTGGTCCCAAACGAGCCGACTTTGCTGTACCATTTTTAGTGAGGGATGGGAGGGGTCACTCGCTGTCTGACCTTGATTTGGGATGTAATTACATCTGTACCCAGTTTCCAGTTTTTTAAAGCTTGTACTTCTCTCTCTGTTTTATGGTTTCTTCAGATGGGATTTGATGAGACTCAAAAGGGTTGTGATGGTGACTCTGTTTCTGAAGAGTCCGGATTCAATCTCTTATGTTAATAAATTATACAGTTTATTAATTAAATTATATAATATTTGAATTTTACGGTTACATATTTTATTCGTTTATTGGATACTGATGATACTTAAAAATCTATATTTTATTCAATAGGTGATTAGATTTAATAGAAGAGTGGAATATGTATCTAACAATTTATTGTGCAGTTCAATTTATAGGTTGTGTAGTTCGATTAATAGGTTGTGTAATTCGATTGATAAGTTATGCAGTTCAATACTGACATGATTAATCGAAGCTAAACCTGATTGAATTCGGACCCTGCTTTTGTTTTTTTTTTTCCTTTACTTTTTGGTTTCCAATTGTTTAAAAAGCACTTATCCATACCTTTCATCTTGTAATCCCGTCTACATCCTTAAAGTGTCCTTTATCCGCTTATACACTGTGATAGCATTAACTACTAGATCATTGTATATGAAAATTAATTATTTTTATATGTTTTTAAAAATAATACACTGATATATCTCATTGTATATTTCATTTTTTTCTAACAATGTATTTTAGAAAAGAAAAATAATGAGGGCTATGGATAAGATTGCAGCACACAAATCGGGACGTATCATTTTCCTTATTTTAGTTCAACCCCTTGTTTTGTTAGAAATCAGATCTAGTCAGTCAACAACCCCTTGTTTTGTTAGAAATCAGATCTAGTCAGTCAGTTTTGTGTAGCTCTGTCTATAATCTAGAGACGGTCCCCCAACCGCCTATAACACTCCACAAGTGGTAGAGTGTATTACTATACTGGTACAATATATACTTCCCTAGTTATACAATTCTGATTTTAGAAAAAATATGTACTAATTAATTTAGGTTATATACTTCATTTTTTATAATAATGTGCTTAATTAGGCAAATATACGTACTTTAAGAAAATATCAAAACAAGCTGCAGATGGGGCTGAATGTGCTATTACACCTAAAGTACTAAAAAAAAATTAAAAATTTTAAAACATGAGACCCCCTTATATTCATGGAGTTCACATAAAGGAGTTTTTTCCATCCTCTCTTCTGTGAATAATTCAATGTTGTGAACAGCAAAAAAAAATTAAACAAGAATATAACGGTGGATAAGTGCAGCATGGATTGTGCTTTGATTATCAAAAATATAATAAACTAGTGGGTAGATATGCAATCCAAAATGAACTCATAAGACTTTAACTGGAAAACAAGATGGAAAAACACCATGTAATCTATCAAATTATAACATTACCATTTTAAGTGAATAATTATAAGGTCATTAATAATTATTAGGACAATCTTTCATAGATTCCATGTTGAATACTACCATATCAAATTGATTTTGTTACAATTCTGGTAATCTCACAAGCATGAAGTGTTGTATATCTGTGAATGCTAAAAGATTGTTCAAGGCTACAACTCAGTTTCAGGAATAGATACATGTCAGTGATCTCTTGCAATCAATCAGAAGAAGACCAAAGTGAAGCAATTGTTAGATGTCCATGCCATACATGGAAGTGAATCAATCATGTAGTCCAAAACATAAATGAGCTGTTGATGAAGTATATAAACAGGAAAATGAGGAGGCTGTTTATCATGCATTGAATGAACTTCATCCAGAGATTGCTGCATTACTTGGAAAGAATATGTTAGGGGCTGTAAACATAAAATTCACTAAAGCTTATTTGTCATGCATAGGCTAGTATCATTGAAGTATTTATGTTACATGCATATGTAGCATGCACATATAAAGGATCTTGGAGATGCATACAGGTAGCCAGCTATTCGTATTCCCTTTTTCGGCATCTTCAGATTGAGACGGTGGTCACCTTTTGTAATAAATGAGCTTGATTAATCAAAATTTGATGCTTAGATATCTAAAGGATCTAAGAGATTCATACAGGTACTCAGCTATTCGTGTTCCCTTCCCTGGTATCTTAAGATTTGAGTCACCATCTTTTGTAATTGTTGAACTTGATTAATACAGTTTTGATACTTATTCTAAAGAATCTGGGAGATGCATATGGGTAGTCAGCTAAATGTTTCCCTTCTTTGGTATCTTCAGATTGTTGAGGTCACATTTATTGTAATTGTTGAACTTGATTGATACAAATTTGATAATTAGATATCTAAAGGGATCTAGGAGATGTCTATGGGTAGTAAGCTATTCACATTCCCTTCTTCAGTATCTTCATATTGATATGGTCATCACCTTTTGTAATTGTTGAGTTTGATTAATATAATTTTGACACAATGACACCTAGATGCATTTACTTTAAAAAAAAAAATGAAGAATCAAACATTCATGTAAATCATTTACCTTGCTAGGGGATCGGTTCATAACAATTAACAGCTAACCAAAAAATAGATGACATTGAATACTTGTAGCAAGTGAAAAAAAGATTGATGACAGAAAAATCAAGAAATGACAGAGCAATATCAATAATTTGATTATCAGGCCATGTCAAAATTGAAAAAAAAAACAATCTATAAAGCTCAATTCATGATTCATTTAGAAGCCGATTTACGCTCAGATTAAGCAGACCAAAAATTAACTTCAATGCTAAGAAGCTAAGCCACATATATCTCACTGTAATTAAGATTTAACATGGGTATTTCGTATTCCTTTGTACAAGAAATCTGGCAACGTACTGTTGTTGTTACAAAGAGACATAAAAATGAACATAACATGGTGCAGCAGAATAGCACATCACCTCGCAAAAAAGATCCCCCCTTTTGAGATGCTTAATTAACTTGATACCCTCTTATTAGAGCATTCGGTGCAGCTAAAGCAACCTTTAGATTTGCATTTGATGCAAGGTTTGGAAGAGATTGGGTTTTGGCCATCTCCCAATGATTGAGAGAGATCATCCAATAGGCTGAACCCAAATGGCCCGCCATTTCTTACAAGTCCAGTTCCTTTGCAATTTGAACATGCTATCATCCTCAAATCGCCACACCTCCTGCACATGCCTAAATTTCTGCAATGGAAAGAGAATTTTAATACAAATATGATTAATAAAGCATATGATGCCTGCGAATAAGCTATGAAGCAAAGACGAATATCCTACATAAATATACTTATGAATTGTGTACAAAGAACATAATTGTGGACAGACTCGGACCAACAAACGCAAGGCATTCCTCCAACATCCGGCAATAAAGATGAAAGAATACATAGTCATGAGTGCATAACTATCATCTATAGTCTTGGCGCTGACTTACCCATCTGTTTATTGACGATTATTTGAAAGAATTTTCCGTTGGACCAGGGTAAACAGGTGAAGATAGCCTTCCCAGCTCGACCGTAAGGTCAGCCACGGGAGGTCTCTCCGATATCAAAAAAAAAAACTATCATTCTGTAGTATGATATGATGATCATATAACTACATTTCTGCCTAACCAACCAAGCACATGTGGAAACATACATAGGGAGGTGCACATGACAAAAAGATCTATCAATTTAATGTGCAATCTAAATATTGATGTAATGATGTTATATTACCGCTTAGCTTATTAAGTATTAATTGCAGTTCATCATTACAATTATTGAACATTCCAACCAGTAGAAAGGTTCTTTAAACTTTCAAACTGAACACGAAACATTTCACTTAAAATAGCCACTGGATTATAATTTTTAAAGTAGCCATCATACTCGCGTGTGCATGGTCTAGCTCAGACACACAAACAACACCTGCATCACAAGGAGAAAAACAAACAAACAAACAACAATAACAACAAAAAGATAAACTAAAGAAAGGTTTATTTGCAGAAATTACTGCATGATGATAAGATAAAAAGAAGGCTATGCCAAATATCTTATGCCAATATTAAGCAACTACAAACAGCAATTCCCTGCACAAAATAATTACAATATACATCTTACCATTTTACATTGATTCATTGGTTGGACTGAAATGCAAGCACAGTGTTTGAGAAATAATTGCATTAAGACGAGGATGTTCATGATTCACCGGACTATAGATTCCAGTTTGATAAGATATAGTCTTAATTCAGAGAAGATATCTCCTAGTTAATAAAAATACATATACTCTGACTGACATCAGCATAAGAAATGGGCTGCAAGATTAAGTGTTAGCTTTATTAAGGAAAAAATACAAGTGCAACTATGTTTATGAAAGCATGACAACTCTCTAATGGACTTGTGTTTGAATCAATGAAAGCACAATGTCTCTTTAATGGACTGGTGTACAATTATGCATACGAAATCACAAATGAGCCTCTTTAAGTTTTCAAAAATGATATCCTGGACTAGTGTACAATTATGCATACGAAATCACAAATGAGCCTCTTAAGTTTTCAAAAACGATATCTTGCACGTCTTTGCAGCAAGAAAATGGACTCATGTTGGTCTCAACAGAGAAACATTTTCTAGAGTCATACCACCACAGTTTCATAAAGAGGATATGGGTGGCAGAAACAAATCTAACACCCTCTATGAACAACAGGATTTATTGTAATAATCTAATGTTAATCAAAGATGACTCAAAAAGAACTTGTGCGTGTGCCACGTTTACCCATTCAAAATTTAAAGATGGTTTAACAAAAAAATTCCAAGCACTAGGGCATTCCCAATTATGAAGATCAGAGTGCAAAATATGATGAACACTATTATACATTTGAAGTCACATCTGCCACATCTGATGATACATATTGCATTGATACACTATATGTACCACTCCTCCATACATGTTCCTCATATTGAAAAACCTCGACTGGAGCAACAAAACCCACACACATAAATCTGTCCTGTCAAGTTTTTGTTATGATTCCTATTTTGATATTAAACTTGAATTTAAGGCATATGATCAACATTATCCATGTGATTCATACATATTGACAGACAATCACTCATAGATCTTCCATATCACAAACCTACTACCACAGTGGCTTCTACTTGTATAAATAATCATAATAGAGAGCACCAAGGTTATTGGAATTATAGTTTTAAGATGGGAGTATGTAATTATATTTCAGCATAAGCATGTGGGTGTTGATCTCTGGTCAAGGTTCAAAAGGGTTATATTTGAAACTGACTCTTCAACTGTCAAACAGTGGATCTCTGGTAAAGGCTACATCCCATGAAATACAAAAAGGCTTTTCTTCCATACAATTGACTTGCTCTAGAATCTAGACCGGTGGAAGGTTTTGCATGTTTACAGAGAGGAAAACAGCCCAGCGGACAACATGGCAGCCAAACAATCTAGATTAGGAAGCACTCATATCAACCAACACCAGGTTTGGTCCGCACTGCTGGAGGCCAGTCAAAAAGAGAAACAGGGGACTCTTCATAGTGGCTGCCAACTCCGGGAGCAAACATGATTATATCCGCTCTGTTTATTTGTAAGTTATATTCAGCTCATTTATAGCATGTAGAAGCAAAACCAATTATAATTCATCTTCATTATGAATTCCTTGTGCTGTCGGGCATGATGCAGGCTAATCCTGGGAGTTAGCCTTCCAATTGTCTCAGTACACAATCTCTGATGATTTCTGAACTAAATTTTCTGGTGCTTACATTCTTATTAATGTTTTCTCACGCACCAGGATAAATATTATTTTTTCAACACCAGCCTTTTCTCTGGAATCTAGCATAAATAAACATGTCAAAAAGAGTGGTTTTTTTTTTTTTTTGAACTGAGATAGATTATATATAAGCTGGAATTGTTTACGTCAAAAAGAGTGTTTTCTAGAGAATTACATAGCACATAGCAGATGAATAAAAATTGTCATCCACAATTCCACAATCAATCATGCCCATGCTGTTCTAAAAAGCTTCCCCACAAAGCTTCATATAGACCGCAAACCGAGCTTTGCTTATCCAATGAGCACCATCCACCTCCACAATAGAGAACCGGGCTAAAATCTCAGCACTGACAATGTACAGGGGTTGGGGGAAACTTTTTTTTTTTTAACAAAAACGCTACCTATAGAAAACACTTTTCTCAATCAATATCAAAATATAACCCACACAGTGTTGTCTCTTTGGTTAGAGTCATGATTTGCTCAAATGCAGGTCTCACGTTCAAATCCTCCCAGGATTACCTGACGCACATGGTTTGCTGGTTATTATGTGCATCAAGGGTTTCCTAACTAATCTTGGGTTCCATAAGAAAAATCAAAATATTAATTTTGCTTGTAAAATAATTTCAAGTATATGTAAACCTCTAGTAATTAGACTTAAGACCTGCCCACATAATCTCTCCCCCCTCTCCCCCCCCAACACAATGCACTGGTTAAGCATCCTTAAAACATGACATCATTCAAGCAAACACACTCAAACTTATCCTATACAATGTAATTCAGAGAGCCACAAAGGACGTATTTTGGCTTAATATCAATCGATCCACAAAACCTTCGAATAACTTATCCACAGAAGAAGAAATGAAACAATGATAGCTAAAAATGACACCCATTTCAACAGGGTCAATGAATTAACAAAAAACAGCAATAAAACAGTGACACCCAAAATGAACAAAACCCATTCTTTACACAACAGGAAGAACAATTTAATGGCAAGATTGAGCAAATTTAAAGTGTGGGTAGGGGCAAAACGGGAAGAGGAAGGAGAAAGGGAAGACCTTCTCTGGGAAGAAGAGATAAAGGAGTCGATTTTTGGGGCGGCGACGGTGGCGCAGAAGAGGAGGGCACCGACTCCCAATCCGGCTATCTCACTCAACGTTATGTTCTCCATCTCTAATTCTCTCTCTGTCTCTCTCTGCGCGCGCGCGCGCGCGTGTGATCAGTGATGTTATCCTGAATGGGAAGAAGAGGTGGACGAAGACACCATCACGACGGCATGAAGAGGAGGAGACTACATTGGATGGACGGATAGGATGAAGGTTCAGTGAGTGCGAATAACACTTTTTGATCCATCTAAACCCCCCTCTAATAAAATTATGTCTGTCCCAACAGATTTCAGATTTTCAAAGAACCCAAATCGTCCCGTCCCGTTCCATCCCGTCCCATTTAGAAATGAACAAATTAAAAAATCCAAATTTTTTAAATTATTTTTACATTTTCTTATATTATGAACTAGAAAATTATTTTTACTCAATATGTTATAGGTAAAATGATTTAAAAAATCCCCCAAAAGATAAAAATATCAAAATCAGTCACTTATTAAAATTATACCTAAAAGCGTCTCATTTTACAATTTTAAAAACACAAAAGACTAATCTATCCTTATGTAATTAGATCTTTAATACATTCTATATCTCTTAACTTTGTTAAAATATTTCACCATCTTAATTTTATTAATATATTTCATACATTTTCATGTAGATCAAATTTTTTTTATTATAAATTATTTGTGATTATGTAGATTTTGTGAAATATGTATCAATATAATTTGAGTTTTTTATGATAAACTCCATTAAATGTTAATGTTTTTTTTTTAAAAAAATGGATATGTACTAATGATATTATAAAAATAAGTAGAAGCCAAAATCTGTCACACCTTAGGATCCTTAAAGGGCCATACCGCCTCGGCCCATGACACGAGGCCATAAACACACCACCATCTCAGGTCGGGCCAATAAACAGTCTGGTCGGGAGTTAATATATTTCATACATTTTCATGTAGATCAAATTTTTTTTATTATAAATTATTTGTGATTATGTAGATTTTGTGAAATATGTATCAATATAATTTGAGTTTTTTATGATAAACTCCATTAAATGTTAATGTTTTTTTTTTAAAAAAATGGATATGTACTAATGATATTATAAAAATAAGTAGAAGCCAAAATCTGTCACACCTTAGGATCCGTTTAAAGGGCCATACCGCCTCGGCCCATGACACGAGGCCATAAACACACCACCATCTCAAGTCGGGCCAATAAACAGTCTGGTCGGACTCCCGACCAGACTCGGGTGAATGGGGGCATAGCTCTTGTCCGACTTGAATCAAAAGTACGGAGTCTGCATCAGTGAGATATTAGAAATCCCAGATAATATTCCCTTACATAGTGGCTGTAATAAACTGTCAAAAGATGGTTACAAGGCATTGACCCCAAGATCCTATGTGTCAACCGATCCAAGAGTCACGTGGAAGATGCCATCCCACGATATGCTCACACCTCCATGGTAATAAGCATACACCTCCCACTATAAATAGGAGGGTATCCCCTTCATCAAGGGGGATGGAGACTTCTTCTTCTTCCCCAAAAAAAAGAACCCTAGACCTAAGCTTCAAATCCCATTTTAATGGAGATTAGACTTCATCGCCGAAGGTTCTCGCCCAAAAAGAATTACGTGTGGCTTGATCCCTCCAAAAGGGTACGTAGGCAGTCTGATTTGCATCAGGTTCAGTCCAAACAAACATCCACCAAATCGATCCTCCGTCGTTGCCTCTTCCACCGTCGTCGTCTCTTCGCGGATCCACCCAAACCAAGCCCGGACCATCCTTGAGTCCGGCCCACAAAGGAGGAGGACATTTTTACCTCCCACAAATTGGCACCGTTTGTGGGACGCGAGACAAAAGGCCGTTTCCCTAAACAAGATCTGGAATAGATGATGAAGATGAGGAGCGGCATCGATGGATCTAGCTTGAAAAACGAGGTGATGCTGGGGGCAACACCTCCTTCCATATCTCTAGTCACGAATCCCGAACAAATCCAGAAGAAGAAGCGTCGAGGAGAAGCGAGGCGAGTCCGTGCAGCAGAGCTCAAGAAGGCCACCACAAGGTCCTTGACGAAGAAGAGAAGTCACCTTGGAGGATGAAGGGCGACAAGTCGGCAGAGATCACCTCGGCTTCCTCTTCTTCCACTTCCATGAATGGAAATCTCGGAGTATGAATGGCGGCAAGTCGGCAAAGATCACCTCGGCTTCCTCTTCCATTACCAGAAACCTCAGAGGATGAACGGCGGCAAGTCAGCGGAGGTCACCTTGACTTCCTCTTCTTCCTCTTCCATTACCAGAAACCTCGGAGGATGAATGGTGGCAAGTCAGCGGAGATCACCTCGGCTTCCTCTTCTTCCTCTTCCATTAACAAAAACCTCGGAGGATAAATGGCGGCAAGTCGGCGGAGGTCACCTCGGCTTCCTTTTCTTCCACTTTCCACGAACGGAAACCTCGGAGAACGAACAGCAAGTCGTGGAAATCACCTCGGCTTCCTCTTCTTCCTCTTCCACGAACGGAAACCTCGGAGAATCAACGGGCCATATATTCAGGTCTTCTCAACGGGCCATATATTCAGGTCTTCTCAAAGGGCCACCCCTTCAGGTCTTCTCAACGGACCATCTCTTCAGGTTTTCTCAATGGACCATCTCTTCGGGTCTTCTCAACGGGTCATATATTCAGGTCTTCTCAACGGGCCACCCCTCAGGTTTTCTCAATGGGCCATTCAGATCTTCTCAACAGGTCACCCCCTTCAGGTCTTCTGAACGGATCATCCCTTCAAGCGTTCTCAATGGGAGGGACACCTTAAGCCGCACCCATTTGTTATGGACTCGAGGTCGCGCATACTAATAAGCCGTACTCGTCCATCTCAGAATAAGAGGTGCGCACCCCAAAAAGACACACCCATCTGTTATGGACTCAAGGTCGCGCATACAAATAAGCCATACTCGTCCATCTTGGAATAAGAGGTGCGCACTCCAAAAAGCCGCACCCATCTGTTATGGACTCGAGGTCGCGCATACAAATAAGCCGTACTCGTCCATCTTGGAATAAGAGGTGCTCACCCCATAAGCCGCACCCATCTGTTATGGACTCGAGGTCGCGCATACAAATAAGCCGTACTCATCCATCTTGGAATAAGAGATGTGCACCCCAAAAATCGCACCCATCTGTTATGGACTCGATGTCGCGCATACAAATAAGCCGTACTCGTCCATCCCAGAATAAGAGGTGTGCACCAAAAGCCGCAACCATCTGTTATGGACTCGAGGTCGCACATACAAATAAGTCGTACTTGTCCATCTCAGAATAAGAGGTGACGCACACCTAGCCGCAACGGCAACCAAGACGCACTCCAATGGGACGGGGCATGGATGAGGTCGCAAGGAGTTAAAACTCCGCCTGCCAAATGAATTGCACCTTGTCACCAATCAGATCAAGGGTCGCGCGGAGCTCCACTCTATTCACTTATCGTGTAGCACTCGTGTTGCCCGGACTAAGGGTCACGCACTAGCCGCAACGGCAACCAAGACGCACTCCAATGGGACGGGGCACGGATGAGGTCGCGAGGAGTTAAAACTCCGCCTGCTAAGTGAATTGCACCTTGTCACCGATCAGGTCAAGGGTCGCGAGGAGCTCCACTCTATTTATCGGATAGCACTCGAGTCGCCCCGGACTAAGGGTTGCGCACTAGCCGCAACGGCAACCAAGACGCACTCCGATGGGACGGGGCACGGATGAGGTTGCGAGGAGTTAAAACTCCGCCCGATAAATGAATTGCACCTTGTCACCGATCAGGTCAAGGGTCGCGCGGAGCTCCACTCTATTCACTTATCGGGTAGCACTCGTGTCACCGTGCACTAAGGGTCGCGCACTAGCCGCAACGGCACAATTAAGACGCTCTCCAACGGAACTAGGCATGGATGAGGTCGCGAATACAAATAAGTCGTATTCATCTAAATCAAATTGGAGGCAGAGCAGGTCTTTCTGAGCAGTTCACCTTTTCAGGTCTACCCTGCCGTTCACCTTTTCAGATCTTCCTTGGCAGTTCACCTTTTTAGGTTTACCCTGCCGTTCACCTTTCAGATCTTCCATGGAAGTTCACCTTCACCTTTTCAGGTCTACCATGTTGTTCACCTTTTCAGGTCTTCCTTGGCAGTTTATCTTTTTGGGTCTACCCTGCCGTTCACCTTTCAGGTCTTCATTGGCAGTTCACCTTTTCAGGTCTACCCTGCCGTTCACCTTTTCAGGTCTTCCATGGAAGTTCATATTTTTAGGTCTACCCGGCCGTTCACCTTTTCAGGTCTTCCTTGGCAGTTCACCTTTTCAGGTCTACCCTGCCGTTCACCTTTCAGGTCTTCCTTGGCAGTTCACCTTTTCAGGTTTACCATGCCGTTCACCTTTTCAGGTCTTCCTTGGCAGTTCACCTTTTCAGGTCTACCCTACCGTTCACCTTTCAGGTCTTCCTTGGCAGTTCATCTTTTCAGGTCTTCCTTGCCGTTCACTTTTTCAGGTCTCCTTTGGCAGTTCACCTTTTCAGGTCTACCCTGCCGTTCACCTTTCAAGTCTTCCTTTGCAGTTCACTTTTTCGGGTCTACCCTTCCATTCACCTTTTCATGTCTTCCATGGCAGTTCACCTTTTCAGGTCTACCCTGCCATTCACCTTTCAGGTCTTCCTTGACAATTTACCTTTTCAGGTTTACCGTGCCGTTCACCTTTTCACGTCTTCCTTTGCAATTCACCTTTTCAGGTCTACCCTGTTCACCTTTCAGGTCTTCCTTGGCAGTTCACCTTTTCAGGTCTACCCTGCCGTTCACCTTTTCAGGTCTTCCTTGGCAGTTCACCTTTTCAGGTCTACCATGCCGTTCACCTTTTCAGGTCTTCCTTGGCAGTTCACCTTTTCAGGTCTACCTTACCGTTCACCTTTCAGGTCTTCCTTGGCAGTTCACCTTTTTAGGTCTACCATGCCGTTCACCTTTTCAGGTCTTCCTTGGCAGTTCACCTTTTGAGGTCTACCCTGCCGTTCACCTTTCATGTCTTCCTTGGCAGTTCACCTTTTCAGGTCTACCTTGCCGTTCACCTTTTCAGGTCTTCCTTGGCAGTTCACCTTTTTCGGTCTATCCTGCCATTCACCTTTTCAGGTCTTCTGTGGAGTTCACATTTTCAGGTCTACTCTGCCGTCCACCTTTTCAGGTCTTCCTTGGCAGTTCACCTTTTCAGGTCTACCCTGCCGTTCACCTTTCAGGTTTTCCTTGGCAGTTCACCTTTTCAGGTCTACCCTGCCGTTCACCTTTCAGGTCTTCCTTGGCAGTTCATCTTTTCAGGTCTACCCTGCCATTCACCTTTCAAGTATTCCCTGCAGGTCACATTATCAGGTCTTCCATGCAGGTCACCTTTTCAGGTTTTACCTGCAGGTTACTTTTTCAGGTCTTCCCTGCAAGTCACCTTTTCTAGTCTTCCCTGTAAATCAGGTTTTACAGGTTAAAATTAGAAAGAAATAGAAAAACGTCGTCTCGATAAAAGTCAGATGAGAATTTAGTATGCGAGGTCCCAATGTTTGGTCTTCTGCTCTCCCGATCCCCGACAAACCAAGAGTGTGAAGATTTGGTCTAATCATTAAGAGAACTTCCCTTAAGTCTATTTCTTCTGCTCTCCCGGTCCCAAAAAGACCAAAAGAGGGAGCATTTGTAGAAGTCAAAATCTGTCACACCTTAGGATCCGTTTAAAGGACCATACCGCCTCGACCCATGACACGAGGCCATAAACACACCACCATCTCAGGTCGAGCCAAGAAACAATCTGGTCGAACTCCCGACCAGACCCGGGTGAATGGGGGCATAATGTCCGACTTGAATAAAAAACACGGAGTCTGCATCAGCGAGATATTAGAAATACCAGGAAATATTCCCTTACATAGTGGCTGTAATAAACTGTCAGAAGGTGGTTACAAGGCATTGACCCCAAGATCCTATGTGTCGACTGATCCAAGAGTCACGTGGAAGATGCCATCCCACGATATGCTCACACCTCCATGGTAATAACCTCCATGGTAATAAGCATACCCCCTCCCACTATAAATAGGAGGGTATCCCCTTCATCAAGGGGAATGGAGACTTCTTCTTCTTCCCCAAAAAAGAGAACCCTAGACCTAAGCTTCAAATCCCCTTTTAATGGAGATTGGACTTCATCGCCGGAGGTTCTCGCAAAAAAGGAACTACGTGTGACTTGATCCCTCAAAAAGGGTACGTAGGCAGTCTGATTTACATCAGGTTTAGTCCAAACAAACATCCACCAAATCGATCCTCTATCATTGCCTCTTCCACCGTCGTCGTCTCTTTGCTGATCCACCCAAACCAAGCCTAGACTGTCCTTGAGTCCGGCCCACAAAGAAGGAGGACATTTTCACCTCCCACACATTCTATATCTCTTAACTTTGTTAAAATATTTCACCCTCTTAATTTTATTAATATATTTCACACATTTTCATGTAGATCAAATTTTTTTTTATTATAAATTCTTTGTAATTAGGTAGATTTTGTTAAATATGTATCAATATAATTTGAGTTTTTTATGATAAACTCTATTAAATGTTGATGTTTTTTTTTAAAATGGATATGTACTAATGATATTATAAAAATAAGTAAATAGCCAAAAAATAAAAAATGTAAAGATTTAGAATATTAAAATATCATATGCTGCATTGGGGCACAACACAGATTTAAATTACATATTATGATTATACACAATGAAAAATAATAAGCAATATCATGTAAGATATATATAAGAAACACACAGTATAATATATAATAACAAATCTCTAAGAGGAATAATTTTCATCATTTATAGAGAGATTGTTGTTTTGTAGGAAAAATAGTTTTTTAATGTGGAATAAAGAGGGATATTAAATATTTAATTACATAAGGGTAGATTAGTCTTTTATGTTTTTAAAATTGTGAAATGAGACTTTTTTAGGTATAATTTTAAAAAATGACTAATTTGAGTATTTCAAACTCTTAGAAAATTTTTTTGGTCATTTTCCTTATGTTATATAATATTATTTAAAGTGTGCTTAAATATTTTATCAATTATAATAATAATATATGATAGATTAGTTTAATTTATCTATCGTATCATTATGAATGATATAAGTGATTTAAATGAGGTACATTGGAGCGGGACAGGTTTTGTATTTGAATCTCAAACCCGTCTCATATCTTCATCAGGTTAAAACGGATCGGGTTCAGGTTTGACATTTATGTGACCAAACCCCTTCCAATAGATCAGGTCGGGGCGGATTTCCCGTTTATCCCGTTCCATTGTCATCCCTCAACAACCCAAAAGCTGATGGGGACAGATATTCCCACCACTCCTTTATTGATACCCACTACATTTAATTACCAAAAGGCCCCTCTATTTTTCAAGTTTTGTTGCCATTAAACCCACCACCGCTTATTTGTATGACACGTGGGAACCACCTCTGTTTTTTTACATCCTTTGCTCTAGCTGAAACTACTCATGTTGTTCAACATCAAAATGACATCTCCTTTGCACAAGCTTCAATGAGATTAATGTTGAGGTTATCAATCTCACCATCCTTTATAGCTTCTCTTCAAGTAGAATAGAAGAAACCCATATCATTTTACAACTCAGATCACTTTCTTTTTTTTGAAGAAAAGGTTAGCATTCGCCCTTGTATTAGATAGAAGAGGGAATGCCCAGGCAAGGGTTACAAAAACTCAGATTACTTTCTATTCAATTTTTTTAAAAAAATGAGCGTTGTTATATGAAGTTTTATGAACAATCTCATATACTTTGTTAACCTTCTACCGAGGTATATATGTCCCTACCTTTTTATATATATATATATATATATATTAAAATGAATTCAATAAATTCGACATGAAGCGATATACACTTTGTTTTAACATAAAACTTTGTACTACGGATCTCCCTCGTTAAGACGTGAACCTCTGTGTTGCTTGGTTTTGTCAATGAGGGACTTGGTTTTATGGTTTGTTCAACTTAGGCCATGTCGGTTAAACCCAAAATTTTCAAATGGTGAGTTTCGCTTTGTTCAACACATCTTTAGTCGAGAGTTATGTTCCCCATTCGACTACGTCCCTGTTGATTCAATCGTCAATCGAGAAATTCCCTAGTTCGAATACTGCTGAATTCGACACACCTATAGTCGACTAGTTACCTACTCGTACGACTCTGGTGAAACTGAATTGAGAATTTTTTATCGACACTATGCATGTCAAATTGAGTCCCATCTGCTATTTTTTTTAGTGATTTTTTTCTTCTTCCGGTGTAACTATTGCAAGTAATGGATGACATCTCGAATTTTCCATTGCACTGCAATGCTATTAAAACCCTAACTTTTCATATCAAACCTCTAACTTTCAACAATAAGAATAAGATCAATAATATGCCCAACAGATCACCAATAACAATTAATTTAAAATAAAAATAAAATATACATATTAATTTGTCTTTCACTGTCAGGGCATCACAAGAAATAAATGAACGATGGATTTTAAAAATAACAAGGAGGGCATCAATCGACGTCGCGATGGCAGCAATGGAGCTAGACAGGAGAATGAGAGGAAGAAAGCAGAGAGAAAAGAGTGAAATGTTAAAAAAAACTGTGGGTTGTAGGATTCGTGTCTCTAATGAGGAATATTTATAGGGTAGCAGATTAAGTATTCGTGGGTAAAGTTTTACAGAAAAAATTTGCACCATGGTGTAGCCCTGTAGCTTCCGTTTAGAACAGGAATAGAACTTATTTTTTAATATACATTTATTCTGGTATAAATGAGGATAAGTGATTTTGTGTTTGGTTGTATTTTAAATTATTCTCGTTGGTAAATGTAAAAATAAATTTTTTGTTGTTTGGATAAAATGTGAATAAAGTATAAATAATGATTTATAAAAGGTGAAAAAATAATAATAGTTGATTTGATAGGTGATTTATAGAATTTGGTGACAGTTGACTTGACAGTGGGCCCACATATTCTTTGGGTAGAATAACCTAAGATAATTTTAATTCTAGGGGTTGGTTGGAATCCATATATCACTTTATACCAGTTTATTCTGACATACTTTATCCCTACCTATTCTATGTTTCCAAACACCCAAAATCGTTTATGCCCCTTTATACCAGGTTATCCGAGATGTTATTCCCGTTCCAAACGGGGGCTAAGGGGAGGATTACGTGTCCCGACATTAGCTATAACATATTTAAAAATAGTGAAAAATCCAAATAACCCTAAGTAAAATTGTTCGAATCCATATAACCTCTTCACTGTTCTAAAAGTCCATATAGCCCCTCTTGAAAACACCTATGTAAATCATCCCTAAGTTAAATTCTGTTGACAGATGAGAAATATTCGCACCAAGAATATCCTGTTTGGTTAATCATGACAGAAAACATAGTATACCATTAAAAATGCTGAAAACCCTCTATAAATGATAATTTTACCCCTCCGAATATAGTATAATATTCGAAAGGGTAAAATTGTCATTCGAAAGGGTAAAATTGTCATTTACAGAAGATTTCACGCATTTAAAAAAAAAAAACATGTGTGATTTAAATTTTGGTTGATAAAAAAATGACTGAAATCAAGTGAAATTTCTCTATGGGTTACAATCTTTACGAAAGGGTCAAAACTGAGGGTAAGCCTGTTAATCGGACGGATACGGATAGGATATGTTAATATCAATATCCTAACTTTCGGATTCAGATACGGATATTAATTTTTGGATTCGGATCCTTTCGGATACGGATATTTTTCAGATAATTGACATATTTGAATATTAACATTAATTTGGATAATCAAGTGATATTTTAGAGAGACGTTAAAATTAAAATTGAGATTTTAAGGCTTACCATTTCTTTGAGATATCATACATTCAAAATTTAATAATATTATAATATATTATCATTGTGATTAATCATACAAGATAACAATATGGGCAATATATAATACATATATATATATTTTTATAATATATGTCGGATACGGATATTTTTCAGATCGGATAGACTGATATCCATATCCGCACTTCGGATCTTCGAATATCGGATCTTTTTTATTTTTTGGATACGAATTCGGTTCGGATTTGAATTTTTTTCAAATAATTGAGATGCTTAACCGAGGGTGCAATGATAATTATCTAGACCATATTATATGTTTGATGAAATAACTTATAGAGGCAGCCGTTCATGTTTCACTTCATCAATGAAAGTTCTTTAGGTCACGGGTTCGGAGACTGAAGACGCGTGGACATTTTTTTCTCACGTGAGAGCACGTGATGGACTAACAGAGAGCACAGGAAGAACTCACGCCGTTCCTTTGTTTTTTCAGAACATTTTCTATCATCTCCCTCATCGACCTCCACCGAAAGGCAAACCCTAGCCGCACCTCTCCCTCTCCCTCTCCCGCAGCCGCCCCGCGTCTCCACCCTCCGGTGAGCTTCACTGGGTCTTCCTTTTTGGTTTTCGGTATTTGTTTTTTTCTTTTTAATTTGGGTTTTTTTTATCTGATATGGGTTTGAGTGGATTTGATTTCCAGTGTTTTTATTTTTAAATTTTTTGTGGATGAAGCCCTTGTATGACCATTGAATGTATGTTTATGTTTTAAATTATGTCTTTTTTTGAAAGGTGGACATTGTATGAATATGGAAGGAGACAGTGAGTTTGTTGGTGAATGTAGTTATAATGGTATACCTGAAGTTGGTATGGCATTCAATTCTGAAGATGGTGCCTATCAATTCTACAATGCATATGCAAGATCAGTTGGATTTAGTATCCGAAGAAGTGATGCATTCAAGTCCAATGGCATAGTCCGAAAACGAAAATTATGTTGTTCTAAAGAAGGGAGGAAAGGGGTTGATAAGCGAAAAGTGTTGCACCCACAGCCCGATACAAGAACAGGATGCGAGGCTCATATGGTTATCACTTATCAGTCTTCTGGTGCTTATCACGTCACTAAATTTGAACAAAACCACAATCATGATCTTGTGTCTACCCCTTTGTGCCATAATTTGAGATCACACAGAAAAATAGGAAAGACTCAAGCTCCTCAGGTTGAAATCATAGATGATTCAGGATTAGCACCAAAGGCAGTTATGGAATTGATGAGTGGACAAGTTAGAGGTAAAAGGAATCTTGGTTTTGTTTTGAATGATGTGAAGTCTTGTCTCCGCACCAAAAGGGAAACAAGAATGGAAAATGGAATTGCGGGTGCTCTTATTCAGTATTTCAAGTATAAGCAAAAGCAAAATCCATTTTTCTTTCACTCAATGCAACTTGATGCAGATGAACAAATAACCAATGTGTTTTGGGCTGATGCTAGGTCTATTGTCGATTATGCACATTATGGTGATGTAATTTGCTTCGACACGACCTATCGTACAAATAATCATGGAAGACCATTTGCACCATTCATTGGAGTGAATAATCATAGGCAAACAATTATTTTTGGTGGTGCATTACTTTATGATGAGACAGTCGACTCATTTATTTGGTTGTTTGAAACTTTTCTCGAAGCAATGTCTGGGAGACATCCTAAGACTATCCTAACAGATCAGTCAGCGGCGATGGTCAAAGCTATTTCAGTTGTTTTACCAGAGACTCGTCATCAGCTATGTGTGTGGCACTTGATCCAAAATGCAACAAAGCATCTTGGGAATCTTTATGCTATTGAAGGTTTCAGAAGTTCCTTCTATGCTTGTATTTTTGGGTACGAGGCGGAGGAGGAGTTCTTAGATGCTTGGAATAACATACTTGAAAAATACAATCTTCAAGGTAATAAATGGTTGCAACAAACTTTTACTGAAAAGGAGAAATGGGCTTTAGCGTATGCGAGAGACACATTTTGCGCGGACATGAATAGTACACAACGTAGTGAAAGCTTCAATGCTCTTTTGAGACGCTACTTGAATTCAAAACATGATCCGTTACGTTTCTTTCAGCATTTTGATAGGGTTATGGATGATATGCGTGAAAATGAATTGAGTGCTGATTTCAAGATGATAAATACTGTACCGGTAATTCCATATCAGACTTTGATGGTGTCATATGCCGCAAAGGTTTACACGCCGGAGATCTTTGAGTTGTTTCAAGCAGAGTATGGAAAATTTCTTAATTGTTTGATCTACATTCATGGGGAGGTGGGAGATATGATAGAGTATAAAGTTCATAAAGATCGTGACAGTGGAAGAACCATTTCTTTTAATTCATCTACTAAGATGGTCACTTGTAGCTGTAAAAAATTTGAATCTATGGGTATCCAATGTTGCCATGTTTTAAAAGTTCTTGATTACAGAAATATCAAAGAGCTTCCACAACAATATATCTTGAAGAGGTGGACAAGAGAAGCAAAATCTGGCGTTGTGCATGATATATATTATTCTTCAGTACAGGTTGATCCAATTTCTGAATTGGGAATACGTTTTCAAGAATTAAGTCATTGTCTCATTCAAGTGGCATCCAAAGCAGCCGAAACACACCATTCAACAGAGCTACTTAAACGCCGCACAAATGAGATAATGAAGGAGGTTGAAGAAGATTTGAGGAAATCATCTTAAACATTAATATCTGCATTTGTATCACAGGTACAAGAATTTTTTTTTATCCTACTCAAGTGAGTGAAGCATCAAATTTGTCTAAAGAATGGAGGAGGGCCACTAATTATTGAGTTTGCTAGATGTGTAATGTTAAATGTACTGCTAAATGTTAAATGTTATGGGTTGATCGTAGGGTTTTATGGTACTGTTAAATATTATGGGTTGATCGCATGGTTTTATTGCACTGTTACATGTTATGGCTTCTTTGCAGGGTTTTCTTATTAGGAGCACAGAAGCTCTGTCTCCATGCATATGTATATACATCTTGATTGCCAGTGGTTGCACAATATGCATGTAACATGAATTGATCTCAGTCAGCAATAATTTTTTTTTTTTTTTTTTGGAATAACAGCCAGCAATAGTTGGTTCCATTGAGCTATCCCTGAGTAGGTGGGATAGTCTCCATTTAGCTATCCCTGAGTAGGTGGGATAGTCTCATTGATCATAGTTGTGATGGTTATGGCACAATTTATTGTACAAGCTTATTCAATAGTATCTATGTTTTTTTTTCTTATCAATATTCTATACATTATACAAGCTTTAGGGGAAAAAAAAAATTGAAGAAGTCTCTGCCTTCATCTCATTCAAAAAAGAAGTCTCTGCTTTCATCACATGTTTCAGAAGAGGCAGGGGCAGATATGGTGTTCACAGAGTCACTCTATGGTGACTTCACAGAAATTCTGAACCCTTTGGTTACTATTTACTAACACGCAGATAGTTAAAAAGGTAAATGAGACTGTATATTAGGTTGAGTGTAACAACGCTCTAAAGTATTAGTATGCAATAGGTGTAGGCACTGGTATTACAAAAATACTGATAAATGTGTTCAAATTTCAAGTCCACACTCATCAACTCCCATCACATGTGCCTTGATGAAGTATAAAAACGGCATGTATACTAACTTTTGAAGGGGGACATTGGTAGGAGAGCACAATATATGTGTTCATATGAAGGGCCACGTCTCAACTCTTCATCCAGACCTATGAAGGGACCATCTTTCATGCCCACAAAAATATCAACTCATGCAAGTTGAACAAGTTCTCAAGTAACTTTTTTTTTTTGTGTGTGTTGAAAGTATGTTTTCTCCATTCAAAAATTGGAAGAAACAAATGATGACCCTACCATATGAAAATGGTGCGTGATAACAAAGCCAAACCTATAGTCATGCATGATATAAAAGCCTAGGACATGTATCCCATGCTTTCATGACCACCTCCTGCTATTGAAGAAAAAACACTGCACCACTTGTGGAAAGACTATCTAGTTGGGTGGGTTTGGATGCATTGAATCTCTACTTCAACCCCCCACTATTGGAATAGACCACTCACTTGTTTCTATTGAATCAATGGTCCTCTTGTTGCATCTTGATTGAAGAACAATACAATTTAAGTATTTAGATAGCATTTGGGAAAATAAGTTTGGATGTATGTTTTTACAAGAATTATGCATAACACAAATGTATTTCCAAACGCCGCATGTGATCTCAACTTTTAAAGAAAAAGATCAGTTTTTTAGTTATAAACAGTGAAAAAGGAATCTTATCACGAATCTAACAAAAACTTGTGTTTATTAGGAATCCAATTTCAAGAACGGATTTAAGTGAAAAACTCCAATTTCAAATTGTTTTCCATTGCTACCTTATGACATTGCCCCCTGATCCCTAATAGGATAAGATAGAATTCAAGACAACAACCAAGTTCTTAGATTGTTGTTTCTAGATAGGCTAGCTAGTGCCCTACTCTAGAATCCTTCACTTTCAGATACCCTTTTTAGGTGGTCCTTTGCAATTTTAGTGGCTTTCATCTAGTTTCTAAAAAGTAGTCACTTCTTATATCATCACCCCCTTTTCTATTCAAATCTAGCACCTAGTGACATGATCATATCTGAGTCAAGATCCGGTCCAGACTGGCTTCAGTCAGTCCTAAATATCATCAGTATTTAATCTAATAGGAGAGTGAACATGTACTCAATAATTGACTGTGCAGTTCGATTCATAAGATGTGTAGTTGGTACTAACAAGAGTAACCGAAGCCAATTTTAACTGGATCTAGATTCATCAGATCCTCTATCTATATAATATGTAAAAAGAAAGCTATATTGTGGTAGGTTTGGTAATGTGTCATGTAAAGGGTTACACCACCTTTGATTGATAATTGCAAGAACAGTTTTTTACATGCACACTTTAAAGGTGATTCACACACAATC
Organism: Acorus gramineus; assembly: GCA_030737835.1. Taxonomy (NCBI): domain Eukaryota; kingdom Viridiplantae; phylum Streptophyta; class Magnoliopsida; order Acorales; family Acoraceae; genus Acorus; species Acorus gramineus. The sequence goes on from CM060850.1 coordinate 14,103,970, forward strand.
AAACAAGTCACCTAGTTTTGTTTTTTTTTTTTTTTTTTTTTTTTTTTTAAGATGGGTGCTTCTAAGATTTGTTCATTGGTTATCCTTTATGAATAGGTGGTGCTAGCCGACTTTTTTAAAACCAAGCACATGAAAATTAATCTCTATGGTGGCCTGCCCTGGAAGTTTCGATCCATCTATTGACCGCTATGGTAACACATTATATATCTGATCAATGCTCCCCAAACTCATAAGATGATAAAAAATGACAAACTTTAATCATATAAATCTAAACGTACAATGAGAACAATGTAGATGCAATGACCTTTTAAAGACATCTTTTCACATTTATACAATTTTCCAAAAGTCATGAGATTATATATTAGAAAATGTTTTTTAACCTAAATGATACGTTGATAGAGATATCTCCTCTTCACTGAATAATTTTCTCCATTTTTTGTTGGTTAAGGACCCTAATATCCAACTCAGGACATGCGAAATCAAATACATGTGATTCAATGTATGCATATGATTCTTCTTTTGCTATCCATTGTTGTACCCCTTCAATTCCATATAGATGCAATCATGCATGCTACCAAACCAACAACAACAATAAAGAGATGCTAGAGACAGTCATACTTGTAGTCATTTTTATTGTCACTAATAAATTTGTATTTTTTGAAGATATATACTCATTTATAAAATATACATATTTACAAAAAAAAAAAATTGCATCTTGCATCATCATCAAGGTATATGACAGAATGGGAACAGAGAAAAGTTAATTGATCTGTAAACAAAACCAAATTTCTGAACATATGGAGCATGGTAACTGAAAGCAAGACAACAAAAACTAGGATGGTTGTGGAGGGAACAATAAATAAAATGCATCATGTGAGGACATGAAGTTTATGGCATGTGATGCAACTGTCTGACCATTGTAGAAACACTATAGATCCCCTTGGATTTAGCTTTCACCATTTCCTCTTGTGGCCGACATGGTTGTATCAACCTCTCTCATTTTAATTATTTCTTTGTGGGACTCTATTGGACTTTAGGTTTGGAAGGAGCATGAGATGTCTGCTATTAGTTCATGCATGCTTCCCTTGATTCATTGATTGCCTTGTCTCCTGTCACAAGCTATTAGCTGGATGCATGAAGCATCACCTAATTAGCTTTTTTTAGTAAGTGCTTTTCCTATTTAAATCGTGGACTCTTTAATTTATGAATAGGGGATGCACCAATCATGTACCAACATGCTAAGATGTGATTTATAATTGTTGGATTTTACATCTTGCATTCTGGTTTTTGGTCTCATGATGGAAACATTGTTCTTCACAAATGAAAAGAAATGCACCAGTAAATTGTATCTCTTTTTGTGCACGAGTATTCTCATATATGTAGTTCTTGTATTGCATGTGGGGGAATTGTGATAATGTATTAAGGTTATATATATAATCTAGTTAGGGTTTCTCTTACCATTGATGGATAACGTACTACAAGGTTTTGAGAGGGGGAGCCAAGTCTAGATGTAGGTAATCCTTTATTAAACCATGTAAAATTATAACTACTTATCCATGAATTAAATAAACTATGATAATTATACCTTTGCGAGGTAGATATAGTCTATTTCTATTTATTCATCTAAAATTATAATTCACATATTAGTAAAACAAAAACAGAAGATAAAACTTTGGCAATGTCATGAAAGAAATAACAACCAAACGGAAATCATCTACTTGTCTAACCTTTGTTAGGGATGAGGAATAAAGTTATTCATCCCTAATAGTTATATCGGGGTAAATAATTATATATGTATAATAAGCGTTTTTTTGTTAGTTTTTAAATCTAATTGAAAAATGTAAAAATCACATTTTTTTTGTTTAATTCACTTTATTTTAAAGTGATGATAAAGAGGTGAGAAGAGATACAGTAGAGTTTATAACTCTTTTAATTACAACTCTACCCACTACATAAAAATATTTGTATTTAAGAATATATGTGAGAGATAAGTGTGATATGATAAATGTAACATGTTATTGGAATCAATAATAATTTTTAAGCCTCAAATTTTAGGCTCCATCAAAAGCCTATGAGTTGGCACATGTACAATACCCATTATATCCTTGTATTGTATTTTTGCTATTATTGCTCCCCATATTTTGAGGAGGTGATTACAGTTTAGAATGATTGCATCAATCATATTTATTCTTTAAATTTTTTCTTGTGTGATCCCTTTCAATTGAAGAAAAATCAATTGACGATGAATTTTTTCTTGTGTTATAGGTTTTGGAAGTTCTATGGACGAAAATCAATTGATGGTGAGTTGGAAAGACAAATTTTATGATCTTGGTAGGTAAAAAAATTGAATTTTGTTTTTGGAGTTCTAATGAAAAGCTTTGTTTAACAGTTTTTTTTAGCATTGTATCAGCATTGTAGGATTCAGTTACGATAGTTAGTTGGAACCAATTTTTAAAATTATAAGAAGGGTAATCTTGTCATTGTCATTTTTGGTGGTTAGAAAAGTTAAATAAGGAACCAATAGGAATCTGAATGAGTTGAATAATGCTGATACAAAGCTAAAAAATATGATGACTGACACATTATGCATAATTATACACAAAACACACAATCATAAACGATTGTATAGATCATACTTGGTATACAACAATGCATGTAAATCAAGATACACGCCATGTATTTGAATTTAAAATGAAATTCAGATTCAATACATGTCAAACAAAGTTAAAAAATATAATCAAAATCAGAAAATCCAAAGAGTCAAAACTGAATCAGAAGAACCAAAATCTAATACGTCTTATTTTGACAAAAAAAATTTATCAAACAAAGCTTTTCATTAGAACTCCAAAAACAAAATCCAATTTTTTTACCTACCAAGATCATAAAATCTGTCTTTCCAAACTCACCGTCAATTGATCTTCATCCACAGAACTTCCAAAACCCATAACACAAGAAAAAATTCATCGTCAATTGATTTTTCCAAACTCACCGTCAATTGATCTTCAATTGGAAGGGATCACACAAGAAAAAATTTAAAGAACAAATGGGATTGATGCAATCATTTTAAATTGTAACCACCTCCTCAAAATATGGGGAGCAATAATAGCAAAAATACAATACAAGGGTATAATGGGTATTGTACATGTGCCAACTCATGGGGCTTTTGATGGGGTCTAAAATTTGGGGCTTAAAAATCATTATTGTTTGTATGAGAGTACTAGGTGAGATAAAAAAAATTTAATGATATAAAATTATATTTTTATCCATTAGCATAAATAAATCTTTCATCAACAATCTTTGTTTCTCTTAGAATAGTTATTAAAGCTTATATCCAAATATAGTTATCAATCTTATTTGGGGAAATCAATTAGAGGTCCCTGGGGACACCTCTGTAATAACAATAGATCCCTTGACTTTTTCTTATTTTCTTTAGGTCCCTAAGTTAGTGGTGGTATTTTGTTTAGGTCCTTCCATCCATTCTATGTTTTCTCTCCTTTTTTTACCCCTAAGTAAACATCATTTGCCTCTTTATCTCCCCCAATCTCTCCCTTTTTCCCCCAAACAACTCAACAAGTTGTGAAACCACCTCCACCAGCCCTTCCATTGCGCCAATCTCAACCCTAATGCCGATCGTGTCCCCCGATCGTCTCCCGCGTCCCACCTGCGAGCCCAACCCTCCTCTCGTGACTTCGTCCGCTAGCCCAACCCCCTCTTGCGACCTCCATCCGCGAGCCTTACCCCCTCTCGTGAGCCCTACTCCCTCTCATGACCCCGTCCGTGAGCCTAAGATGTTACAGATATAACAGTGTACAAAATGAACGTAACAGTATACGCAGTGTAACACACAGAACCTGTAACAGGTATAATAGTGTATACATTGGACATAACAATGTACATAATGTAACACAATCTGATATCTGTATGAGATATAACATTGTACACAATGTGCGTAACAGTGTACGCAGTGTAACACATACAATCTGTAACAGGTATAACAGTATACATATTAGGAATAACAGTGTACACGGTATAACACAGAACCAGGAGACGGCTCGCGGGACACGGTTGGAAGAGGTCGGGGGGAGGGATCGATGCAATGGAGGGTTGGTGGAGGTGGTCTCACATCTTGTTGAGTTATTTGGGGGAGAAAGAGAGAGGTTGGGGGAGATAGAGATGCAATTTATGTTCATTTGGGGGTAAAAAAGGGAGAAAAAAAATAGAATAGATGGAAGTTGGATGGAAGGATCCAAATAAAATACCACCGCTAATTTAGGGACCTAAAAAAAATAAAAAAGTCAAGAGACCTACAGTTATTACAGAGGTGTCCCCGAGCACCTCTAATTAATTTTTCTATATTATTTTTATAAAACAAACAACTTTTTATGCCTACTCCCCTTATCCTCGTGTTATTCCACACCCAAACAACGGTAATATCCTATATAATTATTTTATACCCAAGTAAGATATTCATTGGTCTGTACAATTTTTTAATTTTTTAAATAATATATCTTATCTAATGTGGTATGTTATTATAAAATAAAATAAAATATTTACTTTAATGAATTTATGAAATCATTCATTTAATATATATTTCTTTTTCTCGTTACAATTTGTGTTGGTGACGATGAGGTATATGAGGGTATAAGTAGTACTAAATAGGCCGAGTGTAATAGTGCTCTAACTCTAATTTATAATGATTCATCATGAACTAGATGCATTATAATACTACATTTTTATAAAATGTAACATTTATATATTTATTTTGAAAAACACACAATTACCATGAGCATATCCAAACAAGCATTTTTTTTTCTATGTAAAACACATAATTACTGAGCAATTATTTAATGAAACATTCATAGCTGCACGGAAATGCACTGAAAATCAAAAACCTTTTCCTCTTCTTACATTCCATATATATCAAACACATAATAATAATAATAATAATAATAATAATAATGACTACCCACATTCCCTAGGCCCCCGTATGTTTTGAGAATAGACTAAGAATAAATGAGAATTAGTTAGAATAGTATCAGTGTTTAGAAGACTTGAATAAATGAAAATTCGTATGTCTGAATTAACTGGTATAAAATAGTATGTGGATTCCAGCCAACCCTATAATTAAGTTATTTCAGATTATTCAACCCAAAAAAATATGTGGGCTCATTATCAAATTAAGTATCATCATCTATTATTAATCAGAGTCAAATCAACTGTCATCATTTCACATTTTATAAATTCTTACCAACACCTTATTAACATTTTATTTAAACAAAAAAAGTTTTATTATTACATTTTTCAATAAAAATAATTTAAAATACAACTAAATAAAAAATTACTTTGTCCAGAATAGTCATAAACCTCATAAATACTTAATATATAAATGCATATCCCTCGTTCCCTCTCAAGAATAAGGACCCACAAGAATTAAGAATGAATGTAATATATATATATATAAACATTTTTAAACAATTGTGCATACATGTGGTTCCCCTCGTAACTTCCAAACCAAAAAAATGTCTCTCAATAGAAGCCTAGCCAAGAGTGTCCCATCTTTTTATTCCCCATCACACCCATCCCCACATGATAGGTTTTGACTCATCAAAAAACTAAACTACCTAATTTTTCCTCATCCAGTCTTTGAAATTGATAAATATATATGACACTGTATAATAAGATTAGTGACCCAAGCTCATATGAACCAATAAATAGAAAGATAATTAATCAGCATTTTCAATAAATTGATAGTATGATATGTCTTTTGAACTATGGTCCAGGATAATTGTGACTATAAGATTGATCAAAATTTAATTAGGTGGATCATGGGTTATTTGAAAAGTAAATAAAAGGAAAATGATATGTGCTGCCCTACGTGTAGCCCCATCCACAATCATCATTTTTATAAAAAAATTTACATTCGCCCATTGAAATACATATTGTTATAAAAAGTGTAGTATATACTGCAATATATTAATATATTTTTTTCTTTAAAAAAAATAAAAAAATTTAATTTTCATATTTCACGATAATACATTATGCACTGCATTATCATATACACGTAGCTCGGTGATAGTATATAAATGGAATATAAATGGAATGAGTGTGTTAATAAAAGTCTTGAAATCCAAAGAGAACTCTTTGAGCATCCATTATTATAGTGTTGGTGAAAGTGTATTTAAAAGGTACCCTCCCTCCACAACCCCCATCATTTCTTCTCTTCCCCACCTCCCATAAGTACCAAACCATATCCATGCAAGAAAACTCACCCATGCATTCCTCCTCCATGGCCTAAACACATCTACACAACCACAATGGGGTTCCAAGGCTCAACCAATCCCCACAAGAAACCTAGCCACCAGAGGGAAGACTCTGGTGAGCTTGATGTGTTCGAGGCCTCCCGATACTTCTCCGGCTCCACCAACGTCTTCATTTCCTCAACCACCACTCAAAAACCTAAAAGAGAAGACAGGTTTGTTTGGGGTGGGGAGAGGAAGAGCTTAGACATGGCCATGAATGGTTCAAAGGCTCAACCAACCCCCACTTCAGAGTCTCAAAGGTTGAAAGAGAAGAAGAAGAAGCAAAAGCAACCACTCTCTCCTGGTGGGAGGTTGGCAAGGATACTAAGCTCTCTATTCACCCAAACAACTTCATCTAAGAAGAAGTCCAAACCTAACACCACCACCCATAGTGATAGAGATGAGAGTCCTGTTGAGAAGAGGAAGAGAAGGAGCAGCATAAGTGGTAGTACTAGTAGTTGCATTGAAACCAAGTCCATTTACTCTTCCTCTTCAACCAGAACTGGTTTTAGATCTCCACCTCTTTATAATTCAAACACACACACAAAGTTTTATAATGTGAGGGAGCATCGGAGGGCGGTAGAGATCAAAGAAGACGATGGAGAAGAGAGCGATTCGAGCTCCGATTTGTTCGAGTTGAAGATCTATGACTTGGGTGGATTCCCCAGTGGTTTGCCTGTTTATGAGACTACTCAAATGGGAGGGATGAAGAAAGAGAAGGGAGCTTCAAATGGTGCTACTACTACTCATGTCTAACACTTGAAAGAGTCTTTGATTTTGTTTGTTGTGAATGGTTTTGGTATTGTATGTGAGAAATTAAAAACATAAAGGAGTTGTTATGTGGATTTCATTTTGATCTATCATGGAATCTTCTTCTCAAACCATACAATCAAATCTTTGCTATCAAAATTATTGTGACATTTTGACCATACAAAAACACCAATTTAATTTACAAATGAAATTCATGAACATTATTGTTTTTTGTTTTTTTTTTGGCTTTCTTTCTTTCTTGTTTCAAGGAATTCAAAGAAATTAAACATTTGACCAATGGTTAGTTATCTATGGTTAGTTATCTTACTAGATACCAAACTTGTGTTGAGTTTCTAAAGAAGAATAAACAAAAATTGCCTTCCATGTGGGGTGCTTTCTTTAGTCGTGGAGACAAATGAATGAAATAATGTTATATGTATGAATTGAAGTTGGAAGATATCTGGCGTGCAAGCGTGCACATTGGGAGATAGTGCTCCAATGCACCATGTGTTCAAGGTAAGGGAAGAATAGTTTATTCCTTAAGCCCACATTTCGATCGAGAAATTAGGTTATTCGAGATATATAGTTATACCAATAGAATATGTCATTTTCTGTTCGGAGCGATTTCATACACCCGGTTAAGCTAAAACCCACCCTTTGCAGTCACTGCCCTAGCGTCCACCACCGCCCTCTCCATCCTTCCCTCTCTCTCTCTCTCTTCCCCCCTATTGCCGCCTCCTCTGTCACCCTTCTAATGCCCCTCTTCTTCATCATTATCATCTCTCTCTCTCTCTCTCTCTCTCTCTTCTTCCACCCCGACATCTCAACTTAAAAAAATTTTTTGGGGTGGCGTGACTGCTGTGAGGGTGGACTGAACCGTCTTTTTTTTGTTTGGTTGTATTCTTAATTATTCTCATTGAAAAACATAATAATAGAGTTTTTATTATTTGATTGATCAAATATAAGTTGTGAAAATAAAATAAGAATTTATAAAATGTGAAAATGTGATTTGATATGTAGGCCCCCTTATACCATTGACATAGATTGAGTGAAATAGTTAAATTCTATGGGATCCTTTAATTTCTTATTCCACACTTATCTGACATAATAGTCCCTGCTTATTGCACTCAAAACAAACAACAACAATTCCTTAACCATTATTCCTCCATCCAAACGGAGGTAAAAAAAAAAACGTTTGGTCAGCAGATAAACTTTGATACATGGAGAGACTAATATAGTTTAGTCATGTTTATCTATGATTATATTCATTCTAATAAGACAAACATAATAATAAAACATAATAGCAATCAAGTTATCTAATTCTCCTCTACAGGTCTGCCCTCATATAATTATTTTGTATCTGGATTAAACTAAACTATAGCTAGGTTTCATACAATTAAATTGTTGTGTATGACAAACAAATATTAGGCTAAACACAAATTCTTATAATTATCATATCAAAAATACAAGCATCAAATATATATTAAGTCATGCATGTTCTAAACTACATTGTAAAAGCATGAAATAAAAGAGTAAGGAATTAGAAAGTGTATCCAGAAATATGGATGTAAGTAAAGACATACTGTCATTGATGAATAAGGCCCCCTCACGCACAGGGTTAAATGGCTCATAGACCACAATAGGTTTTGTTTTTCTAGAGTGCGAGCTATAAAAAAAACCACAGTAAACGGATTGCGATTTTTTCATACGCCTAGATCAAGAAATTAAATTAAGAAGTATTTAGAGATGTTGATGGAAGGAAGCGAGCACAATAGTTGTTAGTAACACTCAGTATAATGTTAATTGAACGTCGAGAAGTTAAAACGCATGCAATGGATTCTATGGTAACTCATACATTTAATTTCCATTCATGCATGCAATTCAAACATTTATACGAGAATGCAAACGCATGCAATATTGATTATGTATATTTGGTCACATAATTTCAACATAGGTGTCTCGTTACATAAAGTATACATCGGAAAAAAAAAAAAATCATATGCAAAAATGATATATATAATTACATACATACGATCGTATCATTTTTTACATTATTCTTATTTTGAGCAAGGACCATGAATTTTTCTTTTTTATTTATAAATTATAGGCATTCTACCGCAATTTTATTAAAAACCAAAGCGAATGTCCAAACCATACAAAGAAAAAATACAAATCTATGAACATGGATCAAAATGGAAGAGTTCTCTGAGCCAGGCAAAGGACCATGAAATTTTGCAAATACACTGGATAATTTTTTTTTTTAGATCAATCTTCAGCAAACTTATTTATTTATTTTTTGCTTAAGCTCAATAGAAACCTTAATTAAAGTGGAAGAACTTTAAGCTATAACAAAAGTTCACAACTTTTTTTTGATGGTTTCCACTTGGTACCATAAAAAAAAAAGATTTTTTCATTTTTTTTTTTTTTTTGAAAAGAGATAGATGACATGGTTGACATTGATCAATCCACATATACTGGAGGATGATATGGTGGCACTTATTATATTAATTGTTGGATGAGATCAGTATAGAAAGTGGAGAAAGAAAGAAAAAACTTTATACAGTATTTATTATCTCTATATATCCTGTGTCTTGCCAACTGTATGGTCCAGTGGAACACAGTTTGGGAGGCACAGATGAGAGAGCCTTCCAACAGTTCCCATGGATAAGCTGCTGAAATTTTTGTTTGTGGTGGAAACCAAATTAAATTATGAGAGAGAGAGAGAGAGAGAGAATCCATATGGTGATGAAAGAAACTGGGTGATGAAAAAAACTGAGATCTTGCATCTCAATTATTTGTTATATCGCACTTATCGCACTCCTCTAGGGACGTCTAACATCAATGTTTCATCTACGTTGGTAAGCTCCTAGTGTGTCCAGGTGTGTAAAACTTTGTTGAAAGAAGTGAGAAAGAAAGTGATCAAATAAATTGATTTATTTTCTCTTTCATGGATGTAGACAATTTATCAAACTACATAAAACTCATATTCTATCATGATTTGCTTTGGTTTTTTTACTAGAGTTCTACAGGTGCTATGTTTTATATCTAATCTAGAAAACATTATATTCAGCTTCATTTGCAGTCCCATTTGTAGCTCACACAAGTTCTGATTTTTTTTAAGTACATATTTTGCTAAAGAGATACATTCATATATTATATGTATTATAAATGAATATATTTTTATGTTTTTTTATAATAGAGTATAAACTAAGATAATAAAATATGGGGCTTGCTACATGGATCCCAAAATTTGAGCCCCATTGAGAAGCCCTTTTTTGGTTCTCTGTTTGATTTTTTTTTTAAAAGATAATTGGGATTGAATAACCCCCTCTAGCAGTTCTTTGAAAAAATTTCTTTTTTACCTTGATAAGGCATCCACTACTTCAAAAATTCATTCTGACCGACCTTCTCATCTCCGGCGATCGGCATCACTACCTTTGGATTGCTCTCGTCGCCCTCTATCATTGAGAGGTGGATCGACTACCTTTCGAGCACTCCTCCGACCTCTACCTCCATTTTTTTCAGATACAGGTACAGATGAATATATTAGAATTTCAGATACAGATGAGTATATTCATATGAAACAATTATATTCTATCTGTTAACGAAGCATTGCTTAGATGATTAATAAAAATATTTAAATATACATGATAAAACAATTAAATATTCAGATACACATTAATCAAATCCATTAAAAAAAATAATAATAAACAACAAATTGAGCTAGGTAAATAATTCAGATACGCGTGTATCTGAAATAACAACTTTACATTAGATACAAATGTATCTAGAATCTGAATGAGTTTAAAAATAAAACAATTATGGTTTATTATATGCTAATGAAACATTACATAGATGATTAATAAAAGTCTTTAAATATAGATGTCAAAAAATAATTAAATATTATTCAGATACACATTAATCAAATCCACCAAAAGAAAAATAACAAACAACAAATTGGGGTGGATAAATAATTAAGATACACATGTATCTGAAATCTGAATTAACAACTTTACATTAGATAACAATGTATCTTGAATCCGAATGAGTTAAATAATGATCATGCAAGGTTAAAAATATACTGAACGACTCAATATGCATACTTATATACATACACAACAACAAAAACGATTATACAAATCATACTTATTCAGATCTCAGATTTCGTACTGAATAATATTATGCAAGGCTAAAAATTCAGATACAGTGGCAATGTATCTGAATTTAAATTAAATTCGATCTCAAAAATGTATTGATGATTCAAAGATGAATGTAAAATCAGAACAGTATGTTTTATTCAGATCGAAAAGCTTAACCTGAATGGATCGTCATTGTTTGCACCACAATCAGATCGCAAATAAAAAAAAAATTATTAGAGTAATTATAATCTTCTCCTCCAAACCCCACCAAAACTGAATTTGATATTTTTTTCACGTATCAATCTGAATAAAAAAATGTAAATCTTATTTTTTTAGTATTCAATTGAATTGATTGTCTTAAAAAAAGAGAGAATATCCTAAATCAAAACCAACTCGAGATTTTAAGGAAACGGTTATAGGAAAAAACTTCTCCATTAGAAAGGATAAAGTGGGTAATTCAATCTTGTCACCTCATGGGGCTTGAGATGGGGTCTACCAATTAGAGCCTAAAAATCATTATTGATAAAATATATACTGCGTTAGATAATATACATACTACATTAATAACGTGCCACATGCAAATAATGTTGCAAAACAAACTAAGTATATCCTTATCTTCCTAAAGAAAATGATATGTTTTTATTAAAAAGTTTTTTTTTTTTCTTGATCAAATATTCCCCTATTAGCAGGCAAAGCTCGAACTGAGGTATCCCTCACTAAGGTGGAACGTCTATTATCACTAAGTAACATCAAAAGATATAAAGAAAACATCTCCTTCAACCAAACTTTGTAGTTCCAAGTATATATGACAGAGCTGATGCAACAAGTCTCTCAGAGGAGGCACATTTAATTGCAATTTGATGTTACTTGATGGCTAACAGAGTATTATAATGGAACATTGTGTGGTTGGTGCTGTAGAAGTTTTTTGTCACCCAAATAATTCATGGTTTCCAGAAGCCACACACAGTTCAATTTCAATCTGTAGTTTTGAATATAATAAGCTATCAAAAATATCATATTTTAAGTTTACTAGGCCATTCAAGTTCCAACATGTACAATGACAAACAATTCATTGTCAAGTGGAAGATGATCCCTTTTCTTTCTCAACCATGGCAGTCATGGCATCAATCTTCTCTCAGTGGCCTGCATGTTCAATGAAGCTTTTAAAAAAAATTATTCTGGAAATGGCTGCAACTTAATCATAATGGATTTATTTTACAGGTTGCCAATTACTGAAACTCCCATGTGTTTCACGAATAACAAAGTGGATAAGGGAGGAATGGTCTTAATACTAAAAAAAGGAAACATATTTGTTTAGCATAGATAACTGCAACAATTATTAAGTTAGAATAAATCATGATCACTATCTCTAAGAGGGACATGTATAATTTATTCCTATTTATCCATCCAAAACTATAACCACATTATTACAAGACAAGCACAGAAGATAAAAATTTATATGAAAAAAGAAATAGCAACAAAACAGAAATTCGTCTGATTCTTTTCTATCCTCCTATAACTATTTGAGAGAGATTAAGATCTTGCCTGGATAGTGCTCCCTGTTTCAGATTTCATTCCCATCTTCTGTTACTTTTCTTTCAGGTATCTCCAGCTTCTCCACGGTAAGATAAAATTATTCCAACAAAAAAGTTCACAACATGAAATAACAATTCATTCAAAAGATGTTATATATGTGATAAAAACATAACAGTGACTTTGAGCTACAAATAAATATGACATTGACCTAATATATGGGGAAGTTGGAATCAACTTCTGCAGCCCATGATTCCAACCCCCCAATAATGTCCCATACTGATGCGAAGCCATTGTTGCGAAGGTATTCAACTGCCCTTTGAGAATCATTTCCTCTTCTGCATATCACATACAGTGAAGCTGGTGAGCCTGAGCTCTCTTCCACTTCTGATAGGGCTGAACTGATTGTCGGCAACTCAACACCTAAAGTAGATAAAGGAATGTTCATGGACTTCGGAAGGGCAGTAATCTTGAAATGGTGTGCCGGACGAACATCTACCAAAACATGTGGTTCATCATTTTCAAGTTTCTCTTTGTAGTCCTTGCTACTGATTCGGGCGGTCTCAGGAAGCAGGCTTAGGTTCATACGTGACTGCATCCAATTGATGACAAAAGTGATTTGCGTTAGAGAAACTAAAAAATAGTCAGATGTTAGATCACATAAAGCAAAAGAAAAACATTTTCAATTAAGGAAAGTTATTACTTCCAAGCAAGAAAAAATTGATGTAGAAAGCCAACATAATTAGGAGATGTATTTCTTTGTTTTGAAAGATGAGTAAAACTGATTTTTACTCGAGAATATTCAGGATATTGCAGTAACTATCATCGAGACACTGAAACCGTGATGCAGGTTCTCCATGGATGACTATTATCTCACCACTTGATGACTTTTAAAGATGAAAGGACATCAATGACACTTGTCAACATCAACATTACGTACAAAATCAAGTCCATTGCTGCCCATCTTTCATATAGGAACTTTCATAATCTTCCATTTTTAGCGAGAGAGACTTCAGATGAAATTTTAATGTGCTTCAACTTCACTCAGTAGAGAATAAGGGTCATCATTTACTAAAAGTAAAACAACTGACAATATCTGGCATGCTTAAACTTCAGATACCATGTAGTAGGCTCTCCAGTGAAAAGTTATACACTTATAAGAGATGATAGTGTATATTTTCATTGGTAAGATGTACCTGTCTAATGTAATGTATTTATAGAGGACAACATTCAAAACAAGGAATATCTAAAAGTCCATGACACATTAAGAGAACAATTCCTTTGTTTAGATAACAATTAATACAGCAGCCTTTGATAACTAACCAACACTAAAGATGTTTGCTACTTTATAAAATAAGAATTCATGCAATTGAACAACAATGTTGACAAGGGAATACAAATTATAGGAAAGAATAATACCACATCAGACAACGAAAATTGAGTGAAGTCTTCATAATCAAAAGTTTGGAACAGTTGGTGAGTGAAAATTGAATCTTCACCACAAGATTTGCATTGCAATGATCTCCCTCTAAGCTTGACCTAGGAATATGGTGTAACAGGTATTAAGAAACTAGAATCATTAGTAGGAAAATAATCCATTGAAAAATCAAATAAAACATCATTTAATTAATCAGGAATTCATCAAGAGACATAAATGTGATCTGGATATTTTCTTTTATTCCATGGAATCAATAAATACAGCATGTGTGATTGACCAGGGAAGGCAGGAGCAAAGAGATCATATTTGGAAGTTATATAGACCCAATATTCAGTAAACACACAGAAAGAATGCCTGAACATAAAAAGTGAATGCCACAAATAAAATCAAGATATTCCAGATTACTATGATACTTTGTTACAATGCCAACATGAGACTGCAATTTAATGGATATAGCAGAGAGTGACAAATCTATGCAATACAATCACTGATGTAACAAATGCAATCTGACATATTCAATAGATTGCTATACTTTTACAATATATTAGGGAAAAGCATCGGTGAGGTAAACAATTTCATAAAAAGAAAGCATGACAGAATGAAAAGTGCATCAAAATGTGAAGGATTAGACTGCAGAAAAGATGCATACAATTCGAACTCGTGAAAGTAAAGCATCAAAAAGAAGCATCCGCCCGGAAAGAGGTTCTCCAATGACACTTGCAATTTTTATAGCCTCCAGGGCTTGGAGACAGCCAATGACACCTGGAACTGAGAAAATGAAACACGGTAGTGAGTTGATCACATTGCACGGTATAAAATGATAAGTATATTATGCAAAAAAATACAAAATGAAATGTCCAGGTATACACTTAAGGTAGTCAAGAATAAAATAAAAATAACCTCAAATCAAATATGAAGAACCAATGTTAATGCACTTTTAGGGAGCATTACCACCGGATATTGAATTTTTTTAACTTTGTAAGCTACAGAATATCTAAGTGTGCTTTATATGGTATAGAACAAATGAAGTTAGGACAATCTTTGAAAAAAGACCTTGAAAAATACTTACTGCAAAAATCCAATAAGCTTTGCATTTTGTGCAAAACAGGCCTTGGACCAAGGTCAATAAGTTATCTTAAAGAGGATACATTGCAATGGAGAGAGGGAATCATGAACCAAGCTTTCCTTAGCCAGGAAAGCACCACACACTTCAAAACTAGAGGACTGGATTCAAATCCCAACCCTGAAAGAGGGGGGTGGGTGCTATTTCGAAACAAATGGAGAGCTCATCAAAAATGACAATAAGAATTTTTTAACACTAACAATGCATGAATATTAAGCCCATCAACGTCAAATACTTCACATGGAATTAAATGCAATGGTCAAATAACATTTCAGAATAAAACATGCAAAAAGTTTAAATATAAACCTTTTTATTGAAAGATGATTGTCTACAAAATTTAATCCTCATAGATCTGCTCCATCTGAAACTAACCCACAAATTCTCAGACCGATCCAACTAAAAACACTACCAATGATCCTCTCAAAAAAATTCAATAGCTCACAATATCGTCATCAATGGATCCTCCATCGCAGACTGATTGATCTGTCGATCTCCCATTCACAAAATGGAAGAACATAAAACCCTAACCCCAGATGTGGAAGAGGGGTTGAATTTTTGTCGAGGGATACAGATGTGTGATCAGATGTGTTATAATTGAGGAGAAGTGTGACAGTAAGTGGGGCAGTCAGTTTGGGGTGCTGATAGCCTGATAGATACCTTTTTTACTGGGTCCTAGACCGGGTGCTTGTTAGTTCTTGTGTGTGGGTATTGTTCTTTGCAATTAGGCATTCTCTTCACTTGAATAAAATTGGGGTAAGATGCCAAGAGTACTTTCAAAAATAAAAAAAATTAAGAACCAAGAATTTGATTGGTGATTTTGCATGTCATAAATAATTTTTATTTTCATAATTTTTTATTTTCCCAATTTTTCCCAAGTTTAACCCAAATAATACCGAATTGTGAATATTTATCCTTGCCAATTATTCCCGTATTTGCAAATGCTGACAAGGACAAAAATTTTCACCAATCCAATCACATGAGGGTGTCTGACATGATAACCTGATGCATGTTGGTTTCTCAATAAAATAAATAATGCTTCAACAAACTGCACATGAAAAATGCAGCCCATAACCGGATATGAACTGCATACTCTCCAATCTCCACCTAAAGGATAAGGCAGCACCAATCTCCTAGAAAGCAAACAATTGAAGTCCATGAATTCTCCACGTACACCAATATGTCGGAGAGAGAACATTTAAAGGTTAATATAAACTGCTCACAATAATTTCAAACTAACCCGCATGGTTTCACGAAGTAGATCTCTCTTCTATAGAGTGATCCATGAGGGTTGGGTGGGGCTCATTTTTCTTTTCTTGTTATTTTGCTTTGCCTTCTCTCTTTGCTCTTAGCGTGTATTTTAGACTCTCGATGCTTCGATTAATATATGATCGGGGTAGAAATTGTTTACCAACTCTCAAAAAAAAAAAATCAAACTCATAAAACCATTAGAGGCTTCGACTAAGTCTCAACTAAGAGTGGGTAGGCACGAAGAAAAAAATTGGCATTCATAACCCAAACTACTATGAAATTCCATATATAGCACAAAGCCCTCTCTTTGCTCTTAGCGTGTATTTTAGACTCTCGATGCTTCGATTAATATATGATCAGGGTAGAAATTGTTTACCAACTCTCAAAAAAAAAAAATCAAACTCATAAAACCATTAGAGGCTTCGACTAAGTCTCAACTAAGAGTGGGTAGGCACGAAGAAAAAAATTGGCATTCATAACCCAAACTACTATGAAATTCCATATATAGCACAAAGCCCTGGATCCCTTCATTAATCATTGTTCATGACTGCAACCACTTTTTTTAAGTAGATGATCTACCACAGTTTTATTCATATCGTCCAAAGCCTAGAAAACGAACCAAAGTCATGACTACCAGCACTTGGATGATGCAAAAAGAGAACTCTCTAAAGAAACAAGTTTTTCCTGTCTTTCAGTGAAATTCAAATGGAATGGCTTGTGATTAACATTTTTATCTTATAAAAGTAATGCCAAAGTAAAACCTGACAGAAACTTACCTACCCCAAGAACTCCACTGTCGGAACATCTTTGGCAAGCTGTAGTGGGTGGGGGTGTCGGAAAAAGGCAACGGTAGCACGGTCCTCCATTATAATTGTAAACTGTAAGCTACAAAAAAATATGGAATGCTACAACGGATAAACATAATAAACAGCATGAATTAAGTCTAGCACACAATTAAGCAAAAGAAGGGAACTTTTTTTAATAGAAAATTCACATTTGGCTGTGATAAAAAAAATTAAATTTTACCTGTCCCTCCAAACCCAATGCTGCTCCGGATACAAGAGGCTGAGAAGAATAATGGGGAAAGTGAATTAAAATGCCATATACTTAAAAAATTTGAAATTGCAATGGGTATGAATTTTACTAAAATATAAAAAAAAAAACAAAGAATTTCAATAAGCTACCACAATGGCACAATTTTTTTTGCAGATAATGCTAATAAACACAACCCTAGCACAGTGAAGAGATTTTGCAGAATTTTCTCTAAATGAGCCTCAACCCAGTATAGGACGCATGGAAAATAAGAAGAAAGTGGCATATCCATTAAGAACTGATGTCCATGAAAGAAAGAATAAGATCAAGTGAGACATTGCTACAACAAAAAAAGAACAGGGAACAGAAAGTAGAATTTAAAAACCACTGACGGCATAGGAATAGACTACCAAGAAAGTGAGATGAAGGAAACAAAATAATTGATAGATAAAATCTTGGAGAGATTATGAACTTTAAAATCTAGATACTTGACAAAAAAAAAATATCTTCATGATAGAACAATACCTTTCCCAATAAAACGCAACAGTCACTTATCATGTAGCGACTTGGGACATTATCTGTTGCATCAACCACTATGTCATATCTTCAATGACAATGTTCAGTCAAGGAAGGCAAAGAAGTTTAGACCAACAGAATAAAAAGCGCTTCGGTTAATTATTCTTAATTTGCAACTCATGTCTTTTCATGCAGGATACTTGCTGACTATGTCTAAAGCATTGACTGCTCGTAAAGATTCTTCATGTTCCACCACACGAACACTTGAGTTGATGCTGAAATCACATAGTCAACAATACTGAAATAATTAGTGATTCCAAAATAATCTGCCCCATCACAAAGTACTTGTAAAAAATAAACCTTCATTCAACTTAATTTGCAATGGTCTATGTATTTAGAAAAGATGATCACATACGCACGACAGGCAGCAGCTGCAGATTTGACTTTTGATTGTCCAATATACGCTTCAGTATGGATAATCTGAATTACAATATATATGAGGAAAAAAAAAAAAAATTAGAAACACCACTAAATCATGAATGAGCAATATAATATTTTTTTAAACAAGGTGGGATGTCCACCAACATATAGATATATGTATGTGTGTGTATGTACATAGACAAACACATATAGGTATATGCACATCTATATGTGTATATATACAAATAAATGCATATATCTATATGTATATATGTACAAAGATAAGCGCACACACGCACACGCACACACACACACAAACACATATATATGTACATGCAGAAGATGAGACTCCAAACAGTCTACCCAAAAAGGGAAAAAGAAAATAAAACCCAGGTATCATCATGTTAATGAATGATATAATATGAAAGCATAAAACATAAGAAACATAAATAAATTGCATGATCACCTTAGTTTGAAGACCTTGCAGGGGAATTCCAATTAATAGAATTCACATTTATTTCTCAAAGCAAGATTTCCATATTGGGAATGGATTAGCAATGTAAGATGAGCGGCATAGACACCACTTTATATCTATACACATGAAAACTTTTGCAGCCCACATATATTTAAGTCAAAAGAAAACTCCAGATTGGGATATTTTGAGTCCCCACGTAATGAATTGTATACATTGATTAGCCATGATGACTAAGTGGTGGCATGTGCTATCTGTGTACAAAAGACATTTCAAATAAAAAAAAGATTGTCTTTCTTCTTCTTCATTCATTGAAGAATAGAAAGTACAGAGAGAGAAGTGGGCAGCCAATATAGTCGTTTCTTTCAATGCATCACACATGTTGCAGCATGAGTGCATGCATGACAATCCAAAAGAAAAAATAGGTTTTCGATCGTTGCTTTATGTCCAGAATAGATAATTGATAACTTCACATCTTTCAATACATCTTTTCACATCTGCTTAATCTTCTTTGTTCTTTCTAGTTAATAACCATATGGTCTGTAAAATTTTCTATAGACAATGTATAATACAGTATGGTTATATATATATATATATAAGCAATCTGACTAACAATTAATCAAATTTAACAAGTGAACAAAGACCAAGGAAATTAATTAGTTATCATCCAATACCCAAATTTACACATTAAAAAAAAGGAACTATGATATAGAGGATTATAGAAGACAGGCTGTCTCCGTAAGTTCAAAAACAACGAGAAAGATTGAGCATGAGGAATACACACCTGTCTGTGCAAATTGTTGAGCTCAACAACGTCATTATCAACAATACCTAAACAGCCTGCAAACGAAGGAAAACAAATATTCAAATAAACAAGACAAAAGATAAACTTCTCGTATATTGCTACTTTTCTCAAAGCATAAATCTCGCTGGTGTACAAAAAAGTTGAATGTGAACCCCCAAGCAAAGAAATACATGCTAAAATTGTCATAATGAAGGGGACAAAAAAGTCATGTGTTGCAAATCTGGTACTAACATACCACGCACTTAACAACATCTTCTAAAAAAAGTAACATAAATCACATAAGCATAATTTTCTCAATGATAAAACATAACACAATGAGTACTATCAAGAATATCCATGTATAAAGCATACATTGAGCTGCTCCTCCTAGAACCCAGGCACTCATCTGTAAAAAATGTGGTTGAAAACCCACAATTTAAGATTTCCCACTAAAACTTGATTAGTAAACTAGATAGATATGTCTTTGCAAACATGAGAGCCTGAATATTACAAAGGCATGAGTTTTTCAATAGTTCATTTGAGCTCAATGCAACACAGAAAATGCAGCGACAGAGTAAAAAATTTGATTAAATGTTCACTGAAAAAGTAGAGTGCTCAAACAATTTTTTCAATTGATATACATTACCTACACCACAAGCAGCAAGATACATCGCAACAGGCGAGCCCAACCCTCCAGCTCCAACAACCAAAATTGAAGACTTTAAGAGATTCAACTGCCCTATAACAGGATAGAAAGATGGTTAACTATTGCAAAAACACATGCATCATGACTCAGCTAAGCATAAGATTCTAGAATGAATAAATAGTAAATCTGAAGATGAATTTTTAATAAATACTGGTAAACCAGGTCTGGTCATGGGTGACGGTGAATTTTGACAGACTATGCAATGAAATCAAACAAAAGTGGAGTGAAAACCCATTTTACATGGCATTCAACATTTTAGGAGATATTTGTTTGGTATATTACTTCTCTATGGGTTTAAGCTGTGAAACAGAATAATGTAAAGAACAGAATAATAAAAAGGACAAAATCCCTAGGCAGTAAACCTATGAAATTATTAAGGAGACCATGTACTCATGGATTATATTTGATCCTAAGGATGTGATTAGTGATGTCTGCCACGTACGAAAAGACAGGAAATATTGATATGCCTACTTTGTAATCTTTAAACTACTATAATCTTGTAAAAAATTTATAACATAACATTAACTCAGTTCTGTTTTACAGATTTATATATTGTGATTTTCAATCAGTAATTTTATGTGTTCACTTCTTTCATTTGACTTTAAATAATAATTTGTTGATAGCAAAATACTCCCACATTGAAGTGTATTGTTCGAAATGGCCAAATGTGGCTTCCTTTACAAATAATAAAGAAACTAAAGTGTAGTCTGCAGTAGTGTGACTGTCCTGCTGGAACATAAGCATCAGTGAACCACATGTTACAGATCCCCAAACAGACATGTTTAGTTTGTTGATTCATCCACATTTGCACATAACAGTTTCATTGTCTCATTCTATTCCTCAAAATTCCTCATTTTTTTGAGTATGGAGTCTGGTAATAAATCCGTGTTTACCACAAATATATGACACAAGCAAATCATATTTCTCCTCTTCATATCATGTCCTTTTGAGCCAAATCAATTCACGACATTTTGGGCTATGGACACCTATGCTCAGGACAATTCAGTTTATATTTGCTCCTCCCCTGAGAGTAGGCTACCTCTGACTTTACTTGGCTCTATCTTGTACTTATTTGTTCGCTCTTCTTCAAATTTCTCCTTTTGATTCTTCATTTGCCTATATGATGTGCAGCAAATAGTTCCCCTCACCACTCATCAACCATCTCAATGGTGAAAATCCCCCTTGATTAAAGCAAAAGACATCAGCAAGGTTCACTTATCAATATTCTCTCACTATTAAAACTTTAATAAATTCTCCAAGAACTGTTCTACAATAAAAATCGTCTTTCCACAAACACTCATACTACTATTACTAGTACTAGTGTTCACCTATCCATTTGAATTTTTATTATAAAAACACCTTTTCCCAAACAAATGTTCTACACCAAAAATTGTCTTTCCACAAAAACCCATTCTACTACTACTTGTTCTCTACATACCTAATCGAATATTAACTAAAACAAATCGCTTCCCCCCAAAAAAATAAATTTTCTGCACAAAAATATCATGTCTACCACAAAAACCAGCTCTACTACTACTAACATTCTACATATCCACTTAAATCTTCCCTAAAAAACCCTATTTTCCCCAGACAGCTGTTTTTCAAAAATCATGCTTTTCCACAAAAACACGTAGTACTACTAACATGCACATATGAATCTTCACTTAATAACACACTTTTCCGCCAAACAACTGCTCAACACCAGAAGTTTTCTCTTCCACAGAAACTCATTCTATTAATTCCTTCTTTTTTTAGGCACGCTGCCCATGGGCATTTCTTTCCATCATAAGGTAATTTTTGTCATTTGCCAGAATTTTATTAAAACGAGGAGAATTCCCAATACAAAAGTGAGAAAATTAAACCGTGACAACAAAAACCAGGGTTAGGGTGTTGTAGAAGAGGCATCTATCGACACCCTAACCCCAAGAAAGAAACACCCCACATTAATCCTCGATCATAAAATTGAATCTCCACCTGAAAATCCTCTCTTTCACGGAATGTATAGCAATCACTTTCCACATACTCATTTGAATCTTCAGCCCAAAAACAACCCCTTTTCTCCCCAAACAACTTTTATACATAAAAATCATGTCTTCTATAGAAACCCATTCCACTACTATTTGTTTTTTTCATACCCATTTGATATTAAAAATTGTTTCTACACCCTCATTTGAATCTTGCATTAGAAAAAACTCTAAACTTTCCCAAACAATTGTTCTACACCAAAAATCACATCCTTCCACGAAAACCCAATCTACTAGTAACTGTTTTCTACATACCCATTTCAATCTTCACTAAAAAAAAACCCTCTTTTTTGTTTTCCAAAAAACTACTTGACACCAAAAATCATCGCTTCCACAGAAACCCATTATACTACTACTTGCTTTCTATGTACCCATTTCAGACCTCTTTTTCTCAAAATTCCATTTCAATGTTTACCTTAAAAAAACCTCTTTTTCCCCAAACAATTGTGCTACACCAAAAAAAAAATAGTCTTTTTCCACTACTACTTGTTTTCCACATGCCCAATTCAAACTACTTGTTTCCCACACACCCAATTGAAGTACTCTTCCATAAAAATCACGCCTTTCCCACCAAAACCCATCATTCTACAACTTGTTCTCTACACACCCTTGAATCTCCACTTATACCAAAAAAAAAAAAAAAAAAAAACTTTGTCAAT
Organism: Acorus gramineus; assembly: GCA_030737835.1. Taxonomy (NCBI): domain Eukaryota; kingdom Viridiplantae; phylum Streptophyta; class Magnoliopsida; order Acorales; family Acoraceae; genus Acorus; species Acorus gramineus. The sequence continues at coordinate 14,127,113 of CM060850.1, forward strand.
CAAGAAACAAAAAGAAAGAGAGACAGAGGTTTTACCATCGACGCCGAAAGAGGGGAGCAACAAATGTCGACTGTACCGATATATGCTCTCCGGGGACAAACCGTTCGACTGGTGAGATGAGCTTGTTGTACTGACTCTCTCTTCTTCACGAGCAACCGTTTCGGCGAGCCGGGACTGGAGGAGGGCGATGCGGTTCTCGATGTGGGTCTTCTCCGATTGGAGCCTCTCGATCTCTCTCTGGATGGTCAACGGACCGTCTCCTCCTCCTCCCATGTTGTGGGTGTTGCCGTCGCCGCCAGAATCCATTGTCGAGGACCTCGTCTCTTCTCGAGTTGAAAAGCGAGAGACGAATTATTAAATCCTAATTTAAAATTAAACACTGGAAATTAGGATACTACTTAAATGGATTGAGCCCGACCCAACTCAAACTTAAGCCGAATCTAATTTGGATTGAACTCGAACCCAAATTTCTATATTTAAGTAAAATATTTTTAATAAAATTATAACCTTTCAATTTATATGATAATATCTAAAATATAATTGATTTTTATCTAAAATCTTTCACTTTTATAATTTTTTTATCTTTATTCTTCAAATAAAATGTTCTTCATTTTTATTTTTTATATTTTTGTTATGCAAAAAATTAATGGTTACAAAGTTTTAATTATTTAAATAATACATTTTTTAAATCAAACTCAAGTTTAACCTGAGCCAAATCAAACCTGAACCTAACCCGAATAAAACCCGACTGGGTTGGGTTCGGCTTGTGCTTCTTAAACTCGAGGGTGTGGTTGGGTTGGATTTCTCCAACTTCGGATTGGGTTCGGATTGAACTCCAACTCTCCTGAGTTGCACCCCTACTAAAAAAAATTGATACATACAGCCCTCCATCCGCAGATCGCAGTTCACACTTTTTTTTTTAAATCATATGTTATTATATTGTTGTATGAAATAAAGTATATACTGAGATATAATAAAAATTTATTTAATATATTAGGATAGAACCATATATACTATAATATAACATATTTATATATATTTTGTTATCATAGTGTATGTGCTGTAAAACGAACTATAAAACAGACTAAATGCATTAAAGGTCTAACGTTAAAACCTTTTTGGTGGAGGTGGACCGGGCCTATGAAGCTATGCCCGATAAGTGAGAACCCAACATTCTTGGTTTATCCATTTTGCCAAGCCAAAATTCCAACTTGGTTTTACTCCTGGTGGCAAGTATTTGGTGCTAATTGAAAAAATTTACCAGGAGATATCCAAGCTCATATGGAACAGGAAGAATTAAACCCACAAGATAATATTGATTTATTAAAATATCACAATCAGACAGGGATACCATGGATCCTCCAATGGGATTTTCAGGTAGAAAAAAGATTTCCTCCTCACTTCAAGCGGGACGTGTACACAAAATGGTGGGCTAAATATGACCCACAGAAAATTTTATCTGGTTATAAATTACCAATTTATGGAAGACCACGAGAAGATAGTTATGAGACTATCAAAGCAAGCCTTATTAGATAATACATTAAAAGATTCTCAAATTTGAGCCAGAAATCCATTGAATTAAAGGCATATGAGCACATGTTTAAGATGTTCAAAGGAGAAAAGGCGACTGTGCCAACAACAATGGCCACCAGCTCTCGAGGTCCGGGAGGGACTCAAGGGTTAGAAGATGACTCTCAAAGGCCAGAAGATAGTGATTCTCAAAAAACAAACAATGACTCTCAAGGGCTTGAAAACATACCCTCAAATTTTCTTGAAGACGAGTTTGATCCAGCTCAAGAGTCTGTGTAAAATATATATATATATATATATATATATATATATAATAATATAATATAATAATAATAAAGAAGAATCCAGAAGGCCCTAGCAACTCACGGGTTCAAAAAGATAGTTACGGAAGCATCCGAAAAAAATGAAAAAGAAGAAATGACTTAAAGCAAAAGAAGACACCAGAAGAGGACAAGGAGTCACTCAAGGATGAATGACCACGGATTCCAAACCTATTGAAGTCCGCAAGCATTGCCTATAAAAGGGAAGGAAGATAGAAGAAGGAGGGCATCGGCGAAAACCAAGTCCACAATAACCCTCTACCAAAAAATCCACCAAAAAACTCAGAGTGCTTTGTAACATAGAAGATAGGGCAAAAGAGGGAGATATCCTTCTCAACCCCAGTATTGTAAGTTTTTCTTCTGTAAGCCTATGTGCTATGTAGTATGTATTATGCATGTTGCTATGTAATATGTATTATGCATGTTTAACAAGATAAGTCTTTCCAGTTCCCATCCTATCTATCTTATGTCTATTAATTTTCAAATTTAAAAAAAAATAAAAATTTGTGCTCTAAAGTGGTATTAGAGCCAACTTGATTTTTAAGGGATTTGCTTGTATGACAAGTACTTTATGAACAGTACCGCCCGGTGAACATTGCTTTTGAGACTTTTTAGTCGTGTTATCCACACTCTCATCTAAGGTTCAGTAGAGTTAGGGACGTAATACGTCGTTGACTGGTTTCCTTGCACTCCCTCATGGCCAATCTTTTCCGATCCCTTATATCATGGGTACATGAAGCCTGCACTTCTACGGATGGAGCCTCCACCTCTATAACATCGAATTCCCCTGCCATTAGGACTATGTCCATTAAAAACATGCAACAGATAAATTATGAGAGTATAGAACAATCTGTCAGTAATTGAAAGATCCCTAAAGTCCCATTCAACGAGATTTATAAATGTGACACCTTTAGTCTTAAAACAGACTATTATATCAAGACTATTGAAAGAATTATTCCTTTGACTGATGGGCATGAGAATTTCCACCTTATATCCCAAAAAGAGATAGACAGGATTAGGGCAAAACCCCAATATCACTATCTCACATTGGATTAGTGCAGGTATCCGTAGATGCCCTAGTTCGAGAAAACTTGAATACTGCAGTTTTAGTATGTCTCCAAGACAATAGGCATCTAAGATTTGCCGATCTGTTCTAGGGATAGTTGAATCCAGCTTAAGTAAATGACCGATATTTTTTAATGCCTTTCCTAATTTCTCTGTGTCCTTAGTTGATCCCGACATTTTGGATGCTTTAGTCCTGAGAATCCAGACTAATGGTTTCAGCCTTAATAATAACACTTTAAATATAAACCTTACTTATAGGGTATATTTCAAGGTCATGAACACTTTCTCCCCTAAGAGTGGGGTCTCATATATTAAAGGTATTACTACTTTGCTTCAGACGAACCCAAAAAATAACTCTTTTATCCCTAAAACTTTAAAATGGGATGAGATCAGACTGCCAAATTCCTGGACCCTTGAAAATGCTCAACCTAATAAGCCCCTGGAAAACTCAGACCTTAAAAAGGTCTGAGATTCTTGAAAAGGATGGTGGTAATATTGAAATACGATTTTCTAATACTAATTGTGGTTTTCAAAGGAAAAGATCTTTTAGAACTACTCCCGTAAGCAGAAGGGAAAATTTGTCTCTCAAAAGACGCTCTGTTTCTGAGAGAAATAGCCAGTATTTGGCAACCCATGACTCCTACTTTAGCCAGCCTATAAGGGTTACATTAGCAGTTTATGATATTCAAGCTGAAACTCAATATGAAATTCCATCTGAATATGATCCCGCTGAGTCGGACATGCTTACTATAAGCGAACATGATGACTATGAAATAGATAAAGAAATTATAAAAAAAGATTTTTATTCATCAAAAAATGATGAGAAAAGGAAATGGTTTTTCAACACTATACCCAAAGAAGAACAAGGCCCGATTAGAGAACAGTGGTATGATCATATGAGATTTGAACGAAACATTGTATATTTCTTTGATTGGTTTGAACATACTTATATTCCGATGTTACAAAACATGTTCATTGATCTTCCTGAAGAAGACCATGCTATGGTCCTTGAAAAAAATGATAAATATACCACTAAATGGAGGAAGTATAACAATGTAGAGGTGGAATCAATTCATCCACCGTTTGAAAAGATTAAAGTTACAAAATCTGACATTATAGCCAGCCCTCTTAAGACTACTATTGGGATAGACCCTGGTAGTCCCTTCAAGACATAATACTTTATTCAGGTTATGGAACAAAATAATTTTACTAATGTTGCTTTGAGATCTATAAGTAGCCAAACTGAAAGAATAGAGAAAGCCCTTGCTGAAAACTGTATCCTTGACAATATTCATACCGAAGGTCTGCAAAATCTAAAGGGCTCGGCCACTTCATCCAAAACTATAGTAAAAAAGACCGAAAAACCAACATTCATTTCTCAACAAAATCTTGAAAAGGGGATCAAGTTCAAAGATACACATTCTGAAGAATTGCTGTTTAAATTATCTGAAAGACTAGGAAAATTATTCATTAATAACCTCAATGATGAGTCCTCCTGTAAAGAAAACTCCCAAGAAGACAGTGAGAATGGAAGCATGTCTGAAAGCTCCCCTGATCATTCTGATATTGAAATCAATAAGCTCGGGACTATAACTAAAACCTCAAGAACAAAAAACTTCTATAGGAGACCAACCCCAGTTGATGTTCAAATAGAAGAAAATAATGATATTACTCTTACAACCTCCTATGATGGAAAATCTCTCGTTGAATGGAATCTTGATGGCATGTCTGAATATCAAATCAGTCAATTATGTCATTCTATGCTTATTTATGCTAATGAATGTAGGATACAGGGTAATACTGATAAACATATAACTGATATGATAACGACATCATTCATGAGTCAATTAAGAGGCTAGTGGGATAACTTCATTACCCCTGAGCAAAGACGTGCTGTTTATACAGCCGTAAAAATAGATCCCAATGGGAGATCTGAGCCCGATATAGTCACTACACCTGTTCTCACTATTTTTAAACATTTTGATGGCAGCCATAGTGACACTGTTAACAGGATTAGAGAACAATTTATAAATCTTAGGTGTCCAACCTTATCTGATTTTAGATGGTATAAGGACACATTTTTATCACAAATTTATAGGATAGACAATTCAAACAATGACTTTTGGAAAGAAAAGTTTGTCTCTGGGCTACCCAAGCTCTTCGCCGAAAGAGTTAAAATCAGCTTTCGTCAAGAATACGGGGGACACATCCCTTACTCAAGCAGCCTTCGTCAAGAATACGGGGGACACATCCCTTACTCCGTCATAACATTCGAAGAGCTTATACAAAAAATAAACCTGATAGGTCTGGCCCTTTGCAATGATCTGAAGATAAAGAATCAGCTCAAAAATCAACATTTGACTTCCAAAAGAGAACTTGGAGACTTCTGCTACCAATTCAGGTATCAGAAGGAAGACATTAAGAGTCCTTCTACATCTCGGAAAAGGATTTGTTCTTTTCTTAATTCCCCTATAGTCACCCTTTTGGGTTTTTCAAATTCTAATATTTGAATTACCTCTTTATAGGAGTATTTTTCTTTATTATCTTCTTGAGTCTAACTGATAGGGGTTTTTATCAAACTAATATATTTTTCTAATTGTCGTTTCTTTTCGACAAGATTCTCAATAGAATCAATAGTATCTAAAATGAACTGTTCTTGGACGGAAAGGACCATCAGACCATCTGTATCTGAGGATGAATCATAGGATTCAGGATCACAACAGTCACAACCACAACTTTCAGACTCAGAATTCTGTTCTTCTAAGTTTTGTATAGATTCTTTATTTTTTGTTTTTCTATTAAAGCATTTATTGGCATAATGTCATTTCTGCTTGCATTTGAAGCAGGTAGGAGGATTAGAGGTGTTGGGTTTCTTTTTGGGGAACCGCTTTCTGGTTTTTTGAACAGGGGTTCTATTTGAGTTATAATATCTTCTCTCAGAAGGTCTTTTATTATAAGAATGTTTGGTATTCATTTTCCAAGATCTAGAAGGAGCTCTGATACCATCATACTCTAAACTATGCATCCAGAAGGTGTACTGATATTTTCTGAGAACATAGATAAACATTGGAAACAATGTGCTGTAGTGAGAACCCTTTCTTGTAAAGCCTAAGCACAACCAATTGTTTTCAGTGCAAATTTATGAAAAATGATGTTCCGGTCCCTGTGCATTATGCAATCCTCATCGATTTTTTTAACAAAATATACACTCATCAATTGAAATATACATGGTTGCATGAATTAAAGTATATATTGAGATACACTAATATATGTTTTTTGAAAAAGCAAAAAAAATTTACAACCCCATTAGTTGTAATAGTCTCTACATTACGATAACGCAGTATACACTGTAATATCACATTGTATAGGGCTCCAAAGGAGATTGCAAAACAAACTGAGTGTATCAGTAATCAAATTTATAGATGAGACGCTGATACACTTAGGCATAGTTTGACAACTAGTCTAGAAGTACTTTGACAAGAAGTTCCTTATGAAAGAAGTTACTTCTAAAGAATGAGTTTCTTGTATCTGGAGTAGAAGCTGTTTAGGAACACAAATGATGAATGTTTTCAAAAAAATACTTTGTAATAGAAATCACATGAATTGTCTAAAATACCCTTGCACCCATATTATACAATTATCTTAATAGATCAATATAAATAAAATGATATAATCAACCATATAGATCTCAAATACTAACAAACGATTTCTAACCACAATTGGTTACAAAATCAAATTAACAAATCCTAACAAATAAAATACTAATAATTTTATTGTTTTTAATAAAAGGTAGATATTACTAACAAATTTATTATAACAATTAAAAGATATTAACAACTTATTCAAATTTAAAATAGAAAAAAAATCTAAACTAACAAATCTAAACTAGATCATAGATTTATCCTACATTATCTAATGAGAAAGGTGAGAAAAAATTGTTTTATATAGTACCTAAAGCTCATATTTGGTTCTAGAATAGGGCTAGAATAAATAGAAATGAATAAAAATAGTTTCAAAATGGGTTTTTGAAGGCTGGAATAAATGAGAATCCGTATGCTAGAATTAACTAATATAAATTGGTATATGGATTTCAGCCAATCATTGGAATTAAGTTATTCCAGCCAAACAAAAAATCACTTTATTCTTATTTATACTAGAATAGTCATAAATCTAAGAATGACTTAATTCTACCTAAACATGAGCAAAGTGTTTTTTTGGGAATTTATAAAATTTAATAAGGGTATTTTTATTAAAACATTAACTTTTTTTTAACCTCTGCAGAAGTGAAAAAACTCTTTCCACATAATAAGTCATTTTCTCCTTTCGGAAAGAGAAGTTTTTCTTCTTATGTGGAAGGAGAAGTGGTAGTTATCGGATTCTCAAACGCGATCACCTCTCCTTTTCTAAAAGGAGAAATTGTCCAGAAGTACTTTTGAGCAGTTGCCAAACGCACCCTTAGTTCAGTTTCAATCCCATCGAGCTGTTAGTAATTGAATTTGTCTATTAAGAAAATAAAAAAATTTAGTTAAATATTGCCTCTGCTCAAGTAAATTTCTGGATCCGTCACTGTGTGTGATCCCTTTTATAAGCACCAATTCATTAATTGTGTCAACCTTAAATAATGATTCCCAAAACAAAAGAAAATTAATGTTAAAACGTTTTATTCAGGTGTCATTCATCTCCTACAAATTACTCAACTTACTGATTTAATCATCAGTGTTCGTGACAGAAATTACTTATCCATCAAAAAGACATCACTACCTTGGATTGAAAGGTATTTGATCAGACAACAAGTCATCTAGAGTAGTCGATTAGTGCAAGTTGAGATGAAGCATCACACAAATTTCAAGGCCAACAAATTACTTGAAAACACGCCATACATGGAGGCCTGTCAATGGGTTAAGTCTAGACCCAGGCCGAACCGACCTAGACCCAATTACACGTGTATATAATTTAGCCGACCCGATTGGGACCTGACCCGATGGATCCGAACATAAAATCGGGTCAGGTCTGGGTCCACTCTGATCGGATCCTATGGACCTGAGACCTAATTATTTATGGCGTTGTTACACCCAGATCTATTTTCAGCCCTATATACGTCGATAAATTTTTATCGACGCATATGTTCACGTTAACAAGTTATATGATTCGAAAGAATTTTTCTACATTTTATATAAATGCTTCCATACAATTTATTGGAGTATATGCTTCATTTTTTATAAAACATGTACCTTATTAGATAAGATATACTATATTTAAAAAATATGAAATACATGTAGACCGGAATTGAGACTGGAAATGGGGTTAAGTGTAACATTATTCAATTATTTTATATATAAGCACATATGTTATTAGGCTATTACAAAGTTCTAACTTTTAATCTATAATTTTTGGAAAAAGATACACACAGCCCCCATTGTAGCCCCAATTGCAGTTCATCCCGTTTTTCTTTTCTTTTTTTAAATCATACACTCACATTTTGAAGTGTATGCTGTTATATGAAATGAAGTATATACTGAGATACATTAATGTATTTTTTTTCATAATGAAAAAATAAAAAATAAAATTGGGTCATATACCATGATAGGACCTATACACTATGATAGCGCAGTATATACTACGTTATCATGACATTTGAAGCTGCAAAACAGACTGCAAAAAAAACTCTCTCAAACTCGTGTACACTCCACCAACTCCACTCTCCATCTCATCTCCACCGTCTTGCCGTTTCCATCTCCGCCGATTCTCCATTTCCACCGTCTGCCTCCGATTTCTCATGTCTCAACAAATTTCACAAGGTAATCTCCATTTCCGCCCTCTCCTCATCTCCACAATCTGTCTGATTCCCCCTTCCCCTTATGTTTCTTACCTTGTCTAAACTCTCCTTCAATAATACATATTTTATCATGGTTTTGTGATCTACAACATCTATCTTATTCTCATTGCTAGTTAGACAAGTTTATGTTCTAGTTGTTCTTCATTTCAATGAGTGCATTATTTTAAATTTTGACATTATGTTTTTGTTTTTATATATGTTGAATAGACCAGTTAAATTTGGGCTATTTGTTTTGATGTTGCAGGTATATGGACATTGCGCAACCACAACATTAAACTTCTACCATCTAAACAATTTACCTTTTTCTTTTTCTTTTTTTGTAGAGATCTTGCAACTTGTAAGACCTTAGTTGTTTAATATGTAGTAAACTTAGTTGTGGGAGGTGAAAATATCCTCCTCTTTTATTGGGCCAGACTCGAGGGCGGTCCGGGCTTTGTTTGGATAGATCCGCGAAGAGACGACGACGGTGGAAGAGGTGACGACGGTGGAGCGATTTAGTGGATGTTTGTCTGGACTGAACCTGATGTAAATCAGGCTGCTTACGTACCATTTTTGAAGGATCAAGCCACACATAGTTCCTTTTTGGCGAGAACCTCCGACGGTGAAGTCAATCTCCATTAAAATGGGATTTCAAACTTGAGTCTAGGGGTTCTCTTTTCTTTTGGGGAAGAAGAAGAAGTATATGTCTCTCTCCCCCTCCTGATGAAGGGGATACCCTCTTATTTATAGTGGGAGGGGTGTGCTTATTACCATGGAAATGTGAGCATATCATGGGATGAAATCTTCCACGTAGCTCTTGGATCGGTCGACACATAGGATCTTGAGATCAGTGCCTTGTAACCACCTTTTGATAGTTTGTTACAGCCATTATGCAAGGGAATATTCCCTGGGATTTCTAATATCTCGCCGATGCGAACTCCGTGCTTTTGATTCAAGTCGGACAGGAGCTATGCTCCCATTCACCTAGGTCTGGTCAGGAGTCCGACCAGATTGTTTATTGGCCCGACCTGAGATGGTGGCGTGTTTATGGCCCCGTGTCATGGGCTGAGGCGGTATGGCCTTTTAAATGGACCCTAAGGTGTGACAGATTTTGGCTTCTACATTCGTAATGCAATATGCTTGTATAACTTTGGTTAACTTATTTAAGTGTTTTGGACAATTAACTTTTGAATTTGTATAATTTGGTTGGTTTGTTGCATGATTTATTTTATGTTGTTGTAACATGTAAGACTTTAAAAACTAGATTTTGTTTTTATGTGTTTATGTTAATTTATTTTAAATCTTTTTAGTGTTTATGTTAATATATGTTTTACAAAAATATATTTTTTTTATTAGCCATCTTAGGTCCGACTCGGGTATGATGGATCCGGGTCCAAATTCCCCAGGACCCGCTGGGTTTTGATAGGGTCGGGTCAGGGTCCATCATGACCCACCTGACCTGTTGACAGGCCTACATACATGCATGCGCATTAATAAACCAAACATGTAACATGAAATGCAGGTTATTTTCAAATATTGTTATCATACCAGAAATTCAAATAGCAAGAATGTACCTTATGTCAATCGATCTGTTCTTACATGGATTGCTAGCATATTCTATTTATATGATAAAAAATTAATGTACATCATCACATTATGTTCAGCAACCATAATTGCTATTCACATTCATGCACTGTGTACATATATGGGACTATATATGACATTTTGAACCCCAATTTGAAAACTGAATGTCTGTGATTTTTGCGCTAACTTAACTAGCTATTCCAAAACTGAAACAGCCTTCCATCTCCGCCGATTCTCCATTTCCTCCGTCTGCCTCGGATTTCTCATGTCTCAACAAATTTCACAAGGTAATCTCCATTTTCCCCCTCTCCTCATCTCCACAATCTGTCTGATTCCCCCTTCCCCTTGTGTTTCTTACCTTGTCTAAACTCTCCTTCAATAATACATATTTTATGATGGTTTTGTGATCTACAGCATCGCATCTATCTCATTCTCATTGCCAGTTAGACAAGTTTCTGTTCTAGTTGTTCTTCATTTCAATAAGTGCATTACTTTAAATTTTGGCATTATGTTTTTTTTATATACGTTGAATAGACCAGTTAAATTTGGGCTATTTGTTTTGATGTTGAAGGTACATGGACATTGTGCAACCACAACATTAAACTTCTACCATCTAAACAATTTATCTTTTTCTTTTTTTCTTGTAGAGATCTTGCACTTGTAAGAACTTTTTTCTATTAATTCAAAATTTGATTTATTGAATGGATATAAAAAAATTTATTTGTTGAATAGATTTTTTTTCATTTTTTTTTTATGCTTAATCTATCTGGATTGAGATCTTAGTATCTATTTTTGTGGTTTTTTATTTATTGAATAGATCTATTTTTTTTAATAATAGATTTAATAAATTTAAATCTTCTTAGATATATTTTTGTGGTTTGATTTTTTTTTTGTTGGTTGGAGGATGTTACGTGTGTTTTTGAGTTTTTAGTTTTACTGAATTGAAAGCTAAAAAAAAACATTGAATATGGGTTGAAATATGAACAGGGGAATAGATAATATAAATTGTTGAAGTAAGTTAGCACACTTTTGTATTAATTCATATTTTAAAATTTTATTTATTTAAAAATATTTGAGAAGTAATTTAAGGTTGATTTTATATTATATTAAATTAACTATCAAGCAAAATATTTTATTTTTTTGTTATTTTTTATCACTTTTTGTGACAACACAAACAATACATCTTTATTTTTTGTCATTTTTCATCAGACACAAACAATAGTTTTTATTTTTCATCACTTTCCATTATAGGCATAAACAACATATAAACTAGTCAAATGGAAAATGATTTTTTTTTTCATCACTTTCTTCTTTATCAAAATTTCATAACTGTTTTTTATTTTTCCTTTAAGATTGTACACAAGCACACCTTTAATGACCAAAATCAACCTAATAACAACAGTAAAATCACACTAATAGGACCTTAAATGATGAGAATTACAAAAAAAAAAAAAAAAAAATTATTGTAAATGATAAGCTTTCAAAAAAATAACTTGCACGTGAAGTCGAAAAGAGAGAATTTTGATTCTAAATGGTTCCAAACAAGCCTTCGATTTTGTCCGATATTGCAATGGACTTTTCAAGCTACCCCAATTGATTATATATATATATATATACACACATATTTATTTTGGTACATAAAAGCCCTAAACAGGGCATCAGTCCCTACTATAATAACAACAACGAACTACTACTATCAAGGAAATGTGGACCAACAAGGGCCCATTGAACACAGTGAGCTCAGCCCAATGGGTTGGAGACCTATTTTTCCTGCTAGCAGTAGGATTTGATCTCTGGCATCCCAAGTGAACGGAGTGTCTCTCTGTCACACCACTAAACGGGTTGGGACTAAGCTACCCCAATTTGATATATAATATATGTCATTTCTCTAGAGACTTTTCATCCATTTATTTCATATTTTTCATTCCACAAACTATACTACAACAACAATGAGACACAATGAACATGAAAAAAAAAAACTCATATGCATTCACATCTATAATTACAACCTAACATGTGCTATGAAATGCAGATTAATTATTTTCAAATGTTGTTACATTCCAGAAATTCAGATAGCAAGAACCTTTAGTAAATTTCTATGTAGGGAAGAGAGCTTGCCATATTTTTGAGTAGCGGGGATGGCTTCGAAGGGAAGGGGTAGAAATCATTTCTATCCATTCCACTATATGTTCTCCTTCCTTTCTTTATCTTTTCTCTGTATTTCCTCTATCTCCCCCATTTCGGTCATCTTCTATTTTGATACTTTGATTGGAATATAAATGATTATATTCTCACTCCAAAAAAAAAAAAAAAAGGAACCTTTAGTCAATTTGTTGTGTGAATTAAAGAAAAAAGTTTTACTTTATGCTGCTTTCATTCCATGTTATGTGTCTATTTGTGAGGTCCATTTGGGACCTAAACTATCCAATATAAAGTAAGCATTTTTTCATATTAAGTCTACACACTGCTTCAAATGTACTGTGTCACTGTTTCAAATGTACACTGTATTTTACTTACGGAGACGGATATACCCACACCTTAGTTTGAGAACTCCACACCCCAAAAATAACAAAAAAAACTAGTTTGTATGTCATTTTAAAAGCAAAAAAGCCACTCCGACCTACCCCACCCCTTGTACTTTACACCCCCAATTTCCCATATATACACACTACCCAAGTTGGGCATTTGATGACTTAAGCGTCGGAGGGTCTTTTGCAGGTCACCCCAACCTTGGTTCAAACAACGCTCGAGGAGGAGGATCACCGGCCATCTAACAGAAATCATCTAGAGGAACGGAGTAGATGGATCATACCGACCCGAAACTGGATCATTATCTTTGATCCCTCCATATCACTTTTTTTTTTTTTTACCTTGTGGTCTTTCTTTTATGGTCTTTAATGTGTTTTTGTGGTCTTATTTATTTATTTTGTGTGTGGACTAAAGCGGCGGATTGCTAATCTATTGTATAAGTTACCTTTTTGAAAAAGGTTTTTGTTACTAACATGTTTACTTCCATAGTTAAGTAGAGCATGCCCTGTTCATTGAAGAACAAAATAATTCTCTGTGGTACCCTGGCTCGCTTACGAAAAGTAGAAACACAGTTTTTTCGACTGCAATACCTCGACGTGATCAACAGTACACTCCAATTTTTTTTATTCATCTCTCCTCTTTCAATTGAGGATGTTGCAATTTCCTTTAGCGGATGGGAAATGGTGTTTGGCAAACGGGTGAGTAATGCGTAAGAAAGATTCCTTTTCTTAAAATTTATTTTACATAATAAATTAAAATTAAGAACCCTTCTCTACAAAAATCTATAAAAAAAAAATAAAAAAGTAATTGAAGACCAAACCACACAGTTGAGTTTGTTTGTTGTGTGTCAAAATCGAGTCCTAGACACAACTGGCACCCCGCCCTTAGAGTTTTTTCATTTTTCAAAATATATATATATATATATATATATATATATATATATATATATATACATGAAAAATTGAATGGACTCATTTTGATTAAAATAAATAAATAAATTATATATCACATCTAAATCACAATCAAAGTACATGGACTGATCACGAACTGCATGTAATAGGGCTGATGTAAAAAAAAAAAAAATCTACTATGCATAGGGAAGAGCTATACAAACGTCACTGGAACCCAAATTTTTCAGTACTTTATATAACATTGACATGACATAAAAAGAGAAGGATACATGGCAATGGGCTTGTCGAGCTGCATGGGGGGGACCCCCAACCATGTACATGGCCATATATAATTATTTCAAACATAGGTCACATGTCACCATCACCACCAACATGTTCCATATTCAAGCTCTCATTTGAGTGGCACACGTGGTACAATCAATCAATGTACCCAACTTCTTCAATTCCATCCTCAAGTGTAACATTTCAAAGTGATTTGAAAATAAAACAAGAAGTAGTTATTTAGGTAAAGACATAAGTTATTTTAAATTTATGATTATTTTAGAAACAAATTATTATACTCGTGAAACAAGTGATTTTCTGTCTGATTATATTTTTAGTTATTCTAGTTAAAAAATATAATAATAAAGTTTTTATTGTTTATGTTAAATTATATGTGTTGTGTCATAATGTATTACATGTGTAATCCTATGTATACTTATATATAAAGGGATTAAACCCTAAGTGCAATACAAGGATTCCATTATTCCATTCTCTTATTGTAAAATGGTATCCGAACAACCACCTCAAAAACCCTAATTTTTTTATTTTTTGGAATCCTGCATCGCCGCCTTCATCGTCGTCGTCATCGCCGTCATCGCCATCGTCGCCGTGCCCCTGCCGCTAACGTGCGCCGCCCTGCCGCACCCAGCAACCCTGCCCTGCCGCGCGCCTTGCCCTGCTATGCCCAGCACTACTCAGCTGCAAATGGATCTTCAAGATCAAGCATCGCTCTGATGGGTCCATTGAATGGCATAAAGCTCGTTTTGTTGCCCGAGGTTTCACACAGGTGTATGGTATTGACTATGAGGAGACCTTCGCTCCTGTCGCTTAGATGACCATTATCCGTACTCTGCTTGCCGTTGCTCTTGTTCGTCGCTGGCCTCTCATTCATATGGATGTGAAGAATGCGTTTCTTCACGGTGACTTGTCTGAGGTTGTCTATATGCAGCCACCTCCAGGTCTCTGCACACCTCCTCAACATGTCTGTCGTCTTCGGCGGGCTATATACGGACTAAAACAGGCTCCTCATGCTTGGTTTGAGCATTTTCGCAGTGTTATTCTGACAGCTGGTTTTATTGAGAGCCACCACGACCATTCTATGTTTGTGCGTTTCTCATCGCTGGGACGGGTGATCCTTCTTCTGTATGTTGACAACATGATTATAACTGGCGATGACTCTGCTGGTATTACTCTGGTCAAGAATCACCTCAGTCGACAGTTTCAGATGAAAGATCTTGGTACTCTTCGCTACTTCCTCGGTCTTGAGATTGCACAAAGTGATCATGGGATTCCGCTTTCTCAACAGAAGTATACAGCTGACATTTTAGAGTGTGCTGCCCTGTCCGATACCCGCAGTGTAGATACTCCTCTTGCGCTTCATGTGAAGCTTCGTCCTATAGATGGTGAGCTTCTCCCAGATCCTACTCGATACAGACAGATTGTGGGTCAGCTTGTATATCTCTACATCACCAGACCTGACATTGCTCATGCTGTTAGCATTGTTAGTCAGTTTGTCTCAGCCCCTCGATCAGTGCATTATGGTGCTCTTATGAGTATTCTCAGATATTTACGTGGTACTATCACTAGATCGTTGTATCTGTCGTCCTCTTCGACTCTAGTTCTTAGAGCTTACACTGATGCTGATTGGGCTGGAGATCCGACCACTAGACGCTCTACTACTGGGTTTTGTATATTTCTTGGAGATTCCATCATCTCTTGGCGCAGCAAGAAAGAAGAAGTCGTTTCCCTGTCCAACACTGAGGCTGAGTATCGCGCCATGGCTATTACCATCAAGGAGATTGTTCATCTCAGACGTCTCTTGGTGGACTTAGAAGTCACTATGATTGGTCCTACTCCTCTTCATTGTGATAACCGGTCTGCTATTCAGATAGCCAGCAATCCAGTCTTTCATGAAAGGACCAAACACATTGAGATCGACTGTCACTTCGTTTGTCAGCGCTTCCTTGTAGAGACAGTATCGCTTCCGCATATTTTCTCCGCAGAGCAGCTTGTTGATTTCTTTACGAAGTCACATCCAGTTTCTCGATTTCAGTTTCTCATTCACAAACTCACCTTGTATGATCCACCATGAGTTTGAGAGGGGCTGTTAAATTATATGTGTTATGTTATAGAGTATTACATGTGTAATCCTATGTGTACTTGTATATAAAGGGATTAAACCTTAAGTGCAATACAAGGATTTCATTATTCCATTCTCTGGTTGTAAAAGTTTGGTTAACTATGGATCGAATGTGAATAAGGTGTGGATAAAAATTTATAAAATGTGAAAAAATGATTTGACGTGTGGGACCCCTGATTTATAAGAGGTAATGACAATTAATTAGACAATGGGATTAATTTAAACCAGTGGAATGGATTGGGTGAAATAACATAACTCCAGGGGAGACCTGGAATATAAATACTTGTTTATTCTCACCTATTCCTCCTACCCAAACATGTTTTTTGGCCTATTCCCCTTATTCTCTCATATTCTCCCTCTATTCCACTACCCAAACATAGCCGAAAGGTTTAGTGTTGTGGTTACTATAAAACTTTGAAATAACGTCCAAGTTGGTTTACTCGAAAAGAAGGGTTTTAGCAGTGGCAAAGCCACCAAAGGAACAGGGGCATGGGACCCCCCTGGATTTTTTTTATTTATTTTTGGATCTTTTTAATTTTGTGGTAAATTGATTTTAATTATGGTCCATAGATCATACATCCCACTTACATATGAAATTCCCTAAACAGAAACTACTCACAACTCAAAAAAAATAGAAAATAAAATAAAAATAAAACAATCATCCATTATCTATCTGGATCATCCATGTGTATGGTGTGCACTCACCCCTTCTTTTAAATAACCCTCCCCCTTCCACATAATACAAAAGTTATTTTTTACTCTCCTTTTTTTATTTACCCTCAAGCCTCCGTCTATTCATATTCCACAAACAGCTATAAAGGCACGGATTCCACTCATTGGCGTCCCCACCTAGGTGCCCATCTTGAAAAAAAATAAAATTTTGAATCTCTTTTTTTCTTTTTCCTTTTTTGTATCTCAACTGTTCCTAGTATCAATCCTCATTTCTACAAAAATCTGTAATTTTTACTTTTTATTCCATTACATGTCTCATAATCGAGAATCTACAATCTGTAATCTTCTCCTCTCCTCTCCTCCATCAATACTTTGAAGGTACATAATTTTTTCCTCTTACCTTATTATCATTGTTACTAATTTATTTAAAGTTTAAAATATTTGTGTAAATATGTAAAATAATCAAATTATTCAACATTTCAGAATATGAAACATCGTCGAGATCAAATTTAAATGTATGTATTGTTTATTAGATTTATGTTTTGACATCTTTTTTTTTTATGAATTATCAATATGAAATATGACATATCGTTTTAATCATAATTATTTTTTATAATTATTCAGTGATATGTTTTATATGAATGTCTTTTTCTCATTTTATACAAATTTTTAATCTATAATATTAAAATTAAAAATAATAATAATATAATTTTAAAAAATATTTATATAAGTTACACTAGGCCCCTTTTATAAAAACCCTGACTCTACCACTGTGTTTTAATGTAAGAGAACTCTTACATGTAAAGTACAAACTATCAATTTTTATGCAATGTTATTATACGCAACCCGTTACATATAATAATAATAATTTTTGTTGTTGTTATTGTTGTTATTGATCCTGACGCATTGATTCTGAAATTAAATTAAAAGAAGTCGATTCGACATAAATAACAACATATAGTAATAATTATCATTATATGGATTGAGATTTGAGGGGTCAAATAATATGGGTGAACCACATTTTACCTGAATTCTATGGCAATGTGAGCAACGAATAAAGGTGCAATCAATTTTACATGAATGCAAATCCTTTTTCTTTTTTTTTTTAGCTTATAAGGAATAATAAAAAGGTATTGATTAGGACCGCTACTTGAAAATAATGATGTTTAGATGATTTCCCAATATGCCAAATGAATCTAACCAAGTTCTGTCTTTGTTACAAATTCATGGTCATTTTGTCTCCTTCATAGATTTGGATCTGCTTATAAATATAAAAAAAAAGTCAGATTTTGCATATAAAAAAGATCATTTCCAAAATTTATTCCAGCTTTCAAATGGATAAAATCGAAAAAAGAGCTTTTGAAGTGTTTTTGTGAAAAAGGGTTTCATCTTTTATCACAACTACAAAATGGATGTTAAAAGAGAGATTTTGGAAAATCTAGCTTTATAATAATCTGTCTAACAGGCATATTTGTATTGTTTTAATATAATTTTGAAAGATATTAATTTGTTACATGTAATCCTACTGTTAGCTCTATTTTTAGAGCCACCAAAAATATATGTATATATATGACAGTGTTTACATTCATATTAATATACACTCATAAAAATGAGACTAGATATATCTTAATTATGTTGAAATTTTTTTACTATTGTATGTAATCAAAGAAAGACAATGATATATATCCACATGAAATGCATTTTCATGTTCATCTTTTAATTAGAAAATCTCATCCTTTGAAAACAAATATATAAGGATATGTATAAATTAAAGTATGCCCTTTATTATTGTATTGATTTCCTAAAACAAAAGATATTAGCTTGTCCAAACTTATATAAAAATAAAAAAAAATTAAATTTGCAATACCAACATTTATTTATATTTTTAAAGAATGGCGTTCCAAAGGATTTAATCCCTTGACCTCACATGGGAGGTGCTTTTATATATATTGATAGAAACAGAGAATAAAATAATGGGAATCCTTGTATTCCACTTAGGGGTTAATCCCTTTATATATACAAATATCTAGGAGTTACACGTGTAATACACTACACACATTATAAGATAACACATATAACCTAACAGCCCTCCTCAAACTCACGGTGGATCATGCAAAGTGAGTTTGCGAATGAGAAACTAAAATCGAGGAACTAGATGTGACTTCATAAAGAAATCAGCAAGCTGCTCAGCAGAGGAGATATGCGGAAGCGATAATGTCTCTGCAAGAAAGTGCTGACGAACGAAGTGACAATCGATCTCAATGTGTTTGGTCCTCTCATGAAAGACCGGATTGCTAGCAATCTGAATAGCAGACCGGTTATCACAGTGAAGAGGAGTAGGACCAGTCATAGTAACTCCTAGATCCACCAAGAGACGTCTGAGATGAACAATCTCCTTGGTGGTGATAGCCATGGCTCGATATTCAGCCTCAGTGCTGGAAAGAGAAACAACCTCCTGTTTCTTGCTGTGCCAAGAGATGATAGAATCTCCGAGAAATATGCAGAAACCGGTGGTGGAGCGTCTAGTCGTCGGGTCTCCAGCCCAATCAGCATCAGTGTAAGCCCTGAGAACCAGAGTCGAAGAGGATGACAGATAGATCGATCTAGTGATAGTACCACGCAAATATTGAAGAATTCGCATAAGAGCACCATAATGCACTGATCGAGGAGCCGAGACAAACTGACTAACAATACTGACGGCATGAGCAATGTCAGGTCTAGTGATGCAGAGATACACAAGCTGACCCACGATCTGTCTGTATCGAGTAGGATCTGAGAGGAGCTCACCATCCGTAGGACGAAGCTTCACATTAAGCTTGAGAGGAGTATCCACACTACGGGTATTGGAGAGGGCAGCACGCTCTAAAATGTCTGCTGTATACTTCTGTTGAGAAAGCAGAATCCCACGATCACTCTGTGCAATCTCGAGACCAAGTAGCGAAGAGTACCAAGATCTTTCATCTGAAACTGTCGACTGAGGTGATTCTTGACCCGACTAATACCAGCGGAGTCATCGCCAGTTATAATCATGTCGTCAACATACAGATAAGGATTACCCGCCCCTATGATGAGGATCGCACAAACATAGAGTGGTCCTGGTGGCTCTCAACAAAACCAGCTGTCAGAATAACACTGTGAAAACGCTCAAACCAGGCACGAGGAGCTTGTTTCAGTCCGTATATAGCCCGTCGAAGACGACAAACATGCTGAGGAGGAGTGCTGAGACCTGGAGGTGGTTGCATATAAACAATCTCAGATAAATCACCATGAAGAAAAGCATTCTTCACGTCCATCTGAAAGAGAGGCCAGCGACGAACAGCAGCAACGGCGAGAAGGGTGCGAACAGTAGTCATCTGAGCAACAGGAGCAAAGGTCTCCTCATAGTCAATGCCATACTCCTGAGTGAAACCTCTGGCAACAAGACGAGCCTTATGGCGTTCAATGGAACCATCAGGGCGATGTTTGATCTTGAAAATCCACTTACAGCTGATAGGGGTAACACCATTCGGAAGGGGAACAACATCCCAGGTCTGTGTCTGCTCAAACGCCTGAAACTCCTCAGCCATGGCCTGCTGCCACTCAGGGTACTCGACTGCCTCTTGATAAGATCGGGGCTCACGGTGGGCATGTATAGCTGTGAGATAGGCCTGAAATTGTGGAGAGTAGGTACTGACAGATGCAAAACCAAACTGGTCTGGTGGCCCCGAGTCGTAACTGAAGCGGGAAGGGGGGTGACGCGCACGGTGAGGATAACGAGGCAAAAGATGAGGATCCACGGCAAGAGGAGGCGCGTCGGGCGTGGGAGTCAGAGGACCAGTGGAAGTATCTTCAGTAGGGGAAATAGGTGACACACTGGGAGGAGAGGGTGGGTTATTTGTAGGAAAGCCAGGTTGAGACGCAGGGGTAGGAACAGACTCTAGTGCAACAGGTGGGCCAGGAAAAGGAAGAGACGTAATAGGAGAGACCTGAATAGGAGAATGCACAGGAGGAGAGGACAGAGTGGGTGAAGAAGAAAAATAGGGAACATCCTCGACAAAGGACACAAGACGAGCGATCCAAAATCGATCTCCAACAGGATCATAGCAGCGATAACCCTTGTGTTCGAAGCTAATCCCCAAGAATACACACTTAACTGACCGAGCGGCCAACTTGGGGCGTTTATGAGGAGGAAAGCACGAAACAAGTACATCCAAAACTGCGAAGTCTGCTATAATCAGTTTGGAAGAGTAAAGGCGCTCATGAGGAGTCATACCGGAGAGGACAGAAGAGGGAGTGATATTGATAAGATGAACAGATAGAAGAGCAGCCTCAGCCCAGTATGTGCTGGGGACTGAAGAAGAAAGTAAGAGGGAATGAGCGGTTTCAAGAATATGGTGATGTTTTCTTTCAGCAACACCATTCTACTCATGAGTATAAGGGCATGATTGCTGAAAGAGAGTGCCATGAGATTGAAGAAGAGAACGCATCGTGGAAGAAATATATTCTCGAGCACAATCAGACCTAAAGATTTTGATACAAGTCTGAAACTGGGTATGAATCATAGTGGTAAAGACCTCATATATCTTTGGGACCTCAGATCGATGACGCAATAAATAAATCCAGGTAAAGCGAGAATAGTCATCAATAAAACTGATATAATACGAAAAACCACACTTAGACGTGATATGAGAAGGACCCCAGATATCAGAATGAACAAGCTCAAATGGAATAGAGGACTGATGATTACTAGAATGGAATGGAGTAGCAACAGGTTTGGCTAATTTACAGTCCTCACAAACAGAAAGAGGAGAGAAAGAAACATGACCTAAATGACCAGACTTAATAAAGTCTTTAAGAAGAGATTCAGAAACATGGCCTAACCTCTTATGCCACAAGTCAGTATCAGAGATGACAGTGCCACAGAAAACTGAGGGATCAGGTACAGGAAGATAAAGATACTCCACATAATACAGTCCGCCAATCCGACGACCAACACCAATCCTCTGCCCTGAACGTGGATCCTGCACAGAACACCCAGAAGAGGTAAAGGTAATGGTGAATCCAGAATCACACAATCTACTAATAGACACAAGATTCATGCAAAGCTCAGGAGCATGCAAAACAAATGGTAATGAAAGGCGGCCAGTAGGGTGGGATGTGGTGGTGATCGATCCACACTGCGTGATGACTAAAGGAGAGCCATTAGCAGTATGAATCGAAGGGAGGTGTGAGGGTGCAGGTGAGCATGCAGTGAGGATAGAACTATCAGGAGTCATGTGATGTGAGGCACCAGAATCAAAAATCCAATAAGCAGGAGTACCCATAGTAGAAGACAAGGCAAAGGGAGTGAAGCACCAGAAAGTGACTGCTGCAGAATCAGGTGGTCTAAGCGCTGACTGATCTGGACAAGCATATCCGATTGTGATTGAATGGAGGCAATCGAAGTAGCAGTCGCAGCGGCAACAGGAGGAAGATGATGTCCTCGGCCTTTCGGTTGATAACGTTGCTTAGAAGGTCGTTGTCTTTTTATAGCAGGAGCGGCCCCCAAGATGCCCTCATAGAGAAATGATGAAGTAGACTGACGAGATACCTTCGAAGCCGCCGGTGTCGGAAGAGTAGGGTTGTCGTTGGTTTTTGACATTGTGCAGAACCACTCGGATGAGGATCAGAAGCAGACGAGGACGTAGAGCACGAAAAATCGAGCAAAATGGACTCCTGGATCACCTTAATCGGACTTCCGGAGAGGAAGTTATGACCGATTTAGTGATTTGAAGTCTCAAGGAGGTGCCGGAGGCGGCGGACGGCGGCCGGAGGCGGCGGGTTGCTGGGCCGGGTTCGCGGATCCGGGTTGCTGGGCCGGTTCACGGATCCAGGTCGGATGCTGGGAGGACCCGGGTCGGATGCTGGGAGTGCCCGGGTCAGATGCTGGGAGTGCTCGGGTTGGGTGCCGGGTCGGGCGCGCGAGATGATCCGGAACGCTCGATACAGGCTGGCAGGAGCTGTCCCAGCAGATCCCGGGAAATCCGGGCAGGATCAGCGGTGCCCGGGCAGATCTGTCGGGCGCGACAGATCCCGAGTAATCCAGGCAGATTCCGCACGGCAGGGCACGCGGCGCGGCAGGGCGTGGCGCGGCAGGGCGGCAGTGCACCGGGCAGGGTAGGGCTGGGCGCGGCAGGGCAGGGCTGCGCGAGCAGCGGCAGGGGCGGCGACGGCAGCGGCAGGGGCACAACGGCGACGGCAGGGGCACGACGGCGACGGCGACGGCAAGGGCACGACGGCGACGGCGAAGGATTCCAAAAAAAAAAAAACTAGGGTTTTTTAATTTCTAGCTCTAATACCATGTTAGAATGAAAGAATGAAATAATGGAAATCCTTGTATTTCACTTAGGGGTTAATCCCTTTATATATATACAAATATATAGAAATTACACGTGTAATACACTACATATATTATAAGATACCACATATAATCTAACATATATATATATGTGTGTGTGTGTGTGTGTGTGTATCAATTTTGATGTTCTTTTAATATCTATATTCATATTCGTTAATAGATAGCATCTTATCAAAGCTACTAAATACCTAGCAAAAATCAAGTCTACATATATAGGAGGTTCAAGATAGCATAGATTTAGCCAAATTCTAATGCAATGATCTAGCATATATAATTGAGATCTTCTTAGCATATATAGTGAGCCCAAACGTACAAACGTACTCGGGTTGTTCGTAACACTATCTATGCAAAGATTAATAAACGCGAGACTTGACCAGACCAGTTTGGTTTGTCTTCCCTCCTTGGAAGGATGTATGGGCGCTTTATTTGACACGTGTTCGGTTAGTTGGACAAGTAAGAGTATTCGGTGATCCATTTATTGAAGACATGTGTCACTCTTTAGGATTGAGCTGAATTTTCTTCCCATAAAATATATTTTTAAACAAAATTTTAAATACATTAAAAGTATATAAAATTGATTGTAGGAATGACTAACATGACATTTTCCATGGCAAAATGCAATTAAATATGGTGGGAGATATTGGGTAGGATAAAAAGTCTTCTTTGTGCCCCCTTTTGAGTCCATGTTTTTACTAGAGGGACCTGTACTCATCTCCTCTTTCCTTTTCTTTTGTTTCCTTGTTTTTTCATGAGTGGTGCAGGTGGCATTTCAAGAGACCAGGGCCACTGGAACAAGTTGTTGTTTTAATATCTCGACACGTGTCATATGTCTCATCTTGTTGTGTCACATTCCACTAGTATTATATTAATAATGGTGTAGTCCACATAGCTTGGTGGCTCTCAAAAGGGCCAAAAGATGACATGGGGAATGCAGTAAAAAGAATGATATTTGAATCACACATTGAAATAGCGCAGTGTGTGTATATATACACCAGTGTATAAAATTTAAATTTTATTTGCTAAATAGTTGGGATTGTTTGCGATATTGAAACATGTGTTTGGATTTAACATGATTTCTCGGATACGTAATTGGATCGATTTGGATTTTTTTTCAAATAATTAACAGATTTATGTAGGATATTTAATGTTATCCAAAATTCATTTTCAAATGCTATTTAACCCGGAGTTTAGAAACTAGTTTAGACAGCTTTCCTAGATATTTTGTTTTTATTAAAATCTAACTTGATCCAAACTCTCTTTCCAAAATGCTTTTAAACAAAGCCAAAAACAACTATCACTTAAAAAAAAGTAGTTTTTTTTTTTGTAGAAATCTACAAGAGTACATCCGGTGATAAATTATTTTCTAAAATTATTTTGAAAAATCATTTTTCAAACTTGTTTTCATATGCTTTCTAAAATGAAATATAAAATTAATCAATTCTGTTACATGAGCCCCAAATTTTAGGTCCCATTGATAAGCTCCAATAGTTGTCATTATTTCATTGGTTCTTTTAGGCCTGTCAACGGGTCGGGTCCAGACCCGGACCCGACCCGATCCGGACCCGATTACACGTGTAATATACCCGACCCGATTTGGACCCGATCCGAGTTGGACCCGACCCGGCGGATCCGAACAAACAAACGGGTCGGGTCCGGGTCCACCCCGCCCCGACCCGTTGGACCCGTTGGACCCGACTGTTTTTTTTAATATATGTTCATATATTATAAGACCATTAGTATTAGTTGATACATAATTTTATTTCTTACTTAACTTATTTTTGTATCTACAAGTTCATAAATCATAATCATAACAAGCTTATAAATCGGTTTGTTTTGGACAATTAACTTATTAGCATTTGAATTTGTATGATTAATTAGTTTGTTGCATGATTTATGTTTATTATTTAGGTTAATATGTTAGTGTTTATTGTTTTGAATGTTGTTTAGGTTAGTTATGTTTATTATTTAGGTTAATATGTTTTTTATGTTAGTGATTATTGTTTTGGATGTTGTTTAATAATTCATTTACTTCTTTTGAATTGTATAAAATTATATTCAAACATAGTCTCATTAACAATAATGTTTTATTACAAAAAATTTCAAATAGAATGATAAGACAAACAAATACATGAGTTCTTCTCTTTTTTTTTTTTTTTTTTTTTTTTTACCCAACCATCCGGGTCGG
Source organism: Acorus gramineus (assembly GCA_030737835.1). Lineage (NCBI taxonomy): Eukaryota > Viridiplantae > Streptophyta > Magnoliopsida > Acorales > Acoraceae > Acorus > Acorus gramineus. Next base: position 14,152,501 of record CM060850.1, read on the forward strand.
GTCGGACCCGGACCCGACCCGGGTCCGACGGGTCCGGGTCCACATTTCTCCGGACCCGCCGGGTCCTGTCACGGGTCGGGTCCGGGTCCACCCCAACCCGACCCGGACCCGACCCGTTGACAGGCCTGGGTTCTTTGTTTGACTTTTTTCAAAAAATAAAAACCATAAAGACAATAATACAATTTTTTTAAATTTGAATTTTTTTTCCTAAGAAAACAATCTTTCATTGATGGGTAATGTATAACCAACTTTCAATATAATACTCTATTTTTAAAAAAATTCTTTTTTTTACCCTTCTATGTCATCTGACACTTCAAAAATCCACTCCGGTTGGCCTCCTCATCTCTGGCGACCGGTGTCACCACCCTTAAATTCCTCTTGTCACCATCTATCATATGAGAGGTGGATTAGTTACCTTTCGAGCCCTCCTCCGGCCTCCACCTCCTCTGACCTCGACTACCACATTTTTTCAAATACAACTACAAATACAAATGAATATATTAGAATTTCATAAACAGATACAGATGAATATATTAGTTTTTTCAGATACAGATGTATCTAAACAATTTCGTATACAAATAAATATGAGTATATTAGTTTATTCAGATACAAATATAAATACAAATTTAGATACAGTCATATACTAGTTTTTTTCCATATACAAAAATAAATACAAATACAGATACAGAATTAGATACCGTCCTTATTCACACAAATATGCACGTATTATTCAGATACACCTTACATGTATCTAGATTCAAAATAAAAAAATATGTTTGCATAAATGTAAATGAGTTGAAAAATGGATGTAAAAAATTAAACATGCTCATAGTTTCAATATACATAATTATGCACATCGACAACATCGTACACGGTTACACACGTAAAAAAATAAATACAATATGCATGTATTATTCAGATACACCTTATATGTATTTATATTCAAAATAATAAAAAAATTCACAAAAATGTAAATAAGTTGAAAAATAAGATTCATCACAGAAAATATAATTGTTTACACGAATGTACATGATTTAAAACGAATGTAACTAACTTAAAAAAAACATTGTTTGAAATCACATTAAAAACATAAAGTATAAAACATATAAATTTAGATATATTTGAAATGTAACTGAATTTCAAGAAAAAAAAAATTATTTAAAATCACAAAAAAAAAATAAAAAATAAAAAGCATATAGTGTTCAATTATATATGCAGTATGAATATGAATTTCAAGAAAAAAAACATATAGATCGCTTAAATGAATGTATATGATTTATTTCTGTTAGATTATATGTGTTATCTTATAATGTGTAGTGTATTACACGTGTAACTTCTAGACATTTGTATATATAAAGGGACTAACCCCTAAGTGGAATATAGGGATTCTATTATTTTATTCTCTGTTTCTAACATGATATCAGAGCCAGAAATTAAAAAACCCTAGTTTTTTTTTTTTTTTTGGAATCCTTCACCGTCGCCGTCGTGCCCTTGCCGTCGCCGTCGTGCCGCTGACGTCGCCGCCCCTGCCTCTACCGCTGACGCGCGCCTACTTGCCGCTACTCGCGCAGCCCTGCCCTGCCGCGCCCAGCCCAGCCCTGCCCTGCCCCGGTGCCCTGCCGCGCGCCCTGCCGCGCCCAGCCCTGCCCGGTGCCCTGCCCCGTCGTGCCCTGCCGCGCCCTGCCCGGTGCCCTACCGCGCGCCCTGCTACGCCCTGTCGCGCCGTGCCCTGATGCGTCATGCCCTGCCGCGCCCAGCCCTGCCGCGTGCCCTGCCCTGCCGCGCGCCCTACCGCGCCCTGCCGTGTCGTGCCCAGCCGCGCGTTTGACCCTGCCTGGATTGCCCAGGATCTGTCGCGCCTGAGAAATCTGCCCGGGCACCGATCCGCTGATTCTGCCCGGATTTCCCGGGATCTGCTGGGACAGCTCGTGCCAGCCTGTCTCGAGCGTTCCGGATCGTCTCAAGCGCCCGACCCAGCACCCGACCCGGACCCTGCCCAGCAACCCGACCCAGACCCTGCCCGACCCGGGCGCTGCCCAGCGACCCGACCCGGACCCTGCCTAGCTACCCTGCCCAGCGCGAACCCGGCCCAGCATCCGACCCGAACCCGACCCGGACCCGACCCGGATCGGCGAACCCGGCCCGACACCTGACCCGAGTCCAACCTCAGGTCAACTCCGGCCGCCCTCCGGCTCCTCCGACCGCCCCCTGCCGCCACCGGCCGCTCGCCGCCACCTCCGGCACCTCCTTGGGACTTCGAATCACTAAATCGGTTATAACTTCCTCTCCGGAAGTCCGATTAAGGTGATCCAGGAGTCCATTTTGCTTGATTTTTCATGCTCTACGTCCTCGTCTGCTTCTGATCCTCATCCGAGTGGTTCTGCACAATGTCAGAAACCAACGGCAACCCTACTCTTCCGACACCGGCGGCTTCAAAGGTATCTCGTCAGTCTACTTCGTCATTTATCTATGAGGGCATCTTGGGGGCCGCTCCTGCTACAAAAAGACAACGACCTTCTAAGCAGCGTTATCAACCGAAAGGCCGAGGACATCATCTTCCTCAGGTTGCCGCTACAATTGCTACTTCGATTGCCTCCATTCAGTCACACTCGGATATGCTTGTCCAGATCAGTTAGCGCCTAGACCACCTGATTCTGCAGCAGTCAATTTCTGGTGTTTCTACTCCCTTTGCCTTGTCTTCTACTATGGGTACTCCTGCTTATTGAATTTTTTATTCGGGTGCCTCACATCACATGACTCCTGATAGTTCTATCCTCACTGCATGCTCACCTGCACCCTCACACCTCCCTTCGATTCATACTACTAATGGCTCTCCTTTAGTCATCACGCAGTGTGGATCGATCACCACCACATCCCACCCTACTGGTCGCCTTTCATTACCATTTGTTTTGCATGCTCCTGAGCTTTGCATGAATCTTGTGTCTATTAATAGATTGTGTGATTCTAAATTCACCGTTACATTTACCTCTTCTGGGTGTTCTGTGCAGGATCCACGTTCAGGGCAGAGGATTGGTGTTGGTCATCGGATTGGTGGACTGTATTATGTGGAGTATCTTTATCTTCCTGTACCTGATCCCTCAGTTTTCTGTGGCACTGTCACCTCTGATACTGACTTGTGGCATAAGAGGTTAGGTCATGTTTCTGAATCTCGTCTTAAAGACCTTATTAAGTCTGGTGATTTAGGTCATGTTTCTTTCTCTCCTCTTTCTGTTTGTGAGGGCTGTAAATTAGCCAAACCTGTTGCTACTCCATTCCATTCTAGTAATCATCAGTCCTCTAGTCCATTTGAGCTTGTTCATTCTGATATCTGGGTCCTTCTCATATCACGTCAAAGAGTGATTTTTTGTATTATATCAGTTTTATTGATGACTATTCTCGCTTTACCTGGATTTATTTATTGCGTCATCGATCTGAGGTCCCAAAGATATATGAGATCTTTACCACTATGATTCAGACCCAATTTCAGACTCGTATCAAAATCTTTAGGTCTGATTGTGCTCGAGAATATATTTCTTCTACGATGCGTTCTCTTCTTCAATCTCATGGCACTCTCTTTCAGCAATCATGTCCTTATACTCATGAGCAGAATGGTGTTGCTGAAAGAAAACATCGCCATATTCTTGAGACCGCTCGTTCCCTCTTACTTTCTTCTTCAGTCCCTAGCATATACTGGGCTGAGGCTGCTCTTCTATCTGTTCATCTTATCAATATCACTCCCTCTTCTGTCCTCTCCGGTATGACTCCTCATGAGCGCCTTTACTCCTCCAAACCTGATTATAGCAGACTTCGCACTTTTGGATGTACTTGTTTCATGCTTCTCCCTCCTCATCAACGCACTAAGTTGGCCGCTCGGTCAGTTAAGTGTGTATTCTTGGGGATTAGTTTCGAACACAAGGGATATCGCTGCTACGATCCTATTGGAGATCGTTTTTGGATAGCTCGTCATGTGTCATTTGTCGAAGATGTGCCCTATTTTTCCTCTACACCCACTACCTCCTCTCCTCCGGTGCCTTCTCCTATTCAAGCCTCTCCTATTGAGTCTCTACCTCTTCTCGGGCCGTCTGTTCTACTTGAGCCCACTCCTAGTTCTGTTCTCCCTGAGTCTCATCTTGGCATTCCCACTGCTGACTCTCCTGGTTCTTCGTCTCCTCTTCACACTCCTGCAGCCAACTCCCATGGTCCTCCCTGTTCTCCTCCTATTGTGTCTCCTCTTGCTCCTTCCGCAGATGACTCCGCTGGTACTCCGTCTTCCACGGCTAACACACCTCCCTCTGATGTGGATCCTCGTCCCTTGACTCGCTACCCTCAGCGTGAGCGTCATCCGCCTGATCGCTTCAGTTTTGACTCTGGATCACCTGACTGATTTGGCTTTGCATCAGTGAGTATCTATTCTCCAGAATTCCAGGCCTATCTCACCGCTATACATGCCCACCGTGAGCCCTGATCTTATCGAGAGGCAGTCGAGTACCTTGAGTGGTAGTAGGCCATGGCTGAGGAGTTTTAGGTGTTTGAGTAGACACAGACCTGGGATGTTGTTCCCCTTCCAGATGGTGTTACCCCTATTAGCTGCAAGTGGATTTTCAAGATCAAGCATCGCCCTGATGGTTCCATTGAACGACATAAGGCTCGTCTTGTTGCCAGAGGTTTCACTCAGGAGTATTGTTATATATGTGTCACTTTTAACCTGTTGGTAACCGTTAGAGCGTCCTGGCAGTTTTAAAATTTTTAGGGTTTTTGGTCGGAACCGCATAATTTCAGACTGTTAGCTATCGTCTGAGCTAGAGGACTCCGATTGGAAATCTGACTGCATATTTGGTGTCCTGGTGCCATTTCTGACCTCCCACGAAAATTTCATTGAATTCCGGCATCGTTTGCAAAAATTTTCCAGTTCCGGGGCGTATCCGGGTTTTTAAGTCGCGCTCTACTTAAAAGAAATCAAAAATCACCTCGTCACTATTCATCGTCTCTCCCGTCGAGATTTCTCTCTCCCCCTCTCCGTTTTTCTTCCTTTCAAGCCCCCTAGACCCCTCGAAATCGAAAACCCAAAGCACGGGAAGTGTAGATCGGGTCCCGATCTACACACCGGTGTCTTCAAATCCGAATTCCGACGACTTTAGCCTCCCCGACCTCCTCTCTTTCTGCCATATTGGTGGTGGAGCTAGATCGGGGCGTGAGAAGGCTTTTGGGAAGGGTTTCGGCGCGTGGAGAGCGTCCGGACTTCGCTCCCTCCCCTCGGTAAGCCTTCTTTCCCTCCTTTTTCTTGCTTAGATGAATGGTAGGGAGGGGTTTTTGTGTTTGGGGGTGGTCGGCGGCTGTGGGGGTCGTCGGAGGGCGGTCGGGGGTGGTTGGAAGGTGGTTTGGGTGGTCTCGGGCAGTGGTGGTGGCGCTCGGGCTGCGGCAGGTCGTCCGGGCCAAGCAGCAGCAGCAGCAGCAGCCCCGGGCGGCGCCAGGTCGGGTGCGCGCGGGCAGGCGCGCGTGCGTGCGCGGGCGCGCGGCGTGCGCGCGAGGGCGCGCGGGCCTGGTGCAGGGCGCCGGTGCTGGGCGAGCAGAGGCGGGTGCGCGGCGCGTGCGCGAGGCCGCGGCGTGCGCGAGGCCGTGGCTGAGGGTGCGGAGGCGTGCGCGAGGCGTGGCGTGCGCGAGGTGGCTGAGGGTGCGGACGTGCGTGCGGAGGCGGCGGCGAGGCCGTGGCGGTGCGCGGAGGCCGCGGCGAGGCGTGGCGGTGCGCGGAGGGCGCGGTGAGGCCGCGGTGGTGCGCGCGAAGCGCGGCGAGGTGCGGCGAGGTGCGTGCGAGGTGCGCGCGAGGTGCGGCGAGGTGGCGGAGGTGCGCGCGGGGTGCGCGCGAGGCGGGGCACTGCGTGCGGGGGCGCGCGGGGTGCTCGCGGACCGGCGCGAGGCGTGCGGGGCCCGCGGTGGCGCGTCCGGGCGGTGGCCGACCGTGCGGGTGGTTGCCGGGGGCCGTGCGGGTGGTTGCCGAGGCCGCGGGTAGTTGTTGGGGAAGTGTTGGATGTTTGGTTGTGTGTGTTATGTATTTAATGATAATTGTGGATTAATACTTACCAAATAATATCTGTCTTGCAGATCTCGACAGACGGTCGCGCGTCGACCCAGATACTGGTGAGTGGGACAATCCAACCCAGTCGAGAGGTGTTATACGCACTTGGGCGTATACCGACCTCTCCTGGGGCGTCTTGGATGAATATTAACCTGCAATAATATGTATCCATGATTGTATAATTTATGTGTAGAATGCATGCTTCCCTAGTCTTTGCATGTTAGGGACTTGCCCCTTAGGATATGCATATGAGCCTTGCAGCATGTCCCCTGTTTACATGCTAGGAAACCCGGCCTATGCATGTGTCCTACTAGTTTTATTTATTAAATTAAATACTAGTATCTGTTGAATTGCATGTTATAGTGATTATTTTAGGGGAGGGGCCTTGCGAGGACAGCGGTGAGACCCGGGTTAGGGTACACCGTGTTCCTTGTTTGGTTGTCGGAGCGTCCTATAACGGGAACTCACGCTGCCCTCCCGAGTTGCTTTCCCCCAAGAATATTTCACTATGATATAACCTTATGCATGTTCCCCGCATCGTAGTTATGCGCCCTGGTGGGTTCTGAGGAATTCAGAACGTTAGAGTTGTATGTTTGGTATGATTATTAGCATGAGTAGTGAATATTATAGGGGAGGGACCTTGCGAGGACAGCGGTGAGACCCGTGTTAGGGTACTCCGTGTTCCTTGTTTGGTTGTCGGGGTACCCTGTATCGGGAACTCACGCCGCCCTCCCGAGTTTCTTTCCCCCAGTGGTATTCCAACACTGCTTTTGATTGTACTGTTTCCCCGCATCTTGGTTATGCGCGCTGGAGGAACTCTGAAGAGTTCATGACATTTGAGTTGGAGAGATGCGTTGTCGGCGGATCCGAGTGGATCATATGCGATGGATAGGCTGTTCTGTTGCCCTGCGTTGGATCCTTTAGAGACTACCTCGGCGTTAGACAGGTTGTCCCGTGCAGGGGCTCCCACTAGTAGGCGCCTCCTGGTTTGATGAAGGACTGTGCTGAACATGGGAGTGGCCAAACAACCGCGGAGTGAGGAGAGACTATCGGTGGACCAAGGGTGACCAACAGCCTAGTCAGTCCCAAAATCCTATGTCACCCGTGGTAGGGTGAGGGTGAGGGTGTAGTGGGTTGTCGATGAGCGACCCACTGGTTTTGTTTATGAATGTTTATCAGTCCCAAAATCCTATGTCACCTTTGGAAAGGTGAGGGTGAGGGTGTAGTGGGTAGGCGATAAGCGACCCGCTGGTCTTGTTTATTGATGATAGTTAGTCCCAAAATCCTGAGTCCCCTGTTGAGGGGTAAGGGTGAGGGTATGATCTGGATTGGATAAATGGTTATGTTGTTCCTGCCCCTTTGAGGCGGGATGAATGGCTGGATTAATATGTTGTGGTCAATATTGTCTGTGATGCATGGGTTGTGCCATTCACTGAGCGTGTGGCTCACCCCTCGCATATGTTTTTCCCCAGTTGCCACTGAGCTGGAGCTGGAGCCGGAGCAGCAGTTGGAGCTTTCCGAGGGATTTCTTCAGTAGCGGAGCAGCGCTACGTCCGCGAGTACCAGAGGCTATCAGCATCCCTCTCCTTGGCTGTATGTATTGTATTTTCGTGCTGAGCACGTTTGTATATGTTCAGTTATATATTTGTGTATATTGGCTCTCACAGGACGTATGATTGTGTATCGAGTCTGTAGAATGTTTATTCACAGATTCAGTCTTTTGCTTCCGCATTAGGTGTATATATCATGTCAGCTTCTTGTCGTTGTGTGTCATTCTGTTTATTGTGTATGATATATATTGTTGACCTCCTGTGTAGTTCTGATATGATATGTATACATTTGCCGCGTTCCGGGGTTGGCCGCCCTGGGGCGTGACAAAAGTTGGTATCAGAGCCTGGTCCTGTCAGAGCCAATAGTCTTCCTTTCGTAGAAGTGAGTCCTAGGATTTCGATATGAGTATTCTGATCCTAGTGTCTGGTTTTCTTAGGGTGCTGATATGCCTCCTCGCAGAGGACGGCGCGGACGAGGTCCCTCTCGGTCTTTGGAGGTTTCCGGACCTACCAGAGACGAGGATGCTACCGGAGAGCCCTTGACGCAGGAGCCACCTGCTTGGGAGCGTGCTTTCGCTCGGTTGGCTGATTTGGTGGAGACACAGACGAGGATGCTGGCAGAGCAGGCTAGAGAGATTCAGGAGCTGAGGGCGACTCGCGAGGCAGTTCCGCAGGTCCCCTTAGTAGCAGATCCGCCTGTGGTACCCGATGTACCCCCAGTTCCCGTGGTGATTCCGGCAGTTGGAGTTGAGGATCCCCTGGAAAGGGAGGAGGAGCTAGAGGCGGCAGCGCGAGTGCAGCAGAGCGGCCTCAACGCCTTTCTGAAGCTCCATCCTCCCGAGTTTCATGGGCAGTCGGCAGATCCTCTTGCGCCAGAGCGTTGGTTGAGGGAGGTGGATGTGATCTTCGCGGCCATGCTTTGCACCGATCGCCAGCGAGTCGCCTTGGCCACCTTTATGCTGAAGGGTGATGCCGCCGAGTGGTGGGCTACCCGAGTGGTGGACATTCCAGAGGGAGTGGAGTGGCTTTCATGGGCGGGTTTTCGGAGGTACTTCTTGGATGAGTACTTCCCGTTCTCGACGCGCCAGATAGTGGAGCGGGAGTTCGAGCAGCTGACTCAGGGCACCATGTCCGTCGCTGACTACTCTGCGCGCTTCACGAGTCTGTCCAGATTTGCTCCAGCCTTGGTGACGGATGAGGTCACGAGGTGCCGGCGATTCGAGCTGGGTCTCAGCAGCGCTATCCGGGTGCATGTCACTGCCCACGCTTTCACGAGGTACTCCGACGTAGTGTCTCGGGCGAAGACCGTCGAGAGAGACCTCGGGATTCAAGTGCGGGCTCCGACCCCTTCTTCAGATCAGGGTCCTTCCGGGAGTCGGGACCAGGGGCAGCGCAAGAGGAAGAGGCCCCGCTTCGAGCAGTCAGCGGCTGCCTCTCCTCCAGCAGATGCGGTGCCAGTATGGGATCCGGCGCCCATTGCAGCAGTGCCCATCCAGTCCTGGCAGCCGGAGAAGCGGCGCTGTTTTCATTGTCAGCGCATCGGGCATATCAGATACAATTGCCCAGATGCTGACCGACCCCGAGTGCCACCTCAGCAGCCGCCGTTCTTGCAGCAGCAGCTTCCGCGCCAGCAGCAGCAGCAGCAGCCTCAGCGCCAGCAGCAGCCAGTGCAGCCGGCGAGGCGTGCTCCTGTTCCTCAGCCGCGGTTGGTTCAAGGCAGAGTTGCAGCGCTTACGGCCGAGGAGGCGCAGCCTTCGGGTGTCATGGTTCGAGGTATCATCTTGTGTTCCCAGCTTTCTAGTATAAGGATAGTTGTGTGTGTAATTGGTGGTTATTATGCAAGTGTGTGGGGTATCTGGATGAGTGAGTGTCAAGAGTGGTTGTTTGGGTTAAGGAAGCCGGGTTTTAGCTGTCCTGTCAGTGAATTCCCATCAGTAGGTACCGCCGATGCAATCGGAGGAGTACTGAATTTGGGAGTATGCTAGGTAGGGGCTACCGGTAAGAGGTTATTGAATGGTGTCGCGAGCGTGGAATCGCTCTCCCCTTAGTTGGATCCGCGTAGTACAGCCCCGGCGTTAGACAGGCTCCCGGTCAGAGGACCAGGCGAGCTACGGAGCGGGGAGAGGCTACCGGTGGACCAGGGGTAGAGAGCAGTCTAAGTCTCTCCCAAAGTCCCAAAATGTCTCCTTTCGGGAGTGAGGGTGTGGATGAGGCGAAGACGGGTCGCTCGTGACCAAATGGTTTATTCGACCATTCCCGATGATGTTGGGTTCGGTCCTGTAATGGATGATGACGCGAGTATGGTGTCGTTCTCCCCTTCGTTGGACCCGAGTAGGGACTCCTCAGCGTTAGAGAGGCCTTCCTGACAGAGGGCTCCCCTCAGTAGGCACCTCCTGATTTGGTTTCGGACGGTGCTGAATTGTGGGAGCGGACCAGGCGGCCTACGGTGTGGAGGAGAGGCTACCGGTGGACCAGGGGTAGAGAACAGTCTAAGTCTCTCCCAAAGTCCCAATATGTCTCCTGATGGGAGTGAGGGTGTGGATGAGACAAAGACGCGTCGCCTCGTGACTCGGTCGTGGTTCGACCGTTCCCATAGAGGTTGGGTCCGGTCTTGAGATGGATGCTGAAGGATATCGGTGGATGATTATCTAGATGTAGATGATCCGGTGAGATTGGTAATGTTCTTTAATAATGATGTCTTCTTCTAGTGTTCCTTTCTGGATTAAGGGGCCTTGTGAGGTCGGCGTTGGAACCCGGGCTAGGATACTTCGTGTTCCTTGTTTGGTTGTCGGGGTATCCTATATCGGGATTTCATGCTGCTTTCCCGAGGTTCTTTTCCCAGTCAAGGGATACCTTAGAAGCATCAGCTGGTGATGGATCAAGTGCGAGTTTTGGGTAGAGGTTAAGGCCTTTTGGGCTGAGTGGTTTCTGGGAAGGATATCTGTGGACCCGGGTAAGACGCTTGCTATGTCGAATTGGCGTAGACCGTCGAGCCCCGCATGGATTCGGAGCTTCCGGAGTTTGGCGAGTTATTGCAGGGAGTTTGACGAGGATTCTCGAAGATAGCTGTTCCTCTTAACCGCCTTACTCGGAGGGATATCCGGTTCGAGTGGTCCCCTTCTTGCGAGGAGAGCTTCCTGGAGTTTACTCGGAGGCTCACCTCAGCGCCAATTCTTACCTCTCCGTCTTGGAGTGGTGGGTTCGCAGTTGGGTAAAGGTGTGTCCGCGATCCTGCTCACGTCATCCCGTTCGAGCCGTTCGTCTCTGAGCCGGACAGTCATTCGTGGAGCAGTTGATTGTGATCATGGACCGCCGCGTGAGGAGGCTCTGCACCAAGACCGTCCAGTTGGTCGAGGTGCGATGGCAGCACCGTTCCGGTGTTAAGGACACTTGGGAGCTCATGGAGGCCAGGTTCGACGCGTATCCGCATCTTTCCCCTCCTAGATGTTTTTGGCGAATTTTGGGGACAAAATTTCCTAAGGGGGGAATAATGTTATATATGTGTCACTTTTAACCTGTTGGTAACCGTTAGAGCGTCCTGGCGGTTTTTAAAATTTTTAGGGTTTTTCGTCGGAACCGCATAATTTCAGACTGTTAGCTATCGTCTGAGCTAGAGGACTCCGATTGGAAATCTGACTGCATATTTGGTGTCCTGGTGCCATTTCTGACCTCCCACGAAAATTTCATTGAATTCCGGCATCGTTTGCAAAAATTTTCCAGTTCCGGGGCGTATCCGGGTTTTTAAGTCGCGCTCTACTTAAAAGAAATCAAAAATCACCTCGTCACTATTCATCGTCTCTCCCGTCGAGATTTCTCTCTCCCCTCCTCCGTTTTTCTTCCGTTCAAGCCCCCTAGACCCCTCGAAATCGAAAACCCAAAGCACGGGAAGTGTAGATCGGGTCCCGATCTACACACCGGTGTCTTCAAATCCGAATTCCGACGACTTTAGCCTCTCCGACCTCCCCTCTCTCTCCTCTGGCCCATATTGGGTGGAGCTAGATCGGGGCGTGAGAAGGCTTTTGGGAAGGGTTTCGGCGCGTGGAGAGCGTCCGGACTTCGCTCCCTCCCCTCGGTAAGCCTTCTTTCCCTCCTTTTTCTTGCTTAGATGAATGGTAGGGAGGGGTTTTTGTGTTTGGGGGTGGTCGGAGGCTGTGGGGGTCGTCGGAGGGCGGTCGGGGGTGGTTGGAAGGTGGTTTGGGTGGTCTCGGGCAGTGGTGGTGGCGCTCGGGCTGCGGCAGGTCGTCCGGGCCAAGCAGCAGCAGCAGCAGCAGCCCCGGGCGGCGCCAGGTCGGGTGCGCGCGGGCAGGCGCGCGTGCGTGCGCGGGCGCGCGGCGTGCGCGCGAGGGCGCGCGGGCCTGGTGCAGGGCGCCGGTGCTGGGCGAGCAGAGGCGGGTGCTGGGCGGCTGTGCGCGAGGCGCGGCGTGCGCGAGGCCGTGGCTGAGGTGCGGAGGCGTGCGCGAGGCGTGCGTGCGCGAGGTGGCTGAGGGTGCGGCGAGGTGGCGGAGGTGCGCGCGGGGTGCGCGCGAGGCGGGGCACTGCGTGCGGGGGCGCGCGGGGTGCTCGCGGACCGGCGCGAGGCGTGCGGGGCCCGCGGTGGCGCGTCCGGGCGGTGGCCGACCGTGCGGGTGGTTGCCGGGGGCCGTGCGGGTGGTTGCCGAGGCCGTGCGGGTGGTTGTCGGGGAGTGTTGGGTGTCTATTTGTGTGGGTTATGTATTTAATGATAATTGTGGATTAATACTTACCAAATAATATCTGTCTTGCAGATCTCGACAGACGGTCGCGCGTCGACCCAGATACTGGTGAGTGGGACAATCCAACCCAGTCGAGAGGTGTTATACGCACTTGGGCGTATACCGACCTCTCCTGGGGCGTCTTGGATGAATATTAACCTGCAATAATATGTATCCATGATTGTATAATTTATGTGTAGAATGCATGCTTCCCTAGTCTTTGCATGTTAGGGACTTGCCCCCCTTAGGATATGCATATGAGCCTTGCAGCATGTCCCCTGTTTACATGCTAGGAAACCCGGCCTATGCATGTGTCCTACTAGTTTATTTATTAAATTAAATACTAGTATCTGTTGAATTGCATGTTATAGTGATTATTTTAGGGGAGGGGCCTTGCGAGGACAGCGGTGAGACCCGGGTTAGGGTACACCGTGTTCCTTGTTTGGTTGTCGGAGCGTCCTATAACGGGAACTCACGCTGCCCTCCCGAGTTGCTTTCCCCCAAGAATATTTCACTATGATATAACCTTATGCATGTTCCCCGCATCGTAGTTATGCGCCCTGGTGGGTTCTGAGGAATTCAGAACGTTAGAGTTGTATGTTTGGTATGATTATTAGCATGAGTAGTGAATATTATAGGGGAGGGACCTTGCGAGGACAGCGGTGAGACCCGTGTTAGGGTACTCCGTGTTCCTTGTTTGGTTGTCGGGGTACCCTGTATCGGGAACTCACGCCGCCCTCCCGAGTTTCTTTCCCCCAGTGGTATTCCAACACTGCTTTTGATTGTACTATTTCCCCGCATCTTGGATATGCGCCCTGGAGGAACTCTGAAGAGTTCATGACATTTGAGTTGGAGAGATGCGTTGTCGGCGGATCCGAGTGGATCATATGCGATGGATAGGCTGTTCTGTTGCCCTGCGTTGGATCCTTTAGAGACTACCTCGGCGTTAGACAGGTTGTCCCGTGCAGGGGCTCCCACTAGTAGGCGCCTCCTGGTTTGATGAAGGACTGTGCTGAACATGGGAGTGGCCAAACAACCGCGGAGTGAGGAGAGACTATCGGTGGACCAAGGGTGACCAACAGCCTAGTCAGTCCCAAAATCCTATGTCACCCGTGGTAGGGTGAGGGTGAGGGTGTAGTGGGTTGTCGATGAGCGACCCACTGGTTTTGTTTATGAATGTTTATCAGTCCCAAAATCCTATGTCACCTTTGGAAAGGTGAGGGTGAGGGTGTAGTGGGTTGTCGATAAGCGACCCGCTGGTCTTGTTTATTGATGATAGTTAGTCCCAAAATCCTGAGTCCCCTGTTGAGGGGTAAGGGTGAGGGTATGATCTGGATTGGATAAATGGTTATGTTGTTCCTGCCCCTTTGAGGCGGGATGAATGGCTGGATTAATATGTTGTGGTCAATATTGTCTGTGATGCATGGGTTGTGCCGTTCACTGAGCGTGTGGCTCACCCCTCGCATATGTTTATCCCCAGTTGCCACTGAGCTGGAGCTGGAGCCGGAGCAGCAGTTGGAGCTTTCCGAGGGATTTCTTCAGTAGCGGAGCAGCGCTACGTCCGCGAGTACCAGAGGCTATCAGCATCCCTTTCCTTGGCTGTATGTATTGTATTTTCGTGCTGAGCACGTTTGTATATGTTCAGTTATATATTTGTGTATATTGGCTCTCACAGGACGTATGATTGTGTATCGAGTCTGTAGAATGTTTATTCACAGATTCAGTCTTTTGCTTCCGCATTAGGTGTATATATCATGTCAGCTTCTTGTCGTTGTGTGTCATTCTGTTTATTGTGTATGATATATATTGTTGACCTCCTGTGTAGATTTCTGATATGATATGTATACATTTGCCGCGTCCCGGGGTTGGCCGCCCTGGGGCGTGACAAGTATGGCATTGACTATGAGGAGACCTTTGCTCCTATTGCTCAAATGACTACTGTTTGCACCCTTCTCGCCGTTGCTGCTGTTCGTCGCTGGCCTCTCTTTCAGATGGATGTGAAGAATGCTTTTCTTCATGGTGATTTATCTGAGGTTGTTTATATGCAACCACCTCCAGGTCTTAGCACTCCTCCTCAGCATTTTTGTCAACTTCGGCGGGCTATATACAGACTGAAACGGGCTCCTCGTGCCTGGTTTGAGCGTTTTCACAGTGTTATTTTGACAACTGGTTTTGTTGAGAGCCACCAGGACCACTTTATGTTTGTGCGATCCTCATCACAGGGGCGGGTAATCCTTCTTCTGTATGTTGACGACATGATTATAACTGGCGATGACTCCGCTGGTATTACTCAGGTCAAGAATCACCTCAGTCGACAGTTTCAGATGAAAGATCTTGGTACTCTTCGCTACTTCCTTGATCTCGAGATTGCACAGAGTGATCGTGGGATTCTACTTTCTCAACAGAAGTATACAGCTGACATTTTAGAGCATGCTGCCCTCTCCGATACCCGCAGTGCGGATACCCCTCTCAAGCTTCATGTGAAGCTTCATCCTACGGATGGTGAGCTCCTCTCAGATTCTACTCGATACAGACAGATCGTGGGTCAGCTTGTGTATCTCTGCATCACTAGACCTGACATTGCTCATGCCGTCAGTATTGTTAGTCAGTTTGTCTCGGCCCCTCGATCAGTGCATTATGGTGCTCTTATGCGAATTCTTAGATATTTGCATGGTACTATCACTAGATCAATCTATCTGTCATCCTCTTTGACTCTGGTTCTCAGGGCTTACGCTAATGCTAATTGGGCTGGAGACCCGATCAGTAGACGCTCCACCATTGGTTTCTGCATATTTCTCGAAAATTCCATCATCTCTTGGCATAGCAAGAAACATGAGGTTGTTTCTCTTTCCAGCACTGAGGCTGAATATCGAGCCATGGCTATCACCACCAAGGAGATTGTTCATCTTAGACGTCTCTTGGTGGATCTAGGAGTTACTATGACTGATCCTACTCCTCTTCACTGTGATAACCGGTCTGCTATTCAGATTGCTAGCAATCCGGTCTTTCATGAGAGGACCAAACACATTGAGATCGATTGTCACTTCGTTCGTCAGCACTTTCTTGCAGAGACACTATCGCTTCCGCATATCTCCTCTGCTGAGCAGCTTGCTGATTTCTTTACGAAGTCACATTCAATTCCTCGATTTCAGTTTCTTCTTCGCAAACTCACTTTGTATGATCCACCGTGAGTTTGAGGAGGGCTGTTAGATTATATGTGTTATCTTATAATGTGTATAGTGTATTACACGTGTAACTCCTAGACATTTGTATATATAAAGGGATTAAACCCTAAGTGGAATACAAGGATTCCCATTATTTTATTCTTTGTTTCTATCAATTTCATATCATCTAAAAAGAAAGAACCTATTAATAAAAAAACTGGATCATATTAAACACAAGAATAAACAAAAAAAAAAAAAACAGTGGCTGGAAAAAAACTCTAAAGAAATTTTTTGATATGCACTTTGGTATTGGGTATCACAAAATGTATGGCTTATGGGATCAGTGAAAAGAGGGAGGGGGGGGGGGGGGGGGGGGGTTTCAGCAAACTGCACAGTGGGAAAAAAAAAAAGAGAAGCTGCGACGAGATTAATCACTGGAAAAGCTTCTCCGTACCCTCTCTTTTTGCAGGTTCAATTATAATTTTTGACAACGAGATCGAGATCCTCTCGTCCATCTGCTGCTCCCGTCTCGTGAACCTCTTGAGTTACACCTCGGGCGTAGCGAATCAACAACCACGCCTCTTCGTCGTCAAATACATGGCGAATGGCAGCACCCGAACAACAATCTGCACTCGAGTATAGATATTGGTGGTGATTCTTACGATCCTCCTGGGTGGACCGATTGGTTTATAAAAGGTCGGATGGTTTGAGTGGTTTTTTTTTTTTCAAAATATTATAACGGCCTCCATCATTAACGGATCAATTATTAAAAAAAAAAGGGGTTTCTAAGAGTAAAAAAGACATTATAAATATGCCACCTCATGGGGTTTCTATATGGCCTATAAAAATGGGGCCCAAAAATCATTATTGAAAATTAATATGTATCATAATTTTTTTATGCATGAATGTTAGCCGTCAAAGGGTTTATTTTATTAAGAGATGACCTTTTTGAAAAAAAAAATCAAACGCTTGATGGCATGCTTAAAAAATTAAACATGTTCATTGAATCAGAAATATGATCAGATTAATTAATTGATATTCATCCCTGACGTTATAATAATGTAATAGTATATTGATTATTGATTGGAAATTAAAAAAAAATTGCAAAAATTATTAGTGTATTAAAAAAAATTCTACTCTCTTGATATTTTTTTTCAAATTTTATGTTTATTATAACTCTAAAACACTTTTAATTTGATAAATGGCAAGCGATAGAATTTAAGAAGGGAGCGGTTATAGCCACCCCACGATTATCCTACCCACCCCATTGATTTAAATAAATAAATTGTATCTAACCCACCTCACAAGTTCGACATAGACAATATCTTCTGTGTTTAAGATGGTTTGACATAGATCATGTCGATCAAAAATCAGAAACCTTACTTCCGGTTCGACATAGACGATGTCTTCTATGTTTAAGGTGATTCTACATGGAACATATCAATCAGGATCATAGTGGACTAAAGACAAATAAAATCTTGGTTGATTATCGACATCACATCGCATATCATGTACAGAATGGTAATGTATGTATGATGTAACAATTTGTTTGCTCAACTTTAATATACCATGCATATGATAATCTATATTCATTTGGGTGTAGGGCGATCGTTTTTTGTGGTGTTGCCAACCGACAAAAACATTGCAGGGCTGAAATGTGTTGGATAAATCAGTAACCTTCATGAACAAAGTCAAGCAAAATAATTTGTGGCTATTAATTATAATATATGAACAATATGTCTCACTTTTATTTTCTACATTCATGAGATAAACATGTTGATGATTAGATCATAAACATTATAATTCAATCAGATTTGATTACATCAAAAGTTTTAATACTTTATCATAAAAGTAAGTCCAAGTCATCGATATAAGAGCTGACCCAATATAAATTTATCGACGGTAACTACATCAATCACATATCATAAATTGAAGCACAACCTTGCTGTCCTAAACTTAAACATAGAAGATATCGTTTATATTGAACGAAAATGGACCTTTCTGATTTTCGATCGACATGATCCATGTCAAAGCATTTTAAATACAGAAAATATCGTTCATGTCAAACTAGTGGGGTGAATTAGATACAATTTTATTTATTTAAATAAATAAGGTGGATAGGATAACTAGTGTGGTGGCTATACCTATTGTTTCCATTTAAGAAATCGGTTGGTTCAAACAACCCATGATAAGTTCGGACAAAAACAAAGTGTTTATGGGTGGATTAATCATTTTTCAATGGGAAAAAAATACATATAACCCCCTACAATCTGTCCAATATCCATAAAACACCCTGTTTTTCTGCAAAGTCCAATATCCAGTTCTGTTAACGGTTTTTAAACTCAGGGTTTGTCTAGATTTAAATAAAATTTGCAGGGGGTCATTTGGATTTCACAAGAAGACACGGTGTTATGTAAATGTCATGCAGATGTAGGGGGTCATATGTATTTTTTCCATTTTTAAAATATAAATTCTTATTTATTACTTGGGTTTTTAGTATTAAACTGAATGTTTGACGATCCAACCACCCAGTCCAATCCTTTTAACGCTAGATAGATTCGAGTATAATATAAATATATAAATATCTGGATAAAGAGAGATCTCATGGCGAAGAATGCACACTTCAAGAATTTGAAAAAAAGTTATCTTCATTTTAAGAGATAAAATATCTATCAATTTTATCCATATTCACATTTATCAAAACTTGGATAAAATATAAAGATAAATATTATTTCAACATTTATGTGAAAAAAAAAATCTCCATTTTCATTTTAAAATTGGGATAATTGTCAACATTTTATCCTGATTATGTTCTATTACAACTGAAATAAACTGTCTTTCACCTCACTTATCTCCAAAATTACTCTTTATCTCACCATTTATCCATTTATCAAACTAGAGTGTACATGCATTTATAAAAAGACAGTAGTTATTTAAAAAATGTCCCTAACAACTTCATTTTCCTTAAGGTTAATGAATTCGATTATATGTTAATGCTCTGCTAATCAACTATATACTTTTCATTCTCACATCACCAATGCAATCTCTCAATCACCTCCAAAGGATAGATTGAACCTTAATTAAAGAGTCCAGATAAAAGTGTCTTTGGATTAACAATGCAAAATTATTTGAGGCAAGAGAAGTTAATACCAAGTTCTCATTGCAAGATCAATTTTGATTTATAATAGTGGTTACCAAGTCATTTTCCATCATGTATGGGTGTACCAAGGTGGCATAAATCATATTTAGTGGGGCCCACCTATTTGACCGTCTTAAATATACTTTTGTGAGTTTGTCTTGGTGGGTCCATTCAGAAACACAAGAAACAACACAAGCAGAGCACATAGTTTTGGGGTGCGTTTGGTTGCGCGATTGTAAAACTGATTCTGCAGGAATCTGCGATTGTAAAATTGATTTTGTAAGAAGCTCATTTTTTTAACTTTTTGAAATCGCAGCTTTTGGACACTATTTATCTGAAATCTGTGTGCAGAAAGCTGCTACAGTAAAACTGTTTGGTTGCACGATTGTAAACGCAGTTTCCTACGATTACAATCGCAGCGCAATCGCGTAACCAAACGCATCCTTAGATAGTTTGGTTTCACGTTTTTATAAAAGAAGAGAGAAGATTATGTACTTTTAAATTTCAATTTTTTATTTACATGTTAAAGTTAACAAATAATTTTCATGAAAATCTGGTTGAGTATGATTTTTATGAAAATACTGGTTGAGAGTAGCGTTTATGAAAAGGGAATTAGGAATTTGTTCCAAACCGGCTCTAACATATGTATTGATCTTTTAAATTGTGAATAGTTTAAATGAAATCTAAAAATAGCTTGGTTGATATTAATTTATCAAGAAAGCATTTGTTGTTCAAATATATATGTGAAATTTTTTTTATAAAATTTGAATATTTTTTCTCTCAAAAAAATATTTTTGATAAACATTTGTGGATATTTTCTTAACAATTTTTTGCATATCTATTTTGTAATTTCACCCATTTGTATTGGTAATTATTTCCCTTGGAAAAAATACTAAATATATATGTTCAATTGAAACTAGTTTTCTAGATATTTTTTTTAAAGTGCAATGTTATATGCATTTAAGTCACTTGTAAATCTTTTAAAAAATAATCTAATAATTAAACAATACTCGATTAAATAGTGATTCAAATTGATGTGGATCAATCACAAAAATATTGAATATGACCGGTCTTTTTTAAAATTTTGTTCACGTTATTTGTTAAAAAAAATTGTTTATTCGGTCAAGACTTTTTTTTTTTTTATTGTGTGGCATGCTCATAATTATTTATCAAATGTAATTTTAAAACCATCCCAAAACTTATATTCCATATAGTTAATTTTTTTAAAAAAAATTGGAACGATTTCATATAGTTAATTAAAGATGCATGAATTGTTTTTCTAATAGCTAAAATAGGTTTCATATTTGCACAATAAATGAGTTAAACTTTCAAAACTTTGTGTAAATGCTCAATGATTTTGACACCTCACTTTCACTCATGTCACAAATCACTGTATCTTATCCTTTCATTATCAATTATTGGGTTCTTCATTTATCTTTTCTCTTGATTTTTGAATTCAAGAACGTCGTAGTCAATTAGTCATATCATATCATCATCATCATCATCATCATATCATTATCATCATCATATGAGTGCCTAATTTAAAACAAAATTAATATGTGCCATGATTAAATTCCTGTATAAACAACAAGTTTTACAATTTTTTAATTTGTTTATTATTTTTTTGGTAAGACATCGTCATCATGTATAACAGATAATATAGATAGTGATAATTCATAAGAAAATTGTAAACATCTGTAATAAAAAAATTAAATTTATTAAATTTTATATATTAATATTTTTTAAGTTTTTATATAATACTATAGTATATTAGGAGAGCGTGATTTTATTATATAAAATTTAAATTTTTATTAAATTCAATGTTTTAACATGAAACTATCTAATTATAATTTCGTCTATCATAAAATCAAATGAAACATGATTTAATACATTTTAATATAACATTCAAATTAAAATATAAAATAATAGAAAATTCAACTTTTTTTGTGAAAGGACATATCCAATCAAACGGCCTCTCTTTTATGAATTATATAAATAAAGGTGGAATAAGGGTGCGAAACCCGAAATCTCAAGTCTTTTTATTAAATTTTGAATTTTGACATACAATTTTATATCTTTTTATGTCATCTTAAAAATCACATTGTTTAAATAACTCATAATCGGTTCTTAAAAATCGTTATCTCAATTGATAGGTTGATCGATTTTTTCATTTTGTCATTTTTATATTGCTAAATTTTAAAAGATAACCTAACCAGAATTTAGACCTATTGAATGTTCAACAAGTTCACTAGTCATGTCAGCCTGTTTTTTTTTTAACACTTGTACTAAATTTAATTCTGATATTATATTGAAAATATATCTACTATTAGAATTATCAATTTTAATTTTAAGCTATTTAACTAATCCATCTGCGAGATGATTTAGGATTTATGCTTTTTCACCCACCATTATAGATGAAGTAAACACATTCTCATATCTTTTATATTACCACATATTTTAGTTAGGAATAAAATTAGGGTTAAAGACATTCATGTCTATGTAAATATGATTAATCTCATATTAGTCCTTATCAAAGTTGGACGTATATGTTATTGAAAACTCACAAAAATTCATACACATCCCTACCATCAATAGAAGCTAACGTTAACCCAACCTATCTTAGTTAACCTTAACTTATAGCATAAATGACTAAATTGTCTCTAATTATTTTATCCCTCCAAATAATACCTCTCTGAGTATGAAAAAAAAAGGTAAGTCCTATAGGGACAATTTGATATTTTGTAAGGACTAATTTACCTGTATGATTGATTATAAGAACTATAATGTCTACACAATTACATGATGATAGGATAGTCTGGGAATATTTCGTCAAATTTAAATGAAATTTTAACAGAGGGATGATAATTGGATTTTTGTGAGTTTTCAGGGACTTGTATGTCTGTCCCAACTTTAACAGTGACTTATATAGAATTACTTATGTTTATAGGAATATATATGTCTTTAACCTATAAAATTAATATTGGAAAAAGATGTACAAATTATATGAAACCCTAATATATTCTATAAGAGGTAAGACTCAGAACATAAAATCTCTATCAATAGATCAATAGATGTTTGTAAGTTCATGAATATTATAAGAGCGCTGATACATGTAGTCCATTTCACAACCCATTTTGCAGCCCCATACGCTATGATAACGTAGTATATATTGTACTATCATAGTGTATGGAGTTCTATTATAATATATGATCTAAGTTTTTTTTTCATTTTTTTACATTGAAAAAAAATATACTAATATATCCTAGTATATACTTCATTTCATATAACAGCCTGCATTTCAAGGGTGAGTGTATGATTTATAAAAAAAAAAAAACAGAATGGATTGCAATTGAGGCTACATATATCTTTTTCCATATTATAATACCCCTACATGATTTTTTTTTTGAAACTGAATTGTAGGCATTTCTATTTCAATCATAAGTTAAAATAGACAATGTCTGAATTAGGAATACCCCTACATGATGATGAATATTATAATATCCTACGGTGTAAAATATATAAAATTAAAATTTTAACAATTGATGGATTGATGGAGCCATAGGGGGGGGGGGACTCCAAAGTTGTGATGAAGCCTTTGTCTTAACATTGTCTTGCCAAAGCCAATCCTAAGTTTATTGTTATTGGGGAATTTTTTATTTTTAAATCTCCAAAATTTTCCTGCTAGCTTTTAATAGCAAAATTGGTCACGGTGTAAGTTTGATTTGGATTTTTTTATCTGTTACTGTCCCGTTTGGTTGCACGTTTAGAGCAGCTTTTGATTTTTGAAAAGCTGAAAAGTTAAAATCGTGCAGTCAAACAGGACAACTTTTTGAAGAATCGAAAGCTGGATTCCTTTTAATTTTTTCCTTGAAATCTGTGTTTTGAAAAGCTCAAAAACAACGTTTTTTTTTGTCTAAATCAATTTTTTTAATTGAAAAACAACTTTCTCTTCTAAACATAAACTGCTTGCAAATATTGATTTCTGAATTAAAAAAAAAAATCCCAATAAAAGTTAAGGTCTAAAATCATCTTAAAAAACAACTTTATTCCAAAATCTAATTTTCAGTCTATGTTGCAAATCATGTTTTTTTTTAAGGCATATATTTTTTTACAAATGCTATTAAACTTGAATATTAAATTTAGAATTTGGAATTCTGAATCGGTTGTTTTAAATTAAATTTTAAATATATTTTAAATTTAAATATTGATTCTTATATTGATTCTTATTTTGATTTTATATTTCGAATCTCATCTTAATTAATTTTACATTTGAATATTGACTTAGTTTTTAATTTTGAATCTTAAATTTTATAGAGATTAAGATTTATGTATATATTTGATAGATAGATTCACCAAGAATTCCTACAGCTTGTTATCGGTAAAATTATATTTTTATCAAATCTGTCCAATAAATATATCTATAAATTTTAGGAAAAAATCGATATAATTCCCTAGAAAGTTAGCTAAATTGGTTTTACTTTCTGTAAAAATTAAAAAATCACAACAAGTCATTATGTTATTATAAAAATATTGTTTTAGTCTTTACCGTCACCCCAACTAACCAGGTACATAGTTAACCCTAACTAAACATTAAAAGTTACTAGAATGCCCTCACTTTTTATTTTTGAAAAATCGATATAGCTCACTAGAAACTTATGAAAATCAGAAAATTTTCCTATAAAATCGATAAATTCCCTCAAGTCCCTATCTTATTCGACAATATTTATTTTAGTCTCTACCGTAATTGAAACTAACCAGAGCTGTTGTTGACTCTAATCATACAAGATAAATTACTGTAACACCCTTTAAAATTTGCTTAATAAATTACTGTAATACACTTTTTAGATTTGTGTTTGACTTTAAAGAGATTTACTTATTTTACAAAGACCTATTTCGATTTTCATGACTTTCGAAGGAGTTATATCGATTTTTTTTTTGTTTTTACCATTGGTGAGTATAAAATAGAAGGAGAATTTGCAGGTAAAAACATGGGAATTTATGTTATCAAAAAGACTAAATCGGATTTTTTATATTTTGTAGGGACTTATTTGAATGTACTTATTGAAGCACTTTAACTCAGATTTTAAATCCGTTAACCATACATACTTTCTGGAGACATGTAGCGATTTTGTAATTAAATGGACTAAAATCGATTTAGTTAACTTTCCATGGAGTGATATCAATTTTTTTTCCTAAATTTTAATATGAAAATTTAAAGATTTAAATCTAAGATTTAAAATTCAAATAAAATTTAAAAAATCAGATAAAACTCAAATTTTAAAATTTAAAAATCAGTTAAAACTCAAACTCAGATAAAACTCAAAAACTCAAAAAAATAAAAATAAAAACATGAACAAACCACATTTTAAGATTGTAAGATGATTGGGTGTAACTTCATTCACTAAAAAATGGTAGGAAGACATGTCCTTCATTGGTCCAAACTCAGCTTTGTTAGCATACTAATCAAGACACTTAATAAAAGGGTTCCCTATGCAGCCTCAATATTCAAAGAGCAGAATCTCATGTACATTGTTAGCTATCTACGCTGACGGCTATGGGGTATATATTTTGTTAAATTTTTTTTAAATTTTTTTATAAATAAATCTATATAATTTATGAGTGCTATCACACAATTTTTTTTATAGTTCTAATTCCATTCTTATATGCGTCGATAGAAAATCACCAAAGCATATACTCACATTAACGAGATATATTTATGTGCATCAATATAAATTTTTTACATTTTTTTATAAATGCATCAATGCAATTCATTGAAGCATATATTTCATTGTTTATAAAAGTATATAGCTTATTAAATGACGTATACTATTTTTAAATAATTTAAAACACTTGTAAATTGTAATTAGAGTTGGAAACATGACTGTACCTTAACATTATCCATAATTTATTAGAAAAAAAAATTGTATACTGTATTTTACACTGAAAATGAAAGTGAGTGAACATTTTCCACATTCAAAGGAATGGCTGAACACTCACCCACCATAAAATAAATGCACATGTGATTTAACTACAGAGAGCTGCATCCCAAAAGAATATATAATTGGGTGTTTCTAGTACTGTAAAAATCTAAAGGGACCACCTCCCATTCTTTCCACCTTCAAAAGATTTCCATCTCCCACACCATATCTAACAAAGATTTAAAAATAAATACATTTAAAAAAAGTCCCTACAAAGTATGGAAAAATCCGAATTAGTGCTTTTAATGACAAAAATGTCCCTATCTTTTCCAGAAAATTCTCCTTCTATCATATACTCTCCATCAACTTAAAAAACAGAAAAATCGATATAACTATCTGAAAATTTATGAAAATTAGAAAATGTCTCTATAAAATTAGTAAATCCCCTTCAAGTAAACCACAAATCTGGTTAGCGTATAACATAATTTATCAGATAAATTTTAAAAGGGTAATACAGTAATTTATCATATATGGTTAAAGTTGATCATAGATCTGTTTAGTTACGGTTATGGTAGGGACTAAAATAAATCTAATTTAATAAGATAGGGACCTGAGGGGATTTATTAATTTTATAGGGACTTTTTCTCGATTTTCACAAGTTTTTAGGGAGCTATATCGATTTGTCGAAAATAAGAGGTGACGACATTCTGTTAACTTTTAGGAAAAAAATCAATATAACTCTCGATAATCTTAGTTAAATCAGTTTTAATCCCTATAAAATCCTTAAATCACTGTAGGTCTATATATATTCTACCGCAGTTAATTATTTTAGCCCCCTAATTTAAAGTCCATAAAAAAAGATAGAATATTATAAGAATATTCTGTCCAACTAACCGAATTTTTGAAAATTGTATTCAAGTAAGTCCTTGAGAAAGTGTAAAACTCGAAATAGGTCCTTTATATACCCATGGGATTTTGAAATTTCGAGGTTTGTGAGAGAAACAATGAGAGAGAGATTAAATGAAGGGAAGAATATTTTTGTAATCTAACATGCCTAGTTAGGATTATCTACAAATCTGGTTAGTTGTGGTGACGACATAGACCAAAACAACAATTTCTTAATAAGACATGGACTTATGGTGATTTAAGAATTATACAGGGACTATAATCGATTTAGCTAAGATTAAAAGGAGTGATATCGATTTTTCCCTAACTTTTAGGGGTGGTTTGGCAATGGGATGAAGTGGTGGGATAATGCGTAATTATAAGGACAAGTGAACGAGATAACAATTTAACCCAGTTTCGTATAAATCCCAATTTTAAAATGAAAATGAGGATATTTTATTCCAGCTAAATGTTAAGATAACATTTATCCTCACTTTTTATCTCAATTTTGACAAATATAAATATGAACAAAATTGATAAATTTTTAATCTCCTAAAATTAGAATAATTTATCTTCAAAATCTTAATCCTTTGCTAAACCAGTCCTTAATATATAGTTATAGTTAATCATATCCCATATCACTTGGGGGTAATGATTGGGACTGAAATATTTTGAGAAAAAAAAAAAGAGACCAGGACAAAAGCTTCCTTTGATTAGGATGTCTGAAAACAGACATGAAACATGCCTCAGTCTTACACTGCTGTTCCCTCTCACACTCCCTTGTAAAGAAAAAACTCCACTTTTTTCAATACCAAAAACTGCTCACATTGTAATTACCTCTCTCTCTCTTTCTCTCTCTCTACATATATGTAATATAGAATAATGGATCTGCTTGTGTTTTTTTATGAAATGGGTACCATTTACTTTGATTGGTATTACTGATTTTGGGTTGGGGGGGGGTACTGTTTCACTGTAGTTTGTGTGCCTTTTGTGGTTCTTCTTTTGGGGATTGCTCACTTTTCATGTTTGATGATGAATGCAAGATATGTTCATTTTGTTGGATGTATAGATTCTTGTTTTTGTTCTTGTTAGGTTTAGTTCATGTTAATCTGTTATGGTGTGAATTCTGTGGTGTGGTTCTGCAGGTCTTTTTTTGTGGGTTTCTTTTAGACTTTATGAGGTTCTTTTTTCATCTGGTCGGTTAGTATGCAAGTATTTCACCTACTCATACTTTTTCATTATTTATTTTTTTGTTTGGTTTATACAATAGTATGTTACAGATTTTTCTGTATGGTGTTCTTTAATTTTCTACCATGGCTGTTTAGTGATGGCTTTCTTCTGCTGTTTTCTTTTTCCCCCTAAAATATTGTCAAAATAGATTATTAATGGTCAGACTTCTTTTTGCATTTGTTGAGTAAATCTTTCTGACTGAAATTTCTGTTCTTTAAAATATTATGCATATATGGAAGTTATCTTATTTAATGAGATCATCAAGATTTTGGATCATAGAGTTGATTAAACGAATTTAAGAACTCATGGAGGATATATTAATTGTTGATTTTGTGATTCAATTTCTCTTCTATATGTGTGTCTCAACCTTTGATTGTATAGAATATACTATGAATCTCCTCTTTCTCCGTCCAGCGAATGAAGAAAATCATCTTTTGTTATGAAAAATGAAATTGTTTTGTCATGTTTATTGTCATATTTGATTCTTTCATATATTTTAGTCTCTTGCATTCATTATGTGGAATCAATTCTCAAGATTTAACTATACAGACCAATGATAAGCTCTGTTTGTGGTTGATTGTATGTGCAGATATTGAAACTCAGGAATGCAAGTTGTAACAGATATGCACAACGTTGATGTTTGAGCACATACTAATGGATTCTTGGAATTGCGAGTCTGAAGGGAAGGGTTTTTTGTGGTCTGATGGTGGGCTTCCATCTGTCGATGCTTTCACAGGATCTAGAGAACTGGTGCCCAATTGGGACCCAAAGAGATCATATAACCATGATAACACTTTTGTCGTCCCTGGTGGAGACATGACTCGAAACCAAGGATTTGTTGATTTTAGTTTCTCTGAGAGTGGCAGGAAGTCATTTCATGGGCAACCGATGAGTAAGGATGCTTTGTCTTCCTCACATGCAATAGTTCCAAAGGAGGTTTTCAGAGAAGAAGGGTGTGGTTCGAAGGACTCGAGCTCGGTCATTGATTCTACAAGCAGGGATTCATCACTCATAGATCTGAAACTTGGGAGGTTGGCTGATGATAGAGATGCTAAAAATGGTAAACCTTCGAATGAGACAAAGACGCACTTCACGCCTCCGGTACTCACAAAAAGAATTCGGTCTTCAAGCATGAATGGACTGACTGCATTTTGCCAGGTTTATGGTTGTACCATGGATCTTAGTTCTTCGAAAGATTATCACAAGAGGCATAGAGTTTGTGAAGTTCACTCTAAAACTGCAAAGGTTATTGTGAATGGTATGGAGCAGAGGTTCTGTCAGCAGTGCAGCAGGTTTGTTTCGCTACTCATGTCATGTGTCTTCTCAATGGTTAATTTCTGAACTTGTTAAAATTATGATTCTCTTTGAAACGTGGATCATCAATGCTAATTTCTTCTAGCTTTTTTGTGATATTGCTTTTGATCTTCACTATATTTCTATTCCGTTGCTCCTCGCTTTTTTTCCCTGCTGTCCTTTTCTTTGAGTTTTCATGCTGCATATTTACAGTAAATGATGATTATATTTTAATAGCATCTCTTCATTTTTATCGCGTCGATACTTTTGTTATCATTTTCAATGCGCTATGATGTGTAATCATAGCATTATTGATGATGATTGTGCCTAGATCGGAACTTAATAATGAAATTTTGTGAAATGATTTTTAGGGTATAAATCAATAATGGAATTAGATAGTGGTGAAATATAAAGGAGTTTGTAAATTTCATCCATACAGAATAGCTAGATAAATTAAACAATGATCTAAGAATCTTTTTAAGTTAATAAATGGTGATATTATTTGGGTATACATGTTAATTTCATGGTTTAGTTTGTTAAAAAATGTTCCAACTAATGAAAAATGTAGAATGGGCTACTTAAGTTTTGGTAGTCCTTTTTATTTGGAAATCTTTATCCTTTGATTGTAAAAGACATTCCTTTTTGTTATGCTTCAAGATATTGCACATCTAGTGAGCCTAATAAGTTGCTTTGTTATTGAAAGCTACTAAGTAATTGTGGTTGAATGGTCTTTGGTAAAATCAGGTTTTATTGTACCATTGGAAGCTCATGCACAGCTCAGGATCAGAGTAGTATATCATGAAAGTCCCATACACTATTGCTGAAGTACTGAAATATCCTTCCTTTTCTTGAAATAATGTGGAAAATTAGTTTATGAGATGATTTCCCACTATCATAGTCAATATTATGTAGCTGGAAAGACACAATAAACATGCCATGCCCTGATATTTAAATCATAGACACCAGCACTCACTCAAGTTTCAATAAATTTCACTTACCAAATGAATGCTTACTTCCTTGTATATGATGTTTTTCATGGGCTTTGTACCTATATGGCACTAAGTTTTGTTTAGTAAAACAAATATTTAATAATAGTTAGAGAGTTGGCATTTGGAGGTTGGAGAGGGCTAAAGGTCATGAGACTAGGGTTGACAAACCAAAATGAGACCATATAAAATTATAAACTATAAAAATGGAATACTTTTAAAAGTCAGACTCAGAGCTGGAATTTCAAATTATGACGAAATGCTATTCAAGAACTAGACTTCAAAATTACCAGGGGAATGACTTGGATGACAATTAGAAATCTTTTGTAAGCTTGCTTGGTTTTGCAAGAACAGGGTTACAACTAGAAACTACAGTAACAAGCATGGATGATGATAAAAAAGAAGAAAAAGAGAATCTCTATATGACAACTATGGCATGTCAGTTCTGTAACACTTCTCAGACAATTATTAAGGTCTCTCTATTTTATTCCATGATATATGGATTGAAATTATTTGGGGAAAACAACTAGAAATGTTTTGGAGGCTTAGTTTTGCCAGTAGAGGTTGCAAATAGAAATTATAGTAACGTACATGACTCTGCGCCACAACTATAATGGGTCAAAACTGCACATGGGTTGGCTATTTGGTCAGAGCCATGAGTCTACTTCCCATAGATATTGAGTTTGAATCTCCCCGCTTACTTGATGCACAAGATTTGTTAGTGATTGTGTATCCAGATTTTTCCCAACTAATGGGTTCCCTCGTCACCCAAAAAAAATGTTAGTCGGCTATGAAACACCTGTCAAGCAACTGGAAAGGCCACTCTATCTCGTACCACAAGCATGCCATCACATATTTAAATTGTCTTGCAGCATATTTGCTGTCTCCAGATATAGGCTAGGGAGTTTGGTTTGACATATTTTGCCACCTAGTCGGCGCTAAGTCAACTAAGCTACAGAAAGTCTGTTTTGTGCAGTCTCACACTTCATTCCAGCACTAATGTCAAATCAGCATGTCTTTAATAAATCTTACGGGCATTTTTTTCTTCCTTAAGTGTGTTTTGATTTTATTTTAAATTCTTATGCAGATTTCATTTGCTAGGTGAATTTGATGATGGAAAGCGCAGTTGCCGCAAGCGTCTTGCTGGCCATAATGAGCGCAGAAGGAAGCCTCATGTCGACAATCGCTCAATCAAAAGTGGAAGGCTGCTCCAATCTTTTCTCAGTATGTTGGTTTTAGATGTTAATATAAGCTGAATGTATAATGCATATGTTTAAAAAAAAAGATTAAAAACATTTTAAATATACCTGTATGTAGACCCCTGATGCATCTAGGATATAGTTTAAGTAGAGGTTCCATATATATGCATGTACTTTGTAGAAACCTGACCCATTTGAATGCTGAATGGAAATATGAGACTTGTAATTAGAGTGATTTTGGGATGAATTATTAAGATATTGATTGGCTAGGTCATAAACTATTTTTCTAAATAATACGAGCCAAACAACACTGTTCAACAATTTTTGACAGTAGTTAGAGGTCCATCTCCTAATCAATGAACAATTTGAAGTCACCAGTGTCATTTTGATTTGCTGGTTAAGATTACATTCGAATAAATCAGAAACCTGTGTTACCTTTTTATTGCCATTCATAACATTAATCACATTGAGAGTTTATCAAAATTCTGTAATATCATCGTCATACTCATATCCATAAGTGTAAGTTTAAATTATGGCGTTACTGAATACTGCGTACTGTTGACATATAACAACATAACATCCTAAGCTTTATGAGTTATAAATATTACCCCATTGTAAGAGGATCCTGGATGAGATATTGATAACAAAATAAAACTACCGTGACTAAATGTGTTGCACAATGCATATAATTCAGAATCTATGACACTCATTTCCAAGAGTGAGTTCACTTGTGCCTAGTATCTGAAAACTGGGAAAAAAAGTTCTCATCACAATTTCTATTTTTGATGTTCACAGGTAATTCAATCTTGGGCACTTCCTTACCAGGCAGGACATCCTTTATTTGTCCCGACATATTTTCGAGTTCTGTTGAACTAAACTATGAGAACAGTGACTGGTGCAGGCGCATCAAACCGGAAGATGAGACTACATATGACGTGCAATCGCATGTGCCTGTTATGAATTCTCCATCATTTTCAAAACCTTCTTTCCTTCCTCATGGAAGACAGAAGCTTTTCCCCTCATCGACTTCTTTGGAAGATGCCAATATATTTAGTTCGATGTCATCTCCCATACAAGGCTTATCTGGAGCCTCAGATTCTGGTTGTGCTCTCTCTCTTCTGTCATCTCAATCACAGAACTCTTCAACTCACTCTTCAGGAATCCCAATGGCCCTTCCTCTGGTAATCCAAGACCAACCAAATTCTCATGATATCGGTCATTTTTCAGCATCAACTACCATGGATTCAAATAAGTTTTCCTTGTCTGGGATGAATATGAATTTTGATGGTGAAACAAATTGCGTTGTCAAAGATTCAAATTTTGTGAATGCTAAGCAGTCTATTCTTCGTGAACATGGGCAAACTGTCGATTTGCTTCAGTTGTCTTCTCTTCTTCAGAATGCTGAACAGCGAAGGAGGTCATTTCATCAAAAGCAGGAAAATGGGATCTTCTTCAACTGTCGTCCTTTCAATTAATGGTAAATACCTGCTTCTTATCATGTATGATTCTCCAAAAGTGTTAATGTGCATGCATGTATGGTTGTTTGTTTGTATAGCAATCAACATTCTGCTTGAATTTGAGACTAAATGGGGTCTGAACTAGGCAATTGTTTGCCTTGACTTACTGTAGTTTTATAATCTTTCACATGCCCATATGGTACAACATGATTAGGTTGAACACTCGATCAGATACTCGAATTAATTGATCGCTCCCAAAATGTGCAATTGCCAAGTTGTAGTCATCGATGAATTTTGCTAATTTAAGTTCATCAGAACTTAAAACTATTCATACTTATCTCTAAGAAATCTTGAAAATGCCTCTTTTGATACCTGTTACTTTTTTTTTTTTTTTGAGAAAAAGTTAGATCTTGCCACCATCACTTGTATTAAAAGTGGGTTACAAGTCTGAAGGGTAGTGAGAAGAAGAGAGAAGCAATTAAAGGAAGAAGAAAAAAATACAAAGATAAGAGGTGCCGAAACGAAGGTGGGGTGAAGAGATAGTGGTGCATTAGACGGGTTGTCTAATATCGTCCCGGTGGCCTCGTCTCCCCCCATCCCCCGACCCTCTACTTATTCGGTGATGACTATTCCACTTCGAGAGAATGCGATCCCTCTTGCCCCGGCGATGCCACGCCCCCACTCGGACACAGAAAGCACCACCATTTCTCACATATTTTCCACGTAGACCCTAGAGTTCTTGAAGATCGCCTCGTTTCTAGTACTGTTACTTGGTTAGTTAGTAAAAACATGAGTTTTCATGTCCAAGGCTTATGAATCGACACAAAAACTGCATGTCTACTAAAATCTCTACAAAGATGTATGTGTTGTAAAACCCATTTATGTCTGCATTGTTTTAGCTTTACGAGCCAAATCTCATTGCACAATCTATTTGAGCAGTAGACACGCATGCTTTAATGACTTTATAGTTGATACATCTTATCAAATCTGAATTGAATGTCATATTAACACAATTTATTTCTTCTCACCCAAATCTTCAGTCAGGCGTAAAGGCGTTCCAGATCAGAGCATTCCACGGAGTTCTCCATATATGACAACCTCATGAAAGTCATGGAATAAAGCACAAACAGCCTGTGAAGAATAAGCAACAGAAAGCTGTCATACTTTCCTATTCACTTGAGCTTTCAATTTTGTCCCCCCACTAAAAATGTGAATGCATCCTCATTTGTAAAAGAGCTTCTAGACTGAATAGCTTGTTGTGCCAGATGAATCTGAATCTCTTTTATCAAAATTTTTCCTCTTCCATTAGAGCATCTTGGTTTTTGGGTTGTGAATTAAACTTGAACCCACCTAAACTTGAACCTAACCTCATAAATTGGGTTTGGGTTGAGCTTCTCGGGTTGGTTTGGTAAGGGGATAAATGATGGGATAAGAAGTAATTTTGAGGATAAGTGAATGGGAGGATAGTTTATACCAGGTTGGTATAAAAAATAATCGGAATAAATTGTGAACAGTTGTTTCAATTTTGAAATGAAAATATGATATTTTGTTATATCTAAAGGCTGTAATAGCATTATCTTCACTTTTTATCCTAATTTTGACAAATGTAAATATCAGAATAAATTGTTACCCTCATAAACAGCTACCCTCACATTCAATCTCCAAATCATCATAATATATCGCTACCCTCACATTCAATCCCCTCATCGTTTCCAAGAGATGTTGACCGATGCCGGACGGATTCATTCACGCGCCATTGAATACCCATTCATCTCCATCCCCATTTTTTGTGGATAAATAGATCTATCATTGTCTCTTTTTTTCTCTCTCTAAATTTTTTTTTGATGGGTTTAGGAAGTGTGTTAATTATTGGTATATATGATTCATGCTTTGGTTTATCTGATCCATTATATGTTGCAATTTCATTTCAAAATTTATTTTTTCGTTAGTTTTCTTCTTTTTTCGGTTTATTTTGGATTCTGTTCGTTTGTCTATGGCATTTTGATTCATATATAAGAAAACAAAAAAATGTTTTTTTTGGCAATTTATCTGCTTAAGAAGAAATCTCATGTATTGTTTCATTAACATATTCTTCTTCGTTTCTATATTCTGATTGGAAGTGGCACAGGAGTGGATCTGGTATTTATTCATAGATCATTTTACAATATAATTTCATTAAGATATTTTCATGATCAACATAAAGCACTATTTCTTTATGTGAAAAGTGAATTATATTCTGAATATATTTTCATTTTATAAGCATCCTCTAATCATAATATTATTATGATATCTGAATTTAACTGTAGGTTAATAAATATATAGACCGTTTACCCAATTTAAATGAATTTTCCTCTTCCATATTTTTTTTCGTACAATTAGTTTTTCATGAAAAATCATTTTTAGTTGTCTTCTCATTTTTTTAGTCTAGTAATTTCAAAATAGGTTTATAGTTTTTAATATGAATTTATTATCATTTAATTCCGTAGAATTTTTCATTTGCATAGAAACTTTGATGTTAATCATATATGCAAATGGCCAAAAAATTAAACTTTTATAGTTTCCTAATGTGATCCGGAATTTTTAGAATGTCAATAAAATTATGAAATCTAATTAAATTCTATCTTTAAATTAAATTATGAAATCTAATTAAATTCAATCTTTAAATTAAATTATGAAATCTAATTAAATTCTATCTTTAAATTAAATTATGAAATCTAATTAAATTCAATCTTTAAAATTGAATGTTAAATCCATTTTATTATGGATTTAAGCCAAATAACAAAATAAACTTTCAATTTGAGATATTTTTGATGAGGGAATTATTGCAAAATTATAGTAACAAAATTTATGTAATTCTAATTAATACATAAGTTTTAAAATTTGAATAGGATTTGATTTCATAGATTTATTGGGATATAATCAGACGTATGAAATCTATTTAAATTTTGAATGGAGATTTATTCAAAGATATTTTATAATATATTTTGATTTCAAAATTTTCATAATAAAAAAAGAGTACAAAATATTTTCATAATTAAAATAGATCACTTTTTTTCTTGTACTGTGTCAATGTTGTGTTGCGTTGTGTTTTTCTTGTCACACACCTTGTTGGATTTGGAGAGAATTGTTTTGGAACCTGAATCTTGATCTGAGATGTTGTATAATGATGGTTGTCATACATGACATTGATGAATTGGCATTGCATAATAACATATATATATATATAATATATAATACACAACTTATTTTCCTTGACTACCCCATTTAGTTCTGGGTGAGGGATATTAGAGTAGAGTTAAAAAAAAAGTTCTTATACAGAGTTATATCCTGAAAATCATTCATCTTACAAATGCGCCTAAGTAAAATGATAATGTTTCAGACAAACAAAAAGCTAGGAATACCCCGTTCATATAAATAAATACTTATATTCATTTGATTTTAAGCATCCCCTTATGATGATAATATTATAATATGTGATTTTAATTATATGATAATAAATATATTAATCTAATTAAACTTAGTGTATATAAAAATATTCATATACATATAATTTATTTTAATGTATTATCATGTTTTATTATCATGCACTATTCCAAATTAAATACTATTGTTTGATCCAATCCAATTTTTTAAAGAAAATTACATCTTCATCCGTCATTTAAGATTTTTTTATGATATATATGTATCATAAAATAGAATTTATTTAAATAGAATTTAAATATATATATTCATTACATTAATATATTCATTACATTTAAATAGAATTTTTTTATGATATATATATATAAGATATGATAATTCTATTTAAATTTTATTTTTAATTTGCATGTTACTTTGTAATTCTTTTAAATATTATATTTAAAATTTGCTATAGTGTGGTTCGTGATTTATTCACTCAATAAAAATATAAAATGTAGTTAAGTTTCATCTTTAATTAGAATGTTAATTCATTTGATTCTCAATATTATCTAAATCACAAAAGAAAAATTGAAAATATTTTCAAATGTTTTGTCATGAAATTATAGTAATAATTTTATAAATATTTTTAAATATTAATCTGGTAGATTTAAAATAGTATTTCAAGTTTTAATATTATTTTATTAATATGATTTTATGATATATATAACATATATTTATCACTAAATTACAGTGATATATATATCATTTTTCCAAAAGAAATATATTAAGAAGAATGATAATTCTTTACCATTGGAATGACTCCAAATTTGTGTCCAAGTATTTTTTTTTTTTGAATAACATCAAGACAATTTTTTTACCTATTGTGAAAAGTGATCTCATTCTCAACCTAAAGAAATGCATATTTAATCGCATGAACCAAACAACCGGCCCCCCAACACACACACGCCAAGGATCCAATCCTCTATGGTTTACTATAGGGAACTATCATGTAGTAACCAATGAAAAGGCGCCACGTAAACCAAATGCATTGTGAAACCTCCAACCAAAGGACTCTTATCGATAAAAGTCTATTCAAATATATTTGTTAACTTTTTCCCTCCACATGGTGCCTTTTCATTGATTGTTATAGGGTGTTCTTTGTAGCAGATAATAGAGGATTTGGTCTTGCGCACGCGTACATAATATATCAAGATGTCACTCAAATATGCATATGAAAAAATAATTGTACATCTACATCATGACATAATGTTTTGTTAGATATTGATTTTAACTTGGGCACGGTTATTGCCACCCCACAAGCTATCCTAGCCACCCCATAAAGAAATTGATTTATCTCATATCTAAGTATCTAACCCACTCCACGAGTTCGACATAAACGATGTCTTCTGTATTTAAGATTGTTCGACATGGATCATGTCGATCAAGAACCAGAAACCTTATTTCCAGCTCGACATAGACGATGCCTTCTATATTTAAGGTGGTTCGACATGGATTATGTCGATCGTGAATGATAATGTATGTATGATGTAATAATTTTTTTTGTTCTACTTTAATACGCATGTATATGATAACCTATATTCATTTAGTTGTATGACGATTGTTTTTTAAGGTGTTGTCAACCGATAAAAACATTGGAGGGCTGGAATGTGTTGAACGAATCATTGACCTTCATGAACAAAGTCAAGCAAAGTGATATGTGGTCATTGGTTATAATATATCAATCACAAACAATGTGTATCCCACTTTTATTTTCCAGATTCATGAGATAAACATGTTAGTGATTGTATCACAAACATTATAATTCAATAAGATTTGATTACATTAAAGATTTTAACACTTTATTTGTAACGCCCCCGAATCCACGACTCCGTTTTGAAGCGTGAAATCTGGTTGCGTTACCTTAATTCTTTCTCAAATATCAAAGTACTAGTATTCTTTTATTCCAAAGAACATAAGAAAAACATCACCATATTTATACATCAATTGTCGAGGCTAAAATCCAATACCAATTCAATATACATCGGGAACAACTCAATTTATATATCCACACTATCATACATATGGGTCCTCTACATGTCAAAGAATTGACCAACACCTTCTACACAGGTCTAGTGCTCCGGAAATCATTATCTTGATTGTTGCTACACGAGATCCATCAATCTAAGTCCTTAACCTGAAAAGGAAAAATAATGAGGGGTGAGCTATAACACGCTCAGTGAATGGACCATCATCATCCTGTTAGTACATTTATATTCAAAATATCAATATCGTAATATGTCTACACAGACATGTAATATATCAAGAAAATAAATATACAACAAGGCCACCAAGACATTCAATAATATATATACATACACACACACACAATCCTATCCAACATGATGTATGCAACACCACGAACACACATGTTCGTCTTCGCAACACCTAGCTTGCGGGGCTTTTTACAGGCATGATCACGTAGACATAGCCACAAAGACTTGGGTCCTACATTCTTGGACCTGACCACGTAGACATACGCTCACCTAGACGTTGGCCACCAAGACCGAGTCACCTAGACGGAATGTATGCATTTGCTAATTTACCACATCCTCAAACCATAAAAAGACAGAGCATGTACAATCTCAAAATAGAAACCATATATCACCAAAAGCATGCTCATATTTTTATATCGAAACTAGTAGTCATATTCCATAAAATAAGTTGGTCCTAGCATGAATACATAATATATTATTTGAAATCTACATATAAGACTCAAATCCACTCACCTCCAGTCCACGCAATACAAATCGATGTACGTGCATAAACGCTACACACTCGCACGTAGATAACCTAGCATAACAATTATGCAATCAATAAATAAGAAAATCATTCAATCATGACAAACAACTGACAAACAACTTACAACAACACTCAGCCCAATAATCCCAAGAGCCCATGCCAAATAGACCTACAATCCGCAACTCACCTTAAAGGCCTAACAAAAATTCCAACTTTAAATAAATAATAAAGTGTTTATATCTCACAATGATCCGATAATCAATATCCATTTATTTCATAAGGCACACAAAATCGAACAATCGTAGAACGAGTATTTAGACAAATCCAATAAGGCTCAACTACAACATTAATGATCGAAATAGCTCAATCCAATCAATTTACATCTAAATAACAATAATATCTAATTAATATTCATTGATCCCACTAAACCAAATTATCGATTTAAGATCCAATTTGAATCACCAAGATCAATAAAATCATCAAAACCCACAAATCAAATTATACTCATTAAACATCTATTTGGAATCCCTTTAATCTCTAAAATTCATCAAACTTGGTTATGAAGCTAAATATTTGAATGATAAGAAACTGCACAGAAATCTTTGAAAAATCATAACTTTCTACCCATAACTCTGAATTGGACGATTCATGATTCGTTGGAAATATCTTTTCGAAACCTATTTCTATTTGTGAAATACATTTTTTCCGTAAACGATCCCTTCAAGGTCAAAAACACGATTTAATGATCAGGTATACAATCAAACCGAAAATAACCCTTAAATCCCAAAACCAATAAATCTAGGTTGATCTTAAGAAATCCAAATCCTTCGAGATCCATTGAAATCTAATAAAAACATCATCTAGTTAAAATCAATCAAACCCTAACCCTAATAATCGATTGACACAATCATCTCATCTTCTAACAAAAATAAATTGAAACACTAAACAATAAAAATCAATAGAGAAAGATTTCTCACCTTGTGGTGCTTGACGGGTAGAGTTAGGTCATCACCACTCTTCATGCCTCATGAGAAATATGATGCAAACCATAACCCAAAACGTGTTATATAAAAGGGGTTTTTACCAAATTACAAAACAACCCCCTAAGTATTCCGGGTTTACAACTAGGTCGTTATCTGATTTACAGACAGATTCCTATTCGATTTACAGACAAATCCCTATCTGATTTACAAACTGATCCGTGAAGGCTATTAAATGGTATTGTGGATTCGCAACCAGATCCATGGGCCCAATAACTTAACACAAAATCCTAAAACCCTAATTTCCCGAACTCTGAATCTTACCAAATTTCAACCAAAATATCTTGAGACTATAAAGA
Organism: Acorus gramineus; assembly: GCA_030737835.1. NCBI lineage: Eukaryota > Viridiplantae > Streptophyta > Magnoliopsida > Acorales > Acoraceae > Acorus > Acorus gramineus. The sequence continues at coordinate 14,191,662 of CM060850.1, forward strand.
TCTCCAGAAAAATATAAAATAAATATTTCAAGATTGATTTATAATTATCAAAATTATAAATCAAATTAGACCCATTTGGGCCCTTCGCCAAATCTGAAAAATGAAATAATTAAATTTCAATATAAAATTTTCATTATATATTTAAAATAAATATATAAGGCTAAAAATACAGAGACGTTACATTATTATCAAAGTAAATCTAAGTTATCAATATAAAAGTCAACCTGGTATCAATTTGTCAACAGTCACTACGTCGATCACATATCAGAAATTTCTAGTCTCTGTTCGACATGATCCATGTTGAACCAACTTAAACAGATAAGATATCATCTATGTTGAACGGGAACGGACTAAGGTTTTTATTTTTCGATCGACATGATCTATGTCGAACCACTTTAAACAAAGAAGACATCGTCTATGTCAAATTGGAATTATATTGTGGCTAAGATTTCTTGTTCCAAACGACATGATCCATGTCGAACAATTTTAATCACTTGTCTATGTCGAACTCGTGCGTTGGGTTAGATATAAAATTTTTATTTAAATAAATGGAATAGATAGGATAAGTAGTGAGGTGACTATAACCGCACCCTTTTAATTTATAATGAACATGATCTCATTCTTCTCCTAAAAGTTACACATACATGAATCATACATGCACATCCCTATGGACACTTCATTAATCCATATTACAAAATGGTGAACATTTGTATACCCCAAAGAGCATATACTCGAGAGAAATAAGAAATCTCCTTACATCATCTGATTATATATTTGTTCTTTTTTCCATCCAATATTTATTATCAAAGTCTAGCACTTTGTAAACAAGAAAATGTCACACCTAAATCATTCAGACTGCACATTCTTTTATATATTTCTTAATAAAATATAGAGATTTCATGTACTAAATTATGATCACAGGAATGACTTGATTAATGTATCAATGTTCACATCGCTAGTATACTCAAATTGTCATTTGTTTGTCCAATTGCACTACATCTAACACAAACACATAATCACACAAAGAGATACTCACAAACACATGACCTCACATTTAACACAAATACAGTTCAAGTGCCACAACTTGATGTGAAGGAAAGGAAGAGATAAGCAAATTAAACAAACCCAAGAGGTTCCCAAAACAAGCTAAAAAGCAAACATTCAACACAAACATGAAATGAAAAAAAAAAAAAAGGGTAATCAAGAGTCCTCTAACATGTTGGTCTCTACATATTTTTCAAATTAGTAGTTCCATGCAACAGCCCCTTCATCTGCTTGTTGAGATCCAACATAACATCAATGCATGATTACTTCCCATGAAAGATCCATGAATTCCCTCCTGCACCATCCAGACCCTGGAAAATCAAAGTGAATGCATCATATTAATCTTAAAACATGAACATGTACACACAAATATAAATATACAAGCATAAGTTTTTTGAAGCATTACATGGTGACAAGCAGTAGACTTTGTAGTATCAGTGCTATTGCTCTCAGAGACCGACGCAGAATGTGAACGAGGATCACGTCTTGACCACTATATATACAGTCATTCAAATAATTAAGCATTTTTGTTTTGGTAACCATAGCTTTCAATGGTTGATTAATGGAAATCTTACATTCTTCGAAGCCATGCTAAATGCTTCACGATGAGGGATGTCGGGTTTGGCCGCTTTGATTCGTTGAATCTCCTCCCTGTTGAAGCATTCTTGCACTGTTGGTACTAAAATTGATGCTGAATGATTTAAATTGCATCAAGAGATAAGGGTACTAGGAAGGGGTGATGTAGTTAAATTTAAAATGATTTAAATTGCATCAATTAGTTGGATACTGAATATACTAAATGTGAAGTATGATACATACACAAATATCTATCATACATTTTGAGTACTAGGTGAAGTATGATACATACACAAATATCTATCATAGTAAAGAGTCTTGTCTTACTTCGTGAGATGAAATGAACTTATAGAGAGATTGGTAAACCATCCAAACTAAGCTGATACATGGATACTAAAAAGATTAGAAGTATGATACACTCACACATCTATCATGGTAAAGCATAGTGTGAAACCATCCAAACTAAACAAAGACATGGATATTGAAAAAAATAAATGTGCAATTCATTATATTTTGAGTACTATTTAATTGTATCATCGTGTTTTACTTTGTGAGATGTAGTGAACTTATAAAGAGTATAGTAAACCATGCATCCAAACTAAACAAGTACTTGGATTGATACTAAATAATGTATTAAATGTGCAGTTCGATACATTTTGAATACTATTTGAAGTATGATACACACACACATGTATCTAGCTATCATGGTAAAACATTGTATCTTACTTCATGAATCGATTGTAGGCCGAAGGAAGTCTGTGTTTCTTCTCGGGTGCTGCAACAAAAAATGAAGCCATATTGGTTTCTTGGATGGATAGATAGATAGAAAGGTAGATATAGAAAGGGATCGCCCTTACGCTTCACGACATGGTGTGTTGTTTGTTGGCTAGATGTCGAAGAAGATGCAAATGATGGCAGGGTATTATGTTTGCTGCATAAACTCTGGATCTGAATGCAAAAGAGAAAATAATAAATGCAAGCAAATATTAAGAAGAAATAGATGAATTCTTATTTGTAGGGCTGTAATTTTGATTAGAGTCCCAATTAAACCAGTAACTCAAAATCTGACCAAACTGGGTGACTCAAATTAATTTTGGATGAAAAATTTCCGTCCTATCACATATGGCATGGATGCTATTATTTTTGGAATTGATCTAAATCAGTTTAGGTCAGTAAATTGGTTTGGGTTTTGGGTTTGTGGTTGTTAATATTTTTTTTCCTTCTAATTACTAACTATGAAAGTCATAGCTTATTATAACAAACTTTTTCTTGTATGTTTGGTTAAACGAATACTTCAAGAATATGAGACATGCATTCTAGCATCATCAGGGGTTTTTAATCTTTCTACAACTAAATAAATCAGTACTTTTTATTTCACCTTGAATTTTCATGAAATATTGTCATTGGAGCTTATGATTAACAATTAATGTTGGGACTCCTTGTACACTTTCTAGGCCATTAACTATGCATGTATGACATTCCAAGTCATCAAACATCCAATTAGTTTGATGGTTTCATATTGGACATAATAATGTATAAACGGAAATATCATATAAGCAATAAGCACACTATCATCGTATAATCAATCAATATAACAACATTATATTATAAATCATTAATTACAACAAAAAAGGATATTCAGTGGCAGACGCTCTGAAAAAATGTCACCTATATAAAACTTGGAATCACCAAAACTTTTTTTGTTGTAGTGACCTGATCATTCATAGTTTATTAATACTAAAGATTGGGACCTATGAAAACACTAATTTACATTAACTTCATTACATTAACTCAACTAACATCGATTTGAAGCTTTCATCCAAAATTTTAATGTCCTACTATGATGGTTCACAAATGTCTTTATCTTTCTCTAATGCAAAGAAATCATTTAAACAGTCTAAGTGTTCTGAAGAAAGAATCGTTCGATGAAGAAAAGGAGAAACCTGAATGCCAGATTGATAATCAGAAGACTGGCTATCAACATGAGGTCCAGTGATCATAATGTCAAAGTCACCGAGACAATGCCCACATCTAACAAGATGAGTTCCAAAAAATTTTCCATTTGGAACTTGAACCTGCAAATCAGTAGAAAATCATCGTGATGAGGAGAAATTACTAATTAATCAAACACTCATAAGGAGATTACACTATGTTTTTCCTTCTATTTTTTTCAACAACCCTATCTACCCAACACATGAATGTTACACAGCACTGGTTGAGATCATATACATATCAAAAACAGAAGAAGAAGAAGAAGTTAAGCTCTATGTGCTAACAACAAACAACTGAGCATCACTTTACAGTAGTAAAACCAGTGTTAGAGAAAAGAAAAGAAAAAAGAAAGAAAGGTAGAATGCATGCTCAAAGCTTGTGATTACCAACATGGGCAAGATGAAGCACGTGTAATGTAACACATGTAGCCTGGAAACCAAGTTCACATTCTTTTCCACTCCCAAGAAAACAAACCTCAATTTCTAACAATCCCCTCCATTTTTTTTCTAGTATGACCTAGTAGAGAAGCTAAAGAAGAAGGGAAAAAAAGATGAAATCAAAACTATATGTATTGATAATAACATATAACAAATAGCTGATCATCACTATACAGTAGTAAAGAAAATAATAAGTAAAGGAAGACGAGAGAGAGAGAGAGAGAGGAAAAAATGCATGCTCAAATCTTATAATGTACTACTGATTCAAAAAAAAATCTTATAATGTACTAACATGGACAAGATGAAGCATATATAAATTAAAAACGTGAACTTATACAAACCCCCTTCATTTATTCTAATATGATCTAGTGAAGTAGCTAAAGAAGAAGAAGAACAGAAAAACAAGAGATTAAACTCTATGTACTAATATGACCATAATATATATATATATATATAATTAAAAAATGCCTGAGCATCACTATACAATAGTAAACCAATGATAGATAAAAGATGAAGGAAGAAGAACAAGAACAAGAAGAGTGAGAGAGAGAGAGAGAGAGAGAGAGAGAGAGAGAGAGAGAGAAGTGCATGCTCAAATCTTATAATGTTCTTAGATGGACAAGATGAAGCATGTCTGATGTAACACATGTAGCCATGAAACCAAATTAACATCCAAATTTTCCCATTCTTTTTTCACACCCATCACAGCAAAACCTTAATTTTACACCAACCCTCTCTATTTTTTTCCCCTTCCAGTATGATCTAGTGAAGAAGCTGAACAAAATAGAAAAATAAAGATCATTACATGAAGGACAGTGGAGCAGATCATGCAAGGAATTAAACCTCCAGTGGTGGTATCCATATAGATAGATAGAGAAAGATAAATCTCAACAAGTGGATCGGAGAAGAAGAAGATATGAAGAGATAGAGAGAGTTGAAATTAGAGGGTTATATATAGAGAGAGTGAGGACCACCAAAAGAGAGATCTAGGGTTTCCATTCTGGTCATGGTCACTGCAGGGGGGAAATTTTGAACCAAAAAAAAAATCTAATAAAATATGGCAGTCACTGACTTTTTGTACAGACAGACATTCACCTCCTCCACATAGAAAGCAATAATGAGATCCATATATGCTTGTCTTTCTCTGATTCACTGTTTCCTCAGACCATTCACTTGAAACCTTTGTCTCTTTCACTTTCCCACTTTTTTTCACTTTCTCCCACATCTTATATATCAATCACTTTGTGATCTACAATTGATGTTGAACTGCTCAATGTTTGATAAGACAATCCTTTTTTTAGAAGCATTGATTTACAACATAACTATAACTATGATTATGTTACTTGTTAATTATAATTGATTAAGGATAATGAAATTCTAGATAAAGTTTCATGGCCCTATAAGACTCATCCCAACTCAATAGTAACCGAGTCAACTAGACTCGGGAACTGAAATTTAACTCCACTAAGTGAAATGTGGCTATACATACAAATCAATATAAGTTTCAACAGTTGAGCCAATATGATTGTGAGGAAGTTCTGGTGAAATTTGATGAAGAAGATTTGACTTGATGAGCACTTGTTAAACGCAAAATTGATACTTTTGTGTGACAATGTGGGTGAAAATTCGATTTGGTGAATTGTGCATTTTGTTGAAAGCATAGATTCTCCAACAAAAAGTGCATATAATTGTTTAAGATAATGTTTGTGATGGCTATGTTTCAGCCACCCAGGATGAGAAAAACATTAATCACCTTTGACATTTCTTGTAATTCCCTTTTAATGCACTCAATCTACCTCAACATGTACAAATAACAAGTCGCTATCCATGTAGACCTTAATATATGATTGATAGATGTCTATAACAAACTTGTTGATGTAATTACAATTAGTTCACAATTCATTTGTAAGACTACTCAGTACCATCCGATATCATGACTTTCCCTTTCGAAATTTTAGCTCTATTATTATATTCCTCACGAAGATCTATATAAATATGTTTAATAACACTTAATGAGCATTTTAAGAGGAATAAATTCAAAATATTTACAAAACAACAAAGAAATAACTTTTTATATACTTGTCAACAACTCTTACAATCCAATCCACACCTCATGATCTGTCTTTAATTAGCTAGACGCTTTTTTTTTTTAAAGAGACAGAAATTTACTACCCGATTTCATTCCTGAAAGATCGAATTACAAACTCTGAAATAAAGGAAAAAAGATACATGTAAGATACCAAATACATAAAAAAGCAGAGTCAGTTGCCACTAGCCTTCCCCCAGATAGAAGAGACATCTACCCTCTGGAGGCCCCGATCCAACGAAAGCGCTTACGCCAAGCTAGACGCTATTGAATGCCTTTAATCTAGCCATTTTTGTCATACAACCCACCTAGCTTTCACATTATTGTCACAAAGAACAATGTAACATGTAGTCCTTACATGCAAGCTCTCATTCAGCCTCATTTCACTAATGAGCTATATGCTTCATTAAATTAAGCGTGTAATTTTTCTTCCCAAATAATGGATGTGTGTGCACTTGCTGGTGTAACAAATTAATTACTAGCTTGAGTATAATTATTTCATGTTCCTTATATGTGTGTGTGTGTTTCATTGGAGGAAATTATAAACACTTTAAACCTTGTTTCAGATGATAAATAAGAGTCAAATGATGGGAATAAAACCCACTAGGTTGCTATGCCTGTATAAGTGAGTATGAATACTAATAACAATTATAAAAAGAAACTGGAATTACCCATCTAAATATTATACATCTTAAAAAAAAAATATTAAAGATAAAAATAATGATGACAAAAAAAAGAAAGATACAATCTTAAACAAAAACTATCTATTATAGAATAATAATGTATCCTGAATAAGTTTATGTTTCACCCCAAACGAAACTAAAAAAACTAGAATGCCTAGATATGCGAGTCAGAACCAACTCAGTCAAACCCTAAAACACTACATGAAAACTAAACCCTTATACTGTTAGGTGAAAATCTAAGTCACTGGGGGAGCACGTATGTATGAATAATAAGTATTCAGGCCACTACTGCTGCTGATCATCTCTGCTGGGATCAAGGGTCGCTTTCAAAAGCTACACAAACTTTCAGAGTTGGGAGAGAAATAAAATAAAAAAACAAAAAATAGTGGATGTGACCATTCCTGAATTACCAAAAAGAGGGGGGAGCCCCCCCATTCAATCACTCACTCCAAAGTCACCCTCTCTTGTATAAGTAACTCTTCTTTCTTTGTTTTTTAAAAAAGAGAGACAGCCCCCCAACAACATGAAGGCCCTCCTTTTCTTGACATTTATGCTTTTGTGTCTTGAGGAAGAGATTCTTCTTCCTCCAATTGGAGAGAGGGAGGGGGAAAAGGTTTTGAACAAGGAAAAAAAAATTGAAGAGACTTGGGAACTGTGTGTGACTTTTTGTGCTTGAATGTGCTTTGAGTTGTGATGATTAATGGATTTGGACATAATCATTAGGCCTGTGGAGATGGCCTTCTCATACCCATTTGTGGGAAGTGGAGGATATGGATTCCGTTTTGATTTAACAGCTGAAGTTGGGAGGTCAGTTTTTTTTTTTTTTAATGATAATACAATAAATTTGAGATTTCAAATGGAATAAGAATTCACATATGCGAGATGGAAAAAAAAAAGTGCGCTAATTAACTCAATTCATTTTGCAATTCCATACGCTATGATAACGTAGTTTATACTGCATTATCATAGTGTACGTATGAGATTCTATCCTAGTATATGACACAATTTTTTTTTACTGCATTATCATAGTGTACGTATGAGATTCTATCATGTATGAATTTTTAAAAAAAGAAAATTGGTATAGACTGCAATTGAAGCTGCAATGAGAGCTGAATGTATCATTTTTCAAAAAAAGAGTTTTGAATGTCCATGAGTATGAGTATTGTAGAGAGTTTATATACCTCAAAGTATATATCTTTTTAGATGGTATATATACTCTGTCAGATATTTTTAATGTTTTTTATTTGATGCATTCATGCATGAAATACATCACGTAGATATATATATTTTTCATGTGAACTATTCCTAACATTATGCTTCTCTTTTTTTTCATAACCGTGCATTTTTATCATGTCATACTGCATGTTCATGAATTGTGATCAAATGACCTAATCTAAACTCATACACATGTACAGTTTCATTTTGATTGTAAAAAATATCCATATGTAATTATATAATTTCTTGGGGTCAAATATACAATGTGTAACACCAAATTAACGTAATTACTCATATATATGTTGACAGGATAAGATTTAGTCACAGAAAATGCATTTACCTACACAAGGTAAATAAATAAAAAGAGCAATCCATGTTTTTTTTTTTTTGGTTTTTGAAAATTGGTGTCTCCAAGTTTTGATCCATTGAACTCTTTATTGGATAGGGAGTGCTAGCCAGCTAATCCCAAACTTGATTACAAAAGCAGTACATGTTATAAATATGGTTATTCTCATGTGAGATATTTCACAAAGTCATACACTCTGCTAACTTGTGCAGTATCCAAAGTAACAAATTGTGTCAATATCACATAAAACACATGTGATTATTCATGAGCTATTCCATACAAAAGTTAACAATAAGATATTTTAGGGGTGAATAGGATTAATCTTCTGAAATGGAATTGTCTTCTATAAAAAAAAATTTGATAATTATTCCACTTCTTTTAAATTAAAAAAAAAAAAAATTCTAATGTGTGGTCTGGGTGGTGCTTTTATTAATTGTAAAACTCGTTACCTAAAACCTCTTAATTTGTCCCGTGGAAAAATCATTTGCATGTCCTCCACACATTGAGGATCTGGACCCCAGAATTTAATTTGTCTAGTGAAAAATTCCTCTATGGGTTTATATCTATCATTAAGACTGTCAAGGGATCGAATACAGTTCAGATACGTTAATATCCGTATTTTATTCAGATAATTCGAATACAGATATTAATTTTTGGATTCGGTTATCTTTAGATACGGATATTTTGTTAGATAATTAACTATTTAAATATTAACACTAATTTAGATAATTAAATGATATATTAGAAAGATTTAAAAATTAAAAATGAGATTTTAAGGATTATTTTCTTTTTCAGATATCATATATTTGTGATTAGTCGTACAAGATAACAAATATAAATAATATATAATATAAATATTTATAATTTTTTAATATGTGTGATTTAGATATTTTTCATTATTCTCTTTTTCAGATATCATATATTTGTGATTAGTCGTACAAGATAACAAATATAAATAATATATAATATAAATATTTATAATTTTTTACTATGTGTGATTCAGATATTTTTCGATCGGATACATTGATATTCATATTTATTCTTCGAACATTTGAGTATTAAATATTTTTTATTTTTTGAATACATATTAGGATATGATACAGATTTTTTCTAATAATTGAGATCAAACCATCTTTGGCCCAACAGCACTGTCCTGATAAGCCAGCTCGCCTTCCATGTGTGATGTGTCCTCACATAATTACATATTTTCAAAACCACATTCACAAATTTGCTTACATTCTTTACATGAGTTTAAAAATCAACCACATTGTTCTATTGATCATTAAAAAAAAAATTGAGAGTTTTTTTTTTTTTTTTTTAGTTCTGTAAACTATATGATTTAGTGATCGATCCCTCACTCCTTCATATTTCAGTTTTAGTCCCTAGATTTAAAATGTATGTTTCTTATTAGTCCATAGAATAAATTTATTACTAAATTATTTGGTTTTGTTTTTAGTCCCTCGGAGGAATTAAAAGAAACAAATCTTTTAAATCTATAAACTTAAACTAAAATATGAAGAAATGTGGGATTGATCACTAAATCATACAGTTTATGAGAACTTCAAAATAAAAAACTCAAAAATTAAACAAATTTGACCAATTTTATATCACACACATTTAATTTTAAACCAATCACAAGTACAAGTCATCTCATATCACTTGCGGGTGTCACATTGAAAATGTAAGTGGTCAAATTTTTTTAAGATTTTTTATTTTTAAGTCCTTATAAACTATAGAATTTAGTAATCGGTCTCTCATTTCTTTGTATTTTAGTTTTAATCTCGAGATTTAAAATATATGTTTTTTTTTAGTCCCTGAGAGGGACATATCCCTAAATTATTTGGTTTTCTTTTTAGTCCCTAGGAGGGACTAAAAAGACTAAAAAGAAATATATCCTTTAAATCTGGGGACTAAAACCAAAATACGAAGAAGTGAGGGATCGATCACCTATGGTTTACGGGGACTTAAAAATAAAAAAACCCATTTTTTTATTGACTGGGATCAAATTTTTGTTGCAAAATCTTTATAAAAACATAAGTTTCAAATACCTGTTTCGAAACCTTAGGCTCCATTTAATTTGAGATTGAAACACGATGAGTCATTACAATCTTATTTTTCTAACTCAGTTTTTGAAAAACATAACATTCTTATCGTTTCAAAAGCGAATATTTTTACACTAAAAAATCGGATGTGTGAATTTAGAACAAACGGTTCATTAATTTGTATTTGGATTTTTTTTACTTTCCAAACTCAAAATCTGTCCAAACCATATTCCAAAAGATCCCTTGTAAGAAATTGAATAAATGGGATTAAAGTGTTATATATTAATTTCTCCAATATTATTTAGGTAGGCTATATGGCTGGGCACGTGGGTAGTGAACATGTCTAGTGGCTGAGGAGCAAATGTTGGTTGAGGAGCAAATGTTGTATAGTTGTATTTGCCCGTACAGTAGACCTTAACCATAAGAAAAACATGAAACATGACCCTTTATGTCATATCCCATTCTCCAATTAATTTTTATTAAGTGGCATCTGTAACCTATTATCAAATTGATTCATAACAAAGTCACTTTTTTTTTCCTAATTGAAGGATTTCAAACAGAAATTTTTGGACTTCAGCTTTCGCCAGTGATTTCAAATTTTGATTTCATGCATTAAAAGATAACAAAACATTTTTTAGAAAAAAAAAATTGATTGAAATTATGTTTTATGAAAATGCTGGATGAGAATGATTTCTGTAATACAAAAACTATTTTCTGAAAATTGGTTCTAAAAGAGATGGTATTATGGAGCATTGGTTTTATATGTGAAAAATGACGTCCAGACTTGTGTGCAGTTCTCTTTGTAGTTTGTATTGGTTTTTTTTTTAATATACTCGTTCATTGAAGTACATAGGTTATAAAAAATGAAATATACATTTAGACACATTTGATATATATTTTTTCTGAAAAAAAATTAATATTCATATACTGTGACATTGCAGTAGATATTGCATCATCCTCGTGTATAGGTGCCTAAGGGACCATTTTTGAACTATAGATACATTTGCAAAATGAATGAAGTGCATAAACGCTCATTTTCCTCATCCACAGCCATCTGATAAAAATAGTGGCTCTCTCCTATTTGATATGCTCTCTTCCTATGACACCCATATCACGTGCTAGTCAAAAGGTCGTGTCCGGATCACATACTAGGATGGTTGGTGACAGGGTTCACCACCTCTGAGGGCTCGTATGATAAGAAGATAAATGGTAATTGTGGGGGAGAAGTAGGAGATGACAACTTATCCCATTTGATATAAAAAAAAATGAGAATTTTTTGTTTCACATAAAGGATGAAATAACATTTATCTCCATTTTTTATTCTAATTTTGATTAATATGAATAATGATAAAATTGATAGGCTTTTTATCTACAAAATTAGAACAATTTATCGTCAAAACCTTAACTCCTTGCCAAACTAACTCAAAGAGTCTAGGCACATCGACACCTAAAATTTTTATATAAGAATAAAAGAAAATCAAATGATGTTTTATTTGATTGTGATTAATTATTATGTTTGGATATTTGTTTTTCCTGTTCGTGATATTAAAATAATTTTAATTTGAAATGGATAAACAATGATTCTATTTTCTGCTAACACTTCATGAGTAATAGCCCCAGTGTGTTATTGTATATGTAATGATTGGAGAGACAGATAAAATCCTACTTTTATAGGCCATGATGAGAAACTAAGTTGGGCTTAAAATTGATTTTAAAGGAAGTTGTCTCTCCTCGTCTTCTAAAAAACTTATATACAATTTTTCACATAAATTTATATATGTTATAAACTAAGTAGAATACATACACACAAGTATACATAAACAAAGTCACAAGCCTATAGAAGAGAAGTAGAGAGAGATTCTTATTCACTATTTGTTTGTTGGTTATAAAATACAAGACAATACCCTTCTATTTATAGGGTACCAAAGGTTGGAAGTTACAAGCTAAAGAGGTGAATGGGTAGTTAGTGGGGCGATTAAGATAGGAGGGTGATGGAGTTGAATGAGGGGGTTATGGAGTTGAAGAGTGGGGGAGGTTATGGGTTAGAGAAGTGGTGGTTATCCACCATATTCACAACACTCCCCCTTGGATGACCACCACGCTAAGATAATTGTCTCATTAAAACTTTACAGGGAAACCCAATGGGAAAAAATCAAAGCGAAGGAAAAAGAGTACAATGTAACTTAATCGTATAATAGTGTATGCGTTTGACACTGCCTCATTAAAACCTTGCTAGGAAAACCCAATGGGACAAAACCTAGGCGAAGGAAAAATAGTACAGTTCGCAAAATGTCATTAAAAAATTACTCCCCCTCATAAGTACAAGATTTCAAGAATTTTGGTCGCAAACTCGTCGCATCCCAATTTCATACACCAGCTTCTTGAATGTTGATGTCGACAAAGCTTTAGTAAACAAATCTGCAAGATTATCCTTTGACTGAATTTGTTGAACATTAATTTCATGTCTCTGCTGGAGCTCATGAGTGTAAAAGAATTTTGGAGAAATATGCTTCGTTCTATCACCCTTGATATATCCCCCTTTGATTTGAGCAATGCATGCTGCATTGTCTTCATATATAGTTGTTGGAACATCTGTAATGAGAGATAGTCCGCATGCAGTACGAATATGATGAACCAAAGACCTTATCCACACGCATTCCCGGCTTGCTTCGTGGAGTGCAAGAATCTCAGAGTGGTTAGAAGACGTGGCGACCAAAGTCTGTTTCGTAGATCGCCAAGAGATTGTTGTGCCACCGCAAGTGAATACATAGCCTGTTTGTGAGCGAGCCTTGTGAGGATCTGAAAGATCCTGAATCTGCATAACCCTTTAGTTAAACACCATTATTGGAATCCTTTGCATAGAATAGACCCATGTCTGACGTTCCACAAAGATAACGAAAAATGTGCTTCACACCATTCCAATGCCTTCGAGTTGGTGCAGAGCTAAATCTGGCCAATAAATTAACTGAAAATACAATGTCAGGTCTAGTGCATTGGGCCAAATATAATAAGGCACCAATTGCACTAAGATATGGTACTTCAGGACCAAGAAGATTTTCAGTATCTTCTTTTGGACGAAAAGGGTCCTTCTTTGGGTCAAGTAACCTTACTACCATTGGAGTACTTAATGGATGACATTTGTCCATATTAAAACGCTTCAGGATTTTTTTTCAACATATGTTGTTTGATGAACAAGTATCCCATTTGAACTTTGCTCAATTTGCAAGCCGAGACAGTATCTTATTTTTCCAAGATCTTTCATTTCAAACTCCTTTTTCAGATATTCGGAAGCCTTTTCGAGCTCTTCAGGAGTTTCAATTAGATTAATATCATCAACATATACTGCAATAATGGTAAATCCGAGTTCCGTTTTCTTAATAAATACACAGGGGCATATTGGATCATTGACATATCCTTCTTTTATTAAGTACTCACTAAGACGATTATACCACATTCGTCCAGATTGCTTTAATCCATACAAGGATCGTCTTAGCTTGATTGAGTACATGTTTCATGGTTTTGCTTCAGGCAATTTTAGTCCTTCAGGAACTTTCATATAAATGTCGGTATCTAATTTTCCATATAAATATGCAGTAACCACATCCATTAGATGCATGTCAAGTCCTTCTGAGACTACAAGACTAATTAAATACCGAAATGTGATTGTGTCCATCACAGGAGAATATGTCTCTTCAAAATCTATCCCAGGTCTCTGCAGGAAACCCTGTGCCACAAGATGAGCTTTGTATCTAACAATCTCGTTTCTTTCATTTCGTTTTCTCGCAAACACCCATTTACATCCTACTGGTTTAACACCTTCAGGGGTTAGGACTACTGGTCCAAATACTTGGTGTTTTGCAAGTGAATCCAATTCTGTTTGAATAGCAGCTTTCCATTGTGGCCAACAATTTTTTTGTCTGCATTCATCCACTGAACGTGGTTCTAAATCATTATCTAAAATGATTTCTGTAGCTACTGCAAATGAGAATATATCATCAACAAGCACTTGCTTTCGATCCCACAATATTTGTGAATTTGCATAATTTATGGAAATTTCTTCATTTCCATGTACTTGTTCTTCATGCATGGGCGTCACTTCAGGGACGTCAGTCTCTTCGGGGACTTGTGTCACTTCAAGGGCTTCTTCCTCTGTAGGAGTTATTATTGTGGGTCTTTCAAGTGTTTCATACTCTTCTAGAGAATTATTCTTCATTGTTTTTCTCCTTCGGGGAGCTGAATCTTTTGAGCCTATAGGTCTTCCACGCTTCAGGCGTGTTTTTGTTGATTCATTAGCCGACATATTAACAGTTTTTCCTATTGGAACATTAATTCGAGCTGGAGTATTAGCAGCTGGAATATGTGATTTCATCACTTTTGCTGCATCATTGAATGCATCTGGCAATTGATGCGCAATTCTTTGAAGATGGGTGATTCTTTGCACTTCAGTTTCACATTGATTAGTGCGAGGATCAAGATGAGACAAAGATGGAGTTTGCCATGTAAGTTCACGTTGTTCTTCTGGCGATGGATTTTCTCCCCCTAACGACGGGAATATTGTCTCATCAAAATGACAATCTGCAAATCGAGCGGTAAAAACATCCCCTGTCAATGGTTCAAGATATCTTATAATAGAAGGAGAATCTACTTTGTATGATAAATATGTCATCGATGATCATTTATTTGCGATTCCACATTTCTCTTATATGCATATAAAATATAGAGATCTTTTCCTCTTCAAGAGTTTGTGTAGTCACTTCTGGAACTCGTTTCTCTTCATGGACATTATACTCTTCTAGAGTTTTAGAGAAAGTGGATCTATTGTTCATAATCTCTTCTGAAACATTATGTATAACTTCTTCTGGAGCATTATTAGAGCATGATTTTACATTTGATCTCCACTTCTGGGGAGCTGAATTTTTTTTTTTGAACCTATAGGTCTATCACGCATCTAGCGTGCATTAGGAATTTGATTTTCACGTTGAGCGGTACGTGAGTCTAGATAAGACAGAGTGGATGTATTCCACGATAATTCTCGTTGTTCTTCAGGAATAGATCGTACTTCAGGTACGTTCTTCCCTCCCCCTAACGGCGGGAATATTGTCTCATTAAAATGGAAATCCACAAATCATGCGGTAAAAACTATCATCGAGCAAAAGAATCTTCTAGTTCTTTAGTATATGTCCAATTGAATAGTTCGACGCATCATCGTGTACCATGGATATCCAAGACAGTCATGCCAAATCATAAAGATCATAGAACTTCTAGTTTATATAAGTAAATATGGATATTTATAATAACCCTTTGGAGAGAGCATAAAGCTTTTCTAATGTATGCTTCTGGCATGAGACATTATTAATGCATAGATACTCCATAATTTTAAAATGGCATATGTTGAGATAGGTATCTTCAGTAGACTTCTTCTGGATCTACATGAATACAATGCATCGTTGATACAAAATTTTGTATCTCTTGATAACATGATATCTGCCCTTCTGGAGCCTTCGACCAAGTTTATAATACCAAAAATAATATTATCATTTGCATTAATTAATGTTAAACTCAAAAAATAAGATAAATATGAAAGTGCATTTCATATAATAAAAAAAAAATAAAGACGTAAATATAAAATTGACAAATATCTAATCATATATCAAGTACATGACCAATAAAGAGTTTAAGCGTACTTCAGGTATGCAACCAATTTATAGATTTGGACGTACTTCAGGTACGTGACCAAAATTATGTTATGAAATACCAAATAGATGACAATAATTTTCCTTTGCATTTTAGGGGTTTGTTATGCAACTTTTGCCTTGCTTTAGTTTAATAGCAAATCACTTCTAGTGATTTGAGATATTTTACAAACTTTATGATTGTTGTGCTTTCTCAACTATATAAATCATGATCTCATCATTCATGTCACGCCCCAGGGCGGCCATCCCCGGGACGCGGCAAGTGTATATAAAATATCAGAATCTACACAGGAGGTCAATAATATATCATACACAAACAACCAGAATGACACACAGACAACAAAGGGGCTGACATGATATATACACCAAATGCGGAAGCAAAAGACTGAATCTATAAATAAACATACTACAGACTCGATACTCAATCATCTGTCCTCTGAGATCCAATATACACCAATACAACTGAATATATATACAGACGCGTGCCAAGCACGAAAATAAAATACATACAGTCAAGAAGGGATGCTGATAACCTCTGGCACTCGCGGAACGTAGCGCTGCTCCGCTACTGAAGGTATCCCATGGAAAGCTCCAACTGCTGGTCCGGCTCTAGCTCAGGCTCAGTGGCAACTGGGGAAAAATATATGCGAGGGGTGAGCCACACGCTCAGTGAACAGCACAACCCATGCATCACAGACAATATTTACCACAATTCCATTATTTATCCATCCTCTAAGTGACATAACAACATAATCCAGTGGTTCGTAGCTCGCCGAACCACCACACCCTCACCCTCACCCATCAATGGGTGACATAGGCTATTGGGACTGATAATCATCCAATCACAAATCCAGTAGGTCGCTCATCGCCAACCCACTACACCCTCACCCTCACCCTACCACGGGTGAAATAGGATATTGGGACTGACTAGGCTGTTGGTCACCCTTGGTCCACCGATAGTCTCTCCTCCACTCCGTAGGCCGCTGGCCTTCACCCATAACTTCAGCACAGTCCGTCACAAATATCGGGAGGCGCCTACTGATGGGAGCCCTCGAAAGGGACGACCTTATCACGCTGGGGCAGTCTCTACACGGATCCAACGAAGGGAAACAGAACAGCCTATCCATACGCATATGATCCACTCGGATCCGCCGACAACACATCTCTACAACTCAAATGTCATGAACTCTTCAGAGTTCCTCCAGGGCGCATAACCAAGATGCGGGGAACATGTACAATAAAAGCAAGGTTGGAATATCATTGGGGGAAAGAACTCGGGAGGGCGGCGTGAGTTCCCGATATAGGATACCCCGACAACCAAACAAGGAACACGGAGTACCCTAACCCGGGTCTCACCGCTGTCCTCGCAAGGCCCCTCCCCTATAATATTCACTAGAATTGCTAATAATCATACCAGTTATATAACATTACTTATAATATTACTGGGACTAGAAACCTTGGGAGGGCAGCATGAGGTCCCGATACAGGACATCCCGACAACCAAACAAGGAACACGGAGTACCCTAACACAGGTCTCAATGTTGACCTCGCAAGGCTCCTCCCTATAATATTATCTAAGGCATGCGATTTAACATACACTAGCATTTAATTTAATAAATAAACTAGTAGGACGCATGCATAGGCTGAGGTTTCCTATCATGAAAACAGGGGGCATGGCTCTTACACCTATCCTATGGGTGCAAGTCCCTAACATACAAAGACTAGGGTAGCATGCATTCTACATTTAAATCATGCAAGCATGGATTACATATTACTGCCGGTTAATATACATCCATGGTGCCCCAGGAGAGGTCGGTATACGCCCAAATGCGTATGACGCCTCTCTACTGGGTTGGATTGTCCCACTCACCGAAGTTCGGGTCGTCGCGCGACCGCCCGTCAGGATCTGCAAGACAGACATTTATATGGTGAGTTAAAATCCACAACTACTACCAAAGACATCGAAATTCACAAAACCCACAAACAAACAACCAACACTCGGGCAAACGTGCATACGACCCGCACGCCCGCTAGCCCGAGCACCCCGGCAACCACCCGCACGGCCACTCGACCGCCCGGGTGCACCGCCGCGACTCAGCCAACGCACCACGCGCACCGCCGGGCCCTCGCCCGCCGCCTGGACGCGCCGCCGAACCTCCCGGGTGCACCGCGCGCCCCCTACGCCCCAGCGCAGCCGCCCGCGCACACCCCGCACGCCTCGCGCTGGCCCGCGAGCACCCCGCACGCCCCGCGGCAGCGCCTCGCCCCGCGCGCACCCCTCTCGCACCTCCAGTCCCCTCTCCGCGCGCACTCCGCGCGCACCTACCAGCCTCTACCCGCGCGCACCACCCGCTCGCACCCACTGCACCGCGCGCACGCCTGCGCCTCAGCCCAGCACCCGCTATCCGCGACCCAGCGCCCGGCGCTCAGCGCCCAGCACCCGGTGTTATATATGTGTCACTTTTTGGCCTGTTGGTAACCATTGGAGCATTTCGGGCAGTTTTAAAATTTTTAGGGTTTTTCGATCGGAACCGCATAATTTCAGACTGTTAGCTATCGTCTGAGCTAGAGGACTCCGATTGAAGATCTAACTGCATATTTGGTGTCCTGGTGCCATTTTAAGCCACTCATGAAAATTTCATCGAATTCTGGCATCGTTTGCAAAAATTTCGCAGTTCCGGGGCGTATCCGGGTTTTTAAGTCGCACACTATATAAATGGAATCTAAAAATTTGAAATCACTATTCATCATCCCCGACCTTGAGCTCTCTCTCTCCTCTCCTCCGTTTTTCTTCCGTTTGAGCCCCCTAGACCCCTCAAAACCAAAAACCTAAAGCACGGGAAGTGTAGATCGGGTCCCGATCTACGCTCCGGTGTCTTCAAATTCGAGTTCCGACGATCCTAGCCTCCCCGACCTCCTCTCTCTCTCCTCTGTTTCGAGCCAAATTGAAGGCCGTGATAGATCGGGGCGTGGGAGAGCCTTTGAGGAAGGTTTCGGCGCGCGAAGAGCTACCGGACATCTTCCCCTCCCCTCGGTAAGCCTCCTTTCCCTCTCCTTCTTGCATAGATGAATGCTAGGGAGGTGGGTTTGGTGTTTGGGGGTGGTCGGCGGCAGTGGGGGTCGTCGGAGGGTGGTCGGAGGTGGTTGGAGGTGGTCGGTGGTCAAGGGAGGGGTGGTGGTGGCGCTCGGGCAGTGGCAGGTCGTCCGGGCCAAACCGCAGCAGCAGCAGCAGCCCAGGCGGCGCGCAGGCCGGGCGCGCGCGGGCATGCGCGCGTGCGTGCGCGGGCGCGCGTACGCGCGGCGTGCGCGCGAGGTGCGCGCAGGTCTGGTGCGGGGCTACTCGGGCGGCTGTGCGCGGGGCTGTTGGTGCGGCTGAGGGCGAGGAGCTGCAGGCGCGAGGTGCTCGGGACGCGCGCGGGCTGCTGCGGCTGGGCGCAGGGGACGCGCGGAGCCCCGGGGGTGGTGCGGCAGCTGGTGCTGGGCGGACTGGTGCGCGTGGAGCAGGTCGCGCGGGTGCGAGGAGGTGGCTGAGCAGCGGTGGTGGTGCGCGCGGGGCGCGGCGAGGCCGTGGTGGTGCGCGCGGAGGGCGCGGCGAGGCCGTGGCGGTGCGCGGAGGGCGCGGCGAGGCCGTGGAGGTGCGTGCGAGGTGTGCGCGAGGCGTGCGAGGTGCGTGCGAGGTGCGCGCGAGGTGCGCGCGAGGTGGCGGAGGTGCGCGTGGGGTGCGCGCGGGGCGAGGCGCTGCGCGCGGGGGCGCGCGGGGTGCTCGCGGGCCGGCGCGAAGCGTGCGGGGTGCGCGGGCTGAAGCGCGCGGTGCACCCGGGCGGTCGGGTGGCCGTGCGGGTGGTTGCCGGAGTGCTCGGGCTAACGTGCGTGCGGGTCGCGTGCACGTTTGCCCGAGTGTTAGGTGTTTGTTGTGGGTTTTGGGTATTTATTTGTGTATTTAATAATGTTTGCGGATTTATACTTACCCAGTTAATACCCTGTCTTGCAGATCTCGACGGACGGTCGCGCGTCGACCCGAGTTCCGGTGAGTGGGACAATCCAACCCAGTAGAGAGGTGCTATACGCACTTGTGCGTATACCGACCTCTCCTGGGGCACCTTGGATGAATATTGACCATGTGTAATATGTATATCATGCGAGCATGATTTAATTGTAGAATGCATGTTACCCTAGACCTTGCATGTTAGGGACTTGCACCCTTAGGATGTATATGAGCCATGCAGCATGTTCCCTGGTTCCATGTTAGGAAGCCCGGCCGATGCATGTGCCCTACTAGTTTATTTATTAAATTAAATGCTAGTATTTGTTTACAATGCATGTTATAGTGAATATTATAGGGGAGGGGCCTTGCGAGGACAGCGGTGAGACCCGGGTTAGGGTACACCGTGTTCCTTGTTTGGTTGTCGGGGTGTCCTATAGCGGGAACTCACGCTGCCCTCCCGAGTTTCTTTCCCCAACGATATTCCACATTGTTATAACCTTATGCATGTTCCCCGCATCGTAGTTATGCGCCCTGGTGGGTTCTGAGGAATTCAGAACATTAGTGTTGTTATAATGTGCCGTCTGCGGATCCAAGTGGATCATATGCGATGGTTAGGCTGTTCTGTTCCCTTCGTTGGATCCGGTAGAGACTACCCCAACGTTAGACAGGGCCTTCCTGACAGAGGGCTCCCATTAGTAGGCACCTCCTGATTTTGGACGGACTGTGCTGAATGTGGGAGTAGACCAGGCGGCCTACGGAGTGGAGGAGAGCCTATCGGTGGACCAAGGGTGACCAACAGCCTAGTCAGTCCCAAAATCCTGTGTCACCCATTGAAGGGTGAGGGTGAGGGTGTAGCGGGTTGGCGGAAGCGACCCGTTGGTTTTTGGTGCAGTTAGTCCCAATATCCTATGTCACCCATTGAAGGGTGAGGGTGAGGGTGTGGCGGGTTGGCGGAAGCGACCCGCTGGTTATGTGTAGTCAGTCCCAAAATCCTATGTCACCCGTGGTAGGGTGAGGGTGAGGGTGTAGTGGGTTGGCGATGAGCGACCTACTGGATTTGTGAATGGATTATTATCAGTCCCAATAACCTATGTCACCCATTGATGGGTGAGGGTGAGGGTGTGGTGGTTCGGCGAAGTACGAATCACTGGATCATGTTGTTATGTCTTAGAGGCTGGATAAATAATGGAATTGTGGTAAATATTGTCTGTGATGCATGGGTTGTGCCGTTCACTGAGCGTGTGGCTCACCCCTCGCACAATATTTTTTCTTCAGTGTCATCTGAGTCGGATCTGGAGGAGGAGCTCCCCGAGGGACTTCATCAGTAGCGGAGTAGCGCCACGTCCCGCGAGTTGCAGAGACTATCAGCATCCTTTGTACCAGTATGTATTATTTTCCGTGCTTGGGCACGCGTTTGTGTTGTATTTGGATCTCTTTGTATGTATATTGGCTCTCACAGGACATGTGATTATGTATGGAGTCTGTAGTGTATTTTGATTACAGATTCAGTCTTAGTTATCCGCATTTGGTGTATATATATCCTGTCAGCCTTGCTTTTGTTGTCTGTGTGTCATTTTGGCTGCTTGTGTATGATATTATTGACCTCCTGAGTAGATTCTGATATTATATATACACTTGCCGCGTCCCGGGGTCGGCCGGCCCTAGGGAGTGACACCCGGGACCCTCACCCAGCCCCCACGCGCACGCCCGCGCAACACGCGCCCAACGCGCCTGGCAGCACGCGCCCAGCGCGCCTGCCATCCTACGGGCGCTGCTGCCCGCGCTGCCTGCCTACGCGCGTCGCCGAGTGGCCCGAGCACCGTTCGCCTTGCACGCCCAGCCACTGCCCGCCTGATGCCCGAGCACCCCCTGCCAGCTGCCCGAGCATGGCCTGCCCTGCTCGCACAACCCGCAGCCATCCCGCTCCGCACACCTCCCCCTGCACCCCCCCCGAGCGCACGCCCGCGCGCACGCGCTAGCGCGCCCGGCAAACTGGTGCACCTGCTCCCAGCCTACCCGAGCTAGTCCTACCCAGCACGCCCAGCACGCACGCACTGCTGGCCACCAGCTCCCCTCGAGCGCAAGCCCGTGCGCACCCCCGCACGCGCGCTCGCACGCGCGCACGCCCGCGCGCGTCCAGCCTGCTGCGCTGCTGTGCTGCTGCCGATGCTGCCTGCTGCCCGGGACTGCCAGCCCACCTGCCCGAGCTCCTCTACCACCCACCTCCGATCACCAATGGCCTCCGACCACCACCACAGCCCTCCGACGGCCACCCACCGCCGCCAACCGCCTCCCAACCCCAAATCTACCCTCCCAACATACATCTAAGCATGAAAAAGAGAGGAAAGAGGCTTACCGAGGGGAAGGGAAGTCCGGATGCTCTCCGCGCGCCGAAACCTTTCCCCAAGGGCTTCCACCGCCCGGATCTCGCTCGGCCTCCGAAATGGTCCAAAACAGAGGAGAAGAGAGGGGGGACGGAGGGGCTAATCTCGCCGGAATCGGGATTTGAAAGCACCAGGGTGTAGATCGGGACCCGATCTACACTTCCTATGCTTTAGGTTTTTGGGTTTGAGGGGTCTAGGGGGCTCAAATCAAAGAAAAAGAGAGAGGGGAGAGAGAAAATGCATTTGGTAGGGATGATGAATAGGGATTTCGAAATCAGATCACACCTATATATAGCGAGCGACTTAAAAACCTGGATACGCCCCGGAACTGCGAAATTTCAGAAACGTTACCGGAATTCGATGAAATTTTCGTGAGAGGCCTAAAATGGCACCAGGACACCAAATATGCAGTTAGATTTCCAATCGGAGTCCTCTAACTCAGGACGATAGCTAACAGTCCAAAAATTAGCGGTTCCGATCGAAAACCGAAAAAAATTAAAAAACTGCCAGAACGCTCCAACGGTTACCAGCAGGTTAAAAGTGACACATATATAACAATTCATGAGCACAACTTCCATGGCAAACATAAAATAAAATGCATTTACTTCGGGTAATGATGCTATGCCATTGAGTTGAGTTACATGATATTTTTAAAAAAATCGTTGTTCGGCAACGAGAATATATAAAATTAATGCTCTTAATATTGCTACAACTGGAGCATATTTCAGGCATAATGACTGGTGGACCTTTGTCAATGAGATATTAATCTTTAAATCATTTTCATTATGATGATGATGGTGAAATCTAATCATAATTTACATATTCCTGCTGGGATACATGGATCCTTTTTTTTATTATTTGGTCCTTCAAGGACCCAAAAAATATATCATATAACTTTTGTTTGGTCCTATAGAGACACGAACAATCATGATTTTTGTATAGTCCTTCAGGGATAGAACAAAATAAAATTTTACATGATCCTTCAAAGATTCATATAATCATAATTTTTCTATAGTCCTTCAGGAATAAAATAAAATAAAATTTGTATGATCATTCATGGATACAATATAATCATAGTCCTTCAGAGACATTTTTAATCATATCTTTTACATGATTCTTCAGGGATCCATGTAATAACATTTTTTTTCTGATCCTGCAGGGACACAAGACTTTGTAATATCAAAATAAATCACTCATAAGTAAATAAACCTTGAATTTAAGATGTAAAAATAAACTTGTTACAGCATATAAATTTAGTGTCATTTATACATAGATTTACCTCAACTCCTTGTAAACAACAAATAGGGCTTCAAATAGGGCTAGAAGAAATAAGAAAGAAATGTGTACAAAAGTCACCATATAAATATTGTTTTGGTGTGATCAATACTTTTAATAATAATATATAATATATATACAAAGAACATATTTATCATTGTGGAAAATATTATTCCACAACAGATAAACTATATACAAACAATAATATAAAACAAATGCATATATAAATTAAATAATCGGTGCATCTTGCATTATACTTGTGTTGCTAACCGACTTGGTTAAAAGTTTGCAACAACATATTTGAATAATATCTTCAAGATGAAGTCTTTAAATTAAATCTAATATATGTATTCAGAGGATAAATAAATTGACATCAATAAAAAACATGTAACTGATGTTCTTGAGCTGCATCAATTTATTTATTAATCAATAGACTTGTATAATGGGATATTCACAATGACTATGATGGTGTAAATATCAAATATATAATAATACAATGAAATGATAACATCATACTCATCAGAGAAGAGAACAAAGAGAGAAATAGTGATGAGATAAGATCAAAATGAAAAATAGTTAGCATGCATGAGTGACACCTGTAAAAGCTCACGGTTTGACAAAGAAATCAACATATACCATATGAGACACATATATAATACCGTTTATGTTGAACCAGTCCCTGCACACATCACAAAAAAATACAAACCATTGAGTCGAATCATTCTCTCCAATTTTGTGTGGGCTTGAAAACCAAAAGCTTATTCGTGCTGATAACGTGTTATAAACTAAGTAGAATACATACACACAAGTATACATAAACAAAGTACACAAACATATAGAAGAAAAGTAGAGAGAGATTTCTTATTCACTATTTGTTGGTTGGTCATAGAATACAAAGCAATACCCTTCTATTTATAGGGTACCAAAGGTTGAGAGTTACAAGCTAAAGAGGTGAAGGAGTAGTTAGTGGGGTGATTAAGATAGGAGGGTTATGGAGTTAAAAAAGGGGGTTATGGAGTTGAAGAGTGGGGGAGGTTATGGGTTAGAGATTTGGTGGTTATCCACCATATTTACAACAATATACAGCTTTTGATCCCAATTTTTCTATTCAGAAATGAGGTTTAAAAAACATCTTCATACAAACTCAAAAACTACGCCCAAACCCATTTCCAAGGGGGCCTTATAAAAGATTTCTCTCGTATAACTCGTATTGTATAAACCAGGGCTTCCTGCAGAACCTGCAACAAGTCTCATTTTAAACCCCCCGGTTTCTATTGTATTTCTCCTCTTATATATGTTTTCCTTTCAGACCAGATGTAATTGATTTCTAGTTATAAAATGTTCTATCTCTGCCTTTTTAAAAAAATCAAGTTCTGAAGAGACGCTCTTAATTAGATGTACTAAAAAGATATTGTCCTTTGAATTTCAAATCACCTCGAATTCCCCATTTTTAATTGTCATTTACATTGGTAGACATTTCATCTCCAAAAAATTTGTTGGGTTAACATATATGTCATAGAAAAGGATTGAAAATGGAATTAATTTAAATTGTCAACATATATATGTCATAGAAAAGGATTGAAAATGGAATTAATTTAAATTTTAAAATCTAAGAATTGTTTGGAATTAGAATACCTGCCTGTTGTGGTGAGAATTAATATGTTGTATTTAAGGTGACATGAATTATAAATGAAAAAATTAATTAGAGGTTCTTGGGAATACTTCTGTATTAACGATAAGTCCCTTGATTTTTTTTATGTCCCTAAAGTAGCCGAGACATTATTTCTAGATCCCTGAAAGTAACTGCAGTTAGACTTTCCATTTTGACTCCCATTTAGCAGTGCACAAAGGTAATTTAATAGTGTACATATGCATACCATTAGGGTGTGATTTAGCATCGTGCACAAGTAACTTAACAGTGTACGCATGTAACATAAAAGTATACAAAAATAATTTAGCAATGTACCCAGGTGAGATTTACCTCATTTGCAAATGCCTTGAAGAGGTCAACATTTTCCCCCCTTCTCCTTGTCAGCTTCATGACTCATTTAAATAATCGTGTGGAGACTTGATGAGTTGTCGGCCTCCATCTAGTGGTTCTTGTGGGCTCATAATAAAGTAATAATGAATTGAACAATAGCATTATTCAAGTAATGAGATACTTACACATAGGATCGCCGTGCAACAAAAAATGTATCCCATTGAAGATTTAGAATACCGGCTCTCGTTCCTCTTTGTTGCATTGGCATGTTGTTTTTGTACGTCATCCATCAATTGGTTGTGGATAGCTACTGACCATGCGTAATTCCACATGGATTTCAAATCATCCAACAATTCTCAGTGGGACAATGGGCAGCTGTAGTGCCCAATGGGAAAGAGGAAGGAGGCAAACATGAAAGCTATCCATTGTCTGACAAAATCTTTTATGTCTTTAGGGTCTTCTGACTCCACCAAGGAGGACATCTTCTCCCTCAAATCAACTTTGTTGATGATAGATGAGTTGTTGAATAATTGCGTTTTGATCTTGGACTCTGGAGATGATGAGTCCAAGATGGGTGTCTCCCCAAACACCGACAGCTCTATGATTAGGACAATGTATTTGTAATCAATGAAATCAGTTTCTTATATGTATACTGTTAAATCACTTTCGTATATAGCTAAATGGGAGTCTAAACGGAAGGTCTAATAATAGTTACTGTCAGAAACCCAAAAATAATGTCTCAACCAGTTAGGGACTAAAAAAAGTAAAAAAAAATTAAGGAGCTTATTATTAATACAGAGGTATCCCGAGGGACCTCTAATTAATTTCCCCATTATAAATTCATCCAATTGCCATTTATGCATCTAGACTCAAACCATATAATTAGGCAATTAGAGAATTTGCGCTTATATGTGCATTTAATTTCCTAAAATCAAATGCGCTTGAATTGTAATTCCAACAAATTTCAAGTAACCCATAAGGCCATAGGGCTGGTAATCGAACCAAGCCGCTTGGGCTTTGCTTGGACTTGGCTCAGTTTGAGCTCGTTCAAACTCATTCAATTAGACAAATGAGCGAGAGCTTGAACAATTTTTATAGCTCGGTTAAGCTTGGGACCTAGATCGAACTTCATTTTGTGTTCAAACTCAACTCGTTTGTGCTATAAAAAACTTAGGTGAAGCTTGGCTCAACTCCTTTGTAAAATCTAAATATTAAATCAATGCAAAGTTATGCTCGTTTAAGCTCATGATGAGCTCGGCTCATTTAGGCTAAAATTTTGTTTTCAACCCCAAAACCCTAAAATGAAGAATAACTCTAAGCTCTGCTCGGCTTGGCTCGACTCATTTATAAACGAGTCGAGCTTGAGCATGTCAAAGCTCGGCTCATTTATCACCCCTAGTAACCCACATGGGTTATCGCTTTCTCTCTCTCTCTCTCTCTCTCTCTTTAATAACGTTACACAAAATCTTATATGTAATCATTTTGTTATTTTTTATTTTGAAGATCACTTTAAAAAATAAATATACTCTAATAAATTGAATGTATTCTTTTTCATAAAATATAGCATGCTTGATTGAGTGACATCTAAGTAGAAATGTAGAACCGCATACTTGTGATGCAAAAATGGCAGCGAGACTCTAACTTTTCATTTGAGGTGTGACATAGACTTATTCATCTCGATAGTTATACAATTATCCATGCAAACAACGTAAAAAAAATTTGTTTGGTTGGTTTTTTTTGTTGTTTTTATTGAAAAATATAAAAATGATCTTTTTTGTTGTTTGATTTACCTTGAATAAAGAGAAGATTAGTGATAATTAAAGGACTGTACAATGGATTGAGTGTATCAGCACTCATTTAAAAAAAAAAAAAAATAACTATTTAAATCACAACACATATCTAATTATGAGTAAGTGAATTATATGTACTTCCAACACCAAAATTCCCACATTAGATCAGACATCAAAATTTCTACAATTCAATGAAAATCAATCCAGACTAGGAAATCTAATCCTAACTTGAACTGAAATTTTCATTTTTGCAATATAACAACATATAACTAAAATTGAACTCACAAATAAATATTACTCTAAAAGGAAAACCAGACTCCCACAATCATATATCAACCCACTAAGGACCCGTTTAGATCTACGGTGGACTGGATTCAATGGTGGAAAAGTTGATGAACTGCAAATGTAAAACCAAATAGATGTCTACTCTTATATCCACATAGCTCATTCATGCTCAATTAGTGCATTGTCTATTTTTGTTTTTTTTATTTATAAAATGGTAGGTGATCTCTTTAGTTTTATTCAAAGTAAGACAATGCCCAATTTAAAAGTATAAAAACACAGTTCTGAGCTAACAAATTGTTCGCACTCGGGTTGAAAATATAGTAATCCTCAATGGTGAGAGAACATCGTACAAGAGATACACCCCTCGCTCCCGCACGGTGTAAACCCCAATCCTAAGTAAAACTCAAGTTGATTACTACATCAATCAAATATGGTCCATATCTATATTCAATTGAAATCATTCATATAAAGTTGTCTAATATGTCAGTGTTCAAACATTCTCATATTAATATCCCATCAATATTCATATTCAATAGTGATCATTTTTAATATCTTATTAGTATCCATAGAAACGAATCAATGTCCATTGATGAAAATAGATACGGATATGAACGTATCCGACATCCCTATATAATAACGGCAGGTTAAGCACATTAGTGTTGTGCAAAGTAATTTTAGGTAGGTAAATTTAAGCTTTTGACACTAATCAAGTTATAATTATAATTATAATTTCTAAAACACACCATTTGTGGAAAAACAGATTAGGGTATAAGAGGTCTAAAGCCCAAGAAGTGATAAACACATAAATTGTGCCATAAATCAAGAATCCCAAACGCATTAAAACAGGGTAACATAAATAATAAATTGAACCATAAATTATATATTAATCATTGCGTGAAAAACGATTCATGATTCACTGAAACTCCATAAAAAGCCCATCAAAACAGAATCTTTGCCTTCTCTCAATCGCTGTAGAGAAGCCTCTGTTAGGGATGGACGGAGGGGGAGAAGAAGATCAGATGAAGGACTATGTGGTCAGAAGAGAAGGGGAGGCAGAGATACTCATGCATTCGAGCAATAACGTCTTCTTCAACAAGGCCCAGGTAAGGTTTCTATATTAATGGTTCTGTCTGGGTGTTTTTGAATTGGGTTTGGTTGAGTTTGTTGTGGGTTTTGGTAAAAATTCGATTTTTGTGCTTTGGTGATGGATTGTTTAGGTTTCTGATTTGATTTTTTAAAAAAAAATGACTTTTTTGGCTTTGACTGATTTGATGAATGTATTGAGCTTCTGATATTTTTTTAATGCAGTTGTAGATTTTGAGATTTGATGACATGTTAAGAGTTTTGTTGTGACTTGTGAATGTGTGGTTTTTTTTAGGAAAGAAATGCTTTTTGAATCATTGGTTAATCCATTGGAGTTTTTGAGGTCCTGTGTCCTTGTCATATCATAAGGGGCATTGAGAAAATTGTCTCTTTTAGGTTCAGATTGACTGTGTGATTGGTCTTTTACTGAAAGATTTTTTTTTTGTTTTTTTTCATTTGATGTAGGAATTTTTTTGTAATATTTTTTGGGTCATGTAGACTATTTTTTTTTTTTGAGGGATTTGACATTCATGATTCATTTGGGCTTTATTTGATAAATCTTGATACATTTATTGCTTTGGTGCTTTTGTGGGCAGAGTGTTGGAACCATTTTCCTATCAACTGACAGTTTTTATTAGGATGGAAGGATTAAAAATGAATTTTTTTAAAAAAAGAAACTCATTGTATCAATTCAACTAGTGAGATCAGATGGAAATTTCATTGTCTAGCACATGCATACTTGAACAGAGAAATTAATGTTAGTCTCAAGTTATTCCAGATGGAGGCATGGAGAATTTAGAAAAATGGAACATCTAACTAACTTTTTTTAAAAAAAAAACAGAACTCATGTTTCATAGGAGTTTCTCCTGGTGAATTGGCATTTCGTCCAACAGGAATAGTTGGTCTAATTTGATGAATCTTTCTAGAATGTTCCAGATTGTCTGGAACAGAGAAATTTGTCTGGGAACAGATTGTCTGAATCTTTCTAGAATCTTTCTCTTGAATATCATTAAAAAAAGTCCCAGATTGTCTGGAACAGAGAAATTT
This sequence comes from Acorus gramineus, assembly GCA_030737835.1. NCBI lineage: Eukaryota > Viridiplantae > Streptophyta > Magnoliopsida > Acorales > Acoraceae > Acorus > Acorus gramineus. Next base: position 14,221,606 of record CM060850.1, read on the forward strand.
GTGGCATTTTCAAGTTAGCCCTTTTCTTTTTAAGAAACTTGAGAACTTCCACTGATCTCATTAAGTGAAAATGAAAGTTCCCACGGAGATGAGGGATCTCCAGAAACAATAGAAAGAAAATAAAATAAAAGTACCAAACAAAATGAAACCACTAACACAAGAACTAACATTTACAATTGACCCAAATAACCAATGTGACCATCAAGTCTCAAGACCATTACAAATATGAATCCAACAGCCGCATTAAATGATCGGGGCCCAAATCAGGCACTATTTGGTCCCATGATAAATTTAATCGACTCGGTGTTACATTTCAAGTTAGCTTTTAATTGGCATTTAGAAAAGTAGAACAATCAACCATCTAGAAGGATTTTGAAAAACAAATCTCTCATATTTCACTCATGATTTTTTTGACCGTAGGAGAAATTTTATTAAGAAAGTTGCCCCAGAACAAGGAGAAGGGGGGTCTCCATACAGAAGATAAAAGAAGGGAAAGATAGTAAGAAAGAAAGAAATCTTCGAGTGAGGCCCCCAACTGCCCAAGCCAATGACCTCATGTGTCACCTCCTAACCAAAGATTCCTTATAATGGTAGAAGTGTCCACTCCTAATATCATCTTTACTCTAAGGGTGGAAGATATAGATGCCTAAATGTTCTCCAAGTAGTTCCTCTTGTGTTGGAAGATGCATTAGTTCCGAGTGAGCCAAAATCTCCAACACACCGCATGTGGGATTAGCCATTGGAATTTAGCTAGATTACTTTGGTCCTCTCCCTCACGCCTCTTCCGAAACCAACGCCACATGCCATCAAGCTCGTTGAAGGAGCAACGGGCATCTAGGGCTATGCGCACCTTGTCCCATACCTTCAAGCTAAATGGGCATCGAGAGAAGATTGGTCTCTTGTTTCGGTTCTAATCCGCAAATCATGCAAGTAATATTATCATCATGCGCCAATTTTGAACGATTGACCAGATTTCACTCAAGATTTAACATGGGGAAATCTCAAAAAGGGCTATATTAAAAAAAAGGGTAACCCAAGACATTTTTCTATACCAGTGCTATGTAATCCTCTGATGAAATTCACTAACAATATGGTTCATTTCATGAAGGTTTGTAATGGTGCCACAGAGGCAATTTTCGAGAAAAGTGTGTTAGACACTTGTATATCTAGCATTTTCCCTTCAGAAATGTAGGTGCGGATACTCCCACCCACAGACTCATTAAATAGTTGAGTTTTAAAATAGGATTTTAGATATACCATAGGTATGGTTGAACAAATTAACTATTTCTGTGAGAGGAATATCATGGATACATTGTTTAGAAACAGTCAGCCAAAATTTGTTCGGAAATGTGAATATGCTATTTGGGGTATAATTGTTTCCTCACAGAATTTATGTGTTCAAGATTGTGCTTGGTTTTATATACTTGTCTAGTGATTGTCTGTCTCTTAGTGGATTGCATAATTATCTTCAAATTTTTATTTCCAACATAGCCAACAAATTTTTGATTCTTGGTTGCAATGCTTTTCTTTTACCTATAGATTAACATCAACCTCTCTCATATTGACCTAGGTGAACAACAGAGATATGTCTGTTGCTTTGTTGAGGACCTTCATATCCAAACGCAAAGAGGAGCAGCCAGCAATGTTAGACAAAAAGGCCAAACCTCTGTCCAAAATGTCTGAAGATAATAATTCTGGACCTGTACAGAAAGTATTATTTACTCCTCATGATGAAAAGTCAAATGGAAAATGTGAAGACCACTCCCAGGATGATCAAAGTGATACCTCTAACAAACTGCTGATGACTCAATCAGCAAAGGGACATGAGGAGCCAAAACCTCCAAGAGTTCTTGAGGTTTCAACATTCCCCACCATTCTTAAGAATTAGTTCTATATAAACATTCTTAGGTCTTTTTCTCAGATATCTTCTTACTCTATGTACACATTTTTTTCACATGCATATGTATTCAGGCCCTGGCTGCTTCTGGATTAAGAGCGATTAGATATGCTCGTGAAGTCGAAGGCATTGGTCAAATTACAGCTTTAGACAATGATAAAGGTACCTTTCACCGATGTCTGTCTCAAGATGTATTTGAAATTCGTCATGAGAATAGAAGTTATAATGGATGAGCACATGTTGTATAAATATAATTAAAAGAATAAACCTAACATTACCTTTGCAGTGTCCGTGGAAGCTTGCCAGAGGAATATACAGTTCAATGGGTCAGTTGCATCTTCAAAGGTGGAATCTCATCTTGCTGATGCTCGAGTTTATATGCTTACCCACCAAAAAGAATTTGATGTGGTAATTATACATGCCGTATTCTATTTTACAGTCCAGAAGGTTATCTTTAAAAAAAATTCCATTTACTCATATAATACATTGATGCTACATTTATTTTACCCTTGACAACATTGTTAATGAAATTTTGATTGTAAAGTGTGAGTAACACATGGATTTGATGGACAGGGTGCATGATGCATGATCCTGTTTATATAAATATATTTTATGAAGCTGTGAGAACTGCCCATTTTGCAAGCACTAGATTAATCACAGCTATTGTTAGAACTTAGAAGGAATGCAGTAGAGATTTGTTACGTAGAAAAAGGTTGCATTTTCCAACCACAACTAGCACTTTGATTCAGATTTAACATTCCAAGTAATAAACTAATAATCCAGCAGCCGTATTTCTCAGATTGTTGTTCCTGTCACGTTGGTTGATGTCAGTACTGCTTGATTTTGACTGGGAAGCAAACTTGGGGCAGGGTAATGAAGTGTGTGATTTTATCAAGTTATTTTTTTACAAGTAACAAATATTGATGGAGAAGCAGTGCATATGTTGTTGTCATGTGCATGAAAATGCTTATTATTTCATCTGAAAAATGTTTTTTTTCCAAACTTTTATCAGAGTGAAGTTGCCAGCTGAAACCTGTTTCTGTAAGTGCTCATGATAATGCATTTTTGGTGACACAAAATGGCCCGTCCGTGTCAGTCCACTATCCAATGTAATTTCAGTCACAGTGCATTTAATGACAATTATTGAGAATAATTTTTCTTTTTGCTGCCTGATTTTTAACCAGTGTGTCATTAGTTTTTGAGTTGATTTCATGAGGGGTTACAACACGTCCTGATACGCAGTAGCCTCAAACCCAATCCCAAAAACTTCAAATACAAGTGACATATGGCTTATATTAAGTTGATGAGAAGCATTGAATATTATATTTGCTGACAGTTGCTCTATGCAATCTTTACATCAAGAATGCCAGGGATGTAGATCTCCTCAATCTACTCATTTTTTATTATTAATATTTCAGGTTGATCTTGATCCTTATGGCTCACCATCTGTTTTCTTGGACTCGGCAGTTCAATCAGTTGCTGATGGAGGCATGTTAATGTGCACAGCTACTGATATGGCAGTTCTGTGTGGTGGCAACGGGGAGGTTTGCTATTCAAAGTGAGTTTTGTATTTAACTATCATAAATAAAAGGTTTGTTTTTCTATGCTTCTTTATTTATAGATGTCTCAATCTAATTTTTAGTTTTTGAGGAATCAGGTATGGTTCCTATCCATTGAAAGGGAAATATTGTCATGAAATGGCTCTGAGAATCCTCCTTGCAAGCATTGAGGTACGTTTGAGTCCATTTTTATACATTCAAATTAATTGATGATAATCATTTCCAATTTTGGAATTCACTCTTGAAAAATGCAGAGCCATGCTAATAGGTACAAACGATATATTGTTCCAATACTCTCTGTACAAATGGATTTCTACATCCGAGTTTTTGTGCGTGTATATACGTGAGTGCCTTCATTCTTTTGAATGGCCATTGTGATCTCAAATTTTGATACCTTGTGCCCTGCTTTTGGACAGGAAATTCTTTGTTTTTGGAGAAATTGTTCCAATTATTTTTTTCCAACCCCTTATTTTTTTAAAGTCTCTATACTTTTTTGGCATATGAAGGCACCCTTAAGTTAGATTACATTTTTGTAGATTATTGTTATGCACTCCGTGTACTTTGTTAACTCGTGCACTATTATTCATCTCTTGTACATTTTTATGTTAACCGTGTGCATTATTATGAATTTATGTATGTAGTTAAATCTTGTACACTGATATCCATCCCCTAAGCCCCTGTTTGGATACAGAATATGATTTATCCTTGAGTATACAGTTATTTTGGCATAAGTGAGTATGAATAAGAATAACGTGATTTTGTGTGTGGTTGTGTTTTGAATTATTCTCGTTGGGAAACGAAATAATAAATTTTTGTTGTTTGGGAAAAATATGAATAAAATTTGAATAAAGATTTATAAAATGTGAAAAAATAATGATAGTTGATTTGACATGTGATTTATAAGAGGTGATGATAGTTGATTTGACAGTAGACCCATATATTCTTTGAGTAGAATAACTTTAACTCCAGGGGTTGATTGGAACTCACATACCACTTTGTACTAGTTTATCCCAACATAGTTTATCCCTAAGTATTCCCTGCATTCAAACAACCAAAAACACCTATTCTGTTTTATTCTCCCTTATTCCTTGGGTTATTCCATATCCAAACGGGGGCTAAGGGATTAAAAAATACTTGGCATTTATTTCCCTTTTTCCTTAATTTTTTTTGTTTGTTGCCTTCTTTATTTTTAAGGTATTAATCCTCGTCCCATGATTCTAATTGAATTCATTTTAAACATGTTTTTAAGTGTGGTCTCACATTATGTGGCATGTGTACCACATATGCCATACATGTTAGTACTAGCATGTGACCAAAAATTCAAAAGAAAACCTTTTTCAATGTGTGGCAACACATATAGTACGTGCGGCCACTTATGCCATTTGGGGTCTGACTGCATCAGTTCACATGATGTATTGAAATACATGCGGTGTCATATACCCTTTCAGACGAACTGTGTAATCCTCGTACTATATTGAACCATTGTTTTTAAAATTTTCTGGACTTGGATCATAAATATTCCGTATCAATTCCTACCGCTAAATTGATTGTACAAGGGATTGAACTTAATTTCATTGAATCAGTGTGATACTGTGATCAGGCTGAATTCTTCTTTTAAACCTGTTAATTTGGCTGACTTAATAAAGTTCCTGTTTCATAACCAATTATTGAACTATGAAATGAAGTACATAGCCCATTGCATTACTCATATAATCCTTGTGTAGTGTCTTTAGAATGTTAAAATTGCAATGCATTTATCTTCAGGTCTGCAAGCGCTATGAAGAACACCCCTCTTAAACTTTCCTATGTTTATCAGTGTGTTGGATGTGATTCTTTCCATCTGCAATGTATTGGAAGAACTTTTACCAAGGTATACATCAAACTCTGTCCCTCGCATCTCATTTATGGAGAGCATATATTTTCTTGAGAAGCCATCCAAATATATTTTTTGGAAATCAAAGCTTGATTGTAATATCGGACTGGTCGTTGCCTCTTAACGCCTTTTTTTTTCATTGTCAAGAACAACAGTGTGAGATATATGCCAGGTTTTGGTCCTGTGGTTCCTCAAGAGTGCAGTGATTGTGGGAAAAAATTTAATATGGGTGGGCCAATATGGTCGGCTCCAATCCATGATCAGGAATGGGTAGTTTCCACCTTAGCAGATATTAAAGCTAAGAAAGAGAGGTATCCGGCTTATGACAAGATTTATTCTGTATTGACTACAATATCAGAGGTACAATTTTCTAACATGCTTTACTATCCACATCTTGCAAATAGTTAGTTTTCTTTCAACACTAATTCTTCAAGGAAAGGTGGGAGCTCTGTATATATATTGATATGGAGAAAAAAAAAAGATTCTTTGCATGGAAGGTGATATTAAGGCCTTACCTCCAAATAAAGTAGCGTTGCAATATTGGTATGGTAGAAACATATTCTCAAAGACAAAACAAAGCATTGATATTTATAATGGAAAACAAGTTTCTCGTGTATACCATGTGGTATTCATTGCTTATTTATCATGAAAATTATTCTTTTCTGATATTCCTTGTAACCGTTCAATTTTGCTCTCACATGCATCCTGTTTGACAATATTGTGTGTGTCATGCAGGAGTTGGTTGATGTTCCTCTCTTTTTGAGTCTCCACAACCTATGTGCTACCCTGAAATGCACCTCCCCTTCTGCTGTTATGTTCCGATCCGCAGTTATCAATGCCGGATATCGCATATCAGGGAGTCATGTTAATCCACTTGGGCTAAAATCAGATGCCCCGATGGACATTATCTGGGACATCATGCGTTGTTGGGTAACCAACATTTTCCTTCATCTTTCTAGTGACTTATTCTATCAATATTATAATAACCATTATGTGAAAGTTTTTTTTTCTCCCAACTCGATATTCTTTGCTTCCAAAAGCTGAAATGAATGAATCCTTGGTTTAACCAAACATAAGTACATAACACAGCATGGAATGACAAAAGGATCTGTCCAAGTCAAGATCCCAAAATACCATTCTCAAAGAGAAGAAATATTTGAAATGTTATTGATAAATAGATGATATGCCCTTGGGCTACAAAACCTCTTATGATAATTCAATTAGGCTCATTAGAAAATTAAGACAAATATTGAAAATTACTAAAATTGGGAAAATTAATATGCAAAAAATTGTGAGGCCCTTGAAACAAATCGAAATTGATGGAATTCAATTTTGTTTATTGTAATAATAAAAACTATAATTCTCAAAATTACCAAAATTGACAAACTTGTTTATTTGAGAGCCTAAAAGAATGAATTGGCCTAAATTCTTTGGGGTAGTGACGAAGCCCTCCTGATCTGGAAGATCTCCATGAAATTCTTGAGCTCACCAAATTTCATGTCACTTTGTGATATTCATCATTTATTTCTATCAGCTGGTATTTTTTGTAATTTTTTTCTAGACCTCTTCTGGTGGTCCAATCGCTTCACTCTAGGAATACATCGACCACCTGTTTTGCATCAAAATATAAAATGTTTTTAAATGGAATAATGATTGTCATCAGACAATAAGTTGTCTAACTTAAAACAGTTATGCCAACATTTTCCCTGAAAACCATGAGAGTGATACATGTAATCAATTCTCTGGGGTTGGCTCTCCTTGATTTATTGGTCTGTCAGTTATTGTAGTTTGGAAGTTACCAAAAGAGAGACGAATAATTGAATGTAGTTCATAGATTTCACTGAGTGGTAGATTTTTGCTTTTGTTTGCACAGGTGAAAAATCATCCGGTGAAACCGCAGCCAGCTGATCAATCGGGGACAGTAATCCTTTCTAAAGAGCCTACTTTGCAGGTGTGTTTTTTGTTACCGGGATTGGTCTCCCACTATCTTGTCTAATTCTTTTCATTTGTGATTTTTATGCATCTATATACATCTGTGATGCACGATCAAATTCAACCTTGACATGGATGAATTCTTAGAGTAATGAATGTGAATCTAGTACGAACTGGACTTCCCCTGTGGTTTCATGATTGGCATGCATTCTCTCTATAAAACCTTTTTATAGTTTGTGAAATGCGAGACCTTTGGCAAATTACAAGTTAGGCCCCTATATAGATAAATTTTAAAGAACCATCCCTGTAATTGCGAAAAGGGATTGACAAACTGCATTTCTTCCCTTTAGAAGGCCAGTATTTGCACTACATCGCCATATTCTTTAAGTACAAATTGCAAAACAACCCATAGAAAATCAAACTGGTACTAGAAGCCCCCATTTGTTTTGAGAATAAGCAAGCGAAAGGAAGAATAGGCTTATTACCACCCCCCCCCCCCCCCCCCACCGCGGAAAAAACATGTTGTATGTAATGCTTTGTTGAGTTAGAATAAATCCTGATAATTATACATGGGGGAGACAATACTTTGTTCCTGTTTATTAATTCAAAACTATAACTATCTTCTAATTAGACAAACGCAAAAGACAAAATATTACTGAAACCAAGGAAGGAATAGTAAACAAACAAAAAAATCATATCGTATAACTAACTACTGTGAACCAAACGGAGGAGAGGGGTGGAGGGAGGTCATATTTGTCTGTTTTTTGTGCATGAACCCTTCTAAAGTAATGTGTATTTGTTACTTTTTTTCATGGTTTCCAGCTTCTTTGATCACCTCAACATTCATTACTAACAGGCAAATTTCGCGCGAGCATTTGCTTCTCTGAGCAAAGCGCAAGCAAAGAAGGTCGCTCGGTTCCTTCCGAACCCCGAAAGGCACTGGGGGCCAAAACTCAGGGCTGGTCGTCAGATCACGAGCAAGCATGTGTCACTGCTGGGTGCGGACGTTGTCAACGGGATCATCAACCATGATGAACAAGAAGATTGCAAGTCCGGTGCGAAGAGGCAGAAGACTGATGATGGTGATCTTACTTCCTCCCATTCATAACAGATCCAGATGATTTTTTCCTGCTTTGGAGAGTTTTGAATCTGTAGTACTAGTTTGTGTATGTGTGTGTGTTTTCTCTTTTGGGTTCTTATTCTTTCCCCATATTTGGTTGAGGATAAATCCAGATCATGGTTTGGAATTTGGTTAATTTCCATAAGTTATCCCATTTGGTTACACAAAAATTGATGGTGCAAGACTTTATTCTTACCACAAAAACCATGATATCCTTAAGCCTATGTTTGGGGTTTGACATAAGCTTAGTTGGGATAGATGGCTATGGTATAATTTCTGTTTAGTTATATTTTTCTTATTTGTGTTTTTGGAATTACTGAGATTTTGGTTTTTATTCGCTATACCCTTTCTCAACCCAAAAGGAGGCTTAAGGTCCTAAGGTTCTTTATAGGATAGATTTATCATACCAAGATCCAATTAATTTAATTAGAATAATTTTTTTACAACCAAATAAAAATATGAGTAACTGCAGGTGAGAAAAGTGATTGTCAAGACATTTTGTATTTCTTTTGGCTGCTGGTTTATATTACGCAGGTTAATCATAAATTAAATGTGAATTAAAAACATTGTTAAGGAAAAAAAAACATGCTTTTTTTCTAAACTTTATGGTATAAATAATCACATATTTCCATAAATCTAATATATATGCGTTTTAACATGATTTTTTTTTTCTTCAGAATTTCTCTCCATGATTAATGGAAGTGATGATTGTATAGATATTTTATTGTTCACTGTTTGTGAAATAATATATAGATATTTAATATGAGATTATTGTATGATTATGTATAGAGTCTGGATACAGCCAGGCTTAGTATCGTTAATACTATTAATATTGAACTGCACAGCCTATGATTCGAACTATACAGTATATGACTCCAACTGCATAGAGAATGACATTGCACCCGTTATAATCGAGATCGAAACACGTGAGAGCGATCCATGACGTGAGCTGTGAGTTTCGAGTGACGACGAAGGATCATACCCAGTGCATGAAACGACCAACAACAACAATTAGCTATACAGTTCGATTCATAGACTGTGTAGTTCGATTCATAAGCTGTGCAATTTTATACTTATCAGACTAATCGAAGCCAAGGATCCGGACTCTATGTATGTGCGTGTAACTAAATTCTCTTGGCCCTTAGCCTATTGGTAGAAGGAGATCATCTCCTTTACCATGAACGTCTCCATTAGGACATTGGACCAATTCTTGTCGGGTGCAGGATTGAAAAACAATGGTCTATAGCCCTATAGTTGGGTTATTGTGAACCTAAATAAATCAAAGGAAAATATTAGACTCAGTCACATTCACCAACCAAAACTAAGACCTCACATGTTTTCATTTTTTTTTTAAATAGTAAACATCATCTAATGGGGTATATACTTTGATAAAAAATGTATATCGCTTCATTTCGAGTTGAATGAACTAATTTTTAGTAAGTGTAAGAATATATTTAATATGGTATATACAACATCTAACAAGGTATATGCTTCACTGGATTTTTAACGTGGTATATAAGACTGTGTTTTAGACTAAGAAAAAAACTGAGTGTAACAACACTCTAAATCAAATGATGTAAAAATTGTGGGCTATATATGCTTCAAAGCCCGATATGACTCGAAAGTGCACTTCTTTTATTGACATCTTTTTGTTCCCTCACACCTTTTTAATTCCACATTGTTTATTTGTGCCAGAAAAAACTAACTTTAGAGCATCTCTAATGAATATGTTAGCTAAACAAGATGTTAAAGTATCATATCAGCACTTTATATCTCAACTACACACTCATTTACTACATCCCAATTTAATTGATTTTGTTACTCTAATAGACTAACTAAATATACTAGCCAAAATAATAATGGGCCCCACCTTTCCACCCACTCAACCTCCCAAATGTATTTTTTTTAATTTTAAACTATCAGGTATGGTCCACATTTAGCTAGCTAAAACACTCGCCACAGTTAGCTTAAAAGATAACACCTTACACGTGAGGCTCACATTTAGCTCCACTTTAACTTCTCCGTTAGAGCAACATTTTTACATGTTATGTAACAACATAACATTAACAAGTTAATTAACCTATCCATTGAAGATGCTCTTATATATTGGAGTATGCAATAGCCTGCATATTAGACTCATTAGTCAAAACGTCTCTATCTGTTTGCTGAGTTTTTATTTGGTTGTTGTGCTTATCAGTGGTCGTATCTCTTGGTGGAAAAAAAATCATCATCCATGTGCGTAGACATAGCCTTATTTATCGAGGACAGAGTCTCGCTCACTCCCCCTTATCTGATAAGCAATTATGACTCTAATTCATTTTATGTTCCCATTTTTTCATATTCATGCTAACATATCTTTCAATTTTATTTTTCTGATAAACCTGTGACTTGTGTCTTTGCTAGAATAGGTGTTTCACCTTCATTTAATGGCGCGCTTTCACCCAACAAAAATTCCATTTCTTTTGAAAATGTGATATATTTTAATATCTATTACATCGCTAAATATATAAATACAACATTCCATGTATATTTAGGTAACATTTAGAAACTAGTTTTGCCAGTGTTTTGAGATTATGGTTCTGTATAAAGTAATAAATTATATTTGATACAAACTTATTTCAAATTCCTCACTAATATAATAATAAAATTCTTATTGTAGATCAAATAATAAAAGTCGTTGTAGTATAGTGGTGAGTATTCCCGCCTGTCACGCGGGTGACCCGGGTTCGATCCCCGGCAACGGCGTTCTTTTTGTTAAAAAAAGTTTCTTATAATTACCATAATGCCCTCGTGCCTTGTTATTAATTTGTTTATGCTATATTGCTAGACTAATTACAGGGCCATTCGATCAAATAGAATATGCGGTAAAATCAGATTATCTTTTTTTTTATTATTTTTATGTCAATCCATTATTTAAAGATGATATATAAATATATAATAATGTAGCAAAATATAAATATATTTATGAGGAAGAGAATTATATCTCATAGCGTCATATATATTATTTTAAGCAAATTATGCAAGTATACACACTTTGATATCATTGTTATTTTGTGAATCTACGTTTAATATAGATATAAATGGGGATACATGATAATTATATGATTTTTCTGTTTAGGTGCTATTTTTAATTAATTTTAATAAATATTTATCTTTGTGTTCATTTTATTATTGTGGAAGACTAAATCTGTCACGCCTGGATAAGGAATAGAGATATCAGAATTAATTATAATAGAATAAAGATGTCACATTAACAGGTTTATTAATTAGCGAGGTCCAATTCACCGCTGCCCAAGAACCCATTTAGGGCAAAGTTTTTCCTCGGGCTGCATATTTCACCTTAGGAATGAATCCCTGCTTCACGTCGGGTCGAGTAGCGATTCTAGGCAGACCTCCAATAAAAGCCACTCATATGAAGGAAAAGAACCAGACCAGCCCGGGTCAGGAGCAAGTCGACCAGCGTAAGAAGCCCACACGTGTTTTGTACCAACACCAATGAAATCACACAAAGGCCAAAGGTATGTTCCCTAACACAGTAGCCGTAGCAAATTGTCAAAAAATCGGTTATGATGAGTCAATCCTGAAATCACATGTGTCAACCGATCCAAGAGCCACGTGGAATATTTTATCCCATGATATGCCTACACATCCATAGCACAACAAGCACGCTTTCTCTACCTATAAATAGAAGGGTATCCCCTTCAACACAAGGGGAATACAAGGGGGACGCTTCTTCTTCCCAAAAAATCATAAGTTCAAGTTTCTCTTCTTATATCCTAAACTGACTTGAACATTTGAGGGGTGTTAGCTTATACTACATTGGTGTGAGTGCAGGTGGTCGAAGAAGGAGATTGGAGGAGTTGTGGTCATTGTTCATTCCCTGAGGTCCGGCCAACCCTTCCTCTCAGATCTTCAACAATCAAAGTCCAGATAGCATAGATATCTAACCCATTAGAGGAGAAGCACATTTACACCCCCTCACAATTATAATATAATTTTAGTTTTGAATGTATAAACATGATTAAAATAAATTTGTCTCTTGGTTATTGGGGTTTATTTTTACTTATTAATGCGTAGTTATTACAATTTATCACCTCTTAAACAAATTTGTTTTTATCAGAATTAAGTCTATTTTTGTAATCTCATTAATCTCCTTCACTCACTATATCAAGGTATATATTTCATTGAACTTTTAAAATTTTTTTTAAAAATAATACAATCCAACTTACTTCACATAATATTATATATGTAAACATATGAATATATGATTTCTTAAAAATGAAAGCACAGGTGCACTGTGTTTGGACCGGAAATTAGACGATTATAAAAAATATACTCATTAAAATACACACTTTTATATGAATTGAAATATATATTGAAATACACTTAAAAAAAAAATTATAGTCTCATTCAATGCAATAGAACCCATGCACTACAACAATACAGTTACTATGCCATCGCAGTATATAAACTATAGATAACACTATAAAACAGACAGTGTCTCTCAGAGCGCTTTTTCCATTGAAAATCCAACCACAAATCCCGTATTCAGGCCCACTTTTTTTCATTCCCGCGATCCCCGTATCTAATTTGGCGGGAAAATAAATAAATAAATAAATAAAATGTAAACATAAAAAACAGAAGCATTTCTTCAGACGAAGAAGTCGAAGCGAAACCCCTCTCAGGTTTCCTTCCTTCAATGGAGAACCCTAACCCTAGCGAGGGCGGTCAGGACGGCCTGGAGATCGTCTCCATCGGCGCCCTCTACAGTGGTCCCTGGGACAAGAAGTACTGGAGCTCCACTAGGGTTCGATCTTTTTTCCTTCTCTTCTCGATCTCTGCTTCTTTGGCATGCAATCTATCGATCGATCTTGTTGTTTCTCTTGTTGTCTAATGGAGCTTAGTCAGATCCAAAGGCGCGGTTTTGTTTCTTATATTACGTAAATTTGGGTGCTTTTTGAAATTTTGGGGTTTTTTTGGTTGTGTGAGAATCTTTTTCTATGAGCATTGAATTATAGAAGCTTTGAGGGGTAGAGGAGAAGAATATAAAGAGGGATCGACATTTCATTGGATACGTTTGGTTGGGCAAAAAATGCTTAGAGAAACCCGAAGTGTTATTTGGGGTTGAATAACTTTATCTGGCCTTGTATCCATGCAATAACTCTCCTTTCAAAAGGGAGAAAAAAAAAGAAAAAAAAGCATGCAGTCACTCCACTTGTTCTGGTTTTTATACATGAAATACCAAACACTGATCAGAATAGTCATCTCCCAGCAGAATAGCTATTCCTTTTTTTTCTTGTTCGCGGACCAAACTGGGGTCTGAGAGTGATGAATGTGAATGTCAACATCATGGAATATAAATGAATTTGCGAAATGAAATATGGATATGATGGGAAGAGAATATATAATGGTTGATTCTACACTGGCATGTCTCAGGTTAAACAAATTTTCCTTTTTTTTTTCTTTCTTTCTAATTTGTAGGGATTGAAGTTTATTTATTGGTTCGTAGAGGATTATGGAGTATTATCTTACATTTGTGACCTCGTTATTTCAGTGTTTAGAAATGGATATGTATCAAAGGGTACTGGAGTGATGGGTACACAATGGCAGAAATTATTTCTAAAAGCCAGAGCTGACGACCAGATTATTCATATATATAGATTATAAGGATAAGATTCATGTATAAGATCAAATGATTAACTAATATGGGTCACCAGGAATCTTATTTCAAGGGCAATGACATTTTTAATCCTTTATAATTGTAAACAATCACACTGTGTAATATTTTTAACTCTGGATTTTAGGACTGCGATACCGTGGTGTGATTTGTGAGAAACCATAAAATTAAGATTTTGTCTGCGGTTAATAATTTTTCTTATGAAATTGTCGATTTCCCATTGTTGATTGATAATAGTGTTATTCTACTACCATACAGATTCTGGTATTGGATAATTCTTTGAAATTCAGATTGCTTTTAGTTGAACTTTCATAATATTTTGACATCGCAATATATATATATATATATATATATATATATATATATATATATATATATATGGGCGACATCTTGGCAATTTTGTACTTTATGCAATATTTGTTCACCTATGAGCGTATACCGGTTCCTGTTTCTCAATAGACATAAAATTGACATTGTAGATTGTCGTGTTATGCCATATGCAGGGCAAAGACCGGTTCCCCTATCCAGTTGGTTATCGTGCTGTTCGATGTCATGCTGGGAGTACATATAGCATGGAAATTCATGAAGGCCTCAAAGGGCCTGTATTTGTGGTGTGTTTTATTGAAGACCTATTGCCTATTTTTCTTCAATTATTTGGAATTGTGGTCATTCAGCTTGAAATTTTAGATCAATACTAGAAGATAAATCTAGAATTTATGTGCCTCTTCACTCTAAAGGATGGTATGTTGTAATTAGGTTACTTCTCCCGATGGAGATTCATGCAGTGGGCAAACTCCAGATATTGCATGGGATGCTATCCAGAAGAAATGTTGTTCCCGAGTAAAGAATTGGCATGGGAAGAGATTTTCATCCAAGATAAATGGAGGTGAGGTATGTTTATTTTAACATAGGATTGCTATCAAAGTATTCAATCAATTGGTATCCTGGACCATGCTTCGATGTGCCACTGAATTACAGTCTCATCTGACTGACATTAATTGTGGTAGTTCATGAATTTCAGAAGAAATTTTTCATTGTAAACGTTTGCTAGGTTAAATTTTGAAGGAATAATTGTTATGTAGGCATGGAATTTAGGGTAATGATGGCATCATTAACAAGATATGAAGGAATGATGTCTGTTGTAATTAGTGCTTTTAAATGTGTGTTTCTAGCTAATGTGTGTCTTCATAGTGGTTACCTTTATGTCTATATCTTTTGGTACATGGTCATTTAGATAAATTAATTGACTTTTGGTATTGAAGAGATTTTGTTTGGTGCATGTTGTTAGAGGATGACATAGCAGCATGATGTAGTGAGTTTATGGTTAGGCGTCAGAGTCATAGAGATGGAAGAACACCAAATTTCTACGATGTTGAAAAGATTCAAACCAAGATCGATTGCTAGAGAAGTGGCTTTACTGAAAATTAATGTCCAAAGTCATCGATGTGAATAATTTCAAAGCAACTGGAGGCATTGTGGAGCCTTCCGCAATTATGGACTTCATTGCCCCATGGGCATGAAAACATCTCTAATCTTTCCTGTTTTGGAAAGTGAGAAAGATTTAAAAGAAAATGTGTAGCAACAACCTTAGCGCTTGATTCTGTTGAAACAATCTATCATAGCATTATTCATAGGCCATTTCTCATGTACAAATAGAGCACTTATCTTCCTCCAGTTGACAATATTTCTTCAATTCACCCAGCAAAGGTTCATGGATGATGTAGCTTCATCTTCGACACTTTATTATATTAGCTATATATATTGTCCTTTCATTCTAATCTCAGCTGGGTCTCGAACATTGAAGGGGGAGCCCATGTCCGCTGTCTGAGGTGTATGCTATGCTAACTCACATGGATAAACAGATTTTTGTTCCCATTTTCTCATAATCCCTTCAACTACTTGTGAAATTCTTCTGCCTTGCATTTGATTTGCTTATTTTTGTTATATAATCTTCACTGTTGGTTGAGCATTAGACTAGGTAAGAAACCAAGGGTGGTTGAAGCGTTCATGAAGTTTTTTTAATGATTGCTGGCACTCTTGCCATCAGTAAGTACAGAACTCACAGTGCACATTTTCCCAATTTTGAACTCATATCTAACAGAACTCTTTTGCTAGAATTGACTTTGAACTGGGTTCCAATATGAAAGAGGTAAATGATCACCTTGTAGAAACTTTTGGGCACAAAAATTTCCATACGGATTTTCATTCTAAACGCTTTTTGTTTCAGAAACTGTTTTATTTATAAATCTCTAGTGTATTTTCCAAAAAGAAAAAAAGTTGAAATTTTCTCAGTACTTTTTTTTATGACCCTTTACTCAGTTACTCTTTTTTATGACCCTTTAGGTTATGTTTCATTGAAAGTTCTTCATGTGGAGAGCGATATTAGAATGTGGACATGCTGACAATAGAAACTTCTAGATATTATATCATCATGCATGTACCTCAATAACTGTTGTGGATTGGGTTCTTCTATAATGAAAAGTGAATTAAGATGGCAATGCTATCCAGGACATTTTCTAAAGTGGCCTTGACTTTCTTGTTTTGATGGTCTTTTGGCCCTCATTTAGGTTGAACACATTTATGAATCATTTGTTCCTTATCCTCAGACAGAATAAAAAACAAGGAATATTTAGGGGCAAAGAAATGGGATAAAATTAATAATATTATGTGATTACTCACTCGTTAATATTTTGATGGAAATAGTAGATGGACAGGTGCAGACCTGTAGTTTTGGATGCATTTATTTGCACCCCTCAAACTATTTTGTTGGGGGACTGTGCAAAATGATTTAGGGGTGCAAATAAAGTTACCTTTTTTTTGTTTTAAGCTTTGGGGCTTGAACTCAAGACCTTCTGATTGTATGTTCTGTTGTCAATTGTTAAATTATGTGTCCAAGCCCCTACAGACCTATAGTCTGCTTACACTAGCTCTTTTTTTTTTTTTAATGAAAATTGCAGCTTTTTGGTTTTGGAAATCCACTTGTACAGAGACTGCTTCGTGAGCTTGTTGCAAATGTCAATGGAACAGCAGAAAGAAGCTCAAGATTGTCCACTTTCTGCAATGGCACTGACAAAAAAGAGCAGGAAACAAGCACTGCATTTCCTAAGTTACTCCCCTACATGTGCAATCAACACAGCACTGGGAAGAGAAGCAGGAAGTGCAGAAATAGTAACGCCACCATTGCTTGCGGTAAGAGATTTCGTTCATGTGATTTAGTAAATGATGCACAAGGCGAGACTTCTTTACAAAGGGACGAGACCTGTTCACGTGGAGATGGGCATGATATCGAGACTGCACAAAAAGAAAACTGCTCTTTAGAATGTGAGATAACTCTAAATGAGGATCCTCTCTCCAAAAACAACCTACAAATACAATGTCCTGGAATGTCTGGCACAACTGTGCCAGAGTGTGAAAGTGATGGAATGCAGATGACTATTGCTTCTTCATGTCAAAACACTGTGGTAGCTGAAGATCAAGGAACTTTTTATCTGGAAATTAAACTCCCTGACACATTTGAAGGAGGAAATGAGATAAACACTATTGACAATGATAAGCTTCTGGAGCATCCAACACATTCTGGTCACCATGTGGAGTCTCATGTCTTTCCTGATGGGAGTAAGGTTTCTGACCATCAAAATCTCAGGGCAACTGCAGACGATAAGGTCTCCAATGCAAATGAGAAACCTGTAAGTTCTGTAACACCTTCACTCCATGTTGTTTGCATGGGATCTGCTGTTGATTTGACTATACAATAATTAGGTTGTTGGGAGTTGTGGTCGGACATCATAAGATTAGTCATTCTTTTTGATAATTATGAGCTCATTGATCTTGATATCTGACTGACATATGGTGCTTGATTATAATGGAGAGCACTCATCATATAAGAAATGTCATTCTCAGACACATAAAATATTTAAATGCGCCTTGAATTCTTGATTTGCGAAAAGCTGGAAGTTTGTTGTGGGGGATGCATTTATTTATGTTTTTTAAAATTTCTCCGTGCATTCAATGATTCTCCATTAAAAGGTTTTTCAAACTTTACCAAGATGATTCTTTGTACCTTAATTTGGTCACCTCCTTGTCTCTTTTTCTAGGTAATCTGAAATATGGAGTTACACTCGAGTGATTTTTGAAACTTGATTTATATAATTTAAGCACATGATTTGACACAAATTTAAGCATGCGTCTAAATGAATTTTCTTTTAACTTATATACATATTACCATTTAACTAACAAAAGTCTGTAATTTATTGTGATTTGATGGCATGACATGCTTCACTTGTAATTTAACAGAGAAGCTTGTTTATAATGTGATTGCTATCCTTTGATAATAATGGATGAGTTTGTTCAGATTGACAGATCACTAAATTCTGGTTGTAAAGAAAATGCCTCCTTGCTGGAGACAAAAAATAATGACAGTGGTATTCCCCTTCCAATGAAGGATATGAACCTCTGTGTTCCTGATTCACTGGATTTTCATGGTATAATTGCAAAACTTTCCAATTCATTTGTGATTTCTATATTTAATGTCCGACCTCACATCTTCCACCATTATTTATGTTCAGTCTATAGAAATTATTAATAAAGGAGCTTATGTGCAGACAACAGTGAAATTTACGCTGCAGAGAGCAATCAGAGAAATCCGTGCACTCTCAAGGATGAATTTATATCATCCGACACATTTTCGGTAACATTTTCATCAAATGATATTAGAGTTGTTCCGAAACATGAACCAATGGGAATGAATGCTGAAGGTCTGGGGTGCACTTCAAAATGCATGAATGATCCTTCCTCAATGCCAAATGAGAAATCATCAAGGAAAGCAGTTGGTGTTGTTTCTTCCATGAGACCAGTCAAAGAATTACCCCCAGAAGAAGAACAAGGCACATTTTTAAGTTCTCAGAATGCGAGTTCTGAAAAGACTGATTCTGATTCTCCAGGACAGGACCTAGCAAGATCCATGATGACCGTGTTACTCCCGCAAGCACTTCCTTTACTCAAGAAAACCTATAAGAGGAAAAAGGCAAATTCACGAAACAAGGAAATTCATTTCTCCAGATGCGAGCCTCAATTAAATTCAACCAAGCTGAAGTCCTCCATAGAAAATGATGATGTAGATCATCCCTCTGTTGCTACATCTCATCAGGTGGATTCCATACCTGTAGCAGAAAAGAGTGTGCCCATTCATAATGGAAATCTGATGACCGTTCCCCACTTACAAGCAGAAAATATTGGTGATGGCGTTTGTGACCATGCAGCTCATATGCCATTAGTGGAAGGAGT
The DNA here is from genome assembly GCA_030737835.1 of Acorus gramineus. Taxonomy (NCBI): domain Eukaryota; kingdom Viridiplantae; phylum Streptophyta; class Magnoliopsida; order Acorales; family Acoraceae; genus Acorus; species Acorus gramineus. The sequence goes on from CM060850.1 coordinate 14,240,947, forward strand.
AAACTTTGAATCTTTCAATGCTGTTATTCCTGACAGCTTTGAAGAATACCAAAAATTGCATGACAATGCCATAGGGCAACCTCTACATCATCAATCTTGTGAGACTCATGAAGCAACTACGAGGGACATAGAAAATGATCACAGTGCAGTACTGGTAATTGGATCTGTTGATGCCACTACAAAGTCATCTGTTGGTAAGGATGAAAATAATGATATCTTCTCCCGTGAAGCTCCCAAAGCATCTGTCGGAGTCATCGAGTCTAATGAAATTCTTGTCTCAGGCTCTCCTTTGGGTAACATGTCTCCAAGTAAAGATTTCCATTTGGAGGAAGAAGTTAGTGACATATGCAAGAGAGGCCATGAAGAATTTTCACACACTGGGGTTCTCCATCCTAACCAAAATTCTCTGTCCTCTGCTTGCATCAAACAATTGCCTGATTTGGGAATGTCTTTGGTTGCACATGAAAATTCTCTGCAGTTATCTGGTGAGGATGCACACAAACATGAGGAGAATACTCCAAGTCTAGATCACAATGTCCCACTTTCAGAGATTATAATTTGCAGAAACTTCAGAGAAAGTGATGCCACTGAGACATGTTGTGCCAATGAGACACAGCACATGTCAGAAAATGTTCAAGTAGATCCTGCAGATAGCAGCATGAATTTAAAGTCATCATCAAATGATCATGTCAAGGTACTGAAGGATAATTCTGATGCTTCAATCTTCTTTGATCATTGTATTTCAGATATCGAGTGGAATCATTTAGATGGTCAAGCCAACCATATTGCACCACACAACCACACAGAACACCACAAAGATACATTACAGTATATTGAACAGGATTATAGTGATCCAAAATTTCAAGCTTGTCCCGGTATGCACCAACTCATGAAGTCCACTGCAAATGATGATTGTAAAGATGATCTTTCTCATGATGAAGTTTGCAAGAGAGACTTGGTAGCTGATGGCTCCTTTACTAAAGAGGTCAAGTCTAATAAGGATATGAATAGCTATCTGGAGCTTGTTGGATGCTACATGCATCCAAAACCTATTTTATCTATATTGTTAAGCACAAAGGAAGATGACCTCCGTATGTGTGTCTTATCTGGCTCTTTGGATGACGATGATAAAACTCTTTTTATATATAAAATTCCCTATAAGAACCTCAGGAGAGGATGCCCCGTTTTTTATGGGTACACCTCTATTGTGCTGCCTAGTAAAGGTGCTGGTGGTGTGAATGTAAGCTATTTCCAATTGTTAATGTTGGTTAAAGAAATTGTTTTCTCAAAAAGTTTGATGTTTTGTATCTTGTCTGAATTCTGTTCTATTTTGGCAGGCACCCTGCGAAAGATCTGTATTACAATTCACTCCTGATGGGCAACATCTTGTTATGCTTGACCACTTTAGGGTACCTTGTTGCAGGTTGTACACATAGGAAACATTTTGTCCACCACTTCATTACAATCATATTTTGTGCTTCCTCATATTTTGTGCTGATGCTAGTTTGGATTTACATTCTCAGGGAACAGAATATAGGCTGCTTGTGCTCAGTATGCAAATCAACATGCCATGAGGAAAATGCTATAAAAGTAATTGATGTACAAAATGGCTATGTTACACTTATAACTAAGATGATTAGTGTGGAGAGTGTTTTCTGTATATTAGTCTGTGAACCAAGTCATCTGGTGGCTGTCGGACAAAGTGGGAGACTTCATGTGTGGAACATGAACAAACAATGGAGGTTATTTTCCATAGATTGTTTTCTTCGGCTGATGCCCTTGTTTGTCTAATTGGTTATATAGATTGTTCATGTTTGTTTTAATGTTATGAACCTTCAATTTAGTGATTGTGTTCACAGGAGTATCATCCTTTGGTGAAAGTTTAATATATAAACTGCAGAGCTTGCTCCTGTTAAAAAAATATCTGCAGGTGCTCCTTATCTATGAGGCCTGTGACCTGAAGTTTCCCATTGTGTGTGACTGAAATACCCTGTCCAAAAAAACTACATAAATTTAATTTTTCTGTGCTAGTTCCTTCATTTGTTATTGATAGACTCCAGATCTATTCTATTTATGGATACCGATTGTGATGCTTTCAGCTTCTAATGGTCTTGTAATTAATGTGTAACAATTATTACACATTTGACATCTGGAAGTCTTTGTTATTAGAAATTTGATCTTCTTGTGCTTAAACTTATCAAACTCTTTCTCTTACCATCCTATCCAAAAACTCCATCATTCAAATTTTCCATGCTGGTTCTTCATTTGTTATTGATAGACTTCATATGAGTTTTATTTATTTTTAGTCTAATGACAACTTAAGAAAAACTATAAGATTTGAGATGGATACTGATATTTGTTGGTATTGTGCTCCTTTTCAGTGCACCTCTGGAGGAATTCAATTTACCTAGTTTTAGTTATGCACCTGCTAGAGTTGAGTTGAAAAAAATCCCCCAGTCTGAATCTACTGTTCTTGGTCATGATGGAATTGGAGGCTTTGGTTTATGGTGCGTGGGAATCTTCACATCATACTTTTGCTTAATACATCCCAGTTTTGCTATAAAGTGCTGAGGTTAAAGTGATCATCTGATGTTGATAATTTCTTATATCTTACATTAAAGAGCATTGTGCTGTGCATATGTATTTGTACTTGTGTGTATATATATGTTGACGCATATGCTGCATCCTACATCCATCTCAATATTTTATATCCATACATTGTAGGTTGAAACACCTTATTATTGTTACATTTTACCTAAAATCATAAAAATTGAGATTAAAATGCTGGACAGTTTCATTGGATCTTAATCTTAACTATATGCCAAAGTTTTCCAAAACCTTAGAGATAATTGAGAGAGGCATCTCTTGAAGGATACCCATGGTCATTAAAATTTTTGCTATTTAACACTCATTTGCCTCTCCGCATTCTCTCTTTATTGTGTAAAACACTTAAACAAGTTCTAAATGCATATGTAAGCCCACATAAATAGGTGGTAAGGGATGCTGAATGGTGCCCAAAGTTATAAACTTATAATTCAGAAGTCCTAATATTTTATGCTTACTTTCCTCACTTCTCTTACTCGTATTTAATTTCCTCGTTCATGCTTTCATCCCTTCACAGATAGAGCATTTGCATGATGGTATCTTTCTCCATTTGTAAACCAACTGCACCTCCTGTATTAATGCTCTTCCTTCCCGAGTCCCAGTAGCTAGGATAATTAATAATTAGGCTTATCGGATTATATGTCATATTGCTGTCTAATGCATCAATAAAGTTGTAATTATTTCAGGGACATTACCAGTAGCTAGTTTCCTAAATTCAATAAATTGGCGTATAGTCCCAGTAGCTAGTTTCCTAATTTCAAGTTGCTGTCCATCTTATTTCCAGTTCTGAAGTCCTTTACAACACAATTGAATTTAATTTTATTTCAGGGACATTACCAAGAGGGTTCTCCTTGCTAGATTTCATGCTTCTGGCAGTTCAATCTTCCAGGCCATTCCTGTTTGCTTGTTCAGTTGGAAAAATGTCCCTCTTCCCGGATATTTTGAAGTGGAGCAACGTGTCAAAGAAATTATGTCTGCCACAGATAGATGCTTTTCGGAGGCAGGAGCTAATTATTGCTACTCGTCATTTGACGGCCAAAGTACAGCAGTATGGCTACTTGTACTGGCTGCTTCAGATATGGAGACTGAACCTGATCATTGCATGGAAAACTTCAACTGCCATCCTATTAGTTCATGGAGGCTGGCTCTCCTAGCAAAGGATATGGTGATCATGGGAGACACTTTGGATCCTAGGTATTTCTTAATTCCCATTCTTGTGCATCTAAAAATTTAGAAGTCAGGTGCCTTGATAATAGATTCTGGTGGCTTAGCAGTATATAATATAATCCACCAACTAGATTATTTCGCGGCTGTCTTTTTGGTAGACAAATTCTTCGAATACTTGTAATATTGATAATCTAAAATCCTATCTATTTCTTGCTGGACCATGTGCTGCATATTTTCTTTGCTGAAAGATGGAATATGTGATAATAATGTACTGCTCCCTACAATTCAACTATAGGACACTAATTGCTTGGACAGTGTCACATAACCTTGTTCTTTTGTACAAAGTTATGAGAGTGCAATAGTTATTAAAGCCATTTGCAAAAATTTTGTTTGAGAAATGTACATTGTTCAAAGTTGACAATTAAGGTTTTCTTGGGTGCATGCCCTATACAAACTCAAGCTTTACTTCTGGTAAGATCTTCCTCAGTGGCCTAACAGTATAAATACACAGATCTTGAGATAGGTCATGCATTTAATGTTTTAATTCAATTGACATACCATCAGGGAAGCTGGATGTCAAAAGTTGCAACCTTACAAAATGAGTATTATCAGTTATTCTACAATTTTGTGCGTGTTAATTTAAACATTTGTTTATCCATATATATGTTGCAGGGCTTCTGCTGCAAATGCATTGGCTGGCATTGGTATACTTGGAACATGTGATGGTCTCGTGTACTCTTGGGAATTGTCATCTGGGAAGAAAGTGGCTACTCTGCATCCCTTAAAAGGTAAAATAAGGATCACATCAGAATCCAAGCTTTCCCTCAACCCAATATAAGATGTTATATGTTAATGGGAGGAGACTGGATGATTAAAAATAACAACAGATTAATAATTTCCATGGGAATTATTCTTTCACTAAACGCATATATCCACGGGATTAAAACTTCTAAAATAGAGTCTATGGCTTATTAAGATACCCCTGTATCAAAAGTCCATCTGGAGGAAGGTAAAAAATTGTCTGACCTTTCAACCCTATAAGATGCTAACTACTGGAAAAGAATAGAGAAGTACTAGCTGCTTTCCATAAACCTTATCGTAGAGAAAGGTGTCTGTCGATTGATATCATATAAAACTTGATATAGCTCAGTATTAAATCTCTGAACTTCAAAGATTTTTTTGGGAATTTCTATTCTACATAAGATGTAGATTGGGGTCAAAAGAAATAAAAAAATGATGGACGTGTGGATAAAAAAACTGGCAGAATAGTTACGTCCGGTGAGACCAAAGATGATCATGTCTAAAAATATTTCAATGGATACCATTGGTTAGGTGTGATAAAACTTTGGCATGTTCAGAAAATTTTCATTCATTAGTGAATGTTGGGATCATTCTCACTAATCATAACTTCCTATTATGATCATTGGTTCTAGTAACATTTTGATCTGCTATCGCATTTACTGGAGATTCCTTTGGACAGTTTCTGACTAATAGTACTAATTATTAATCTACTTTGGTATGTTCTGATCATTTTTTATGGCCTCAGGTGGTGTATCGTGTATCGCTGTCAATTCCAGATCAGACGCATTGGCAGTTGCTAGTAACGATGAATGTGTGCTGCATGTTTATGTCAAGTCTCCCACGGAATGCTAAAATCGACATGAACAGTTTTTGCTCCGCTCCCCAATCTCTCAGAGAGTTTTTTTTGGTACAATGTAAATAATCATCTTATGGTATACACATTTCCTTCCATGCTTTCGACAGAAATTTCAACCATAGTTGTGGTAAGTAAAATTTCAGTTAATTGTTCCTTGTGACCATTAGCACTGAATTACTTGATTCACCCCCTCTTTGGATAGAAGTATGGATGTGGAATAGGGTGGAATAGTGGTTAATAAGCCCACAAACTTGTTCATTATGTTAGAAGAGGTGAGAATACTGGTATTAATATTTCAGGTTTCTTGAAATTGTGTTATTCTACATAATCTATTGCACTGATACAAAGGGTCACATTTCAAATTTTCTACTATAAATCAAGGGGAATCACATGTTAAATAATTTATTAATCATTTATGAATATTTATGCACATCTTATTCGTAATTTATCCATAAATTATTTATGGTTAATCAAACAATAAAAATTTTATCATTATATTTCTCAACAAGAATAACTAAAAATATGTTTAAACACAAAATGGTTTATTTTAATAATATAGTTATCTATCACAACAATCATTTATTCAGAATAATTAAATTCCTCTTTCCAAACATGGGGCAAAAGGATTATTGCAACAAAATTTGCCGAGCACTCATTGCAGCCTAAAAATATCGATGGTTATACGCCACTGACTTTGCGAGGGGCTCGTTGATGGGTAAATCATACTCGGGTAGCAAGTCTGAATAATTTTTGGAGATTTTTGTAATCTAAACTCATTTTCAAATGACTCAACGATCTCAAAATTTGAAGCGAGAAACAGTTTTTAAATTGCAGCATTTCAGAAATTTTATAAAAATATGTTTTCTTGGAAAGCTAATTTCAAAAGCTAAGTCAAGTGAAAAACTATTTATGCAGGTGAGAACTCTATGCTTTGCAATGGTCCCCAAAAACAGGCTCCCATCTAAATTGAACTGTCCCAGATACAAAAATTGGTTGCAATGGTCCCCAAAAACATGATCCCATCAGAACTGAAAAAACTTTTCCAGGGAGAAGGTTCTCTTGGTGTGAACTGATGCCAAGTTGTTGCCAGGGGTGATAAAAAGATGCACCCATTGTGTTGTTTGATGTGAATATTAAAAACCAACTTTGATCACATTGTCTCCTCATAACAAAACACACTAAAAAATACAACCAAAAAGAGTGACTAGGTTGTCGATGATTTCTAAGAACATGAAACTGCCAAATGACAGTCTCTGCATAATTTATTCCACAAAATAATCCAAATCTATAGCCGCCCAACCAATTCAAAATTTCAAATTCAGCACCACAAAAGACAAATCACACATGGGAAAAATTTCTTCTCACCTGAAATGTCTAAGAATGAACACAAAAATAAAAAATTTCAACATTAAACTGATGCATCCCTTTACATGTTTTTTCGTTATTTCTTGTAAAAATAGAATGTTACATTAACAAAATTATATGATACACTGTTTGCGGGAGTGCACCTAGAGTAATGTGACAGTTCATTCTCATTCTCCGTCTGTTGGAATACACTAAAAAAATTTGTTTGATATCCTCCATTCATGTGTTTATTCTTATATATCTCAAACAATTTCTCACACCTCCGAGAACTAGATTCCTAGGAATGAGGAATTCTCCATTTGGACTAGAGTTATTGTACTGGCCCTAACACTAATGAAAAAACTCATGACTGGCTACCAAAATCTATGCACCACATACCCATTTCAAAATACTTAACATAGATCCATTTTTATTGTCTGCTAAAGAATCAACATAAAAAAATAAAGGACAAAGAAAAACAACAACTGCTTTTAAAGAAAATTTAAGTTTTTTGGGCTCTGCTTATATTTTCATTTCGTGGATCCGTTGGGGATTTCAGCTGGGGAGGCGGCCTCAGAGGGTGGGTTGAGCTCATCCCAGGCTTCAATCCATGTGACCATGGCGTCGGCGAGCTTGTTGAAGTATGGGTCGACCTTTCCAAGCTTCACCTTGACCTGCTTGGAGAGCTCAATGTAGCACTTCTGGACAGTGGTGCAGTCCTTTGGGAGGGTCGCAGACTGGAAGAATGGGATGAGCTCCTCCTGCCAGTAGATCCCGTTGTACTCCTTTCTTAGGTTCACGAAGGGGTTGCTCGCCTTGCTGTGCCATATGTATGGCAAGCCAGTCTTGACTCCAAACCCAAGGTGGTCCGCAATAACCTGTTAAGGGAAACAAAGTGGATTCATTGTCCAGAAATCATTAGCATACACAAAAAGATTGAAACTTGTCCCATTTTTGTTTCGTGAATAGCTTATTCAGGCATAAAATAGTCATATAGTGACGCAGAAGAATTAGATGACTTTCTGTTTTGTTACTCTTCATTTTTCTGTGTGGACAAAAAATTTTCTTCTCTGTCTGTCTTATTAGAATATTGTTATACTTTTGTATAGATAAGTATGAATAAACTATACTTGCCGCCCAAGATTATTCTAACTTATCAATGTATAAATTTACAGTTTATTCATGCTGAACAAACTTATTCTTCATTCGTCACTTTATTGGCATAACAGACAAGGGCTACTAGTATACTGACTTACATTGGGGAAAAAGCCAGCATGCATTGATTGTATCTCTTGCATTGTTCGGCTAAAAACTATCAGCGTATCTGCAGTTGGAACTTTAATTTGATATTTAAAGTAAACAATTACTTTATGATTAAAGAATTGATACACAACTGATGCCTTTAATGCCTTACATTCTTCCTCAATTTACAACTGACACCATTTTAGTAATTGTGGAAGGAGTACACACAAGTAACTCAATGAAACAGAAAATTGAAGAATCATCATAATATTAGATGTTTTTTTTTTTTTTTTTTTGACAAAGATCATAATGTTAGATGTTAAACCAATCATTTGGGGGGGGGGGGGGGGGGGGTGTTAAACTAAAAATTTAGAACCAATAAATTTTAAGACATATTTTGACTGACCTTTGTGCACCATCCAGCCCACATGTCATCGTAACGCCCGATTGGCTGACCATCGCCCATCAGCCCAAAGTACATCGCGGGACCAATCAATTCACGGTTGAATGCAAGGTTCATCCCACACATGGGGAAAAGGGTGCCTTTTGGGATTGTCATAATCGCATCAACATACCTGACCACAATAACAATTAAGGTGAGAAGCATGTCAAACAATGGCACGAACACAAATCTTAAAGGAGGTGTTACTCTCAGTCCTTTTTGTAGCCCACATACACGTTTTAATTTTATTTTTTGGTATATACTTGGCTAATGAAGTACATTCTTTTATAACAAAATGAAGTGCATAGTGCATACTCGCATGAACTGACATAGTAGAGTATATACCATTAGTAATTTCATTTACTTTGTTAGTGACAGTGCCTACGAACAGGACTGCAAAAAAGACTGTATCAGCACCTAATCATAAAACTTCAGTGTCAAATACCTAGTGTTTCTCTCTCGGGGCTTGACCAGCTGCGTTGGAGCATCATAATCGGGAATGTTGAGCCAGAGCCCATGAGAAACGGCTGTTGGAACTCCATCACGCAGGCTGAAAGGATACCCACGAACAAAATCTGCACCTTCACGGTACGGGTCGTAAAGGGTGTTGAAGAAAAAGGGTGTTGATGGTGTAAGAAGGTTCTTTATGTGCTGCTCAAGCGCGTTGATCTCTTTCCCAGATGGATCTTTGGCAACCTGTACAACGCAAAATGAGGGAAACAAATATTACTTCATTAGCCAGATGAACAGATGCAGGATCAAATTATAAAATACAGAAAATGAAAAATGGAAAAGAAAGGTTAAACATTTTTGTTATGATACATTTTATAATATGCACATGTGGTAGTTATTTAAAAAAGGCTGGAAACATATATATAATCAATGATCACATGGACTGCACATGAATTCATCTTCTAGAATCAAAGTCAGTTTGAAAAAGACAACTCCAAACCAGAAATCATCCTAAAGGCATCAAAGTCAGTTCATACTTTACCACCTTGTAAATCAGACTTAATAATATTCACACTTTTTCATTAAAATCTGATCAAATCATTTTCACAGATCTAATGACTCTGAAATCTGATTGCAGATCAGTTCAAATTCCATCACAAAAAAGAGAAGAAGAAGAAGAAACTGTAAATCAGACTTAACATTCACAGCTTTTCATAAAAATCTGATCAAATCATTTACATAGATCCACTGAATCTGAAATCTAATAAAATTGTAAATCAGTTTCAAAAAAAAAAAAAAAAAGCAAACTAAAAAATGAATCTAGATGCGAAGTCTTTAGTCAACCCAAACAAATCACCATAAAAAACCAAAAAAAAAAAAAATCAGAAAAAAACCTCTTGAAATAAAAAAATAAAACAAATCTTCCAACAAAAAATAAAATCAAAGACTCAACCTTTCCACTGCAATACCCATCACCACAAACCCCATAAAATTCCAAACTTTCACAAAACCCACATATAAAAAACCGCCCAAAATCACTCACAAAGCAGTCATCGTCGATGGTGAAGATGTACTTCTTCTTGGACAACATGAACCCGAAGCACCGACAAGCGGAGTCCTTGAATGAGATGCAAGAGGCCTTGGGACCCAAAAGCCTGTTGATGTCGTTCCTGTTGTGGAGCTCGTAATCGAATCCTTCGGGGACTTTGATGGTCTTCGATGGGTCCCCGTCTTGGATTATGATGAGGTGGTACGGCTGAAAGAAGGGCCTCCACATCTCCAAGAAGTCCAGGTTTCGGATGGTGGGGATCACTATGTCGAGCTCGTCCTTCAACAATGGCGTCGAAGGGGTCGATGTAGAGTCCAACATTGCAGAAGCTCGAGAGAGAGAGAGAGAGTTTTTGAGACAGAGTGGGTGTTTTTGTGGGGGGGTTTGTGTTGGTTTTTATGGGGAGAGGTTGGCACGTGCGAGGGGTGATGGGGTCACACGTGACGGGACGCGTTTGGAGTTTGGGCGAGTTGTTCAAAGTCTATGGCATTGGTTTTGTTATTTTTTGTTTTTTTTGGAGGAGTGTGTGATGGGGTAGAATTTTCAGACATTGTTTGGTTTGGAGATCAATCTAAACACAGTCAGAGGTTCTAAGAAGCAATGGATCTAAATCTAATTTGATCTGGTCTTTCAATCTGAGAAGCTTGATCTGAACTACAACTTTGATTCGGGTTTGAGTAAACCTGTCAACGAAACAGATACGAATCGAATATAATACGTTTTTGTATCAGAACTAGATATCTGAAAAATATATGTATTCGATATTTGACGAATATTTAAATGGGTGGCTCTATTTGAACTTCTCTATATTGTAAGCAAATCACTCATATTTTTATAACTTAATTTATAAGCCCCTCATACATTAACTTTATAAACAAACAACAAGTGTTTTTTTTAGATAATTAAGATACTTAGGTTTAAATTTAAATTTTAAAATGTCCCAACTAGCTTTGGCGAGGTGACTTACTCTCTCCAAGGTTGAAAGAAAAGAGCGCTATTACACTCAGTTTTTTTTTTTTTTTACAATCTAAAATGTAGTCATACAAACATCATTAGAAATCCAGTAAAGTATATCTCGTTAAATTTTTTCTTACATTTACTAAAAATAGATTCATTCAATTTGAAATTGAATGATATACATTTTTTTATCAAAGCATACACCTCATTAGAAGATATTTACCATTTTTGTAATAATTAAAATAAGTATGGTATGAGTTTTCGGGTCCGTTTGTGTGCGCGTTTAGGTAGCGGTGGCATCAGTAGTTGCTGGCAGAAGCGAGCGCACACACAAACGGACTTGTCACGTCCGCTTCAACAACCTATCTCCCCCTTGTCTTTTATGTTTTTCGACCGGTTTTTCCGTGTTCCCTAACTCCGAGAAAACAACCATTTGCGCAATGCCGGTTCTTCCTTGACTTCGAGAAAACAACCATTTGTACAATGCCGGTCTTGGCACCGCGGACGCCCCGGACACACACAAATGAGCCGTCATACTACAAAAGTGACCGAGTCTAACATTTTTCAAAAAAAAAAAAAATGTTATTACAAGCCATGTTGAGTTGGGTTATTGTGAGCTTTGAACTACAAGGTTGTTATGGAACTATGGGCCATGTCTCTTCCACACCATTAGTAGGACTAGTAATGTATGTTTGGACTAGGAGTCGTCTTGTCCTGACCTTTATACTAAAAAAAAATTTATTTTAAATTGTGTTAAATTAAAATAATTAAAATCTTACAACAATTATGTCAAAATAGGAATAAATTTGATAAATCTAATTTTATCTAAAAAATTAAATAATTCAGGTGTCAGAACCATTAAGACATCCGGGTGGGCTCTTCCGGGGCTATGCGCCAAATAGAATCCTCTTTAATTGTGTTAGCCTTTTGAGGCTTTTTTATCTATATATTTTTTTGCTCTATTAGATTTAAAGATGAAAAGAATAATGAGACTTAACACATATAACCTAACATGCTCTTTTCTTCCTTGTATCTCATTCTACCCAAAATTATTCGATTAATACAAACTGGGAAAAGTCTACCAATTTCCCAAAAAAACAAAAAATTAAAATTAAACTTTAATTTTTAAATACTTAAAATATCATTAGTTTCTACAGGTTTGATTATATTTAGATTATCTAAAACTTCATCCAAAATCAAGCCCAAATTAGATATGGATTGTTCAAGTTAGGGTTCAGATTAAATCCAAATGTTTAAATCCAATCCAAACTTGTCCAAAATTCAGGGCGAAATTCTATCCCTACTACGGTGGTGGGGAAAAGGGATTTGTTTGAATGCGTCGTGGGAAGGATTTTATAATATATACGGTGTGAGGTGATTTGAGAATAAAATTTTCTTTTGGAAATAATTTATGTACAATCACTTTTTCATCACCTTTACAAATAGTATACGTATAAATACTTTAATGAGTTACATTGATTTATAATAATAAAAAAAGATTTTTTTTTAGAGTTTTTTTAATTTATTTATTTTGCAACTTCAATTTCAATCTCATGTACCTCATTAACAAGATATATGCCTCGTTAATTTTTTTTAATAAATGAATGCATTCAATTCATTAGAATATATATTTTATTTTGTATAAAATATGTATTTCATTCAAACTGGTATATGTTATTTTAAAAAATCAAAATATGTACATATTGAAATTGGATTGGAAAAGAGAATGTCAATAACATTTGGAAAATGTTAAGACTCGGTTTTTTTTTAAGTCCAAAACACCACAAATGTTTTTATTTATTTTTAAATAGTAAACATTATTTAACAATATATATACATATTTTTTTTTATGAAAGTGTATATAACTCAATTTTAAATTAAATAAATTTATTTTTAGTAAATATAAAAAAAAATTAATAACATATTTATCTTGTCTAACGATTATGGTTCATTAGAATGTCTAAGTGAGTGTAACATCAACCTAATTTTTTAGTTTGTTTTTTTCAATGGGGCATTATAGTAAGGTCAAAGACTACTATGAAAAGTTTGGGGATCTGCAATTGTCAAGAGGACCCCAATCCAAAGACAAAAAAGTCTGGTTAGGGAGTTAAGGAAGCCAGAAATTTAGGTTTTCATCAGGACCGTCCAATCAATATACCCTCACAGATTCCCACCGCATAGTCCACGCAAACGACGGCAGTAGTCTCTCTCTCTCTCATTTTTTTCTCTGTCTTTTATGAAACCATGTGTAAATGATAGAATAAGTCTTCACTACCAAAAGTGTGTGAATTCTTCTTTAGACACCCACTTATTTGTGTGTTGCCTAACTGTTTCCAGCATGACTTGTTCTTATTCAACTCTCTCTCTCTCTCTCTAACAATTCAGGTCTCCTCTGATAATTCACTCCACCTAAACCCAACCCATTTGGGTTGCATTTGCCAACTTTTCAATGACTTTGAATATCATATCTTTAGTTTAGAGTATGATTGAGTCTTCCTGAATTTCTTTTTAAACGTTTATGGTGTGGTTGAGTACTCAAAGGATCAACATGCAAACATTTTTGTATTTAATTTTTTATGGTGTTTGTTAATAAAAATAAGATTTGTTATAGTAAACTTTGTTTGACTCGGTTGTAAAAGAAAAGAGCACCGATACACGTCTGAAATTCAGAAGAGGTCTCACTGATCATCTATACATTGTGATAGTAACATAGTGTATATTGCAACATCGCTATGTGTGAAAAATCAAAAAATTTTATTTTTAAATAAAAAATTTATGATAGTGTATCTCAGTGTATATATATATATATCATATCGTATAATAGTATGTCATTCAATCGATGAGTATCTAATTTTTTTTAAATAAAAAGAGATAAGAACTGCAGGTGAGGATTTTTTTTTCTATTTTTTTAATGATGAAAGATCATTTGTAGCTGACTTTACGGTTAAGCTGGTAAACTACCTTCGCTTGTTTGTCGCAGTCCCACATAAAGCTGTCAAGGTTAAGTACATCATTTTTCCAAAGAAAAGGTGAAGTGTGTTGACCATGGGCCGGGCCGGACATTTTTTTCCTAAGCCCAGGCCTGCCCGAAGACCCAGAAGGAGTTCTAGTTTTGGTCAGCCCAAAGCCCATTTGGGACCCAAGGTGGCATGTGCTCTGGGCACCTAACTTGGGCTCCCTTGGCCATGTTTAATTTGTTACAATTTTGATTTAGAGAGTATGAATCATAGGATATAGATTTAGATTTAAAATTTTCTTATAAGCAGTAGACACGTTTGGTGTAGCTATAAAAAAATGGCACATAAACATTGATGAATGTTTGTTAGAATAAGTTATTAAACAGCGAGCTTTTTAGTGTGTGATTGTCAAAAGCACCCTTTTAAGATATGGAAGTAATATAGATTATGAGTATTTGTGTCAACCTAGGTTCATCATTGGAATCTCACAGGTGAACCTCGCATATTTAATTTTCCTTAAATAAGGTTCATGAACCTTGTATATTCAATACACTATTTAGGTGATAAATCTCAAGATAAAGTCAAGTAAATGTACCTAATATACATGGCTAATATTGCTAACCCCTCGTTCACATGCCAGGTTCACATCCGCATCCAAGTCTAAACCCATGTCCATTTTAATATCCATTCCCAAACTCAACTAATCAAACTCAATTTTTTTTTGGTGATTATTTGAGATAACATGAGGTATCCAAGTCTGAAGTCAAATTAAAATATATGTTACTTTTCTTCATATAAGATCAAATACAAAAATTTGAAACTTTTATTAAAAAAAATCCTTTCAAAATCCACCACGTACATATAATATATATGAAATATATACACAAAAACACACCGGGTCTACACGCGATGCTATTCCTTTCATTCCTAGCATAATTAAGTGCTACTACGGGTGTATTTAGTTGCGCGATTGCGACTCTGATTATGCGAGAATCTGAGTTTTGAAACTGATTATATAGGAAGTTCACCCCTTCAACTTTTAAAAATTACAGCTTTTGAACACTATTTGTTTAAAATTTGTCTATAAGAAGCTACTAAAATAAAACTGTTTAGTTACACAACTGCAGAAGCAGTTTTCTACAAACTCAAAAACTGTCAAATCGTGCAACCAAACACTGCTAGGGGTGGTAAACGAGCCGAACGAGCCGAGCTTTGACCTGCTCAGGCTCGGCTCGTTTAGTATCAGGCTCGGCTCGGGCTCGGCTCGGCTCGGGAATGAGCTTCATTTTGTGTTCAAGCTCGGCTCGTTGGGCTCGTGAAAAGCTCGGTTAAAGCTCGGCTCGGCTCGTTTGTTAAACAAGCCAAGCTGAAGCTTGAATCAAGGCTCGGCTCGGGCTCGTTTAGCTAAAAAAATCTTGTTTAGCATTTAAGAAGTCACATTTCATAAATCACAACACCTTATACATGTGAAAGTAACATAAGTTCGGGCTCGGGCTCGGCTCGGGCTCGGCTCGTTAACCTTTTTTCAGTTAAGTAAACGAGCTCGTCTAGGCTCGGGCTCGGCTCGGGCTCGACTCGGGCTCGGCTCGTTTACAAACCGAGCTTTAAAAATTGTTCAAGCTCGGCTCGTTTGTCTAATCGAACGAGCCTGAGCGAGCTTTAACCGAGCCGAGCCCGAGCCGAGCCCGAGCTGCTCGGCTCGTTTACCAGCCCTAAACACTGCTTATATATGATGGAAAAGTCTTATCTTTGTGATAAAAATTAAAATTAAAAAATATAGATTCGTGTTTAAAAAATATTTTATTTTTTAAATGCGAAAGCTGTCCAAACACAGATCCAAATGAGGCATTTAAAAGTTTGGTTTATAAATTTATTTAAACAAGAATTTTTTTAGTGTTTGATTGTACAATTAGAAAACTAAAATCCAGCTTTTGTAAAACAATTTTTTTTTTTTCTTATAAAAAATTCTATTAACAATGAACTTGATTTCACAGAGCAGATCCTAAAACAACATGACTTAAAAATAGATGGGCAAACAAAGTACTCAAAGTACTCTGGTGATGGATAAAATAAAAGATGGGATGTTGTTGTGAGGTCTAATCTCATTGAGTTGGAGCTATTAGTATTGGGTGTGGTGTCATGTCCTCTTTTTTAATTTTCCTAACCACATTTGAAGGTGGAGGGGATCATGGTCCTCAACCTAATTATCCTGGCTTGGATGACAAGAAGGGAAACGGACATGGATAATAAAGAAAAAAAAACAAGTGTTATAAATGCCCCTGGAAACCTCATTTTGTACCTCATTGAAAACTAATTCTCAAATCTCAACAAATACACGTGTGAATGTTATTTTTACGAGTATTCCTACAAATCTTATATATTGTTAGTGTAGAAGGGCATTCACGCACAACATACACTCTTTTGAGTAATATTGTTGATAATAGAGTTTCAACAAGGTCTCTTGAAGACAACAAATCTGAACTCTACTGTCGCCTTCATTCTTTGATGTTCTTGTACTATATTATTTCTTTTCTGTATGTTATTTATCTTCTATTTTCTCCTTATCACCATTCAGACATGACCTATTTTATATAAATGGATATGTCTACATTTTTAGCTAAAAAAAGAGTTTAACAATGTATTTTGACAAAATCTGATCCAAAATAAAAGAAAAAATTAAAAAAAATAAAAGGAGAAATTAATTCAGAGTCCTTATCACCATTCAGAAATTAATTAGTTTGAAATTTGTCTACAAGAAGCTACTAGAATAAAACTGTTTAGTTGTACGATTGCAGAAGCAGTTTTCTGTAAACTCAAAAGCTGTCCAATCGTGCAACCAAACACTGCTTATATATGATGGAAAAGTCTTATCTTTGTGATAAAAATTAAAATTAAAAAATGTCAATGAGTAGCATTGGTTGTATTTTCCCCTTCTTGTATGTATGGGGACCCAACTAAATCAAGCAACTCTTGTATATATGGGGACCCAACTAAATCAAGCAAGTCTCCTAGACAATGAGTAATGTGTGGATGAATGGATTTCCATTGACTAATTGGAAGTTCATCATCCTTGTGTATGCCTCATTGTAGCACTTTTAATTAATGTAGGAGAATGATGTTACTTTGAAAGATTTTGCTTGAAATACCAATTATTTGTCTTTTTTTTTCCCCGAGAACAAGCTAGGTTAAATAATCTTACGTGCTATATTTTTTACAATCTTTTACATGTTTTGATTGATTTTATTGAAGTTATACAATTTATACAATGAAACCTAAATTTTGATTTAATATAAAATATATGTATCAATGAATTGTACATACTTCATTATGACACAAAATAAAACAAAAACAAAATATCATATGCTTCATGAATGAATTCTATATATTTTATAAGAAGAAATTCGGTTGCATGTGGGATAGGATATCTATGTGAATCAACACCCCTTATTTCATTCACCTTTCATATTGCACTTGTGTAAGCTACAACCAATCTCAATCGAATTTGGCACATCTATGTAATGAGTTAACCTTGTAAAAGTGATGCGAATCTTTTGAAGAAAATAAAGTGAACTAATAATTCCTCTCTTTTTCAATGTTTACATGGCACCTCTAATTTGAATTTAATGCTTGAGAGGGTTCAAAATATGACCATAGGGGAAATTCATTCTTGGTTACAGCCATCCTATAATCATCATGACCTAGAGATTTCATTTTTTGGTACAATAGTTAAAGATTTTTACTTTTATATTTATGGTTAAATCTTCTTGACTCAAACCTGAGATCGCTAAATGAAGAGGGGTACCTCTGTCTATCTATCAAGAGGTGATTCAGTGCTTGAGAACATCTTCCTTGTTCGAGGCCCGAGTTGTATATGCTTGTATGCATCAGTGAAGTGGTCTTAGACAAATTACATTTATAAATTGAAATGTCTAGCCCTTTATGCAATCTCGTTCGCAACCCTATCAGTTTTTTTTTCTAAAAAATATATACTTATCTATTGAAGTAAATACCGTTATAAAAAGTGAAGTATACACTGAGATACACTGGTATATTTTATATTTTTTTTAAAATAATTTTTAAAATTTTTTCATACACTGCAATAGTGCAATATGTTCACGATAATAATATGATGGATATTGCACTATCCTAATATATATACAGGCAGTTGGAGGTGAGCTACAAAACATACTGAATATATTAGCGCTCTCAATCCCTATATATACACCCCCCCTCCTGATCTCTAGCTCATGCCCTCCTCACCATCTTCATATCACCTTCTCTCCAAAAAAACTATCTCCAATTCAATGGCACCAACAACCCAATCTCTTCTCCCAAAGAGACCACCACCATTGTTGAAGGATGAGCTAGACATAGTGATCCCAACCATCAGAAACCTGGACTTCTTGGAGATGTGGAGGCCCTACTTTGAGCCATATCACCTCATCATAATCCAAGATGGTGACCCATCGAAGACCATCAGAGTCCTCCAAGGATTCGATTATGAGTTCTACAACAGGAACGACATCAACAGGATTTTAGGTCCCAAGGCCTCTTGCATCTCCTACAAGGACGGCGCATGCCGATCCTTCGGATTTTTGATCTCCAAGAAGAAGTACATCTTCACCATCGACCACGATTGCTTCGTGAGTTTAAATTTAGACTGTAGTTATAAATTTGGATGGATAAACAGAAATAAATTTACCTGAGAGGGTTATTCTGACTTATTGAGGTATAGTTATTACGGTTTATTATTATGTAGACAAACTTGTTTTTTTTTTTTAGGAATATACTTATTCTCACCCTTATTCACAATCTTATTCACCAAATAAAGAGGTGTGCATAGGTCTGTCAACGGGTAGAGTCCAGGTCGGGTCGGGGTGGATCCAGACCCAACCTGTGACAAGACCTGTCGGGTCCGGGTCTAACCCAGGACCCAGCGGGTCTTTGAAAATGTGGACCCGGACATAAACCCGTCGGATCAGGTCCGGGTCCGACCTGACCCGAATATGGTTAATAAAAAAAAAAGCTTATGAATTTGTTTGCCTTATCATTCTATTAGGAAAATTTTGTATAAAACATTAGTTTTGAGCTTTCAAAGCTGGTGTCCTGACATTATGTTTAAACGTATTTTTGTACAATTCAAAATAATAAACACTAACATATAACTTTCAAAGTAAACAAAAATCTAAACAATATAACAATGAACTAAAAGGTAGAGCTAATAGTTATTTGTGTCACAAAGTAAACGTTCAAAACAATAGACACTATATATTAATCTAAACAACATTCAAAACAATAAATACTAACATATTAACCTAAATAATGAACATAAATCATGCAACAAGCCAATTAGTTATACAAATTCAAAAACAAATAAACTAATAAGGCTTGTCGACGAGTGGGTTTGGTTGGTTATGAGTTATGATTTATGGGCTTGGTTATGGACTTATGGATACAAAAATGAGTTAAAACTTACACTTATAACATGATAAATAAGAAACAAAATTATGGGTCAACTAATATTAATAGTCTTGTAATATATGAACATATACTAATAAAACAGTCGGGTCTCAGATCCAACAACAGGTCGGGGCGGGGTGGACCCGAACCCGATCCGTTTGTATGTTCGGATCCACTGGGTCAGGTCCAAATCGGGTCGGATATATTACACATGTAATCGAGTCCGGGTCTGGACCGAACCTGTTGACAGGCCTAGGTGTGCATGAAATTTATGAGATATGCTCATGATTATATTTTTAGATTGTTATATTTTTTAAATTTGATATTTTATTTTACATTATTATTGACCTGGACCCGATCCGTTGACAGGTCTAGGGGTGCATAAAATTTATGAGATATGCTCATGGTTATATTTTTAGATTGTTATATTTTTTAAATTTGATATTTTATTTTACATTATTATTGGAGCCCATTTCATCTACGCATTTGAAATTGATAGCAATATGATAATACATTTTTTAAAACTTAAATTTTTACCTACCAAGAATATTATCTTACTGCTATAATGAATTTTATTTACTAGTATTTTTCTCATATATTTATATACTTTATTTAATGTTTAAATGATAACCGATGGGATAAGTTGACTGACTTGGGGTTCATTGAGTTTTTTGCGTGAAAGCCTCGTAGGATTTCTGTGTCACTCAATGAAAAATGTTTATTTTATTTGATATTTATAAAAGAAATCGTGCATGTATAACTTAAACAAATGTGTTCTATCACATGACATTATCTCATTGAGTGACAGAGATCTTCTCACACAGAATTTATCTTAAGAGTTTTTAACACAATAACTCTGTTTGTTGTCACTTGAATTGGGATAAAAAACAAGGTGGCAAAGGATCCAACTGGGACTGAAATAAACGCTTTGGAGCAGCACATAGAGAACCTGCTGAAGCCATCAACCCCGTTCTACTTCAACACCCTCTACGACCCGTACCGTAAAGGCGCCGACTTCGTGCGCGGCTATCCATTCAGCCTGCGCGAGGGCACCCCCACAGCCATCTCTCACGGCCTCTGGCTCAACATCCCCCACTACGACGCCCCGACGCAGCTCGCCAAGCCCCGGGAGCGAAACACTAGGCAAGCAACCACCCTGTAAGCCTCGCTTGCGCGCATGGTTATAGCATCACAAGGGTCCCGCTTGAATCTGTCTTTATTCCACATTTTAAAGCAAAATCACATTTTTAGTAGTTAGCTTTTCAACACATTTGAAACGCGAGTTCTTTTAAGAATTCCAATACTTAAATCGCACATCTAAAATACTATCAAAATATAAATAGTTGAATGGATGGCTTATAGTCACGGTTAGTGAATTATCATAATTTTTGGAAAAATGATATATTCAACCCACACTGATTTTTTTTTTTTTTTTTTTAAATCACACTCTTATCAAAGTATATACTGAGATTCACCAGTGCATTTAAATTTTATAACTCCATAGTCCATACACTATGATAGAATCTTATACACGACCCTATCATAGTATGTCCAGCGATAAAATGGATTGAGTGTATGAGCGCTCTGATTTATATTTTGGCAGGTACGTGGATGCGGTGATGACGGTGCCGAAAGGGGCGCTCTTCCCGATGTGTGGGATGAACCTGGCCTTCGATCGGGAGTTGATCGGTCCGGCGATGTACTACGGTCTGATGGGGGAGGGTCAGCCCATCGGCCGTTACGATGACATGTGGCCCGGATGGTGCATCAAGGTTGGTGGGTTCAATCATATTTTCAAAATTTTCAATATGTTAATTTTTACGAGGGCTGATACATTCAATCCATTTTATAACCCCATACGACATAAATTTTCAATATGTTAATTTTGAAAAGTGTAGTATATATATTGTACTATATTGTGTATGGAGTTCTATCATAGTGTGTGATGTAAATTTTTTTTTATCATTTTTTAACTAGAAAAAAAATATACTAATATATCTTAGTATATAGTTCATTTTCATATAACTGCATATACTTTAATGAAATAGTATATGATTTTTTTAAAAAATAAAACTGGTGTGAATTGTAATTGGGGCTGTAATGGGGGCTGGGTGTTTCATTTTCTATGTTTAATAATATATGAATTACTAGTTAAATTGTTGATTTTGGTTTCTAATCTGATTGACTTTCGAAACTTTGGGTCTCATTTGGAAAAGGGTTTTGGAAGTCAGTTTTTTCAGAAACAGCTGAGCCTGTCTTTCCACAAATTATAAAAAAAATTAGTTTTTACACATTTATTTATAAAAATGTATCCACAACTTTTAATTATGCTGTAGTTTTTTTGCTCCTGTTTAAAAACAGAGCTTCCTGCAAACTCAAAAACTCATCAAATCTGTTTTCAAACGGAGCCATGGTAATGAATAAAAATCAGCTTAAAATTTTAAAAACTTTCACACGTTGAATCAATGTTTTTAAAAACAAACAGTGTGTTATTTTAACTAAGCGATGATTACTAAACCTCATCTTGATAGGATAGTAGAGGTACTCCTTCCTAGTGAGAGGATTTGAGTTTAAATTTTGCCATATCTTGATAGGAGAATATTTGATTAGAAAAAAAATAATACTTACTAATAAAAAAATTAGCTTAAACCATGAAAATTGAATTATCATTTGTCAATAAAAAAGGAATTTTTCTACAAAAAGGCTAAATTAACATTTAATCCAATTTGTTGTCATGATGATTGTGACAAATCCGAAAAAAAAATCAATAAATTTCTTATTCCTTAAAATCGAGATATGATGAAGGTTGTGAAAGTTTTTTTTTTTTTAAATTATGATTTTTTCTATTGTTTGTTAATTATAATGAATAATTAAAATATTACTTACATGATGACATCATGATTTAATCCCGATTAACATGACATTTGAACCAATGATTCTTAAACCAGTCCAATGAAGGTTTAA
Organism: Acorus gramineus; assembly: GCA_030737835.1. Taxonomy (NCBI): domain Eukaryota; kingdom Viridiplantae; phylum Streptophyta; class Magnoliopsida; order Acorales; family Acoraceae; genus Acorus; species Acorus gramineus. The sequence goes on from CM060850.1 coordinate 14,263,242, forward strand.
TCTATAAAACATTGGTTCTGAATAATTTTTTTTACTTTTTCCACTTTTTTGTATTTTTTGTTAATTATTAATTAACATATAGTTAATATATTTGTTGTTACATGAAGGTGATATGTGATCATATCATTTTTCCATTTCAATAAATGGTTCACATTGGATCTCAAACAATGGTTGTTCTATTGCCACATGAAGGTCATTTGTGATCACTTGGGCTGGGGAGTGAAGACAGGGCTGCCCTACATATGGCACAGCAAGGCTAGCAACCCATTCTCCAACCTCACAAAGGAGTACAAAGGGATTCTATGGCAGGAAGACATGATCCCATTCTTCCAGTCTCTCAAGCTTCCAAAGGACTGCAACACCTCCCAAAAGTGTTACATTGAGCTCTCCAAACTTGTCAGGGCCAGGCTTGGCAAGATTGACCCTTACTTCATTAGACTTGCTGATGCCATGGTCACTTGGATTGAAGCCTGGGATGAGCTCAACAACACTTCTGGAACTGCTTCTACTGCACCTGCTAAAGTGAAATAGTGGGCCTTTTAGAGACACTCACTGCCTTTGCTTTTTCATGCACTCTTTATATGTGGTTTGAAACTATGGATCAGTTTGTGTGACAATGATGTTTTCTTTAGTCCGGATTATCCTTACAATAAATAAATTAGACAGTATTTGAATGGGTATTTTATGTGTTATTGAAAACAATGTTTTAAAAATGAAAAATGTAAAATGTTAGCACAGTCTATTTTATGATCCGAAACACAATTCGTTCATGTTTTCATTTTTTAAAATCATATACCCCGTTTAATTAATTGAATGATATCAATTATACAAAATACAACAAAAAAATTAATGAGACATGTCTCGCGTTACAGTGAGTGTTGGGGGCTAACGAGGTATATGAGACTACAAAAAGGACTGAGTGTAACAACGATCTTTAAAATATATTTGAATTGAAATGAACGATTCAACCATATTATTTTCATAGTATAACAAATATTTTCATTATTATTACTAAATAAATTTATAAAAAAATATGAAATCTTTTAGAAATCTTTTTATAATTATCGAGTTTGAATACTTTTAAGCTTTTATTTAACATCGTATCATGATTTTATATTTTATTTTTAAATAGATTTAATATTATAAAAAGTAATTAATTGCAATTTCTACGAATAAAGTAAATGTCGTCGTTTAACTAACCTGTAACCGATTCCCAAAAATCGTCGGTTCAAGCAGTAAGTTGATTGGTTTTTACCAATTTTTATACCATGAGATTGAGGGTAAACCAACTGGAATTCAAAGCAGATAAAATTTAACCGGTCCAACTAGCCATGTCAGGTTTAACATTATTTAAAAAGATTGATTAGTCTTCTCTTGATTTTAGGAGATAACAAATCCATCGATTTTGTTCTTTTTCACATTTGTTAAAAAAAACAGAAAACATGAAATAAATGTTATTCTATGCTTCTAGCTACAAAGAGTCAAGACGGCCATGAACAGCCTATGCTCCTACTAAATGAAGAAAAAAGAACGGATCCTAAAATTATTATTTTTACATCCTATTCAAATCTCAAAAAAAATATTGTTACACTCAAGTCTTTTTTACAATCTCAAATGTGACTACATATGAGGTTTATATCTTATTGAAATTTTTTCACATTTTCATAAATAATCATCCAATTAATTGGAGTATAAATTTTACTTTTTAAAAATGTATATACCTCATTATTTGAGGTATATAATTTTAACAAAATAAAAACTAAGTGAACTGTATTTTGAACCGTAAAAAAAAAAAAAAAAGTATAACATTTTTCAAAAAAATTTGTTTCCTATTTCTAGCCCAATTTTGTACTCGGAGCCCATTAAATATTATGTATGTATATTTATCACATATATTTTTATGTGTGAATGTCAGGGTCCTAAGGTTATGCCTTAGGTCCCACTAATCCTGCACCTAGTCATCAATTGTTTTTTTTTTCTTTTTTTTTTGTGCACAGGCCCAGACTGGGCAACACTAAATAGACTTGGGCCAGGACCCAGATGAGACCAACGGCAAAGCCCACAAACTCACAAGCATGCAGTCTTCCTTTAATTAATGAGATATATGGTTCGCTAAATAAAACATATGATTTTTTGGTTGGTACAATTTTTTTATTTTTTGGGCATCGGAGTTTTGCAATTCAATAGAGCATATATTTAATGCTTTGCATTTAAAAATATATGTAATTTTTTTTATATATATACAATTTATGTAAACAAATACATGTATTTAAAAATATATGTAAACAAATATATATACAATTTATGATGGATGAAGTTTACCCTTCGAAAATTGAAAACATAGTGTCCTGACAATATTCTTCCAGTGATTGGGAACTGATAGGACCTTGTGAGGCCCAAATTTGTTGACATATGTATCTACACACACAAGTCCACAATATATAACAAGCATTCCAAACCCAGTCACAGGACAATCATATCACATAGATAATTCCATCCTTTTGAATGCCTGTCATATCATACCAGTGTACTTATGTAACAACACTACCTTCTTCTACACAAAGGATATAATACAGAAACATTATTGATTAATCCCAATCATTTTATTTCAGTGTTTGAGCAGAAATACTAGTCATCTAAACCCTGTCTGTAATGGAAATATCAAGCATCATGTAAGAATTAACAGATCAGAATCAGACAATGTAAGATTTTACAATGACAATTGTTGCATGTATTCCCCCCCATTTAAAAGGCTTTCTTTTTTCTTTTTTTAGTAAAACAAGTTAGAACACTGTATACTTTCTGCTATAATATACTTCTGTTGCATATAATGCTTTCAGTAGTCCGAAACGCGGACTCGGATCCCATTCGGAGCTTCAACTCTTGGAAACTTCACCAGCTTGTCATTCCCAACTTCCTCCCATCTGTGAAATGTTTATACAACATCATAAAATAAGACATTTTGATGGAAACTATACATGTGAAATTTTTATAGTATGATGAGAAATGCATGGACAAACCTGTATCTAGTGACAAAGTAGTGAAGGAAGACAGAGATTTCCATTGTCCCTAATTCCTTCCCAGGGCAAAGCCTGCTCCCACCTCCAAACAAGAGGAAGCATTGATGGGATTCCAAATTTTTGTCCTGCATTAGTGATACATGTTCATCAATAACTTGACCTTGAAAGTTTTACTAAGCTATTGAAAGATATGAACTATTTAAAATACTTTTATAATGATTTCAACACCAAAGAGGCTTTCTCATTTTTGTTATTTAGAACACATCTTTAGAAACAGCTTTTCCATAAAAAGTTGCTCTCAATGAGCTTTTTCGTAGAAAACTGTTTTGTTGATTTTCAACATAGAAAAATCGACAAATTATCTGAAAACTGTTTTTGTAGAAGCAGAATCTATTTGACAATTGGTTCCAAACAGAGTCGGTTCATTATTATTTACCAGCCATCTCCATGGATTGAAGGTCAATGGTTCTGGATATAAAAATGGATCGTAGTTGCTCTCCCTCATGTAAACATAGATTTTCCATCCTTTTGGAATAACATATCCTGCAATAGAAGAAACAGAGAAAATTTAGCCAATTCAGCTTTCATTCACTTGTTGAACTCTTGGAAATCAAATTAATCCATTCTTACTGAAGTCTTACCTTTCATTTCCATATCTTGGCTTGTTTTTCGCAACAACCCATTGATGACCGTCGCCATTCTAAGCGTCTCATAAATCACCTTTAACATCAGACAATATGAAAATTTGCAATGTCAGTGTACTTGTTTTTCCAAAAGATTTGAAGGTTAAGCTTCGAATGAGTCGATCTTACCGCACGAGTGAAATTCATGGATTTGTAGTCATTCCAATCAATCGGATCCTCCGGTGACTTCCCCTTCCTGATCGCGAAATGCTCTTCCTATAAATGGGTGACAAACAAACAATCAGAACAGCCCAATCAAACATGAATATCAGATCAGGTGACAATTCTCTCTTACTCTTAGTTCTTCAAGTGCTTTCGGGTTGTCGTGCAGATACTTAATAGCCATCATAGAAGTCGTCGAAATGGTCTCATATCCCGAATATATGATGGTGAGAATCAGATCAACTATCTGCTCATCAGTGAGTTTCGCGCGAGCAACTTCATCAGTCTTCAGCAGTGCATCAAGCATGTCACCACATGCAGTTGAAGTGTTCCTTCTTTCGTTGATGATCTCGCTCAACATGCTCGTGATTTTCTTCCTCGCCTGATCAAAGAACGCATCGTTAGCAAAAGAGTTTTAAAATCTTCTATAGGCACGAGCGTGCCATATCCCATCAGTTTTCGTCAGTCCCCAATAAGAGACCAGTTTTTAGTATTAGAGAGTGACAAGCACTGACCGAATCCAACATATGGGAAATGATTTTACCTGAAATCCATGATGGTAATTAGTGCCTGGAAGATCAATAGGCAATGAAATAGTCCCTTCCACAAGCCTATAAAACTCTGGTTTAAATGTCTCAGACAACAGTCCTGATTCTATACCACCAATCAGCTTCAGTGAAACCAAAAAAGCCATCTGCAAACAACAAAGAATCAGAATCACCAATTGGGTCATAAAAATTCATCTTAAAAATTGCAATCCATGAATTGGGTTAGCTTTATATGGACCTCTTTAGTCTTGTCTTGTATGTCAATGATTTCCCCATTGAGATTGTGGAGGTGGGATCTCATGAACTCATCAATCTTGGGCATGAGTTGTTCCCTAACCATGGTGGGACCAATCAGGGCAAGCATGGCACCTCTCATGGTCTTGTGGAGTGAACCATGAACAGCTGCAATGTTGTACTTGCCAAGTATGTCCAACATGGACTGTGGATAGCCAGGGATGAGTCCCTTCCCTTCATTCATGAGTATGTACCTGTTGAGCTCTGGATCCATGCATATGACTGTTGGACATCCCAGTATGTGTGTCTTGTACAAATTTCCATATCTGCAATTCAAAAAAAATATATATATATAAAAATAACAAAATAACAACAAAGACTAAAAAAAAGGGAAGAAAAAGAGAGAGATTTTTAATTGATATAAATGACTGAAATAGTAAGAAAAAGAGAATGTTATGTAAAACTTTTTTTAGACAAGTTTGGAATCAGAACTGATAAGATGTCCACAAAAAACAGAGAAAACAAAAGAAAGGCCTCGTGCAACATAAGCAAATCCAACAATGTAAGAAAAATAATCTCATTTTCCATCAACAGAGTTTTCTGAAAATACAAACACCAAATAAGAAAACCAAGACAAATCAGAATCAACAGAGACTGTAAACCATGCATGCAAAAGAAGAGATGTTTTTTCACCTTGCTCTCTGGCTTTTCATGAAGTTAGGTCCTTGCTTTAGAAATTCTGTGGTTTCTCCAAAGAGTGGCCAACCCATAGTCCCTGGAGGGAGGCCTTTCTTCCTATACCTCACTTCATTCCACTTCAACAGGAAACTACACACACTTAACACCAAAACAACCCCAAAAACAGCTACCAAGACCATTGGTTCTCCACTCAATGGGACCTTGAACACCCAACTCAGGAAGAACAAAAAGTTGGAGAAGAAAATCTTTGTTTAAAATAAAAGGGTATCTTCTGTTTCAGCCAAGCCAGTGGTATATATAGGCACAACATTGCAACCACTCAAAGGTTTATTTACCTGACTCAGTTAAATGTTTAGTACCCGTTGTTCAAAGTGTGCTTAAAATGGTCAAATCTGAGGTTTAGTTATCTAAAACAAAAAGGATAGACTTTTTCACTTTTAGTATCTTCTGTTCTAAACATTGATTCCCATATTTCAAACCAAAATCCTTCATGCATGAATGACACTTTAAAAAGTTTCTCTTTTGTTATAAAGGCATCTGCAGATGTGGCTGCCCATGTTCAGGGAGAGAGTTTGGTTCATCATGTCCTCATATTTAATGAAAAAAAGGAGATAATGCAACAATTAATGAGAGATCTTTGATGGGATCTCAAAATGGTTGTAAATGAAGGAATTTTTCTTTTGAATAAGATCTTGTTATGATATGGATAGGGCTACATTTGGAATTCCTCCTCCAATAAATTCTAGACCTTAGAAAATTTTAGCTTGTCACATGGTCACCACCACCCTCTAAAGAAATGAATTTAAGATTTCTATTTAACACTCTATTAAAATGAGAACATATCATGTTCAGTTTAAGGGTGTGTTTGGTTGAGCGATTGCGCTGCGATTGCGATTACAGGAAGCTGCGTTTACAATCGTGCAACCAAACAGTTTTACTGTAACAGCTTCTTGCACACAGATTTTAGGCAAATAGTGCCCAAAAGCTGTGATTTCAAAAAGCTGAGAAAGTGAGCTTCCTGCAAAATCAGTTTTACAATCGCAGATTCATGCAGAATCAGTTTTGCAATCGTGCAACAAAACGCACCCTAAGTCTTTCATGATAGGGTGCGGTTATAGCCACCCCACTACTTATCCTACCCATTTCATAAAGAAATTAATTTATCTCATATCTAACTCATCCCACGAGTTCGACATAAACGATGTCTTCTATGTTTAAGATTGTTCGATATGGATCATGTCGATTGGGAACCAAAAACCTTATTTGCAGTTCGACATAGACGATGTCTTCTATATTTAAGGTGGTTCGACATGGATTATGTCGATCGTATCATGCACGTATGATGTAATAATTTTTTTTGCTCTACTTTAATACGCATGTATATGATAATCTATATTCATTTAGGTGTAGGGCGATTGTTTTTTGCGGTGTCGTCAACCAACAAAAACATTGGAGAGTTGGAATGTGTTGAACGAATAATTGACCTTCATGAACAAAGTCAAGCAAAGTGATATGTGATCATTGGTTATAATATATCAATACAAACAATTGTACCCATTTTTATTTTCTAGATTCATGAGATAAACATGTTGGTGATTGTATCAAGAACATTATAATTCAATAAGATTTGATTACATCAAATATTTTAACACTTTATTATCAAAGTAAATCTAAGTTGTCAATATAACAGTCAACCTGGTATCAATTCATCAACAATAACTACGTCGATCACATATCAGAAATTTCTGGTCTCTGTTCGACATGATCCATGCCGAAGCAACTTAAACACATAAGACATCATCTATGTCGAATGGGAACGAACTAAGGTTTTTAGTTTCTGATCGATATGATCCATGTCGAACCACTTTAAACAAAAAACACATTGTCTATGTCGAATTGGAATTAAAATGTGACTAAGATTTCTGGTTCACAACGACATGATTAATGTTGAACAATTTTAATCACAGAAGTCATCATTTATGTCAAACTTGTGGGGTGGGTTAGATATAAAATTTTTCTTTAAATAAATGGGGTGAGTAGGATAAATAGTGGGGTGGCTATAACTGCGCCTTTCATGATATCAATGAAGAACTACTTTAGATAAGCTGTCCGACTAGAAACATGGAAATTTAAATATATATTTTTTACACGTGTATTCTTAACCGTATTGATAGTTAGGTAACTCTTGTATTATATACGGGGGTATTGTGAATTTGTGATAATAAATCTGAACTACGTATATCAAATCTGTAACTCACTACATGAAGTCTGTAATTTAAAAAATAATAAAAGATTTTATCTTTCTTATTTTAAATGTAAATATTTTATTACCATGTAAATCTTCACTCGTGTGATTTATTTATTTTATTTTTCTATTTTTTTTAGTAATTTTAGTATTTTTTTTTACCAAATCCTCCACATGCCTCTCAAGTAGATCTATTTTAGCCTATTATTATTAGCCTCACAGAACATTAGTAATTGTAGTATGCATGCTCTTTTTGTCCACATGCATTAGGAGAGGTTGAATCAATTAACTGCTGCATTGAAATTGTGTCTGTTTTCTCTTGAAGTGTGTGGCCTGTGAGGTCTTGAGAAATGGGAAGACAAAAAATAAATGTTTTTTCTTTTTTTATTTCTTTTTTTTTTTGTTTTGGGTAGTCATGCCCATTGTTTTGCAGGGGAATTACAATTGCAAGGTTGTAATTTTGTTTTGTTGTTGTTTGTATGGACCGTGGGAACCACTAAGGTCCAAATCATGATTTCACTGGATGTTTTTTTTTTTTTTTTTTTTCTACATCAGAATCACTCAAAAAAATAATGATAAAGATGTTCGGTCTCTATATTTTTTTATTTCTGTATACACATTTATCACGTATCTTTCATAAAATTGATGTGAATTTTATGAACTTATTTATAGAAAAAAAATTTAAAGATTAATATTTGTTTCATGTAACAAAACATATATCTCGTTTGGGGGAGATATGAGCTTGCATTCGAAACTACAAATAAAGACAGCGTGTTACAGTGTCCAGCTGAAAAAGGAAATTCTAAATCAAAAATAAAAATATGAACATCAATGTTCATGTTCATTGAGGATTTTTTAATTATGAAATTCATATTAGTTTCTTAATTATGATAATGAATCACATGCCAATATGTATGTTGTGAAAAAACCTTTAGCTTTTCCCTTTTTCACTGGGAATTGTTACACTCAGTCATTGCATGCAATTCCATGTACAATCTCATTGCACTATCACTTTAAATGTTTTATTAGATCAAACATATATTTTTTTATTTTTACATAAAAAAATACATAATATTCTAAAACTTTTTTTTAATGAAAATACACGTTTTATTGCATAAAGTGATAAAGACCAAAGAAATAAATTTTTTTAAAGAGCTTGAGACTGCAAGGGAGCTCTATGCTAACATTATTCTTTAAACCCCTATTTTGGTAGTGGAATAGAGAAAAATAGGAAGGAACAGGGTGGAACAAGCCTAGAAACTTGTTTGTTTGTAAAATATAAATGAGTATAACTTTGCCATGAGAATAATGTGGTATTGATATTTCATGTCCCCGTGAAATTTGTTGTTTTTACACAATCTATTACATTGGTACAAGAGGGTCATATGTTAATTCACTTGTCATCATCTATATAAATCAGATGTCCCACATGTCAATTTTTTTTTTACTATTTATACATTTTTATCCATGCTTTATTCACTTTTATTCACAATTTATCTATGGTTAATCAAATAAAAAAAATTATTATTTTTTTTTAATAAAAATAATTAAAATCATAATCAAACTTATTTATTATTTATAAAAAAATTAGTTATTTATTTAAAGGGGAAATTCCAAATAACCTATTGTAAATTGCCTAAAATTCATATAACCCTTAGAATGTTCCTAAAGTCCATATAACCCCCTAAAAACAACTATGTAAATTCAAATAACCCCTTGAGTTAAACTTTCATTCACGAACGAAGAATACTCTAAGAATATTTCGTTTGGTTAACATTGACTGAAAATACAGTATACCCAAATACCCTAAAATTTGATAGAAATGCGAATTTTTTTTTAAAAATGATGATTTTACTCCTCTGGACAGATTATATAACCATATCTGGAGGGGTAAAATCGACATTTACAAATGATTTTCTGCATTTATAAAACAGTGTAGAGGATTTTTGGTATATTACATCTTCAGCGAGAGTTAGTCGAACAGAAAATTCATATACTAATCCTAACGTGTCAACAAAAATTTATTCAATAAGCTATTTAAATTTTCATTGATATTTTCAAGGGGTTATGCATATCTTTAAAAAAGTAAAGAAATTATATGGATTTTCAGTAGTTTATAAAGGGTTATTTAGATTTCTCCCTTATTTAAAATAATTTATGTGCCTATCCCAACGTGATCAAAATTAGTTTTGACTGCATGTCTATTCACCTGCCAGAGTCTAACCAAGCTAAAAGTTGAAAAAAACAGAAAAAAAAAGGCTCAGATAAATAATGAAAGAAACCAAGTTAACAATAATAAAATAATAAAAGGATAGGTTGGTCAATTACATGAAAAGGGCATGTTTTTATCCGCCTGGCATCTCACATATGGAGGATGATTCATAGGGAGGGTTTTATCACATTTATCATATATATATATATATATATATATATATATACATACATATTTTACTCATTCTATCTGTTTCCATCTTTTGTTTTTGACTTTGCAAGAAGGGACTGATTGTCTTGGAGTGAGAGATAAAGGTAGACTTGATGGTGACATTGAAGAGGATATGGTCCCAAGAAGATCCTTGGATGGTGATTTGACAGTCAACATGCAAATTTTTCCCTCCTCACACCCCCTTTTCATGTGACTATGAATTGGCTAAAACTTTTAAAAACTCACGTAAACTTTTGAAAACTTTTAAAAACTCACGTAAACTTTTGAAAACACGATAAGAATTTAAATAAAATGATTTAAATAGATTTATTATTGTAAAACACGTTTTTATGTTTTTTAAAAAATAATATTTTTTTTACTAAAAATTATAAGTAATTTTATATTAAATTTATTTTTTAAAATGCATTTAGTAACATGTTTGAGTTTTCTATTTAATTAAAAAATAAATTCATCTCCAATTCTTGTTATCAAACTGCTCCCTTAATTCATCTAAACTCAGTAATACATGTGCAAAAACACTCATTGTTGTGAATTTTTTTATTGAAAAAAATTGTATAGAAAAAATTGATGACCTATAATTATTTAAATTAATCCCAAAAATAGCAGCATCAATGATCTTTTGATTGGTTTAGACTGCACTTAAGTCATTAAACTAATAATTTTTTTTATATATAGAAAAGGCTTATGTTCTATGCCAATCCAGAGAGTAGGCACGCTATTATGTGATTGAAGTATATCAAAATTTATGAAATAAAGTAAAATTATATATATACTTTTTTACGGAGATAAAAAATTATGATGTAGAACGGGCGGCCGATGCATGCATTCAGGGAGTGATGAACCCGAAATGGTCCATTTTGAGATTTTCAAATATTTACAAAAAAACCGGTTAGTAGAAATAAAAAACGCCTCGAACTCGGAATTGCCTAAAATTTTTACTGGATGTAGATATTGATGAGATCTTCAAAGTTGTCGCTACGACACAACGCGCATTTATTTTTCCATTTTTTCTAGTTTTCGACTCTTAAAATGGCAGTTTTGCTATTTTAAGTAACTTTTTAGATTATAAATATATCCTTCATAATAACTCGGATTTGACCGAAAACAAATCCGAAGATCTTCTACGATCCTCTAGAGTTAGTTATAACAAATTTTCATTTTTACTAGTAATTTTTAGTATAAAAGGGAGATTTGTAATTTAGGGTTGACAATTTTTATTAATATATTTTTTAGTTTTATTTTTCTTTTGAGAACTGTGGTTTGTTGAAGGATCTCAACGCTAGTTGGATCTTCGTTCTAGTTTTTCGCTGCGTTAAATTAGCATTGTACTAACTTCCTCGAATGTACTCTCATATACCTTGTTAGCTATCCAATGAAGTAATACCTCGTTAAATGTTTTTACACTTAATGAAATGAGTTCATTTAATTTGAAATGAAGCGATATACACTTTTCATTAACGCACATACTGATGAAACAATGTTTATTATTTTTAAAAATTAACAAATGTACCTAACATTATTCTAAAAAAAATAAAAAAATCGGGGTGGCATAGGAAGAGGAGAGAGAAAAAGAGAAAGAAAATGGGGTTTTTTTAAAATCATGTCTTTTTAAAATCGTGTGTAAGATTAGTCAATCCTGATAAGTGATATGTCAATGTCAAATATGAATGGAGGGCACTCTTTAATTTTTTAACTTAAATCACTATCAACTTTTAAGTCACCAGATCAATGTGTATAATGTTGATGGTTATGTTCCTACTGTGCACTTGTTGATCATATAAAGCTTTTCATGTTCTACGTGTAAAAATAAATGATTTTTTATTTAGTTGTGTTTTTAGTTATTCGAATTGAGAAATATAATATTAAATCTTTTTTGTTATTTGGTTGATAATGAATAAGTTATGGGGAAAAAATCAATAAGATGCGAATAAAGATTTATAAAATACATAAAAACTTGATTTAATTTGACATGGAGGTTCCCTAATTTCATAGAGTTGATGACACGTGATTTATCATGTGTACACTTTTTTATACCAGTGAAATAGATTGGGTAGAATAACCTAGAACATAAATATCAGTTTATTCTTATTTATTCTGAAATAGCTATACCCCCTTATTCCTAGCAAACAAATAACTTTTTAGTCTTATTCTCCTCCATTCCTCTTTATTCCTCCCCTATTCTCATATCTAAAAAGGAATCACAATCAATTTTTAAGTATCTAGATCAACGCAAATAATGCTGATGGTGAAGGGTTATGTTCCTACCATGTATGTTGCCCTTGTTTGGATGTGAGAATTGGGGAGGAACATAGGAGAATAAAACTAAATATTGTTTATTTGCAATGCATAGAGTGGGTATAGCTATGTCAGAATAAGTAAAAATAAATTGTTATTGATATTTTAGATCCCCCTATAATTGTATTATTTAGCTCACATGTCAAATCACATTTCACCTTTATTAAATCAGAGGACTCACATATCAAATCATTTTTTTATATTTTATAAATCTTTATCCAAAATTTATCCATTATCAACCAAACAACAAAAAACTTCATATTGCATTTTCCCAAGCTTTCTGATAATCCCAATAGTTATAGTAATTGGGTCTGATCATTGATTTTTGGAATCGCCTAGAAGCATTGGGGTTCTTGTCCCAGTCTTTTAAGGTTAATATCTTCTGGATGCATAGTTTAGAGTATGAGATCTTTAAGGTGCTTTAATTTTTATAGTGGTGCACAATTCTAGCACTGTTTGTTTCTAAAAGGATATTTTCATAATAATTAGGATTTTTCCCTATCATTTCAAGGACATAAAAATGATAACCAGTATCAGAATAGTCATCTTTAGGAAAGTATATCTTGATAAGTTCTAATATCTCTTTGTCTACTTCAGATTTCTCAGTAGAGAATAGTGGCACAGAAGTTTTGAGTTCATAATTGTTTTGTGATTCTGGCGAAGCTATTTCAGCAAGTACAGCAAATTGATTTTGTTTTTCAAAGAGATTTTCTTCCTTAACCTCTGGCTTTATGAGGTTTACAGAAGGTCTTGAGCTCTCAATTTTTAGGGTCCTTTGTGGAAAGATCTTTGCCTTATTCTTTTGGTCCATTTACCTGCAAGAATTCACGCGAGAGATAATCAGGAAGACTATTACAGTCTCCTTTAATGTAGTCTATGTCAAAATCATAAATTCCTAATAATGCTTGCCATCTAGCAAAAAATTGTTTTGATGCAAGATTTTTTACATCTTTTTCAAGTACATATTTTGTTGAGCTACAATCTATCCTTAAGAGGAACTTTTGGTTTAAAATGTCCCCTTGGAATTTGGTTATGCAATTAACTATGGCAAGGATCTCCTTTTTTATTGTGGAATATTTTCTTTGAGCTTCATTCTACGTTCCTGAAGTAAATCTTACTAATTGTTCTTTGTTATCAATTATTTGTTTTAGTATTCCTCCATATCCTATGTCAGAGGCATCAGTTTCTATGATTTTTGGTGCATTGGGGCTTGCTATATTCAAGCATGGCAACTGTTTTACTTTCCCTTTAATCCTTTGGACTGCATGGGTATGTTCTATGGTCCAAGGTGTAGGATTTTTCTTTAGTCTGTTGGACAAAAGCTTTCTGTCCAAGGCTACATTTTTATAAAAGTCTGAGACATAGTTGAGACAACCAAGAAACCTTTGAAGTTGTTTTTTATCTTTCATGTCATCCGGGAATTTGTCTGCAAAATCTATTACCCTTTTTATGTGTGTAATATCATTTCCGGAGATTTTATATCCTAGAAATTGAGCTGTGGTCTGCAAGAGTTTTACCTTCTTGGCTGATACTACTGAACCATTTTGTTTTACTATTTTAAGAAAGATATTTAGATGTTTCCAATGTTTATCTATATTCTCAGAAAATATTAGTACATCATCAATATAGACAATGAAAAAAGATCTATAAGGATTAAATATTTCATTCATTATGTTTTGAAATTCCGAGGGTGCATTTTTTAGCCCAAAAGGTAAAACATTCCACTCATAATGCCCAAATGGCACTGTAAAGGCAGTCTTGTATCTATCTTCTTCTTTTATCTGGATTTGCCAGAATCCTGATTTAAGGTCAAACTTAGAAATTTTTTTGGAATTATAGACCCTTTTGATCAGATCTTGCTTATTGGGGATAGGATACCTGATCCACTGGAGTACTTTATTTAATGGCTTATAATTTATGACAAGTCTTGGTACTCCCCTTTCTAACTCTGCGGCTTTTTCTACATAGAAAGCTGCACAGCTCCAAGGTGAGGAGCTCTTCCTAATAAGGTTTTTTGCAAGTAGCTGGGATATTTCCTCTTTGCAGATCTCAAGGAGCCTATTATTCATTTGGATGGGCCTGGCTTTTGTGGGGATGTTTTCTTCATTAAAGTCTTTGATGTATGGTAGGCTTACCATATGCTTTTTCCTATGCCAGAAGGCAGAGGGTAGATCTGAACAGGCCTCATTTTCAATAGTCTTTTGAAAATCAGAGACCTTCTTTTGGAAAATAGGACTACTGATTTGCTCGGATGTCTTCTGAAACTTGATATCTCCATAGAGTTCATTTATAAACTTTTCTTTGTATTCCAAGGCCTGCCTAAGCTGGTTGAGAAAAGATAGCTTTGGTGTAGTACAAAATTTGTATAAAATATTTTTCCCATTTTGGGTGGCATGGATGCCCTCAGTATCAACCGAGAAGGGCTTTATCATATTTATGAAGGGGGTTCCTAGGATGACACCCTGACGAAGATCTTTTACTAAAAGGAACGATGTCTTTAAACATGATCCTTTATTACAAACATGGACTTCTGGTATTTTATAATTAATCTTTAGGCTTTTCCATTGGCAGTGTTTATACCATGGGTAGTCTTTTCAAAGTATCTTGAAGGGATCAATCCTTCCCTAATGCAGTTCATATCTGCCCCAGTGTCAATAAGGGCCTTGTATTTTAAAGAAAAGGTCTTAATTTTTAGGAGGACTTCAACATTCCATTTTTGTTTTGTATATCTTTCGAGAGAGCTAATAAATTCTTCTTCTTCTTCAGGTTGCTCTCTGATAGGTTCTTCATTATCAGAATTTCAGTGGTTTTTCTTAATTTTGGGATGTCTTCAAGGTATGTAACCCTGTCTCTAAGGTCCTTGATTTTTTTTTCATATCAATTTGTTCTTTTCTTAATTCCCCTATAGTCACCCTTTTGGGTTTTTCAGATTCTAATCTTTGAATTACCTCTTTATAGGAGTATTTTTCTTTATTATCTTCTTGAGTCTGACTGATAGGGGTTTTTATTAAACTGATATATTTTTCTAATTGTCGTTTCTTTTCGACAGGATTCTCAATAGAATCAATAGTATCTAAAATGAACTGTTCTTGGACTGAAAGGACCATCAGGCCATCTGTGTCTGAGGATGAATCATAGGATTCAGGATCACAACAGTCGCAACCACAGTTTTAAGACTCAAAATTCTGTTCTTCTAAGTTTTGTATATGTTGTGCCTGTGTCATTTGGAGCGCTCTGATTGAAAATTTGGCTGCATAATTTTTTCCTCGAAGTTATGTATTCCGATTCGGTATTTGGATTTGATTTTGTTAAAATCCAAGATGAAGAGGTTTAAATATGATTTTATTATGAGATGTCCAGTTTTGAGTTAGCTTTCGTACAAAAGTGGAATTAGGTCAACTGGATTCATGTAGTAAAAGTTATGTGTATTTTACCAAGTATACCCTGGGGAGGGAAATTCTGGCAGCAGCCCTGCTCTATGTTTAGCTCTAATTTCGGAATAGCTGGAGAGATTATTTGATCTTGGCATGAACATGAAAGTTGTAGATAATCTTCTTGGCTTTCCAACGGAATTGGAATTGTGCAATTCGGAGCTATATTGAGGAAGTTATGGCTGTTCTAGTGAAGCATGCGTAGAATTTCTAGTCAAAGGACGACTAAGTCATTTCCATCCTCTTTAGATATTTATGTGTGCAACAAATATCTTCTCTCCCTCTCTCTCCCTCTCACTTCCACGCCCATTTTTCAAGCCCTCTCTTCCTCTCTCTCAAGCCCCCCAAGTGTTTGTTATTTCTCCTTAAAGAGAAGAGAAGGAGAAGGTGCAAGTGCAAGTGAGTGTTTGTGTAAGTGTTGTTGTTGTTGTTTGTCCTCCTCTCTCTAGGTCCCTTTTCATGATCCTCCCCCCCCCCCTGATTTGCAGCCAAGAAGGAGGCTGAGGAGAGGCTGAATAGGTGGTGGTGGTGGTTGAGGTGGCCGTGGGCGCGTCGAGAGCCCCGCATCTCCCCCTTTCTGTTTCCCTCTTTTGGTAAGTCCTCTTCCCCTTCTTTTTGATTTTTAGGGTTGTTGGGATGCTTAGGGTGCTCATGCATGCCATGCATAGGGGTTAGGGTGTGTGTGAGAGGTTGGGAAGGGTTAAAAGAAGGTTAGGGTAGGCTGCGCGCGCGTTGGGGGCAGTCTGCGCGCGTGCGCGCGCAGGCAGGCGCTGTCGGGCGCGCAGACGCGCGTGAG
Organism: Acorus gramineus; assembly: GCA_030737835.1. Lineage (NCBI taxonomy): Eukaryota > Viridiplantae > Streptophyta > Magnoliopsida > Acorales > Acoraceae > Acorus > Acorus gramineus. Next base: position 14,279,798 of record CM060850.1, read on the forward strand.
CGTGCCCGCGCGCGGTGCAGTGCGCCTGGGCATGCGCCTGGGCGCGGGGCTGGGGGCCAGTGCGCGTGCGTGCGCGTGCTGGGGCGCGCGGGCTGGACGCGCAGTGCGCGCGGGCGCTCGCGAGTGTGCACGCGCGCGGGGCAGCGCGTATGGGCGCACGGGCAGGCGCGCGGCAGTGCGTCGAAGGTGCTGGGGTGCGTGCGTGCGTGCGCATTCGTGCGTGCGCGTGCGGGGGGCCATGCGTGTGGCTGCTCGAGGGTTCGGGTAGGTGTCGGGGCACTCGGACTCGCGTGCGTACGTGCGTGCTCGCATGCGTGCGAGTCCGTAGGCATGCTTGTCCGAGTATTTGGTATTTCTAATGATTTCTATGTGTAAATTGTGTTGTTACTCACCAAATTGGATGCCCCTACCTTGCAGATCTTGTCGGATGGGATGCGTGAGGTCCCGGGTCGTATGGTGAGTGGTTTGATTCCAATCCCCCCCCCCCTCTCTAGGGATGCGCTCGACCCGCATAGACGCGCGTCGCGCATCGATGGGGCCCCCTAGCTATAATATGTAGAAACTATGCAATGCATGATTAATATGATGTAACCATGCCACATTAGACCTTGTATGCTAGGGATATGCACCCATATATCATGTATAGAGGCCCATACATGCCTAGACACCATGTCCCTTGATTGGAAAGCCCCGATCTATGCATGCTTCCCATTTAGTTAATTTAATTAAATCAAAATGAGATTATATTGTTATAAGCATGCATTAGAGAATATTATAACCTTGTTGTTATAATATATGTTTCCCCGCATCTTAGTTATGCGCCCTGGAGGAATTCTTGAGAATTCATGACATTAGTAGTGTTACAAATCGTTGTCGACGGATCCAAGAGGATCGTATCCGTGTGAGTAGGCTGTCTTCTCCCTTTGGTTGGATCCGAGTAGGGACTCCCCGGCGTTGGAAAGCTGACCTGACAGAGGGCTCCCATCTGTAGGTACCTCCGATGCGTCAGACAGTGCTGATCGTGGGAGTATACCAGGTAGAGGCTACGGAGTGTGGGAGAGGCTACCGGGTGGACCAAGGGAGGAGAGCAGTCTAGTCTGAAAAGGCCCATGTCACCCCTAAAGGGTGAGGGTGGGGTGGGTCGGCGATGTTACGACCCACTAACTTGTGTAGTTACTCCCGTATAGGGACTATGACTATTTTAAGGTTAATATGAGTGTGTTGAATAGATTGTTGTTATGCCTGTGTTTTGATATCTCGATAAGTGAGTATCGAGAGTAGTTGTTTTCCATTGGGTTCGCTTTGCGAACATGGGATCGTTCTCCCCGTCGTTGGATCCGATGTAGGAACTTCTTGGGTTTATTAATGAACTCTCTGAAGAGATCAGGTTTCAGAAGACATCCGAGCAAATCAGTAGTCCTATTTTCCAAAAGAAGGTCTCTGATTTTCAAAAGACTATTGAAAATGAGGCCTGTTCAGATCTACCCTCTGCCTTCTGGCATAGGAAAAAGCATATGGTAAGCCTACCATACATCAAAGACTTTAATGAAGAAAACATCCCCACAAAAGCCAGGCCCATCCAAATGAATAATAGGCTCCTTGAGATCTGCAAAGAAGAAATATCCCAGCTACTTGCAAAAAACCTTATTAGGAAGAGCTCCTCACCTTGGAGCTGTGCAGCTTTCCATGTAGAAAAAGCCGCAGAGTTAGAAAGGGGAGTACCAAGACTTGTCATAAATTATAAGCCATTAAATAAAATACTCCAGTGGATCAGGTATCCTATCCCCAATAAGCAAGATCTGATCAAAAGGGTCTATAATTCCAAATTTTTTTTCTAAGTTTGACCTTAAATAAGGATTCTGACAAAATCAGGCTCTGATACCACTTTTAAAGACCAATTTCTTTTAAAGACCAATTCTTTTTTTTTTTTTTTGAAAATTAATAAACATAAGATAGATAGGATGGGAACTGGAAAGACTTATCTTATTAAACATGCATAATACATATTACATAGCAACATGCATAATACATAATACATAGCATATAGGCTTACATAAAAAACTTACAATACTGGGGTTGAGAAGGATATCTCCCTCTTCTGCCCTATCTTCTATGTTACAAAGCACTCTGGGTTTTTTGGTGGATTTTTTGGTAGAGGGTTATTGTGGACTTGGTTTTTCGCCGATGCCCTCCTTCGTCTAACTTTCTTCCCTTTTATAGGCAAAGCTTGTGGACTTCAATGGGTTTGGAATCTGTGGTCATTCCTCCTTGAGTGACTTCTTGTCCTCTTCTGGTGACATTTTTTGCTTTAAGTCATTTCTTCTTTTTCATTTTTGTCGTGTGCTCCCGTGACTATCCTTTTGAACCCGTGAGTTGCTAGGGTCTTCTGGATTCTTCTTCCTGTTATATATATATATATATATATATATATATATATTGTACACAGACTCTTCAGCTGGATCAAACTCGTCTTCAGGAAAACCTAAGGGTATGTTTTCAAGCCATTGGGAGTCATTGTCCGTATTCTGAGAATCACAATATAGTCTCATAACTATCTTCTCGTGGTCTTCCATAAATTGGTAATTTATAACCAGATAAAATTTTCTGTGGGTCATATTTAACCCACCATTTCGTGTACACGTCCCTCTTGAGGTGGGGAGGAAATCTTTTTTCTACCTGGAAATCCCATTGGAGGATCCATGGTATCCCTGTCTGATTGTGATATTTTAATAAATCAATATTATCTTGTGGGTTTAATTCTTCCTGTTCCATATGAGTTTGGATACCTTCTGGTAAATTTTTTCAATTAGCATCAAATACTTGCCACCAGGAGTAAAACCAAGTTGGAATTTTGGCTTGGCAGACAAAATGGATAAACCAAGAATGTTTCAAATCTCATATGATCATACCACTGTTCTCTAGTTGGGCCTTGTTCTTCTTTGGGTATAGTGTTGAAAAACCATTTCCTTTTCTCATTATTTTTTGATGAATAAAAATAATTTTTTATAATTTCTTTATGTATTTCATAGTCATCATTCTCACTTATAGTAAGCATATCCGATTTAGCGGGATCAACAAAAAACTTCATATTGCATTTCCTAATGAGAATAACTAAAAGCACAATCAAACAAGAAAATGAATTATTATTTACCTATAATAATAATTATTTATTTCAGGATAATTTATGTCTTATCCAAACTAGACATAGAGCTTAGGGATGGCAGTGGGATTGTCTCAATAGGGTACCCGATCCGACCCGCCCCAGTTGGGTAGCGTCGGGTTCGGGTTTCGAGACGGGTTTGTGAGGTATAAAATGAAACCCGGTGGGTTTGGAACGGGAAGCGGGTTCACTTAGCAAAATCCGCCTCGAACCCGCCCTGGTTGAAAATTAATATTAATATAAATATAAATATATATTTAATATAATAATTACATATTTTGCCAATGTCTTTTGATATTCCTAAAATCAAAATAAAAAAGCATTCACTTGTTCACTTGGGTGATGAAACTTTTTTTAAATTTGAATTTGAATATTGAATAATAATGAACAAATCAACATTTGGTTTTCCATAAAAGGAAAAAATAAAATAAAATAATGGAATGAATAATGTATAATTAATAACCTAAACCTACCTATTGACCAGCTAAGAGCCCAAGATTAATCTATTTACTTATTTGTTATATTCAATTTTTCACATTTTTCACCATTTATTGATTTATTCCCTCACCACTCACCACCAACCATCAGCCTACCACTCACCACCAACCATCGGTCCACCCTTTATTGATGTATGTATTTTCATTTTATTAATCTATTTACTTATTTGTTATATTCAATTTTTTTTTTGTTAATTAGCTCATTTTTTAAGTATTAATAAATCTTTCATTTGTTAAAAAAAATACAGAGAGATGTTATACTTTCTTTTGGTACTCTTCTTTAAAGAGATGTGAAGGAGCTTGGACAAGACCTTATCACTTTTTGTCTTTCTGAGCTTGCAATGTTGTTCTTTTTAGTAGATTGAAAGCAATTTTATTTGAGATGTAGTTTATGTTTAAAGAGATATGAAGGGAGCTTATGTCATGTTGTTTTTTTTAGTGGATGAATGCTTATATTTTTTTTATTTCTTATTTTATAGGTTAAATATTATATTAAAATATGCTTTCATATTTTTTCCAAACCCGTTCTAGTCCAACCCAACCCAACCTAAATGGGACGGGGTGGGGCGGGTTTGGGTTTTTTACGTGCTTGTTGGGATGAGTTTGGGATGGAAAAGTAAAACCCGTCACGGGTTTGAGATGGGATTTTGTTAGCGGGTTTGAGTTTGGATTTCACCAAACCCATCCCAACCCGTTCCATTGCCATCCCTAATAGAGCTTTTCATCATGTGCAATGGTGAGACACGCAACCTTTTTTTTTGCACCTGGCAGATAGAGCTCACACGGGGGTGCCTGACTGAAGCGGAGACAGAGCAATACGTCACACTGTTGGAGCGTATTGGTTCGCAGGGGCTACGCGCGTTGGAGGCGGATCAAATGTGGTGGAAGCCCGCTGCGTCAAGGGTATTCACGGTGAAATCAACGTACAAATGGTGGAGGTCGAAGAGGATGGACACTCGCGTAGCCTTCCCAAAGTTCTCACAAATCTGGAAGCCGAAGGTCCCATTGAAGATAAAGGTGTTTATGTGGCTGCTATCTTTCGAACGGCTACTCACGAGGACTTATCGAGCGAGGTGGGCGCCGAACGATTCAATTTTGTGTCCCCTATGTTCCGTTGCCCCTGAGAACGTGCACCATCTATTCTGCGCATGCTCGATGGCGATGGAATTTTGGGGAGCGGTCGGTATACAAACTGGCCTACAACACACCTTTGCATCCATCGACGATGTCTGGGCAACAGCCAAGGCAATGAAGCGGGCTGCTATGAACAGTTTAGAAGCAACGATTTCGCATGCCATCATTCTGGTAGGGGCTTGGACAATATGGCGCACGCGCAACAAAGTTATTTTCCGAGGCTCGCGTATCTACCAAGAAAACATGCAAGACATGTTCAAGGGATGCATGCGAGATTGGGGTGTGCACATGGCGAAAGCGGAGGCTATCTCGTTTAGGGACTGGGTGATGCGCATCACGGGGTGAGTGTGGGGCATTGAGGCCGCTCTCCTCATCCCATGTTAGAAGCCTTTTCTAATCGGGAGGGAGATGTCTCGAGGTTCCCTTGGTTCTCGTACTTGATATTTCTTTTGTCTTTATTTTCGTCTTCTAATCTCCCCCCGTTCGGAATTTGTAATTCGAAATTCAGCAATGAAATCGGGTCGCAAACATCTACCTTTCTTTCAAAAAAAAAAAAAACCTTTTTTTTTTTTGATAGACAAGGCTCACATAGGGCAAATATACTCAGACGCAAGACCTGAAACACACCCCATAAGAGGGGGATATACATCGAGCTCGAACCCGGATCGTCCACGAGGGACTCGTACAACTCTTCCACCTCGCTAGGCGAGGGGACGTGCGAGACACGCAACCTTGGCCGACATAGCATCAGATGAAGCTCACCAAGATTCATAAAAAAAACCAACATCATAATCTGATGAAAATCTTTAATCCCTAGCCACGACAAATTGGTGCAATTCACACTTTTTTCCGTACCCATTGAATCAACAGTGAAGATAATGATTTTTAAATACAAATGATATATTTATAATAGTACTATTTAAAAAAAAATTAGATGTATGTAACAAAAGTTAAGTTATTTTAAAAGTTTTTTATATAAAAAAACAAGGGATTATTAGTTTTAAGTATATGTACACACTTTTATTTAGGGATCGATCTCTCCCTTCTACATATTTTTTTAAGTCTTTAATCACTTATTTCGTTTGTAGTTCATCTGTCAGATGTCCGTCTATGTGCCGTTAGTTTGTGAAAAGATTTAATTTTTAAGTCCCTGTAAATTATGTTTTTTAGTTATCGGCCTATCACTTTTTCATATTTCATTTTGAGTCTCCAACTTCAAATGTCTTTTTTTTATTAGTCCCTGGATAAAATGTTTGTATGATTTTGACAACTAAGACTATAAAAGAATGCAATATCGGATTGGATGGGCATATGCAGTGTTGAATAACCCTGAAATTATCACTAAACACCTAACCATGCAAATACAATTTTGGTTTAGATATTTTACCAAACATTTTGTATATAAGTTTGAAAAATCAAAATGCTTATAAAATCTTGTAGACATTTTGTCCATGGACTAATAAGAAAAAAAAACATTTGAAGTTAAAGATTTAAAATGAAATATGAAGAAGGGAATGACTGATCACTAAATAACATAGTTACATGATTTTAAAATAAAAATCACATTTCTCAAATTACTAGAATTGAAATAGGCAGTTGAAGTTGGGGATTTAAAAAAAAATATAAAGAAAGAAAAGATCAATCCCTAAATAAACATATTTACAGGGACTTAAAACTAAAAAAACTCAAAAAATAATCCTCCAAAGATTACCAATAAGTGATCTTTTAAATATGAAAAAAATATGGGGTATTCATTTTGAAGATCCCATTTAAAATAGAGCGTACACATAGCCCGTATGGATAATTCAGATATCCACGTGGTCATCTAATGAAATGAGGCATATACCTTATTATATATTATTTCTTTTACATGCAATTTGTTATGGAGTAATATATATTTCTCAATATATATTTCTCGTCAAAAACATATATTTTATTAGGTGATTTATTTTATTTTCTTAAATTAAAATATGCGTGACTAATTCACATAAATATATCTCTAATATTATTCTTTAAAATATAATATGATTGGTGCACCATGATTGAGATGCTGCTATTAAAAGGCTAGTCATGCATAAAAAAAAAATTCAAATTCAATGGGAACAACAAAGCGGCTAAAAAAAATGGGGTAGTGTTTGTGTTTCAGTAAAAAAGAGAGGGGGTCCTTAGTGTGGGTCAGTGAGAGGTGCAGTGGAGGTACAAAAAAAAACTATAAAAGAAGGGAGAGAAAGTAGAGAGAGAAAGAGAGGGGTGTGTGTGTGTGTGTGTGGTGGGGTTTTGGGTATAAAAACATGTACACGAGGGAGGAATTTCTGAACCCACATGGGTGTGGGAGGGAAGGGGACCCCTCAATCAATCAAAACCCATATGCACGAGGGCCTCTTGTTTGTCTTCTTCTTGAGGGAGGGGCTTCTGTCATGTGGGTTCCCTCTCCTTTTCAGCAATTATTACTTGAGAGGGAGAGGGAGAGGGAGAGGGAGGTGCATTGAATATTCATGAATAATAAATCAATGGTGATGGTGGGAGGGGTTTGTGAAGGGAGGGAGCGGTTGAATTTTTTTTTGTCTCTATGATTAGTTTTATGATCTAGCTGAAAGGGTTACTTTCACGTATCTGTCTTGGTCCTATGAATTTATTTTTTTTTAGATAATCGCTAACAAAAGTGGATAAGTCAACATTAAAATTCGAATTCAAAATTTACTCTTAACATAGGAAAGCTTTGAATCATTCTGATATGGCAATTGAGGATAAGGGTTAGAGACTTTACTTTAGAATTACTCACGAATTATGATAATGTTCCAACATGTTTCTTTTTTGGGTGCTGTTAGAGCATCTTTAGAAGTCTTTTTTTTATTTTTCTACATTGTGGGGAGAGATCGTCTCTCATTCTCTTTTTGTATTTGTTAGAACAAGAATGATTCATTTGAAAGATATATAAATAAAAGCATATTTGATCATGCTAAGTAAGAGACCAAAAATTAATAAAACGAGGATTAGGAAAGTATGATATGGAGTTACAGGGTAATACTGCCTTCAAAATAGAATACATCTCTTCAGTTGTATAGGTGCTCGACAATTTGTCCCCAAGATAAAATCACACAGCTTCTTCGTGTATGGAGAAAAGTTGAATCTGTCACATACTTGATTGCCCAAAAGAACAAGAAAAAAGGATCTTTTCTGAATGAAGAACAATTAAGGTGATGACACTTTGATTTGACATATAGAGCCTCTTTGATTTATAAAAGATAATAACAAATGACTTGACATGTGAGTTTCACTTATACTAGTGGAATAAATTGGATGGAATAACAAAAGTCTAAAGGGACTAAAATACTAATACCGATTTATTCTTACATATTAAAAAATCAATCTTGGTACCATTACTTGTATTAAAATGAAGATACAAGTAAAAAAAAAAACTCTATCTATGCGAGTCATCCTTGCGGGGCTTCCAATTTTATCAGATGTCCCGAAGGACAATTTTTTTTTACCTATTCTGATATGACATATTCCTTGCAAATAACTTATTAATCCTTATTATACTGTGTGTTTCATCTATTCTTCTATTCAACAGGGATTAAAAGTCATACGAGTCCTAACATTTTCACGTGAATGAAGAGGATGGGAGGCAATATAACATGACAATGCACAGTAATATGTACTGATGTTTGGCATCACAAATATTCTGTCCCCAAAAGAATTGCATGGTATGAAATCCAGTACAACTTTTGACTATCTTGAATAACTATTCCTCTTTCATGAAAAAAAAAAAAAAAGTGGAACAGTTTTTGTCTATGATTTTGCACGTGAGGGTGGGTGCCCCACGTGCGCTTGATTCCTTCTGCAAATGAACAGTTGGGACTTTTGGCTTTGGTCCCCTCAATACAGAAATAAACAAAATCAATAAATAAATCACTGTTTCTTTGGACACTATAAAACAAAGTGGATAAAGAAAACATTTTTTTTTTTTTTTTGGCTTAGTCATAAAGAAAACATATTTGAGTATTAATAAACTGTAATAGTTAAATTTTTTTTGAAACTGGAATAAATTTGATAACTATGTCGGGGTAAAGATTTATTTCTACTTATCCATCAAAATTATTACTATATTCTGATGAGACAAACACAAAAAATAAATTTTAAAAATTGTTAATTAGTAAAGTTCTACAAGCTATATTATGATTTTTTTAAAAAAAACTAAACATTATCTAATAATTTTTTTTTTTATGAAAATGTATATATCTTCACGGCGAATTGAATAAACCCATTTATAAAAAAAAATGAAAAAATTTAACGAAATATATATATATATATATCTCGTTGGATGGCTATCAATTGCTCGCTGGGATCTATATTCTTGTGGACTGCAAATAACAAAGCTTTTTTTTTTTTTTTGAAAAAGGTAGACATTATATAACAAAGCTTAATTATTTTTTTTTTTATCAATATGCTTTGGCCAACCTTACAGTATTTATTCTAAAATGAATTTTAATTTTGTGCAACATGGGAATCAAATAGAAATTAATGTGAGTGTATGTACACAAATAATATATTAACGATTTGTTTATTAAAATCAAAATATGTTACCTATTATCATTTCTAAGGCTTTGTAAACCTGAATTTCTTGGCTTCCAGCTGTAGAACCTTGTGAAGTTAAAACCATGCTTTTCTTTTGACCAGCATCATTAATTACCTTTAAATAATATGACTCAACATCATTAAAAATGATTCATAATTGAACATTTGTTACACTCCAGTCATATATACTTGATAGCATCAGACACTCACATCATTAAAAAATGATTCATAATTAAACGTTTGTTACACTCCAGCCATATATATTTGATAGCATCAGTCACATTAACGAGACATATATCTTGTTAGAAATTTTGTATTTTTGTTTTTATAAATTGATCCATACAATTCATTGGAGTAATACTTCATTTTTGATAAAAACATGTATCTCACTAGATATGGTATCTTATTTTTTAAAACATCAAAATATATATATGTAAACTGGAATCAAGATTGGAAAAGAAATTGTACGTAACATTTTATTTGATAATTTAGCATAAAACACACACACACATTCTCTAGCTAGATCTCTCTCTATCTACTCCCTAGTCCCTACCCTTTACATCGAGCAAAGACAATGACATTGCTCGTAAGTCTGGTTTTTCGTAGCTAAGTGTTTCATATTCTCAGTAGGAATTTGATTTTTGAATCATCAAATACCTTTGTCAACCTACCAAAAAATGATTTAGGAAGCTTGGTCAGTTCTCTCAATCTAATACTTTTTTTTTTTTATCATGGTTAAATTTTTTATATTAACAAAAAAGTTTGAAAGCCAAAATTCTCGAAAGATGTATCTCTGTCAATCTGCCCAGAGGCAGTTTGGATGTGATTAAATTTATCAACTCTCTTTATCATAAATGTAACATGTAATTAAAAGAAATAAAAGTATTTCCCCACCAAACCAATTGTTAATTAATTACTCTCCTTATCCATTTGAGATCAATCAAACACAAATTTTCACTTCCATCCAACAAAAAGACCTGAGTGAATATATATCAGGGACTGATAATCATTCATACTGATGCTTCCAACTAACAACTTGAAGAAAAAGATTCTGGGCAGTTACTTCTCTCCAGTAGATGATGAGTTTGGTCACAAACACACACACACAATGTGTTACAGGTTCCCCAAAATAACATTTGTTTGTGGTGTACAGAACTCATTGTTGTCGTCATCATCGTCGTTGTCTTCTTGTCCTTTCTTTGCCCGCCGATCTGAAGAAAAATCTTCTTAAGATTCATCCGAATTGATGTCGGCTTGGGCGAGGTCCACCATCCACATACAAGAAGAGTTGGGTGAGACTTCACTAGAATTTGATGCTTCTGTAGGTGTATTGTATTGTCATTGCTAGTGAAAAGCTCATCCATTTTGATGAGAACTTACAAAGTTTAGTTGAGATTTCCAGTGTAGTTGTGATGTTACATTGATTTGAGAGGATTTTGGTCTTGATGTTTGGATGTAATGTGCTGTGATGGGGGCATAACAGTGGGTGCAAACCAAACTGGGGACTTTTTTAAGCATCCAATGATGCATGATTTTGATTGAGATCTGAGGAGAAAGGGACATGATTTTCTTGCACTTTTTTCATGGGTGAATGTGTTGGCACATTATTCTTCACATATCACATATCACATATCTACAATTCATGTGATTATGCTTCTAGCGTGGGAAGTTAAAAGCCTTAAATTCTGAATGTTTAATTGAAAAGTATAATTTTACTTTTCAATTATAAATTTCATTTTAAAATTATTTTTCAAAAAGTAATAAAAAAATGTTTTATGGGAATTAATTTTCAAAAATAATAAATAAATAGAATTTTTGAAATTAAACTGTGCTCTCAAACACGCCCTTCGCTTTTGTTTGTAAATAGAGTTTGAAAAATTCATTTTGACAAAAAAAAAAAAAAAAACAATTTTTCAATTAATGTAACTTTTGAAAACTACTCTTTAGAAAGCATATTTTTGTTTTTTTTTTTAATTGGTGAAACATATTTTTGTTAGAATCCTGACAATATGTTTTTATAATTAAAAATTATTTTTCATTTTATTCAAAAGTTGAGACCTTTGGGGCATTTGAGAGTGAATTTAAATTCTATAAAAACGGACTCTCAAAACTTATTTCAAAAATGTTGGTCGAGGGCTCATTTGGATCCGTGGTGGACGGAAAATCTGACAAAATGCTATCGTGAATCTAATTTATTTGACCGTTGGGCGTAAAGACAGGTTTTACTCGTTTTATTCACAAAATATGCGACTTATCATAAGCTCCCAAACCCAACACTTCTTTAACACGCGATGATTTTTTTTTTTTTTTTTTTTTGTCAATTCTTTAACACGTGATTTTAATCTTAGGACCGTGGGAGTACGCATCACATTCCTAAATGGACCCTGAGTCATTCAGAGCACACTGAGCACTTTTCTTTTAATAAGTAATAAAAGTAATAGATATAACCATGATTTATGAATTTTAAAAACAAAGGATAATACTAATTTATACATTAAAATTTCAAGATATATAATTCACAATCCAAAATCCTATTCCTCAGCATCCCCAAAGGGGATTTTCCTTATCATGTGATGTTCTAACAACCACTCATATGTTGGACTCCCCAAAAAAGTCCATACATCAACCTCAATCCATTTCTATGTACCCCCTAAATCAGTGTCAAATCTGAGAGAAGATCCAAACAGGATCCAGTGATTTGTAGAGTTTCAGTGCCACCTTAATTACAAGGCTTTTCTCCACCATCACTAAATGATTGAGATTTCAACTGAATTTTTTTTTTAATTTTTATTCTTTCCATTGGAAGACAAAATCAATATATACCCTATGAACCTACATGTGAGTATTATAATAAATGATTTAACTAAATCACATTTGCATGCACTTTTGCCGTTTTTTTATTTTAGGTAAATACTAAATAATAAGATTTGAATATATTATCTCATGCATGTTTGCTGTTAAGAATTCAAACCCCACATTTTCCCTTATTGGTGTTTAATCAATACTTGTTTTTTCATATGTGTGGATTCAATTTCCATTTAAAGAAAGGAGGAAAATGTTAGAGACAACCCCATTTACAGTTATAAATGTCCTGGTTTTTTATATTATAAATATTTTATTAATGAAAGAAGAAGTGCACACTCAAATGTGGTTATATATAACATTTCACAAAAAAAAAATTAATATACTTCAATAAACTAGCATTATTAGAAAAAATTTAGATGGTAAAAGAATCTTCACACAACCCCATCTAAAAGAAGAATAAGATTTTGATTGTGTCAAGTAACATGCCCTTCCCTTTTTACAAAATCTACCAATATCTTTTATTTATTTTTTGTGAAAGCTTTGTGGAAAAATTTCAATTTTGAGCGAGTTTTATTCAAGACCTAATTTTTATACATGTAGTCTTATATACAATCCCACGTATAACTTTTTTTTTTTTTTTATAACAAATATACTACTTTAGACGATGCATGATAATTTTTTGTTTTTATAGAGAAATTATATATGGACTTTATTTTTTTATAAAAATAAATACTTCATGGTATGAAATATAAGTTTTTAAAAAATCAAAACTTGTGGGGATAGTAGAGGAAGTAGTGCAGGTAGATTCCATTTTATTTTGAAAGAATGAAATCAAACATGAGTTTAGAGAGACCATTTTATTTCAAAAGAATGGATTCAAACTAGGCCTGTCAACGGGTCGGGTTCAGACCAGGACCCGATCGGACCCAGACCCGATTACACGTGTAATATACCCGACCTAATTTTGACCTGACCCGAGTTGGACCCGACCCGACGGATCCGAACAAACAAACGGGTCGGGTCCGGGTCCACCCCGTCCCGACCCGTTGGACCCGAGACCCGATTGTTTTATTAAAATATGCTCATATATTATAAGACCATTAATATTTGTTGATACATAATTTTATTTCTTACTTAACTTATTTTTGGATCCACAAGTTCATAAATCATAATCATAACAAGCCCATAAATCATAAGTCATAATCATAACATTTTTTTCGTGTTGATGTTGCTACTTGCAGGAACTTGATTGTTTAATATGTAATAAACTTAAATATTATCGTCGGTTTATTTTGGACAATTAACTTATTAGCTTCTGAATTTGTATAATTAATTAGTTTGTTGCAAATTTATGTTTATTATTTAGGTTAATATGTTAGTGTTTATTCTTTTGAATGTGGTTTAGGTTAATATTGTTTTGAATGTTTATATAATTAGTTATGCTTATTATTTAGGTTAATATGTTTTTTACGTTAGTGATTATTGTTTTGGATGTTGTTTAATAATTCATTTACTTCTTTTGAATTGTATAAAATTATATTCAAACATAGTCTCATTAATAATAATGTTTTATTACAAAAAATTTCAAATAGAATGATAAGGCAAACAAATACATGAGCTCTTCTTGTTTTTTTTTTTTTTTTTTGCCAACCATCCGGGTCGGGTCGGACCCGGACCAGCTAGGTTTTATCACGGGTCGGGTCCGGGTCCACCCTGACCCACCCTGACCCGACCCGACCCATTGACGGGCCTAATTCAAACATAAGTTTAGAGAGAGAAAATGATTCCTTTTTAGTACCAAACAAAATTAGGTAATCTCAAAATGTTTTTTGTGCTAACTGTTATTGTCAAGATCACATTGCCATCATGTGTAAGATGCCACCCTAACCACATGCCCTGCATTAGTGCTTAGAAAAACAATCATAGAGCACTGGATTTAAATAGTGTGTATTGTACTTTTATCCATTGGACACCAAACCTTGATTTGTTTTGTCAAACAACTATTCTTCACAACAGCAATTTTTTTTTATATATAATTGCTCCCCTTTTACTTTATTGTGGTACTTGTTCAACTAATAAGTCTACATTAGCATCATGTAGTAAATCTAGGAACACTTTATAACATTTTAAATAATAAAAAGCATATTTAATTCAAATTCGTTACTAAATGTCTTTATCGGCCCTGTTTTATGTTTATGATAAAAGCTGTTTTCAAAAGCTACTTCCAGTGAAAACCTAATTTTAAACTTGTTTTCAAAGACATCTGAAGAAATGATGTCTATGTTTTGTATGCAATCATCTTAATACGTATCGGTAAATTTGTATTATTATTTATAAATATGAATTTGTGCTACTGATGTAAATTGTTATGAAATTGATACAAATTAAAACCAATTTGTAATTGGTACCAATGTGGTTGAATTAGTATAAAATTCTTACGAATGGATACGACAATTACTACTACTAATTCACATCAGCTTATACCAATTTTTACTAGTTATTACCATCAGGAAAAAGAATAGCAAAAAATGTTCTAACTTTTTTTCTTTTTTTTTTTAAATATTCATTTTTTTTTCTTTTTTGATTTGGAGGGATGTCGACCATTCAGTGTTGCATGTTTGTCTTGGGAATCATTAAACATTCCCCTGGGCATTCAAAGATTGCATCCTGTTCAATCAATCTTTGTTGAAAGCATGACATTGTTCTATATACTGTTCTTGATAACCTAGAGCTCCTGTGTTGATTCTTGTTTTTTCCCCCTTCAATTAAAACATGTTTATCTCTGTAGACACATATTTCTAATTTATGTAATAAATACAACTCCATTCAAGTGTTCCAATTCCAAGGCCTAAGATAAAATTCAACAAATACATATCTTATAAGGCTAATGTTAGGGACAACCTTAAATGTAGTCCAAAGGACAATCCGCTTGAAAACCTTGTCTAATAAGGGATACGCTTTGATAAAAATTATATGTCGTTTCGTTTTAAATTGAATGGACCCATTTTTCAGCAAATGTAATTTTTTTTTAATGAGGTATATATCTCACCTAAATAGATATATATTTGCTATATGATTACGAGATTATAAAAAGGATAGTGTAAAACAACGTCCGTCAAATAAAATAAAATAACAAAATGCAATTTTTTAAATATTTAAAACCAATGTTTATTTTAACAAATGGACTTTATAAAGCTAGATTATTTTTAAAAAAATCTATCACATGTTTATAATTGTTGTGCATTGTACACAAGGCCAACCCTAAGCATAGACAAGCAAGATGGTTGGCCGCTAGGGCCCGACCTACAAAGAGCCCCTAAGTCCTAAATAAATAGTTGTGTTTTTAAATTGTTGATATATCTTTCTATTTATTTTAAGTTTCTTATTTTCATTTTACGATCTTATCCATTTCTTTTTTCTCAAATTTTTAATTTTATTTATTATTTATTGTTTTATTATTTTATTAAAATTTTATTCTATTTATTATTAATTTACTAAGAAGATGATCTTGTGTCATATTTATTTTTTTACATTTGTGTTTTATTTTAGGGGGAGTTGTTCAAATACTCCTTGACTAAGGGTTAAATTTTTTTTTGCCCCTGGACTTTTTTTATATTTTTTTATTTACCCCTGAAATCTAATCTTTTTTTTTTTCCTTTGAATTTTCATAATACCCGAACTATCCCTTATAGACAGAGTTACAGAAATACATAAATATAATGTGATACATACAAAAATTATACACATAGTTACAGATATTTAATAGTTATTTACAAAAATATTAAAGTACGCAAAGATGTTTATACACAAAATGGTAATATATACATTCTCAATGTCATTACATTATCATCTGTAAATGCATTCAGTGTACACAAAATTGTTATAGATACAATCTCAAAGTTTCGTTAAAATAGATACATCAATTGTTTGAATTACGACGTTTTCTTTAAATCTTAATGATTAATTGTTATCTCCCTCTTAATCCTCTTCATGCCCTCTTAGGTAAAATGAAACAAGATTATCGAACTAGACATTCAATGTATTTCATAACGAAGAACGAGTTTTTCAAGCTATATAAAAAATACAACAATGAAACACTTAAATAAAATTTTATTTAGCAATATGAACAAAATTAGTAATAGCATGAATCTGAACTGAAAATTTATGAACAATTGTAATATTTTAATAAAATTACTTCTTGATCCATGTACTTAACAATTACTAAAATTAACATTTACATAACAACTACAACAAAAACTATCAATGTGATATCCAATGACATAATCTACTATTTACATGATAGAAATGTAATATCTTCTATTATTCTTATAACAATTATAACAGAAATTACAAAAACTATAATTTACACAACAAATATGTAATATCATACATAGAACTAAACTAAGGATATGTAAATTACAGAAATGTAGAGATAAATTTCAGAAATGTAATACTAATTTACATATGGGGGTGGTTTAGGTATAAAAAATGAGATGACATAAGTCTAGGGGCCAAAAAAAAAAAGACCAGATTTCAGGGGTAAATAAAAAATAAAAAAAACTCTGGGGGTAGAAAAATAATTAGACCCTTAGCCAAGGGTATTTGAATAATTTCCCCTTTTTATTTTTTTACTTTTTTTTTTGTTGTTTTATTTCTTATTTTTCTCTTTATGTTCAAACGTATGTGTTATTGTTATTATTTTTTTAATCACCTTATTTTTATTTATATGTTAATTTAGGATTTTTTTTCACATGATCATTTTTAAAATATATATATAAGTGTTAAAAGAATATTTAAAATATTTTGTTATGGTAATCACCGAACAAAAATATTTTTATGATTTCGTGAAGGGCCTCATCTAACCCTTCTATTTTCAGGGTAAGGGCAATGTAGACTCATTTTCATTTTCAGTCCTAAATGCAATACACTTTTTTTTTTTTTTTGAAATAGTATACATCATTTAATGAGATATGTTTTTTTTTATAAAAAGATGAAATATGTATTCTAATAAATTGTATAAAAGTATCTAGTACAGTATATTCTTCAATATCTTAGTAGACATTACATGTGTTCAATTCATTAGAGTACAATCCATTTTTCATAAAAGACTGTAGTTCATTAATTGAGTATATACTTAAAAAAAAAAAAAACAATACATCCAACCCCGTGATGTAATCTCGTTTGAAGCCCCCGACCATTTTGAATTTTTATACTATTGTGAAAAGTAAAGTATATACCTAAATATGCCAGTCTCGTATACCCCGTTTGACATATGTACTCACATTAATGAGATATATACATTTTTATAAATGAGTCAATACAATTAATTTGAATATATACTTCATCTTTTATAAAAGCATACAACTCAAAAAATATTAGATTGAAAAAAGACTATGCCTAACATTATTATGTGCCTAACATTATTCAACATTGAGCGCTTATACACACAGTCCATTTTGTAGCCCCATACATTATGATAACATAGTATATACTGCGTTATTATAATGTATAAGGTTCTATCATAGCATATGATATAAAATATTTTATCATTTTTAATATAAAAAAATACACTAATGTATCTTAATATATACTTCATTTTATATAACAGAATGCACTTCAATTGAAGACTGTATGATTTTTTTTAAAAAAAAAACTGATATGAACTGCAATTTGAACTGTAAAGAGGTTGGACGTATCATTTTCCTTCAACATTTTATTCCTTTTAATTTGACAAATCGGACGAGCCCACCAACCTCGCCCCAAATGGTACCTGGGTAACAATTGAAAAGGGCCCATACTTGTAGTCCAAAAACACATATCACATTTGTATTGATTTTTGTTAAAATCATGTACCTAGGATATGTATTTTTATAAAATGTGATGTACATATTTCAATAAAATGAATTGAATGATAATATTTATAAAAAGTGTGAAAATTTTATAATGAGATATATATTCGATATGGTGACTGGATGGGAGCTATGAGGTATATAGAACTAGATTTGAGACTGTACAAAAGGTTGAGTGTAACAGAACTCTTGAATATAGATTGAGGGGTGCTAATACTAAGTACATTTTACACATCACTAACGTAATATATAAAATTATCCAATGCAATATATACTCAACAATATCAATACATACTTTCTTTCAAAAATATAAAAATGTATGTATTCAATTCAAATAAGTATGTAATTGATTTTTTATAAAAGAATAAATCCATATTCAAGGTAGGATTCCAATATCAAAACACGTGAGGATTACAAAGAGACATTTGAAAAGGGCTGAATATAAAATTGTCCCATGTTCGTTAGGATTCTTAAAATCTCTTGTATTCTACCTCTTGTTTTTATTAAAAGGAAAAAACCTGAATTAACTCTATCCATGATAATACTTCATTTATCCAATCAAATAGGGAACAATAATTCTAATCAAATTATATAAAGCAGAAAAACATGTAATGATTTATATAAATTTATGTATTTCCCTTTTTATAGTATTATGTGCTTCATCTAACGAATATATACTTGAAAAAATCAAAATGATTGAGACTGCAGAAGAAACTGCAGTGGCTGGCTAGATGTATCATTTGCTCTTTTCCTAAAGAAAATGATATGTCCAATTCCTTGTGCAACCCCATTGGCAGTCGTCACCACCTTTTATTATTATTATTATTAATATACACTTGTCTATTGAAATACATACTATTATAAAAAGTGAAGCATACATTGAGATACACTATTATATTTCTTTGAAAATGATTTCTTCTTATTCTTCCACTATAATAGTGTAATATATTATGCGATAACGTAGTGTATAGATATTTGCGCTTTTTTGCCTAAAATTTTTCAGCTAAATTAGTTCTACAGAGAATGATATGTCTAGCCCCTTGTGCAACTTTCATTTGTAGCCCACACGAGTTTTCTTTTTCTTTTTAAATATACACGTCTATTCAAATACATGCTAATACATTTTATTATTTGTAATGAAGTACATATTAAAATACAATAGTGTATTTTATTTTTAAAATGAATCTTTTGTTACTCTATACATTATGATAGTAATCATATACTACATACGGGATTATAAAACGGATTGAGTGTATGAGCGCTCTTAATTCTACGCTGTGTCAACTTTTTTTGTTGACCTAGATCCGGCCAATCACCAAATTAGTGGTAGAACTAAGGGTCAACAAAAAGCCCGAGGCCTGAAAGCCTAGCCCGTGCCTGTTCGTGGGTCGGGACGGGCCAGGCTCGGGCTTGATTTTGGGGCCCGACTGGCCCGTGGGCCATCCCAAACTGGGCATGTTAGGGCAGGCTCGCTAACCCGTCTGCTGGCTCTACCCGTAGGCATTTGGTGGACAATCTAATAAATGAGTCATATGTAATTTTATGTAATTTTAATTAAAATTGTGGGTGAATTATATAAATTATTGATATTTATGTAGGTGCCAACCTAGTTAGGTATATGTAGTTATTTAGTTTTTCAAGTAATTAATTCATTTAATATTTTTATTTTTGAAAACTTAATAGATATAAATATTTTTTACAACATTATACTTTAAATTTTGTGTTATTTTAACATTATATACAAATGAACAACTTAAAATTAAAAAATCAAAAGAAATAAGATGTTTAAAATCTGAGTCCGTAGGCCCGCCCATGGCCCGAAGCTGAGGCCCGGCCCGTTCAGGCCCGGGCCAGTGGACAGGGCCTGGGCCATTTTTTTTCCGTGGGCCTGGGCCCTGTTTCAACGGGCCGGGAGAACAACTTCTTTTGAAAGCCAGTCGTCTAACTTAAAGCACTCTGTTGACTGTTGAAATTAAGAGCCCAAATTTGAAGAACAGAATCTACAGAAGAGCGAATCAGTGAAGATTTTGGAATCCATGCCGACCCTCACAAAGATCTTCTCGATGCAAGAGATCTCTCAACATAACGAGAGGGACGACTGCTGGGTCGTTATTGACGGCAAGGTATCACTGAAATCCACAAAAAAAAAAAACCCATCCAGCTTCGTATAATACTTGTATTGATTGATTGGTTTGATGGGTTGTGTTTGTTTTTTGAATTAGAAGCCTGGTCGTTGAAAAGTTTGTACCTTTCTGGTTTTTGGGGTTTTGGGTTTATGTGGGTGTTGTTTTCTTGTTTGAAATGATTGATTAAGAAATTGGGGTCTCATGAGATGATGGGTTCATTCTGGGTTTTTAATTTATGCAAAAATATGTTTTTTTTTTTCCTCAATCATGGTGTTGTTTAGAAATTGTGTAGAAATTGTTGTGTAGATATTGTTTTTTGTGAGTGGATAAAGATACTGTTTTGTTTTCTTTTATTCCCATTTAGAACAAATTTTTGTAAAAAACAGCTTTTACATGAATCCTACAATCAATAAGTTTTGTCATAAATGTTGTTTTATCAGACTTTTAACACGTGAAAAACTAAAATCTGAAACCAAAAGCTGAAGTTCAAAAATATCCATTTGGAACTCATTATCTGGAAGATGATTTTGCAAAAACTGAATCAGTTTGACTGTTTGGTTCCAAACTGAGGCCTAAGAGAGACACCATGAACATTTGGGTTTTGGTTTTGGGAGGTATATTTGAAATGTATGTGCTGGTGATAAGTAATTTTTTTTCTTCTGTTTTTTAGTGGAATATTATGTGTATGTGTGTTCCATGTTCTGCATTTATGATCAGGTTTGTATAAGTTGCAAAATTTTGAGTCAGGGGCTGAATTGTAGGCCACACAACTTCTATGTTGGGATGATGGGTTTTCCAAAGTGATTATGGGGTACAATTTTTACAAAATTTGGGAGTCAGAATACAACTTCATTGTACTCTGATGTGACAATTTATTCAGAAATAGTTCAATTTGGGTTGAACAATAAATGCAAAATTGCATTTATTCAAGGATGAATTCTCCTTGTGAAGTGGGGTTACTAAACAGACCTTTAGTATGCTTGTACAATAGGATATACATTAATCACGATGTACTTTTTTTTTTTTTAACAATCTCATTCACATAGACATTGGAACTCTGACACACACGATGATGTAATGTGATGTAGTTGTTGAAGGTTTATAATTCGTTTGAACATGGAAGATAAATTGAATTGCTGGTGATATGTAACTAGATTATTTATTCTAGGGAGGATATTTCTTGTTTGGTTTGGCTACAATAACATTGCACAAACTGAATGTTATTTAGAAAAAGTTCTATGTTCTACCATAAGTCACCAGGAGGAGTATCTTAAATGGTAAACTTTTAACAACCAGTGACCATGTCAAATTTGATTAGCTCATTTGTGATACATGTCATCATTGTCATCTTGTCTTTGTTCGAATTTGAAAAGTGATTTGGAAAATTATATCAGATGTCTGCGCATGGATGTCAAACTAATATGTTGGTTATCGGTTATCCCATCATTGTGATATTCTGGTTGTTCTTGCCGAAATATTGCTGTATTTTTTATCTTTATCAAATGTCAAACTCTTAAAACTCTCTCAAAGGACGAAACTCTTTTTATTCTGGAACTAACACAGAAACACCAAAATCCTTAAAAATTAATTCATAAAACCATATTAGCTCAGCAATCACTTTATGGAGATGAACATGTTAACTCTCTTTGTGTAGCCGAGCATAGTTTAGTCAACTTTACGAGGCAGAACTTTGAGAAAAATAATAGAGTATGGCTTGATTAACCACTTAGCATATGAGGGGATGACCATAGTTCATTGCATTTCAGTGTGGACAGACATAAGGATACTAATTGTCTTTGCAAATAAGAAAACTTGAAGATGAAGTTTCTGAGCAAGTAGAAAGGTTTAAATTAAACAAAAGAAACTCTGGTCAAGTATCATCGGACTTTCTTTCTGAAAGATATGAATCCAATTTTACATAGTTTGTTAAATTGTAGACCCGTAGTCAAACCTCAAAGTTCTAAAAATCTAAATAATGAGCTATTTTCTTGGCTTGCTCCTGTATTTCTCCAGGATGATACCTTAACAACTTTAAAGTTAGTGTCACTTTGGATTGAATTACTCACTCATATTGTCCTTTGTACATTCTTCGTGGAAAATGAATCTGAACATCTAACTCTGGCTACATTTTAGAATTAGGATTTGGATTTGTGGGGGCTATGGGAGCTAGAGAAAATTGGGGAATAACCATTATTTTGGAATTTTATGATAGGATAATGGTCTAAGAAAATGACCAATCATTATTATGTCTGTGTTACGTGTGTTGTATCACAGCATATACTTCTAAGTTAACTCGTTATTTGTCACATGGTATGCTGATTTTGAACTATCTCATAAATGAGTGAGTAGTGCGCTAGGATTCACTCTCAGTTTGAAGCAAAATAATTTCCATGCAAGTTGTGTTAATGCTTTACATGGGAGTTCTCACTTTATTTGAAACTTTATACTTGGTTGTATGCATGTTCACTATAACGCCCTAATTTTTTAAGTGGCTACTGATTATTAGATAGAATAATGAAGGGAATGTTCAATTCGCTCTGTTGAAAATTATTCTCCCACAAAAGAAGATTGATATAAAATGCATTACGTCAGAAGCATGCAGTGGACATATGTTGCTAATTTAATTTTATTCAGTAACAAAAATAAGTAGCCTTCGGGCTAGAGTAGAATGATTCCCTTAAACATGGGGAGGGTTCTTCAACAAGAAGATCCCTTTTCTCCATTCATCTTCATTCTAGTATCCACTGTTCTCAATAGAATGATTCACAAAGCCGTGGAGCATGGTTGGATACATGATTGAGGTAACTAGAGGACGCTCTTGTGTTCCACGTATTCAATACACCAATGATACGATTCTCCTTTGTGATGAACAAGAAGGCAATTTGGAGGGTTTTATATTTGTCATCAAATGTGGTATGGTTCCGGGCTATTAATGTGAACTTTTCCAAGAGTAACTTGGTGAGGATCAACATTCCTATTAATGAAGTTTCTGCAAAAGCTTCAAGAATGATTTGTAAAGCTATGTGTTTCCCTATCAAGTACCTTAGACTTCCACTCCACACAAGTAGCCTTCAGGAGAGGGATTGGAATCCTATTCTTCTTAGATTGGATAAAAAACTTGAAGGTTGGAGAGACTGCGACCTCAGCTTGGGAGGTTGCTTAGCTCCTAAAGGCAGTGCTTACGAACCTTCCGCTCTATTCTTTCTCAATCTTCAAAGTACCTCGCGTCATTCTTGAGAAGATGGAGAAAACTAGGAGATTCTTCTGGTCTAGTAATAAGGAAAATGGAAAGGGGCCCCATTTAGTTAAATGTGATATTGTCTGTCGAGCCAACACACGAAGGGAGTATGGGTGTGCTAAATCTTAAGAACATGAATAAAGCCTTATTGGGGAAATGGCTATGGAGACTTATGTCAGCCCTAAAAACTCTTTAAGCTAGAGTTATTCAAGAGAAATATTATTTGGGATGCACGGGACTTCCCTTAAATCCTCAACCATGAGTTGCTCTCTCGATGGGATGGAAGAACATTCTTGAGATGGCTGATGATCTACATGAGGAGATTCCATACTGTCTTGTCAATGGAGTGGCTATTTGCTTTTGGAAGGGCAATGGTTTATCAATGCTTCTTCGGCACTTCTTTAGTTCTTTTCCAAATCTCTTTAAGGTTGCATTGGATGAAAATGATGTTATTTGTGATTCTTTCTCTTGTGACAAATCTATCATTTGGCATCCCTGTCTTCATCGA
The DNA here is from genome assembly GCA_030737835.1 of Acorus gramineus. Lineage (NCBI taxonomy): Eukaryota > Viridiplantae > Streptophyta > Magnoliopsida > Acorales > Acoraceae > Acorus > Acorus gramineus. The sequence goes on from CM060850.1 coordinate 14,303,693, forward strand.
GATCTAATTGATATTGAATCGTTGGAGTTTTCCTGGCTCTCCAAGAGGTGGAACAAATTTGGAAGATGAAGATACAATTATATGGAAGTTGGCTCCACGTTCCTGATTTTCCGTGAAGACCTTCTACCGTAAACTCAATATACATCCCCACCAAGATATTTCAACTATTCAGCATGATTGCCTTATTTGGGGTGCACTTGCGCCTTTGAAAATCCTTTGTTTCATGTGGATTCATTCTTGATTACACACTTATCAAGATTAATCAGGTGAAATGGGTACAAAACGGCAACGTTACGTGTGAGTTTTGGATCATGGAAGATGTAACAAGGATCACCTCTTCTTTGGGTGTGCCTTTAGTGGTCAGATTTGGGAGAAGGTTGAGGAGGTCCTAGGGTCAAATTGCTGATTTTGAGACCTTAATGGCATGTGTAAATCGTTCCATATGAGGTGTAAAAGAAGTGACTGAGGCAATTATGCAAAGTTCCAATTGCCAATCCTCATGTGGTTCGTTGGAGTATTTGGTTAGCTTGCAGAATGCATCTTCCAACACAAGAGGATCTATGCGGAGAATACTTGGATAAGCACACCTCATGTCATAAAAATGGGTCATTTTGATCCTTGGTGTTGATTGACCTTTGACCATCATGGATAATAAGTGATTCAGGTAGGATCAGTTTTGAGTGTAACTTAAGCTTTGGAAGGGTTCTCTTTTGATACACACACACACACACACGGCGTCAATTATTAAGGCCTTCTCAGAATGAAAAGGCTTCACAACAAGATATGAATCTGACAGCAATGCTTGATAAATGATGCCAAATATCTTGGAGGGCTGTTGGTTCATTATAATGGGGTCTTGTTTAAAATCAGTTAGCATGTAGGAAAGAATGAGCAACCAAGGAAAAATTCTTCAACTAGTATAAACCCGGTATGGTCCACAAACAAGGAGGTAGGGTAGGAACACATATTTAATGGTCTGCTTTCATCTCATAGGGATCTCACCAGCCAGAGAACCGAAGTTAGACACATCCATTGACGTTCCATACAATCACAAATTTTAAAAACATGCTTTGCATTAAATTCTACGAAAAACTAAAATGAATAATGTAGGAATGGTCCTAAGTGTTTGGTATTACAATGAACTATAACATTTATTGGGCCATGTGACCTTGTGTATATGTTTTAAAGTCCTTGATCAATGCTCGGCTGCACTGCGTCCAAGGCAAATTTCTATAGTGCTAGCTATGAATTCTAACATATATTATTTCTGGTTATATCTACCAACACTCCATGGAATCATTATCTTTTTTTTTTAATTATTTGAGATATAGTATTATTTTAAACTCCATATATATCTTCATTCTTAAATTATGTGGTGTTGTGCAAGCCTTATTTTTTTAATGCATCTGTTCCATTTTCTGTAAGACCCGTCTCACATAGATCCTACTGGATATACAATTTCTAGGAATTTATTTATCATCCAAATTTAATTATTCAAGTGTAATTTTAAGAAAAAAATAAAATCCAGCTCCTTAAGAAAGCAAGAGCCTTCCCTGCACACACCAACAAAAGAAAAAAAAAAAGATAACAACTTCGTAAAGCCAAACATATTTTAGATTACAATAAGTGCATTTCTTTTTTGGTCTGCATAGAGAATTGTTTCTATGAAGAAGCTGATCTGCGCATGAAAAATTAATTTATAATACTTGTCCTTCCTTCGAAACAATTAACAGAAAGCTTTTGTTAAGTTCTTATCTTGACATCCTCACAAGAAACCATTCAATCTAGGATGTCCTCCTTTTAAGTTGTTAATCTCCTTTAAAATCATTCCTAGATTTCATCCCTCAAGATATTGGGAGACTGTCATTCTGATAATATTTAATGAGGAAAGTGTGTCAATCACCACAAAATTATCATCAAAGCCTGACCTCCTTTTTCCTATAGTTCCGAAAGTCTATAGGAAAAATTTAAGCTATAGCTGAGCCAATGTGGCCTTCATAAATTCTATTTACTCAGACAATGAGAGTACTGTGAATATTCTTAAGTGGTCTGCAAACATGTTTGCCTACTTTTTGCCCAGGCTTATAAAATGCAGAATTCCATTCCAATTTCTTATCATACAGTTAAAAATAATGCCTTGGAGGTTTCGTTTGCTTTGTCCTTTTCCCTCAGTCTTGCCTTTTCCACCACTTCTAGCATCGCTTCTACCTTTCTATCAAATATTCTTTTGTTGCTTTCACATCTGAGATCTCCTTATTGCAAATGTTCTTTCTGGCAGTCACCTGTTCACCATCTAATCCTTATGGCAAATATTTAGAAGCTTAAATTTAAAGGCTATGTGGTTCCAAAGAATAATGTAGGGTTTTGGTTATTTTGTGGTTATAAGCTAGGTAGTTTTTTTCCTTCCTATTTTTAGTCAAACTAGGAGTTTAAGGTTTTATTTCATGTTTTATGTAATATTTTTAGTATTATTTCAAGTAATAGTTGTCTGTTAAACAATGCTATTTGGGCGTGATTTAGTAATCCATTGAGTCTAATTTTGGGGGCATTTTAGAATTTCAATTTGCCTATAAGTCTTTGTGGTGGTCCTAGCAAGCATCATAATTTGTTAGAATAGGACCCCAGTGTAGTCTATACATGGCTTGATGGACCAAGAAAAATAGGTTTCCATTGAATGAATAGAAGTTCAGTTTTCCTAGTAATTTTTTATTATTATTATTATTATTATTTTTATCGATGAAAAATAGGGAAACTCCAAGCGCATAAGATTTATTTTTTTAAGGAGAAGGTAAACAAAGAAGGCCAAAGCCTCAAAATAACTAAATAAATGAATAAATATATAAATAAAACAAAGATTACAAAACTTCTATCAACCAAATTTATCTACTCGCATGCTGCACAAGTGCAATGCATCCCTCCAACTTTAATTGGACCAAGAACTACATCCCATATGTTTTCAAAATATGGCTTCTCACCTTTAAATATGACATAGTTGCATGCTAGCCACGTGGACCAACAAATAGCGTGGGTGATGATTTGGAATACGTTACCCTTGGAACTCCTATCCCCATGTTCATGGAGGCTTTGATTCACTTCTCAATCTTGAGATGGGATTAATTGAATCCCATCAGTTTTGGTCAGTACCCAATGAGAGGCTGACATGTGTCACCTCACATGCTTGACTTGTGTTAATTTTATACATGTGTCTGTCCTTCATTGGGTATTGATTGGATCCATCTCATCGATTCCATCTCATCAATCTCTTTTTTGGGGATTCGAAACCAAGATTTTGTCATGGTAGCTCGAGCACTTTACTATTGTGCCCGGCAATGACCTCTAGTTATAAGATAGATAGCATAGTAAAATCTAGATAGTCGTACTCAATTCAGTAAGCCTGATAAGTGTGTATTTTCTTTAGGATTATTCAGGAAAAATATCTATGCTCTTTTGACTTCTAAGTAACACTCAGTCTGTCCGGCACTAGACAATCTATCACGTAAACATTAGTTAATATTATCCAAAGTATTATAAAATAATCTCTTATTGATCCATGACAGGTTTATGATGTGACGAGCTATATGGATGAACACCCTGGAGGAGATGATGTCCTTGTCAATGCAACAGGTACATTCCTCCTCCCTTTCTAATTATTTGCTCGGTCATAAAATCCGAATTAATTTCAGTTTTGAGTGCATTCACTCTTATTAAGTCCAGATTTCCACCAAGCATAACTGATCTTTGACCATAAAAAAGGTAAAGACGCAACCGAAGAATTCGAAGATGCTGGGCACAGCAAAGACGCGAGAGAGCTCATGCAGCAGTACTTCATCGGAGAGTTGGACCTGACTCCGGTCATTCCAGAACTCGAGATTTTCACGAAAGAGCAACCAGCGTATATGGTCCAGAAGCTCATGAACAAGGTGACAAAGCATTGGGCAGTCCCTGCTACAATCGTTGGCATATCGGCCATAGCAGGCATTTTATATCTACGTAAGAAGTAGGAAAACAAAAATTCCCAGAAACCATCACACATTATTATGTTTGCACGGATTGATGGCTACCAAACTCAATTCGGATAACAATTTTGATACATAGGGATTTATTCATATTTGACAATGCAAATGCAGCAATGCATGAGATCAATACATAGACATTTCTGATGAAAAATAGAACAGCTTCTGCTTTGCCTATTCTTTGTGGTTTGAGAAGAAATTGTTTATAGCAGGCATGACTTCTGGACGGCGTGTTCTGAGAAACTGACGGAGGCCGTGCAGGGCGTATCTCTCGCCTTCCTCCTTGTTGTCCAGGATGGCTGTGTTTCTGTGTGCTTTGTTGATTCTGCAATTATATTAATTTGACAATTCAGTAATCAGTATTATACATTGATACCATTCCACATATACATGCCTTTTTTTACTTCTGTCTTTAGTTGCTGTTGCTGAAAATGCATTATGTGTGCAGGTGACAGATGCATGAGTCTCGATCCAGTGATCCAAAATTTGACCAATTTAGTGATTCAGGTTAATTTTGAACCAATGGCCCATGGGTGTTATCATTTTGAGATTGGTACGTTCATCCGCTCGGGTCACTAAAAGTTGATGATTTTGTTAGTTATATAGTTTTCTATGCATGTATGGACTTTGGTTTAATCAGTCCATTACAATGACCAGGGAATAGGGCACTGTAGCACATAGTTATTCCTGCAGTCCTTTTTGAAACCCTCACTTTTTTCTGACTTAGTATATATATTAGGTTAGGCTAGAAAATACCAAGTTAAGAAAACGTAAAATGTATATATTCAATTAATTAAATATATAATTCAGGTATGTACCTCACTATGCACTATATATCTTCAAAATAATCATAGGAGGGAACATGATCTTCTGTGCTATGGTCAATGTTGTGAATCACTATGCAGTATATATCTTCAAGAAAATCAAAATTTTGGCCAAAGTTGTGAATTAATAGCTAATAAATATGATAAAATCATATATTCTTTTATTCAAGTTTTGGTAAAATACATGTTTTCATTTAGCTATCAAATTCAACCCCATAAAAAATTATGAATCATTCACAATATTTCTAATAATTTCAAGATTCTTGTTGTTATGGTTGAAAATACTATAAAGAATGGTGTCCAAACATATGTTTTACCCTCTTTTAACACTTGTATCATTGGAAATTAATATGATACATAAGTAAAACTAACTCTATCATATATTGTTATCATTACAAAAATAAAATACCTAAGCATGCATTAAGTAATCTTTAAATCACAAAATGATTAAAAGATAATTATTAGTTGATCAGCTAAAACAAATATAAAGAAAAACTTAAAAATTTGGGATTCTTAAATATGTCCCATCTAAATGGGACGAAACGGGTTTTAGGATGAGATTTTGTTACCGGGATTGATATTAAGATTAACAAAACCCGTCTTAACTCGCCTTGTTTCATCTCCAAAATGAGAGAAACCAATAAACCAATATCTCTCACAACAAAAGTATCTTTTTAGTTAAATTTTCTTGTATCAACAGAAGTCTAATCAATGAAGAATGACAAATACATCTACCAATCTGTTAAGAAATGATTCAAAACTGTTAGTTTGAAATACAAACCTGACATCAGGGTTCATGACCATGTTACGCGTAAGCGAAAACACACACATTCCTGTTACGAAAGTCATGGCCGCCATCAAAGGATACACCTTTATAAATAAAAATAAAAATAAAAAATCAATACAAAACTCATCAATATCAGAAAGAAAAAAAAAAAACATAAGAACAAGTGATGATGAAGAGAGGACATCAACCTCTGGTTTCACCCAACGAGTCATTTCTGAAAGAGTAGATGGTGTTTTTGAGAGAGGATCAGAAAGATATATATGTTGGTAATATTTTTATATATGCCTTGCATGCCTGTCTCTGTATTTATATACTAATGTTCAAGTTGATCATGGATGTTCTTTGTACAGATAAACTAAGGAAAACCTATGTATTCCTGTGGGCTTGAGCTTTGCTTGTGTGTACAATTTGAGGTTTGTCTGACTAGAGGAATGACTCAGAAAAATAAAACCAGCAACTGAGCCTGTTGTTTTTCATTTGTCAAGACTTGGTCAACCTGTGCTTGGGGGTGATATGTTCACCTTATGGTGATGATAAATCCATCTTGGTAGATTGACTATTGAACTTGAACTTGTTGATTTTATGTGGAACAGATAGTCTGAATGCAGTTATTAATGTTTAAAGTTAAATCATTTTGGATTTTGGAGTGGATAAATATTTTCAGACAATTGGCATGTGTAAATATTAATATTTATTTGGGGTAATGAGATAGACAATTTTTTTTTTGAACAGATTGCATAATAATGGGATTTAGATATTTTCTTGAACAATCAAGTTGGTATATTCATTATTCAAGAAATTCAAATATCAAATATTTTTGTTCACGTACAGTTTTTAGAAGGGGTACACACATTTTTCATTTAATTGACACATGTTTATGATTATATGAAAATCTTAAATTATTTGACATTTGAATATCCAAGGAGTGTGAATAGCAGAGTATGCAGTATTATAAACTATATATATATATTTATATTATATAATATTATTTACATTTATTATCTTTTATGATAATCACAATTATGATATTTTAAATAACTATATATTGTATTTTTTATATAATATTTAAAAAATATGATAAGTTTTAAAATCTCTATAAATAACATTTCAATTATTTAAAATATATATATATATATTAACATATCCTATCTGCAATCTGGTCCGTTGACTACTGGCATAATCTCGGAGCTTCCCCAGCAAAATAAAATAAGATGAAAAATAAGTACAATTAAGTGGTTGGAATATAAAGGGGAGGATCAGATACATATGATTCTCTCCTTGCATGGCATTATATTCTGGTTCTTGTTTTTTAAGGACTTTGATCTGCTTCCAGATATGCTTTGCTTGACAAATTGGGAATCTTCAAATTGCATCACAAGTGGCTTTATTTTTTTGAATTCATGTCATAAATTTGAAACGTGGATTGTCTGAAAATGGTGCACCTGATCCTGCTGGATGTCTATCCTTAGAGGGGTGTCCATCTCTCTCTCTCTCTCTCTCTCTCTCTCCTTTTTTTTCATTTTATATATATTACATATATATAATAATATGTATAAGGAGTTTCAGGTTGTAACCAGACATAGTCAGCGTTAGCTAGCTAGCCTGGCTAGCTTGAAAATATCTTGGTTGATTAAAACTGAATTTGAAGCTATTGCTCTTTTTTTTTTTAAATTGCATGTGAACTTTTTGGTCAATAAGTTATATATTAATATATTTTGGATAGTCTACCTAGAGTTAGTGATTTTGTATTAAAAAAAATCTGATGTTTTAAAATAAAAAAATGTTTCAATTTGTTTTTATAACAAAATAAAAATTTGAAGTGTGGGTTTAGAACCAATCTCCCTTGGAATAGAGTGGAATAAGAGTAAATAAGCACCCAAAAAATCTGTTTTTTTTTAAGGAATAATATAATTATTGAGTGGATATAATTATATTAGAATAAGTAAAAATAAATTTATATTGATATTGAAGATCTCACCTGTAACACATGTCATAACCTCATATAAATCAGGAAGGCACCTCACATATCAAATCATCTTTCCATCTATCATATATTTTATTTAAATCATGTTCACATTTTATCTACAGCTTATTTATGGTCAATCAAACAACAAAACTTCATTATTACATTTTTTATTAAAAAAAACACAATAAAACAAAATGGCTTATTCTAATTCACATTAATATAATTATCTATACTGAAATATATATATAAATAATTTATGTTTACTAAAATGGAGACTCAATGTGTTTGAGATGAGATATTAGACGATTTAAAATGTTTCACGTGCATGCTTTCATAAAATATCTTTCTGTATAGCTGTAGCTGTACACTTTTATTGATCTCAATCTAATATATATATATATATATATCCAATGCATCAGTATAGATCTTACTTGCTTCTTCACTTAACAAGACTTTATCAATTACATTTGAAGCATGTTGGAACAATTTATTCAAGGTGTGCCAACTGCAGTACCTGTGAAAAGTATTTGAAAGAGATATGGAAATGGCTTTTGTCATTGCTAGATCTTGATCAGTAATTATCATTTTAGAGGAATCGCCCACCATAGCTTTCTCAAACTGCTCGAATAACCAAACAAAAGAATCTGTTGTTTCATCACATAAGAAAGCACAAGCAAAAATGATTGTCTAGCAATGATTATTAACCCCCATCAATGGTGCAAATATCATCCCATACCAATTCGTGTTATATGTGGTATCGAATATAACTACATCACTAAAAAATTTGTAAGCACATCTAGAGGTTGCATCAACCCAAAAGCAATGAGTAATTCTCTTTGTTGATTATCTGCCTTGATTTTGAAATAGAATGACATATTCTTTTCTTGTTCTAATTGAAAATGCTCATTCAACATATCTCCATCATGCCCCTTCATCTCATTTCGTTGATATCTTTCATAGTTATAAATGTCCCTCTGTGTACACTCAATATTTTCAATTCCCCCTGCTTGCATTTCAAGAATGCTAAACTGTTGATGTGTTGGAACATTTGCTGTGCTAAGCTGTTGAGTTAAGGACTTTTGAACACTTGAAACACTACGGTGAGATTTTAACAAATGCACATTTCGTATGGTTGCCAACGGATGGTTGTGACTCTCAACAAATACAGTCACCACAAATGTGCCAGATTTTGACTTCATTACTGCGATCTTTGCCTTACAACCCTCTTTTATTATCCCCCGACGCCTTTCTTTTTTATTAACCCCTTCCCTAGAACATGTTCCTTCTTTATAGCATACATACTCCTTTAAGATTTCATTAGTGCGCCCTTACTCTTCTTACTAGAATGAATTCGAACACTAAATCCAACTTCTTTTGCATATTTAATTTATTGTAAAACTCATTAACATCATTTAATATTTCAAATTCGTGGCCTTTTGTGGGCTTCAATTCATGATCTATTTGAGGAGTGTAAACAACATTCGAAGAATTTGAATAACTCTTCATCTTGTTGGATAAATTCATTCCCAACTTCATAAACCATAATTTGAAAAATAATGAATATAATCCTTAAAATGTTCAAACCAGAACCAACAACAACTACACAAATTAAAGAAAAAAAAAATTAAGAAGCAGCTTTGAATATTCTTGTTACTAGATTCTACTGATACAGAGGGGGTGAATTGTTTTTGAAAATTTATGATATCTTCCATGCATTTTGTTCAAATCAGGACCAACAGAAACAAAGGAAAAAAAAAATATTCAGCATATTCTCATCATGAACAAGTCAGCCATAGTTAAAATAGGTAAAATCCCAAAATGAGAAGGCTAAAACCCTAGATATATCTCTAGAAATAAATCATCTTGGAGAGTCTAGACTGAACCCTCACAAGTCGATCGCGACGTCGGAGAGTGCGGGAGGTGGCGGCGGCGCGTGGGGGACTCCGAGGATCTGTCGGAGAGTGAGTTTTGGTGATTTTGTGTTTTAGATTTGGGGAGGGTGAGAGGTTCTGATCGGGTTAGGCTAGTTGTTGGGTGGGTTAAGTTTAAAGGGGTTTGGTTAGGTTAGGATAGTCAGTACTATAATATTGGGTGGACCTTATGTTTATTTTATTAAATCAGTACCACTTATCAGATGGACTCAAAGTCGTCGGCACTCTGTTTTGCGGACGGTCCGCTAGAGATCCCCTCTGTGTGTGTGTGTGTGTGTGTCAACTTGTGACTGAGAGGGTGTGCCATGTCATCGGTTAATTTGCTGTAAAGGATGACACGTCAGTAATTAATACATGGTGGAACATGTCACGTTAGCAGTTAATATGTGGTGAATAATGTATCAATAAAATGAGATCATGCACACTCAGCTCATTCACCCAAACCATACTGGTCTCTCTGGACTGAACACATTGCCAGGTAATAATTCAAAGCAATTTCCCACCATATGCAGCATATTAGTGAAAGGAATTCTCTCAACTACAAAAATCAGATTCAAGGACAAGCAAGTTCAGGATGCCATGATTCCATTTCTAGGCAAATCGTTTGATAAAATTGCCACCCTACACTTAGGCCCCCCTTTGGATCCGTGATGGGATGAATTCAACGGAGACGAAGCTGGAGAAACGCCATCATAGATCCCTACGGGTTTTAGGTTTCCGTACACTGCCCCATACCACTGAATAACACTGCGTCACGCCAAATTTCAAACGTTCTTTTTAAATTTATATTACCAAGCCAAAAAAAGAAAAGAAAAGGAAAGCCTATGTTTGGATAGTAGATTAAGTAGAGGATATAGTAGAATAGGTGTGAATAAGTCAAAAATATGTTTGTGTTTACAATAAATAAGTAGGTATAGCTATGACAGAATATATGAGAAAAATATAATATTTGATATTCGAGGTTCTCCTTGAATTATGTTAATCTACAGTCAATCTATTCTTCTAGTATAAGGAAACTCACATGTCTAATCATATGTCATCACATTCAATAAATCAAGGGACTTACATGTCATATCATTTTTCACTTTTTATAATCATCTATTCACATCTTATTCATCTTTTATTTACAATTTATCCATGTTTTTCAATGAAAATAACTAAAGAGTGTTTGTGTCACATAGAAAGTGAGAGAAAGTACCCTTTGACCACTTAAAAACTTTTTTTTTTCTCCTTATTAAGAGGGGCGAGATTTTTTCTTCACCCTGGAGGAAGGAAAGTAAAGGAAACTAAGGAAAAAATGCAGTTTTTTTTTATAGTATTATATATTTTTTTTCTTATTTTTTTTTTATAATAAAGTAAGAAAAATATTTATTTGTTATTTGGTACGCCCTTTTTATCAACCTTTCAAAAAAAAAAATATTTAAAAATATTTGACAAGTTAGGTTGCTTTTATATTATAATATAGGGCGCCGATATATGCACCCCATTTTATAAGAAACCCACCCCACTAAAGAAATAAAAACACTTTTTATGCACTGTTGCAGTAAGAGGAAACCCACCCTGAGGTCGGTATTCCCTCTGACGATGGTGGTGAATTATGGTTGCCCAAAGGTTTTGCGAGCTAGAGTCAGAGGTGTTCGATTGAGGGTTTGGCGTATGTAACAACCTAGGTCGGCAACCATTTGGGCGATGATGTTGAAGTATGGCTGTCAGAAAGTCTGACGAGCAAAAGTAAGAGAAAATAAATTCATATTGTTATAAGTTTTAAACCAATTATGACAAATTTCACATGTAAACACATAGAATATACAACCTTGACAACAAAAAAAATAAAAACAATTACTCTTTTTTCAAAAAATAAAAATAAACATACAAACAATTACTTGATAACAAGAAAAAGCATGCTTCGTTTCCATCCCCTCTTTGCTTTTGTATCGGCATTTTATTATTATTATTATTATTTTATGGTATTATCTTTTCACCTTATGTATAACTTTTGAATTTTGGACATGTGTTTTGTAGTGTAGTCACATATATGGTTGATTATGGAATGCTAACATAGTATTTTGATGTGTTATAAATGTAGCAATGACTGTCTATTCTATGTGTTTAAATGTGAAATTTGTCATATTTTGTTTGAAGCTTGTAACAATGTGAATTTATTCTATCTGATTTTAACTCACTGGGTATTCAGGCGACCATACTTCAACACCGTCGCCAGAGTGGTTGTCGACCTGGGTTGGTATACATGCCAAACTCTCAGTCGACCATAATTCACCACTATCGCCAGAGGGAATGCCGACTTGGGATGGATTTCCTCTTACTGCAATAGTGCATGAAAACTGATTTTAATTTTTTTTAAAGGGGTGTGGGTTTCTTGTAAAGTGGGGTGCATATATCGGCCCCCTATAATATATAGTTAACATACAAACAACAATTTTACTTTCTATGATAACGCAACAATGTATTTTATTTTTTGGCATTTTTAATCACAAACACAAAATTAATTTTTATTTTCTGTCATTCTCCATCCCAGGCAAAGATAACGGTTTTTATTTTCTATCATTTTTCATAAGAGAGACAAACTTATTCCCTTTGGTTCAAATTCCTTCATTTTCCTTCAATTTTGATTCGCGTTTGTGCACAACCATACCCTAAAACACAACTAAATGGACAAATGACTTTTTTTTTATTATTATCTATGATTGAATAGTTATCTATTCTGAAATAATGTGGCATTACCCTAACAGGGAGGTCTTTCAAAAAAGTGGGAAGGCTTAATGAGGTTGAGATAATGTCGATCCCGATGAATGTTATGGGTGCGTTTGGTTGTGTGATTATAAAAGTGATGCCGTAAAAATCTAGGTTTTAAAACTGATTCTGCAGGAAACTCACATTCCACAGCTTTTGAAAATCGTAGTTTTTTAATATTATTTGTCTGAAATCTGTTTATAGAAAATTGCTATAATAAAACTGTTTAGTTGTACAATGATAAAAGTAACTTTTTGCAAATTACTGTAGCTTGATATATAATATAATATATAATTAACCCCCAAAAGTGTGTGTGGAAAAAGCCATGCAAAATCTTCCAAGTTTTCCCAGTATAAAATATTTTCTAACATCAAAATTCCCTTCCAAGCGCACCACTCAAGAGAAACGTGTTACCCATGTAACGGCAACATAAAGTGGAGCTTCACTGTACTCGTGATTAAAGCATAACAAACATCATATATATACATATATATAATTGAGCATGAACCATGCAAAGCTCAAGTATCATTTCATACTTCATAAAACGGTTACTAAAAATTTGGACCTTTATTCTCCTCACTAAACTCGTGATCAAAACATACATAACAAACATTTTATAAACACATAAGAACCACATATTGATTTTCATTCAATTTCCAAAATGTTGTTCAACATGGGCAAGAACCAGCCATGGCTTCCACTAATCCTAATCAATCTTTCATTGATCACATGTTTCGCGAAGGATCGAGCGATTTATATGGTCTTAATGGAGGGAGAACCTGTCGCATTTCGCGAACATGGTACGATAATTGATCCAGATAGGTAAGAAAAAATTATAATAATTAAGCTAGCACATATATACAAAAACAATTTGTGTTTGTGACGAAATTAGATTGATTTTAAGCTTGGATTAGCTATATATTGTTTACAGTGAATCTGCGAAGGCTCACGAGAAGCGCCTGGTGGAGTCGCATGATCGGATTCTGGAGAGCAGTCTGGAGGCAGGGAGCTACAACAAGCTCTACAGCTTCCACCACATTGTCAATGGCTTTGCAGTCCATACCACCCCTTCCCAGGTGGTTTGTCTGTTCTACAATAATAGTACTTGTAATGTTTTATTGTTTTTTTTTAAATGATTCTTGTTAATACAAGTATCAAATAAAAAAAAAAACAATTGACCAATTTGGTAATCCAAACTTATATGGATTAAATTTTATCAAAAAGTGGTTCGATGGCATGTGCTCTTTTGATTGGTTTGAGTCACCATGTTGATCAGGATTGGAACCAGTAAACAAAAGCCAAACTTTATTTAATTTATTTTTATGTTTTGTTAAATATTTTTTTATTAACACTCTTATATCATTTTTCATAACTTATTTGTTGCATTCTATCTGGCCCTAAGTAATCGACTGTTTTCGAATATGTATTTGTCATTGTATTGGTACTTATCATTTTTGTGATTGTGAATAGATACTGGGGTCTCATTTTAGGAGTTCAGTGTAGCCATTGAGGAGGAAACTTGTGTCCACCATTCAAAACTGCCACGTAGGTAGTACAAAGTGTTTTTGTATTGTGGCTTTTTTTGGTTTAATAATTGTAAATATAAAATAAGGGGGGCAATCTATTTATTAATTAAGCGAAAATGTTTAAGTTTTTCAACTTTGTTTCTTTGTAACACTTTCAATTCCGATTTTACCCTTAATTTGTTATGATCATTATTTTTGAATTAAGGAGTAACAATAAAAAAATAAAATAAAAGATAAGATGATATCTATCTATTAACTAACTGGAAGTGTTTAAATTTTCAAATTTTTTCTTTATATTTATAACATTTTCAATTTTATCGTCAATTTTTTATGATTTTTATTTTTCTGGATTAGGGGTAAAAATTGAAAAAAAATTCAATATATTAAAAGGATAATATTAGATATTTATCAAATTTATTTTATTGAATTTCACAAATCCTGAATTTCAAAAATAAATTTGTATAAATACATGGTTTTAAATATAATATAATGCTCCAAATATCATATTTTACATATAAGATTATAAATTAATATTATTTTATCATGTCAAACTGGTTATATCTATTGTTTGGTTATGTTGGATCAAATTTAATAGTTACAATATTAATAAATCCATACAAAGATTAAAGTTCTCTCAACCTATCAATTTTTTTGAATTATTTATTGACAGGCTTAAAAAAAATAGAGGTGATTTTTTAAAGATATATACTTTTAGTTTAAATGCACAGCGTGTGTGGGAGAATACTAGTTTATGCTATTTGCCACTAACGTGGTAGTTTCTTATTGATAGACACAAACTTTCTCTATGTAAACAAATGGGTCCAAGTTAGATCCAACGCGCATTGAACAATTTGATTGTCCAATGCACTTATGACTGTCTGATTTTTTTACTTTGTTGTAATTAAAATATTTTACAAGATTTCAAAACTAAATTTAGAATGTAATTAAATTCTAAACCTTCTTTTGTAGGATTCAATAAAATTGCGTATCTCAAAATGATAAGATCGGACGGTGACAAGTATGTTTGGACAATCAAATTGTCAAAAGCGCATTGGACCTAACCCAATGGATAAACAAACACAGAGGATCTAGTATCATGTCTATTTAGGTTGCATAAATCTAAATCAACCTCTAATTCAAAACACTATTTGACACAATGCATGTACCACTCACTCAGGCCAAGAAACTTGAAAAGGCAGATGGAGTGACATGGGTAGAAAAGGACAGAGGTGTGAAGTTGAAAACAACCTACTCCCCTCACTTCCTCCGCCTACCGAAGGCGGTGTGGGCCGCCAGAGGTGGGGAGCGCAATGCCGGGGAGGGGATCGTCATCGGATTCATCGACACGGGCATTGACCCGACCCACCCCAGCTTCTCGTATGACCCGTTGGACCCATATCGGGTCAACCCAACCCGATTTAGGGGTGTATGTGAATTCGGCCCGCGCTTTTGGGCCGGATCATGTAACGGTAAGATTGTGTCCGCAAGGTACTTCTCGGCCGGGGCCGCCTCTATCATACCCTTGAATGTGTCTAGGGATTTCTTATCTCCTTTTGATGCAATTGGACATGGAAGGTACGTATTAGATTCTTATAAGGATAATGTTACATATAACCGTTTTTCCAGCCCTAATTCTAGTCAAAACGTATTTTGAATTTTTTTCAAAATAGTATACCTTATCTAATGAGGTACACACGTTTATTAAAAATGAAGCATATGCTTCAATAAATTGCATAAATGCATTTATAGAAAGGAAAAAATCCCTATAACACCCTTTAAACTGCTTGAAATCCAAACCCCTTGAATTTTCTTAAAATCCATATAATCCCTTGAAAACATCTATGTAAATCCAAATAGCCTCCTGAGTTAAATTTTCGTTGACTAATGAGGAATATTCTATTTGATTAACCCTGGAAGAAAACATATTATATCAAAAACCCCCTATAATGTGTTAAAAATGTGAAAAATCCTTTGTAAATGATGATTTTATTTCTCCACATAAAGTTTTATAATCTATTCGGAAGGATAAATTATCATTTACAGAGAGGTTTTCGCATTTTTAAAACATTGTAAGGGGTTTTTGGAATACAATGTTTTTAATCAGAGTTAATCAAACAAAATATTCGCTGAATGGTCCTCATCTGTCAAGGAAAATTTAATTCAAGGGGATATATGGATTTACAAAGGTATTTTTAGGGGGTTATATGGATTTTAGGAAAAGTCAAGGGGTTATATGGATTTTAAATAGCTTATAGGGGGTTAAATGGAATTTTTCTTTATAGAAAATGTAAATTTTTTCATTTAAAGTTTATACTTTGCTAACGTGAATAAACGCTCTAGTGATTTTCTATCTACCAAAATCTGGAAAAAAAAAAAAAAAAAAAACTGTGTAACATTCTTCTTATAATGCATACATGCATGCATTTTATTTAGAAGTGGGCTCTTGGAATTTGATTTTATGATTTTTATTGGAAAAAATTCACATAACCCATTATAAACTATCTGAAATCTATATAATCCCCAGATTTTTTTGAAGTCCACATAACCCCTTCACTTTTCCAATATAAATCCAAATAACTTTCCGAGTTAAATTTTTATTGATAGATGAGAAATATTATATTTGATTAACATTGGCTAAAAACATAATATACCAAAAATCTTCTACAAGGAGATAAAAATGCAAAAAATCATCTGTATATGACGATTTTACCTCTCTGGATATGGTTTTATAATTTATTTGGAGGATAAAATCTTCATTTGTGGAAGGTTTTCAGCATTTTTAACATATTGTAGGGGTTTTTGGTATATTGTGTTTTTAGCCAAGGTTAATTAAACGGAATATTCACATAATATTTCTTATTGTCAACGGAAGTTTAACTCAAGGGACTATTTGGATTTACATATATAGATGTTTTCAGGGGGTAATATGTACTTCAAGAAAAATCAAGAGGTTATATGCATTTCGGGCAGTCTAGACTCTAGAGGGTGTTATTTGAATTTTTCTCTTCTTATTTCGTGTCCAAATTTTATCATTAACGTATGGAAAAACAATGTGAAATTGGGTTTCAAAAGAAAAAGTGATTGGAGGAAAAATGTTGTCCTTCTGGGTAGCTTCATCCACAATTATCACTGGGTTTTAATTTTTATTTTAAAAATTTATATATTTGTTCATTGAAATACTATTATAAAATGTGAAGCACACTGAGATATATTAGTATTTTTTTTCCTTTGAAAAATTTAATAAAAAAAAATTTAATTTTTATATACTATGACAATATAATATGTAGTAATGTAAATTGTATGTACAAGCAGTTGGGAGTCTCGTTTTTTGAGCTGCAGATGAAATTACAAAACGGAATGAGTGTATCAGTGCTCTGTAAGTAAATCTACGTGTAATCTTCACACCCATACACATACTGATTAAGTGAAATGGTTTTTTTTATATTGGTGTTAAGTGAAAATGTTAAACTTTATTGAGCGTTTTCTTTTTTAGACTGACCATCCATTGAACCTGGAAAATAAAAGGTTCAGTTCTTCAGTTTGATGGGACATTGTGCTTGTAATTAGGTCTAATGCGAGTTGGACATTGTGATTGTACAATACGACGTGATCATCAGATGCTATCATTTTAGGAAGACATATTAAAAGTTACTGTGATTGAGATATTAAACATTGATGTATTAATTGCAATGCATGTGCAGTCATGTTGCTTCAACTGCGGCCGGGAATTGGGGAGTTCCGGTGGTCGTCAATGGCCTGAGCTATGGCAAAGCGAGTGGAATGGCACCCCGAGCAAGGCATGCAAAAGATAGCTAAAATAGTTCATTGGATGAATATATATATATATATACACACACACAATGGCGGAGTCAGGATTTTTATAAAGAGGAGGTCTAATGCGACTTATATAAATATTTTTTAAAGTTATATCATTATATTTTTTTTAATATCAATAGGATAGATTAAAAAATGAATATGTATAAAATGAAATAAACACATTCATATAAAATATATCACTTAATAATTTTAAAAGATATTTATCATATTTTAAAGCAATATGTTAAATTTCACAGCGAAGATTCATAAAAAACATGTTAAAACATAAATCTAACAAGCAATATATACCTTTAAATTATAACAATCATGTAAATAAATATAAAAATATATTCTTACTTTTTGATACATTTTTTCTTAGAATCTATAAAAACATAATCTCTTAAATTATGATACATGGATTAGCATAATTAAGAAGAATCTTTTTAAAGATGAGGATTAATATTAGGAACAATTGAGACATATAAAAAAAAAAGATAATGGATAATGGATTGTTACTATTCTACCACTAGACTACTGGTGCCTTCTTCAAAAAAAAATAAAATTAAGGGGGGGGGGGGGGGGGGGGGGGGGGCCTAGTCCCCATGTGGCTATATATATATATATAACCCCTCTGTAAACTGTTTGAAATTCATATGACCTCTGAAAATACATATATAAATCCAATTAACCCCTTAAGTTAAATTTTTGTTAACAGATGATGTATATTTTGTTTAATTAACTTTAGCTGAAAACACAATATATTAAAAATCTCTTTACAATGTGTTAAGATGCAAAAAATATTATGTAAATGATGATTTTACCCCTCCAGATTATGTTTTATAATTTATTCAGAGGGATAAAATCATCATTTATAGAGGATTTACTGCATTTTTAACACATTGTAAGAGATTTTTATTATTCAGTATTTTCAGCCAGGTTTAATTAAACTGAATATATGTGCAGAATATTCAATATCTGTCAATGTAAGTTTAACTTAGGGAGCTATTTCGATTTATATAGATTTCAAGAAAAGTCAAAGGGTTATATGGATCTATGACAGTTTACAAGGGTTTATTTGAAAATTTTTATTTATATAATTGAGCCTTAATTAATGTCCTTAATCATTACTTAGCTGCATTTTTTGTATTATATATTGAACAGGATCGCAGTTTATAAAGCCATATATCCTGATGTGGGAACGCTAGCAGATGTGGTTGCTGCCATTGACCAGGTATGGTATGATGTGTGAATTTGTTTATCCCCCATCAAAATATATATGTAACTTAGGTTTAGGTGCTATTGCAATGATAAAATGCTCTGGGCTATAGGTCAGGTTGGATGTGTGATTGAAAAACAACTTTCACTTAAAATCAGCTTTTATAAGCTTTTTGAAAATCTAACATCTTACACATAAAAGTTGAAAACTATGTTTTCTAAATAGGAAAAAATGTATTTTTGAAAATGAGTTTGAGTTAAGTTTGATTCACAAACACATAATCGATCCAATCGTAGATGCAAATGGATCCTAAAAATACAAAATCCAAGGTTCGGATGGCATCCGAGTGATAAGATCGGGTTTGTTCAAGTCATTTTTCAATGGAAGACTAACTTGTGACAAAGATCATAAAAAATGGTTACAAATAACTTGCCACAAGTGAGTGAGTTTCTCTCATTTGAGACTTATCAGATCCTATGGAATCAAGTTCTAAGTAAATCCCCAGTATTCAACCTGTGATTGGTTTTTCTTTCTTAGCTTAGCATTCTGTGAGCATTGATGCATTTGGTTAACACTAATCACTTCTAGGCATGGTGACCAAATTCTTCACATATTTAGAAATTTTGTGAACAATTTGTTATTTTTTCCACTATATTGTATGTAAATAATTCATGCATAGTGGGTGATTTTTAAACTTGTGTGAATTGATGCATTCGATCAACCAGGATTCTAAAAATCTTTTTTAGACATCGACTGATGTTATTTTGTTATTATTTTACCATCTATGCATTATTTCTTTTTCAATATATGTATAATTGGTCACCAACCGCTAGTGCTTAATGCTTTTTACAACATACCAACACGATTCGCATGTAGGCAACTCGAGACGGGGTGGATGTGCTGACACTGTCCATCGGACCTGACGAGCCTCCGACGGAGACTCCAACGTTCTTGAATGTACTTGATATGTTTCTTCTATACGCCCGAAAGTCCGGCGTATTTGTCGTACAAGCCGCCGGGAACAAAGGGCCGGGTCCGGCCACGGTGGTCTCTTTTGGACCTTGGGTGATGGGGGTTGGTGCGAGCACCACCGACCGGAGCTATGTCGGCACACTCGTCACTGGTGACGGTCAAGAAATTCATGGCGTCGGCTTATCCGGTGAGACATGACTTGTGAATTGAGAATTGAACATGAATTAGTATCTTAAAAGATCATAGGAGTAAAGTATTATGTACTTGTTCGAATATTTATTAAAATAATCTGATTAGATTCTTTAGTACAAAACGTATGGTACAGAATATAATGCATATGAAATTCATTGATACATATTAATGTTTAAATTATCTTAAAAATAATCTAATTATCTCCATATTTTTTTGAACAAAGTTAGACCTTTTATAAATTTAACAAAAACATTTAAAAAAGGTCCGAATGTGAATGGAGGTGTGGGGGATGTGGAGCTGACTTCTCAGCCATGAGAGAAAAAAAAAATAATACAAGGGGCAAAGGGTGACCATATATCCATATTTGTTATGTATGATTTTGAATGTATATGTGTATTGAACATTACACTTAACAAATATTTATCGTTCATGAACTTTATCACTGTGCAAAAGATGTGTAACTATTGCAAATGGAAAACTTAGATGAAACTTTTTAGACAATTTTTGTTAAAATTTTGTACAGTGTGACAAACTTGTACATCAACTATCATTGGAGATTCATGTTATTTAAATTGAATTTGAGAAGTCATTCTAACTTTAATTTTTTTTTTATCACACCGTCTCTTATTCCTAATATGTCACTTAATCGTCCTTATTAGTATTCATATTCAGAAGAAAAAAAAATTATATATATCTATTATCAGTTAGAAGATCTAAATTTGAATATTAAAATCTATAAACTTGACAAGCTTAAGTAAGAGTTAAAAATAAAGCTAGATATCCCTTGCTTCAATAGGGATAATAAAAATGGATTTGGGGCAAATCGACACCTCATCAAGGATTATGCATTTAATTTTCTAAATTCCACTTAAAATGCAAATGTGATGCATTATTATTGTATCAATAAAAATCACATTAATTTGAACAATGCAGGATCTACATTTGGGAATGACCTACTCCAGTTCAAGCTTGTCTCAGCAAGGGATGCCATGATGAAAAATAATGGGACCTTTCCAACTGGATATGTTGAAGAGTGCCAACACCCAGAGGCACTAGACCCTGCAGTGGTGCAAGGCAGCATTGTCATCTGCACCTTCTCCGCCGGCTTCTACAATGGCAACTCCACGGTCCCTGCCATCCTCGACACAGCCCAGGCGCTAGGTTTCATCGGTTTTGCCTTGGTCGCTAATCCAGTTTTCGGAGATATCATCGCGGTACCGCTTCCTTTCTCGATTCCTGGGATTATAATTCCCAGGTTGGTGGATGCACATGTACGTATCTTTTGGAGATTATTATTGGTTCAGAGTTCTAGGTGTCGTTTGAATAGAGACATAAATAATTCTAGGATTTATGACTATTTTAAGAATAGATAACTATATTAGTGGAATAAATGATTATTTATTTGATTGTGTTTTTAGTTATTCTCTTTCAAAAACGTAATAATAAATTTTTTATTGTTTCATAAGTTGTAAATAAATTGTGAAAAAATGATTTGACATGTACGCTACTTTATTTATATAAGGTGATTACAGTTGATTTGACAGTGAGGCTCATATAGAGACTATTTTTTTTTTTTTTTTTTTGCTTTTAAATGTCTCAATTGTGATTTGTTTTATATAAAAAGTAACGTAGTTTTTAATTGTGACTAGTAAGGAATGAGCTTTTTATAAAACAATAAATGTATGCTTCTTTAGAATCTTCTTTTCAAAGCTGTTTAATATTATTTTTGAAAAAACGTTTGCAAAAAGGTTTTTTCATTTAATGTTGTTTTTGAATGTGTATTCCCAAGATACATATTTATGTTAGATTTATATATAAATAAAAAAAACTCTTTATTCACTGTTTATAAAAAATTGTTTTTCTTTAAAAAAGTTGTGATCACTTGCGGTTTTCAAGAAATGCATTTGGTTAAATTCTTTTAAACACAAAATCTAAACATATTTCCAAACACTATTCAGATGAAAATTGATTTTACAAACAGAATTTTCAAACTCTCGCTACGTGACAAACCAGAGCATCTGAATCTTAAACTAACTTTTAGCATGTAAAATGCACAAATCCAATCAAGATCGGTACAAAAAGATGAACTACTACAAAACTAAATAAAAACATGTATTAGACCAACAGACATCATTAAAAAAGTGTGTAAATTGATTGAAGCTATTGAAGGAAATTTTGGTTTCAGATACTTTTAGCATACTATGAAAAGCAAACCACTCGAAATGCTGGAGGCTTTGTCACCAGATATGGAGGCAGAGCAGCCATCAGAGAAGGAAGAGTGGCTTCATTCAATGGAGAAGCACCAATGGTGACTAGATACTCTTCAAGGGGACCTGATGTTTTGGACATCAACCTGAACATCCCAGCTGATGTTCTGAAGCCCGAGCTCCTCGCACCCGGTGACTTGATCTGGGCCGCCTGGAGTCCCATGAGCGTCGCCAATCCCATTCTCTCAGGTACGATAAATTGAATAGGGGTGCAACTTGAGCTGGTTGAACCTAACCTAACCTGAGTTTTGGATGGATTCAGTTTAGATTCTTACATATTCATTGAGTTCAATTAGAGTCTGACCAACTGGTTTGGGTTTGGTTTAAGAGGTTGGGTTATCTAGGTTCAACCTGAATTCCATGGATGAGTGGTAAATTTAAAAATTCAGTATAGATTTTACTTTATATAAAATTAATCTGAATAGTTTGATTTACTTTTGTAAATTCGCCATCCTTCCTCCTACTTTAGTATTTAGTATTTTCTCTACTAAGGTGTGGGGATATTCTTTGTTATGACTGTTGTAGAGTTCAAATTGTCGATATTAACATTGTTTGGAAAATTAAACCCAAACTTGACAGGTGACTAATCTAATCTGAACAAACTCGAATATTACCAGAATCGAAATCAAACCTAATGGGTTGGGTTTGGATTGAACTCTACCAACTTTATTATTTCCTCCACTAAAATGTCAGGATAATCTTTTGTTATGACAATTATAGAGTTCAAATTGTATAGAATAACATTGTTCTAAGAATTCAACCCAAGCTCGACATGAAGCTAACCAAATCCAAATAAAACTTGATTATTACCGAACTGAAACCAAACCTGATGGATTGGGTTCAAGTTGACCTCCTCTATCGATTTGATCTCTTCCATCTTTATTATTTCCTCCACTCAACTGTCGTGCTATTTTTTGTTATGACTACTGTATATCGCGCTCAAGTTGTTCAAATTAAACTCAAATATTCCCTAAACTGAAACTAAACCAGACAGACTGGGTTCGAGTTGATCACCTGGGATATCAGGAATATCATTTGACTTCTTCTATCTTCAGGTTGGGTTCAAATAAAAATCCAATCCATTCATAGTTGCATTGAATTTGAATCATGTGATTAGGATACAACTTCGCGTTGTTGTCCGGCACGAGCATGGCGACACCACACGCGGCGGGAATAGCAGCACTGATCAAGCAATCCCACCCGACATGGACGCCGTCGATGATCGCTTCTGCAATGTCGACGACGGCGTCGGCTTACGACAACAGGGGACAACCCATCATGGCACATGGAGAGGACCTCACTCAGCTGTTCCCAGCCACCCCTTTCGACTGTGGAGCTGGACTGATCAACCCTTCTCATGCAATTGATCCAGGACTAGTACTTCCAACAGGTGATGTGCTAATCAATGTGTTCATCATATCATATTTGAGGTTGCAAAATCGAATTTTCTTTTGACCAATAAAAAAAACATGATTTTTTGAAATTTTAAATGGTTGATCTTACAAAAAGAATGACGCGCGCTACTTTTAAATACACTTGTAGAGTTGCTTTTATTGCATAAAGCCAAAAATCAAAGGCATTTCCAAACAAATGCCAAAAATGTTTCATTATTAAAAAGTGTCTCGTCTCAACTTTAGTTAAAAAAATATGTTTTTTTTTTTTAAGTTAAAGAATGTGAGCTTCATGGGAATCATGTTTCATGGAGTCTGGATCTAGTCATGTCTGGTACCATCAGTATTGAATTGCATAATCTATGAATCAAACTACACAGCCTATACGAATTGAACTACACAGAGAGTGACATTGTATACAATAATTTATTGTTTAGTTCAATTCAAAAGTTGTTTAGTTCAATTAATAAGCTATGCAGTTCAACACTGATGGTACCTAAGCTTGACTGGATCTGGACCTTTTTTTATAATGATAATTTTTCATTTAAACTGTTTTTCAATGTGATTCTGATGGTTCTAATGTCAATCATACATTCTAAAACATACTCTCCTCAAATTTTTCTAGAATTCGAGGACTACATCGAATTCTTATGCGCCTTACCCAACATAGATACTTCAAAAATCAAAACCATAACAGGAAGAACATGCAATTCTTCGCTCCCTTCTCCGTCGGACCTCAACCTTCCCTCGATCACCATATCCGCCGTTAAAGGGTTTCACTCTGTCCGACGCCTTGTTAAGAGCGTAGCGACGAAGCCGGAGACGTATCTGTGCTCAATTTTACAGCCTGAAGTGGTAGAGGTTAGCATCTACCCACCAAATTTCACTATTCTTCCACAGGAGTCCATGGACCTGGAGGTCAGATTCAAAGTGACACAAGCAATTGGAAACTTTAGCTTTGGAGAGGTAGTTCTGACTGGGAGTTTGGACCACATTTTTAGGATGCCAGTGTCTGTTTTTCCTGTTTCATTGTGATTTGTTTTGATTTGGATGATGTTTAAGATATGTTATAGTTGTAGAAAGTCTAGATCTAAGATAAATATAAAAGATGCAGAGAGAAAGAAAGAAGGGAATACAAATATACGGAAAAGACTACATCTTGAATATTGTGGATAATCAGAAAGAGATTACAAGGATCATATTTATAAATAGGATGACTTAAGTTTAGATAGAGTCAAATTTCAACAGAATTTGTTAATTAAATGATTTAGTTGAGATTTTATCTTATCTAATACAACTCAGTCAAACTCAATACAACTCAGTATAGTGTGATTTAGGGTGCATTTGTCAATAAATTTTGAGAATTTTAGCTTTTTAACAAGCTAAAAATTGTTATTAAACATGTCAGCTTACATGTATCATCATTATCAGGTTTTCTCAAAAGACTGTATCTCCAAATCTGTGTTTCATAAAGTAGCCATCATCACTACACTTTCAAAAACCGTGTATAAAACAGCTAAAAGCTAAAAACTGTTTTTCAAATTGTATTTCCTATTATGTTTTTGGTTATTACTCTAATAATGCAGCCTATGTTGTAGATCTGGTTTAATATTTTGAGAATCTCAAAGCAATGTGTCATTGCCATTTTCTTTAAAATTGGTGTGGTGACTGGTACAATTAATGATGGTGTAAAACTGAAATAATTTTTTAATATCATTTCGTTTTAAATGTGTTAGGTATATATATTTCTATTATTAAGGATATTGTGTTATCATCCAACAATGGTTTAACTAGTATAATTGAGGTGAACTGAGCTTTGGTTAAGTTGATAAGCATCTCTCACCTCTGTGAAAGAGGTCAAAAGATCAAATCATAGGGAGCACCACTATTAAAAAAAAAGAAGTCTAATTGAGAAATGAATTAGGATTTTATTTTGTTTTTTTTCACCTAATAGTATAGACATAGTAAATGATCTTACATAAACCAAAATTTTGAATGATGAATTGAAAAGCGATGTTCAACTTTTCAATTATAATTATATTTCAAACTAGATTTCTAAATTGTAAAAAAAATGTTTTATGAGAATCAAGTTTAAATAATAATAAAAGTATATATGCTTTTCTAAGACTGGTTATTTTACTCATTCCAAAAACAGTTATTAGGTTTTTAAAACATTATTAACTCTTTTGATTGTAATATTACAAATAATCATTGGAATTGTATCTTTTATTATTCTTCAATCTAATAGGTGTTCTTTAGCAGCTTATTTTACCATTGTCACTTGTTAGTTTTTGATAGAATAAATTTCCTGACTTAATTTCTGAATTAAATTTTAGTGGGTTCTGATCAAAACATATTTATTAAATGGGAGCTATTATGTGCGGTTTTTATTTTCAACCCAGTATATAAAAAAAATCATGTCTCCCAACTAAATACGATTTGTCAGACCGAAACAGAGAGTTTTTGGGGGTGGTTATTACCACCTCATCAGGTATTCACCCCACCCCTTTAAAAATTTATTTTTATATTTAGAAATGAAACCAACACCACTCCATCCCATCCCACCCCAAAATAACCTAACCAACCCCTACCCTTCCCCACCCCAAAAATCTATTGATAATCAAAACCCCACCCCACCCCCCTCTCAAAACCTATTGTCCCTCACATCAACCAACGTTTTGTCGAAGTATCTCTTATTCATCAACATTGGTACTGTTGTCGAACATATACTTGTAATCAAGCATATTTGATCAACTTCGGTCGACAACCTCTGTGTCGGAGGTTACAATATGCATCGACACATAGATTGTCGATTGGAGGTAGTTCAGTTGTTTACGTTTGTCGACATCACTGGTGTCGGTGTTCACTACAACGGTCGACATTGGAAGTGTCGTATGAAGTACCCTATATAGTTGCTGCTAGGTTAGACACCCCAACCGTCAACACAGAAGAAACTAGTCGACAGTATCATTGTCAAACCCTGCAGGTATAAAAATTGAATTATGAGGTTCTGTAATACAGTGAATTCAATCACATCGTATATTTTCTATTTGCCCACACTTGAACTTCATCATGAAATCTACACTGTTTGTACACAACACATTGAAACACAATCAACACATTCAATAGACTACCAATCCGACAACCCATAAGTACAAAACATGCAAGTCAACCAGCACATGCAAAAAATTAAAAAAAAGTGGCTGTTGAGGCCTACAATCGTTCAACCATTGCAGAGATTAGAGGGCAATTGATTGTTTTAAAGCTACATTGCACCAGGGGTAGCAGTCTACTTGAAAATGACCCTTCAAGATGGCTTCGTCAATCTCTTAATCTTTCTCTATATCTGAATATCTGAAAAGCCAAGTTAGCACTCATACAGATGCTAAAAAAAAAATCATGCTAAAAGAGGATGGAGGGATAATATTCTCATTCGATCACCAAATTTTCTAGAATATTAATGAAACAAGAATTATCAAACAAGAATCATTCAACTAATGGTACACATTGAATTATCAAACAACAATCATTCAATCAATCAATACATTGAACCAACCACCACCATGCATTAAGATTTATATTCATTACTCCTCCAATTCATAATGATTTTAGACACAACTTTCAATTACTTAATCAGAAGAAAAAAATCAATACACAAAATCATCCTCAAATAACCTAAATTTCTCTCCTTCAACAACCAATGCCACTCATTGAATTCCATCAACCAAAAAATATTACATTTCTTTCAACAAACCATTTTTAATCAACCATTTCACAAACAAACCTAAAAATATGGTTATGCTTGAAAAAAAAACTAGGGTTTCTAAGATAGGAAAAAATATACAAACAAATGTTACACAAATTTGGCATTCTAACAATGAAAATAACAAAGAACAAAATGAAGGGGCTTAACCTTTCACTTGGATGATGGATAGTGAGGAGATGAAGCCGAGAAAGGTGGTGGAACTTGGGAGAGGTGGCATGGGGGAGGGCAGGGGTGAAGGGAGAGACCATCGGGGAGAGGTGAAGACCGCCGGGGAGTGCTTAGCGGACGCCGGAGGGTGAAATGCCGGACGGAGAGTGGATATGGTGGAGAGCTAGGAAGGGGAACGAATGAAATAGATGAAAATTTGTAGGGGGTGGGTTTGGAATTTCTCAATTGGGAATATATATAGGAGTGGGATAGGTTTTTACATAATTTAGGGGGGGTGAGTTTGGTTCACGGGTGGGGTTCTTGTAAAAGGGGGTGGTAGTAACCGCCCCATAGTTTTTTATTTTTAAAATACGTCCATACAATTTACTATAATATATATTTCATGTTTAATAAAGATATATATTTTGTTATATGAGATATATAGTTTTAAAAAGATCAATCACATGGATTCATCCTTATCAATATTTTGAAATTAATTTTTCTTGTGATGATCCAAAATTTGAATCCTATATAATCCAAAAACTATAGGTAAATGTTACATTCAGGCATCCAAAAACTAAGAGCACCGTTACACGAGTAATTTTTTTCCCATTTCAATTGTAGTCTTATATACCTTGTTCTCATTATACACTTACATTGACTAGTTATTCCTCTTTAGAAAGTTTTCACATTTTTTATAAATTGATTCATAAAATTTATTTAAATATATACATTTTTTTTTATGTAAAGACATATATCTCATTAGGCGAATACTACTATTTAAAAAAAAAATTAAAACAGGTGCAGACTAATAAAATATCTATTATATGAACTGGATGCATATATTTTGACAACTTTGTATAATATAAATTAGAAAAATATTACGCCCAATCTATTTTACAATCTAAAACACATATCACACATGTTTTTTATTTTTATTTTTAAATCATATACTTCATCTAATGCATTTACTTTAATAAAAAGTATAATATATACTTTAACGAATTGAATGATATTATTTATTAAAAATTTGAAAAAAAAAATTAATGAGAAATATTCCTCAATACAGTGAGTGGAGGGAACAAACAAGATATATAAAATTACAAATAATATTGTAAAAGGACTGAGGCTAATAAACTAACAAAGCTCTATAAATTATATATATAATATAATAAGATGTCAGTGATACATGAATGTATTATTTAGATAGAAACATAAGTTATTACGGGGTTTATAATTATTCTAGGAATATATAGATAAGTATATCAGTAGATTAAGTGATTTCTTGTTTAATTGTATTTTTAGTTATTCTCATTGAAAAAATATAATAATAAAGTTTTTATTGTTTGATTGACTATAGATAAGTTTTAGATAAAACGTGAATAAAGTGTGGATAAAAATTTATAAAAATTGAAAAAATTATTTGATATTTTTTAGGCTTATTCTACTCTTATTCTCTCCCATTCTCTCTCAATTCTCTTACCCAAATAGCCCAAAAACTATAAAAAATTTGGGACACAATAAGCGCTCTCACGCAAAAAAAAAAATCAAACTTGAGAGAGAGAGAGAGAGATGAATCTCCAGGTGCAGAAGAACACTCTCTACGTCGGTAAGTCAAAACCCCCCATCACAATCCAAATCCAGCACTCGTTATTGCTGTTATCATTGTTGATAACATCAAATGATGCCGTGAATGATTCTTTACACAGGAGGGTTGGCGGAGGAGGTGAACGAGACGCTACTCCACTCGGCGTTCATCCCCTTCGGAGACATCAAGGACGTGAAGACCCCACTCGACCAGGCCACGCAGAAGCACCGCTCCTTCGGCTTCGTGACCTTCCTCGAGAAGGAGGACGCCTCGGCCGCCATGGACAACATGGACGGAGCCGAGCTCTTCGGCCGAGTCCTCACCGTCAATTACGCCCTACCCGAGCGCATCAAGGGCGGCGAGCAGGGTTGGGCCGCCCAGCCAAGTGAGTCCCACCACGCACACTTGAAAAGCCCCGATTTTTATTATTATTTGATGTTTTATGTGCTGAATTAAACCCATGGTTTGATTTTGCTTTTGAATTGGGGTTTTTTTTTGGGGGGAGGATTTGGTTTTTGGAATTAGTGGTTGTGGGTTGGGTTAGCATGTGTGCAAAACCCTAGCTTTCCCTAAACCCTACTGGTTTTCTTTTTTTTGGGTTGCTGTTTTTGTTGGATTTGTAGTTTGGGTTTTCTGAATGGTTGTTGTGGGAGGGTGAGGTTTCATGGGAGATCGGTTGCATGTCACACCCTGCCTATGTGATATCTTAAGGGCTGGTTTGGCATGGGGATAAGTGATGGGACAGGGGGGGTATTTGTGGGGATAAGTGGGGGGAGGACAACAGCTAAAAGTCCCGATTTTGAAATAAAAATGGTGATATTTTGTTCCATCTAAAGGCTGAAATAACAGTTATCCAAACCAGATGGTAATAGGGCGCTAAAACACTCAGTCCGTTCATGTAGTCATTTCTGTAGTCCTAACCAAGTGTATATAATCTTTAGTAGAGTATGTACCCGGCTTAGGTGGGTATATACTCCTTTTAAGGAAAATGCAAGAATGTATGCATTCAATTCATACTAGTATTTACTTCATCTTCTTGAATTATGCACTTTATTAGACAAATGTATACTTTTCAGAAAATTTGATAAATGTTGGCACTACAAAAGTGATTGCAGGAATGTTTGAGTGTAACATTTTCCTTTGGTAATAAATTGATTGGTCTGGTCTATGTTAGTGGATGAAAAATGATCTCTTAAAAACTTTATTTTCCACCCTGAATATCCATGATTTTTCATAAAGCTGGTATTTTGTTTGTTTATTTTTATTTTAAGTTGGGTTTGCTTTGGTTGAATAATATTAGGCCTTTTGGAGTGAGGGTGGATGGGTTTGAGAATTTATCTCGGTTCTTGATCAGAGTGTACATTTTAGTTTAAGAGGTGTGTGTGAATGTCTCTTTTTGTGGGGTTACCTGAAACTGCAATGGAAATGTCCCGTCAAAGGGAGAAAAGGAGTTTTGTGGGGTTACCTGAAACTGCATTGGAAATTTCATGACGTAACTGATTTTTCTTAGTTGTTTGATGTCATTATTGTTAATTGAAAGAAGTTTTAGGTAGATTAGGATGCAAGCTTTGTGTTATGGTTTGAGGGATATGGGCAAACGCCATTTTGGAAACATATTACTCCAGCTACTTTTCAACAGATGAAGTGTCATTGATGGGTTTATTTTTCCTTGATTTGAATTTGGTTTTATGGTTTCTTTTAGGATTTTTGATGCTTCCTTTTTGAAACTCGGTTCCTCACATAAGCACATTTTAAAACTCCTATAGATTTATGTCCATGCTGTTTTAACTTAATTAAAATTTATTTTTACTTTTTAAATTTTAGGAAACATTATCTTGTTTCATGTCCTAAGAGGATGGGGTGTATCTCTTTCTTTTAAAAAAATGATGGGATTAACGACCGCTGCATTTTTATCTTTTCTTGATACAAGTTCATTGATGTAAAGATTCAAATTTTTTTTTTTTTTGAGTCCTTTAGGAAAGGTGCAAATTTAAACATCTATTACTGTTATCAAATTCATTAGCTATAGTATGTGCTTATGTTTTAACAATATCTCTCAAGGAACACCATCTACCATGCTAAATCATTGACTTCTTTTGTTGATAATCATGAACCATGATGTGCTTGATGTTGATGACCTAACCTGGTGCTCGGTGCATTGTAAATTGTGCATTTGAGTATGAATATATTTGACTAAGGTGATAGTATTAGTAGCTTGACTTCATCTCCTTGTGGCAAATCAGCTTTTATACAATTGTTATTGTGTTGACGATATATTATGAACCTAAAGCTGTCAACACTATTTTGTGGTTAAGCTGATGATTTTTTTACTTATTCCAGTTTGGGCTGATGCGGACACATGGTTTGAGCGGCAGCAGCAAGAGGAGGAAATGCAGCGTTTACAGAAAGAGCAAGAAGCGGCTATGCAAGTTGCAGAGGAATTGCATAGAAAGAAGTTGGCTGACCAGCTGGAAGGAGAAAAGGAAGAAGAAACAGAGGCAAAGAATGATCCCATGGCAATGGCTGAAGCAGAGGCCATAAAACAGAGCAGTTAGACTATATGGATTGACATGGGAGTTCAAATGAGTTGCCCACAATTAGAGGTAGATATACCCTTATCTGCTACACTCCTTCCTTACTCAATGTTCTGTACCAGGATTTATCGTTTTTGTTAATGAACATGATTATGTGACCAGGGTGTTGTTTGATATGCTTATTGGGGATCAAATTTTGATGACAGTCTGATATAATCCAGTTTGGATCATTGAACTTAAGAACCAAAATCATATATGACTCTGATTAAATGGAATATCTCTTTAAGCAGGACGTTTGTTTTGATACATGCATTGTGGTCCAACATTATTCACATCTATCATATTTCGGAAGATTTTTTTTTTTGTTTGGTTTCTTTGCTTAGGTGCTGGTATCCTATATCCTCATTCCTCACCACTTATATGTTAATCGCATTTTTGTGCCCTGTTGAGCAGACCAGTTACAATACTGTTTCCTACTATCGAGTTTCTGATGTTCTAATCCTCTAGTGGGTTATTCTTATTGTGATTATATCTCAGTTCCAGTGTACCTACATCAGATGACCACGATGACCACGATGAAATCATATTGCGGTGGGCACCCAATTGGCAGGGTTAATGAAGATTTGATCTGAATTATTAAATAACGTAAATCTCTTTAGTATCTTATAAAAGATTTGTCTGTTATAGTTTGTTGAGAATTTATTGGGAAGTCTGTTGAGATTTATCTCTATAAATAACCCCATAAGAGAGACTTTATTGGGCATGGACATTTCATGGCATGGGATTAATGTAGAGAGATTCAAGGAGAGGATAAGAAGGGTAGTTAAGAGAAGGAAAGTCCATGGATGTTTTTTGAGTCTCTAGTAAGCCATGTATTTCACCTTTATAATAGCGGATGCTCTCGGATTTTGCCCTATTGATGGAGGGCTCAACCACGTAAAATTTTCTTTCTCGTGTGATGTATGTTCTTTGTTTGATGTTGGGTTTATTGTGATGGTTTCCACGATTGTGCAACAAGCCTACAAGTGTATTTTGTTTTTGTTAGCAACAAATCTATCCATAAACCTGATATCTTGATGTTTTGATGGCTTTGATGTTTGCTTGCTCTATGTTTGTGCTCGGATATAGGGCATCTATGCAGGGATTGTCATGTTTCCATAGGCTGTATGCTTTATGAAGAGTTTGAATCATGTATACCTTTTGTTTGATAAATGGGTTAGTATGAATTCCAATCTCTCTTGCATATATGTAGCTGAGAACTGATCTAGATCTCATGGAATTTGACTTGCACAAATTTTCCTCTCAAATAATACTCTTTGTTATTTCTCTGCGATTCAATATAGGAAAACCTGATTCCATTCTACCAAGTTCAAAATCTTGATTCTATACTGTAACAACTGCATAATCTTTCTGCCCCATCATTCTTCTTGAGTGAAGAGTTTTTATTTTCTCGTGTATTTTTTGGGGTCTCCGATATTTCCTTTTTTTATATTAATTTTGGACTTTTAGCTGTTTAGGAATTGGACAGAAGTTCATTTCTCTGGTAAATTCTGCACTGTTCCAAGGTTGGATTGGATCTCTATTGAATTTGTAGGGCCTTCAATCCAATAGTGATCTATGAATCATTTGATCTACACTGGTTGGTTGTTGTTGTCAGTATTGCCCAAAGTAATTAGAGCCATTTGACTACTGAGTGTTTGTTCATCTCTTTTGGTGTTTCTCTTACATTGAAAATCTGATTATTTTTAATTTTATGTTGGATTTTTTTAATTTAGTTTCCTTGTTTATGTAAACAATCCTATGTTTTCCCCCTTTGTTGAAGTTTGACACCTGAACATCGGCATTTAGTGCATGGCATGTGTGGATGTATATAAGATTTTTTTTTTCAAGAGAATTAGGGAATACCTCACTGCAGTATTCTGGTCTTGCAGGACCAATGATAATATAGATCATTTGCTTCATCGATGAAAACTTGGATGTCATATTATCTGAGAAATCTAGTTCCATATGATTTCGTATAGAGATATCCTCATTAAATGGATTTATGGGTTTGAAAAAATAATAAAGAGAAGAAGGGACCTCCCTCCCATATTGCCTGGAAACTTCAATGTCCCCTCACCTTAAAATTCTAAAATACCTTCCTCCCTGCCTCTGTTTACTGAGAGTTTTGAATTACATTGTAATAATACTAGCTGAGACAACAATATGTTAGATTAAGGAACTCCCAGTTTTCTGCTTGATGCATATGTAATGAGGGTTTCCTGGAATTTCAGGCTGAATAGTACACTCCATCTGATATATACAGTCATGCTAACATGTTATTATTACACCATAATATCAGGCCTCTTAAAGATTCTGTGTAACCCACTGCATTGATGTCAGATATTTAACACGTATCATTGTTACATAATTTAAAGCTCAGTAATACGTTAATCAACCCACCATTGACCATAGCACAACGGTCATGGCTTATCTGTGTTAAGGGTAGGTCTTGGTATTGAGTCTTGACGTTGACTTAACTCCTGTGTAATTATGTGGGTTTGGGGAGTACACAGGCGAAGGTAGCCTACCTAGCTCGACCGTAAAGACTACTATGGGAGGTCCCTCCATTACCACAAAAAAAAAAAAAAAAAACGAACGTTAATCAACCCTTTTTTTTTTGTTTTTTGAATTCATTAATCTCACTGAGTTTTCAAGTGATCAGACATGAAAGTATCGTGGTTGGAAAAGACCACCTTGGTTTTTCTTTTAAACTAGCCACGTGAAGATAATGCTATAAAAAAAAGCGGATGGTACCACTGTCATTGCTCTGTCAGTTGGTCATTTTTGAGTCTACTCTCTGCCCAACCTGCTTCCCCCTCAACTTCCCATATTAGTTGAAGTTGAGTTATGTTATTAGATAGACCCAGTAGATATATGGACTTTAACAAGAAGGCTTTTCTGCCTGGCTACATATAAATAATTAGTGCGATTAAACCTTTAAGTGGATCTAAAGAGAAGGAATAAAATAAAAGGTTGAGCCAAAGGCATTCAAATTAGGCCAGCCGATAGGAAAAAGCAGAAAATCCTCTTTCGTTCTCATAACAGGTTATTCTAAACCATATGAACCCATACTTTCTTCCCTGTAATAAATCATTCTCATCCTCCTGAAGAAACCTTTTTGCACCCTAAATAGGAGTTGTCTCAAGGCTCAACTCAAAATCCCTATTGGGATAACTACAGTAATTCTACTCTCTTACAAGGTGGCACTAAATAATCTACTATAACTGGAGTGACTCTCATTTAGCAAAGAAGATTTTTACTGAATTGGAACCTATATTAGCAAATATTTTCACTATTAGTTTCATTTTATTAATTCTGGATTTTGGACAACTTTTCCTTTGTAACCCGTTCCATCCATTCCTCCAAATTCCATCATGTTGACTGGAAAATCTGAAGAGACTATGGAAGGCTAGGTAGTCGGTGTCTTTCCAATCTTGTACTGAACTTTGCACTCTATTAGATTATATTGCCATTGGTTAGGATGTGGTATGCCTTCCAAAATGTGGACCACAAATCTTCCTCTCTGTTTGGTCCTTACCTCCCATTATCATTGACCTTCAACAAACATTTGTCAAACTTTTTTTTAAAGCTTCCTCGTATCTTGGACTTCAATGCCTCCTTTGTTCTTTGATTTACACAGGTCTTGTCGTAGAAGATTATCCATGACTCATTGATGATCTTCATTACTAGTTGTGAAACATTGGAAAGAATAGCTGGAAATGCTAGATAAGAAGATTATATGATTATTATAACATGCATTGAAATATGGATAGAAATTTCTCCTTCCTCTTTGGATGCATTGTCACTTCAACAGACCCAACTGATATCTCGCTTATCTATAGACCCATTCCATGCAAAGGTGTTTTTGCACTTTTCAGTATTTCATTCTCTTTAGGCTCCTAGCTTATATTCAACCTTTTAGGCTCAACCATTACACCAAGGTACCAAAATTATGCTTTTTGTTATTCCTGTGGTGAGAAGACAAATTGATGGAAAACTACCAGTGATTCTTTCCACACTGGCAACTTTCATCGTCTTGTCAAACTGCAATAGCTTCTGTGTTTGGAGACAAACACACAAACATAGAGCTTCAGCCTATCTGTTCTCATTCTCTTCTAAACTCTCTATAAACATAGTGCATGGCATTAGTGGTACTTGGTCTGATTGAGGTTCCATTAATCTGTATGGAACAAAAATTCTAATTCTTGACAATGTTGTTGACTTTGTATCCAATTGACAGAGCTGAGATAGCAGTCCATGTTGAATCAAGACCATCGATATCCATTATTGACTCTATAGAATATTAGTGAACTTATCATGTCATTCAATTCTAACCATAAAGCAGAGGCAGAGGGAATGAATAAGCTGTCATTCAGTGAGTGGATCAGATGCTATGTGATCTGTAGAATTCAGTTTCTTTGTGGTTGAGACATCCAACGTATCAGCTAAACCTCACAAGAAAGGTGAACATATGAAAAACCATAACATCATAGTTCTTTCATTTCCTTTCTATGTATCAGTATGTAATCTCTTACATTTATGTTATTTATTTGTTGCATGAGATACAAGTTCTCCTATCTGCATGATGAATTCTAGGAAATTCCAAGCTTCGTCCCCAAATCCAGTGTCCATAATTTCAGTGTGCTTCTTTTTTTCATCTTGAAGTTGTGACAAGGATTTACAAGGTTCTCATATTTTAGGTTTCATGTTCAAGTTGATTGTCTGGAATTGCACATATTTTGTAAACCATATATAATCAGAATTTCCTGAACCGTCTTCAGATCAAAACCAATAAATCTAAAGAAATCTCCATGGCATTTCCCTGATGCCTGAATGTATTACCTAGCATATGCCATATTTTTTTGTTTGTGTTTATTTCTCTTTTAGAATATGCCTATAAAGTCTGAGATATCATTTCTTTTTCAGCCTCCAGTTGAAGATATTCATCTAAAAGCAATTGGCAAGCATTGAATTCTCTCTTCCTTGCTAATTTTTAGCTAAATGAATGAATGAAGATTTTGTTTACTTCTATTCTCAGATTTTATTTAATTCATCCCAGGTGTTTAAAAATATTGATCCAAAAACTGAGTTATTCTGGTTCGGATCCATAGTTGCAAACTCTTGGGCTCATTTGGATAGACATATAAGTTATTATGAGGTTTATACCTATTCTTAGAATAGTTGACTTTATCAATGGAATAAGTGATTTTTTGTTTGGTTATATTTTCAGTTATTTTCGTTAAAAAACGTAATAATAAAGATTGAAGGGCCATTTGGTTCAACGGAATGTTGATGCTGAGTCATAAGTGTTGATTGTATAAGTTCTGATAAGTTTTAATCAGTTTAGAAAAAAAATTATTTGGTTCAGCGAAAATTATAAGCACTTATGAAGATAAGTATACTTGGTTTACCATTTAACAGTAGTGCTTATACAAGGATATTTTTGTCTATTTTATAAGGGCTGAATGTTATTTTGATGTTTGATTGAATACTTAAAATAAAGTTTCTATTTATTCCATTAATACATATACTACTCATTAAA
Source organism: Acorus gramineus (assembly GCA_030737835.1). Lineage (NCBI taxonomy): Eukaryota > Viridiplantae > Streptophyta > Magnoliopsida > Acorales > Acoraceae > Acorus > Acorus gramineus. The sequence continues at coordinate 14,340,964 of CM060850.1, forward strand.
GCTCGAATAATGGATTTTTACACAAATTTTGAATTTGATATGAGTACCAATCTGGGGTTAAAGATGCTCTTAGGGAAAAAAAAAAAAATTCACCACACAAACAACTCCAAACAATCCTATGCATCAAATAGAACCTATTCAAACTTGTTCAAACACAAACACAAATCCAAAATTAAACAATTCCAACCTGTTTAATGATATATATACAAAAATCAAACAATTCACAAACACACACTACAATTCAGTGAAAGCCCTTTCAATCAAACTTCGGATGCAGTCGAAGGGGGTGATGCCGGTGGAGGAGAGGAGAGGGTGGAGGTGGCCGTGGGTGGTATTTCGGGAGAGGAAGTTGTGGCCGGGAGGGGTGATTTAGGTGAACCTAGGGTTGGAGAGGATTGCGACGGAGGGGTCGACCATGCCGATGCCGATCTTGTTCGTGGTGAATTCTGCACTGCGGCGGGTGGTCCCAGTGAGTGGACCCTACCTCGTCGAGGAGGGTAACAATGTCGGAGGGGGGAGGTGGAGGAGGCGGTGTCACTCAATGCCGGAGCAGAGGACGTTGAGGAGGCGGTAAGGGGGATGAGCTCCGGGAGGTTCTTTGAGGGCTAGGATTTCAGAACTATCGAAATGGTGTGATTGAGGGGAGAGAGATGCAAAATTTTGGTTTATATACCTGCGTAATATGTGGTTTTCAGAGGGGCATACATGTCTTTTGGCAACTTGAGACACGAAAGGAGGAAAAAAAAGTGTGGGACGGGTTACTGAATATTCAGCGCACATATTTGTAATTAAGGGTATTCAATGTTTTTTTTGCCCCCAACCAAACACATTTATTGCTAAAAAAAACTTATTTTCAGCTTTCAGCTAAATAAGCACTGAAAACTGATTGAACTAAACGACCCCTAAGTATTTGGTTAATGAAGAATAAAATGTGAATAAGGTGTAAAAAGTTGATTTGACATGTAGGCCCCATTGATGTATTAGAGGTGATGACAGATGATTTGATGTGCTAACATGTGATTTGATAGGTGGATCCCCTTATATCAGTGGAGGAATAATATTATTCCATAGGGAAACTTGGAATACGAATACCAGCTTATTCTCACATAATTCTGCATAGCTATACCCCCTTTATACCACTCACCCAAACATGTTTTTTACCCCTATTCCCCTTTATCCCCCTATTCCTCCCTTTATTCCTCCATCCAAACGGGGCATTTGGATTATAAAATTATAATTCTATTTGTACTTTTGTTTTGACTGAAGTCATTCACCTTGTCAAAATCTCCAATTCTCATGAATAACTCACTCGAAATCTTTATAACGTGTTCTTTATTGGATTTTATAACAGTTCTTTTCAACATTTGTTTGGTAAAGCAGGGAAACGAAATTCACTTGTATCAGATGTTGATGAAATTCATTTTCAATCAACTCTGTTGTTGTTGGAAAATGTTATACTTGGTCATTCCTACAGTTAATTTGCAGTCCCAATAATCCAAATTTAGCTCTCCTGACAGATTCAAAGCAATCGCTCTTCACAAGTCTGTTTAGAGTTGGTGAGTCCTCATCATCAGATGGGGATTGTTTACTTGCTTGCTCCCAACTATTTGTTAAAATAAATATAAAAAAAAAGGTAGAGACTCAGCCTCCAATTGTTTCAAGAATAAGCAAGTGGATGATGGCCCAGTTTATTCTTGTTATCTATCCAAAACTATAACTGAATTCTAATAAAACTTTTTTTAAGGAAAAGATAAAACTTGCTACTGGCACTTTTATAAAAATGAAAGTGAGGGGGGTGGTGAGAGGAACAGAGAAAACAAAAATAAAAAATTGAATGGGGTAGGAATGCTGTGGGTTTGGTTGTCTTCTATGACTGAATAAATTATTCACAAAAGAATGGTTAAAAAAATAATATTTAACCAATTAAATGGGATCATTCTTGCATGTGGAATCACATTTTTTTTTCATAGTTGGTTCACAATTCAATTATTAGGGACAAAGATAACAAAAAGAGCAAGGAAAAAAAAAAAAAAAGACAACGCACCTACATCACGTATATATTTCATTTACTTATAAAAAAAATGTACATATCATCTTGTATATAAAAAAAATGTATTCCATTAATATATACTTAAAATAACAAAATAGAAAGTTGTTGCCCATTCCTCTCCTCTCCACAAGAAAGTCGCGGCTTGCCCCTCCTTTTCACCAAAAAGTCACAACATGTCTAATAAAAGACTGACATGTGACAATCTCACAGTCTATTTTGTTTGATTGTTTTTATTTTTTTAGTAATTAATGTCACTACTCTGTTTTTAATCCAACTGTGACAATCTATTTTTAAAGTCACAACATGTCTAATAAAATACTGACATGTGACAATCTCATGGTCTATTTTGTTTGATTGTTTTTGTTTTTTTAATAATTAATGTCACTCCTCTATTTTTAATCCAACTTTTAGCTTGAACTATATGTTTGAAGTCAAAGCATTTATTTAGAAATTTCATTTTAATGTACGACTTCCATTTAAATACATATGACCTCAAGGCTAAAAGTAAGACAATTTTTTGTATTAAAACCCTTCAATTATTGAGTGGCATGTGTCTCTTTTATGGTCAATTTTAAATTCAACTCTCTCTAAACCTCAACCATCATTAATAAGCCAGTGCAAGACTAATTTACCATGTAGCCAGTATATGAAATCTCTAATCGAATATATATTCCACTAGGCAAGTATATACTTCATTATGAACAATGTAAGAATGCACGCACTCAATTCATTCATTTTTTTTTTTTTTTTTTTTGTAAAGAATTGTAAGTGTACATACTCCCAAAAAAATTTAAACTGTGTTAAGACTACAAAAACAACTGAACGAGTGTCTCCAACATATTTTTTAAGAACACAGAGAAAAGTAAAATCTGATAAATAGATGGCTTTGTCAGTTGAAAGAATGCTTGAAAAATTGGAATACCACCACCACCAACACAGACCAGATGACCGTTGGGCTATAACATTCAAAAAAAGTTCCCGCCACTCATTTTAACTTACCAAACCACATTGCTTCAAAACAGAGCAACTGAAATGGTAAGCCCAAAACCAAAGGAACAATCATTCTGGAAACACAAAAATGAACACCTATTATTCCCAATGAATCCATCTCACTATTTCACAATGTCCCAAATTTATCAGAGATGGAGAATGAATTTGAGGCTCCAACACCAGAATCATCAAAACCCAGTTCATCGTTCGCGTCATTTACTTCATACAATCTTCACGGGATGGATATGTGGTAAGATGATTTGTTTTTTTTTTTTGTTAGCCTTCTCTTTTATTTTATGTCTTGGTTTTGAAGGTTATCACATCATGTTTTGTCTTCACATAACATAATGTGATAATAGAATGCAATAGAAACAAAGACAGAGAACGGGTTAAATCTCCCTAAATAGGATTTGAAACTAATATAAAACGATTAACAACTGTCGCACCATCATTAGCTACTTAATAAAATGGGGGATTCAATCGTGGTGCTTCTTTGTGTAAGACAACTTGTTCAATCTCAAATTTCATTTTGTGGTCCACCTCTGTTATGTCATTCAGTTTTGGAAAATAATTTTTTTTCTTTTTTTGATTGGTCGTTTTGGAAAATATTAGGGATAATCAGATCATTCTTGCAATAAAGTTTGTGTACTGAAGTACATACATTCACAAAAGTATAAAGTATATATTAGAAGGAATTGAATGCATAACTTCTGCATTTTCCCCAATCACGTATATTTTCATATAAGAGATTATATATTCTACTAGACATTTTATACACCCAGTTAAGACTGGAGGAATGGCTGAGTGTATCAGCATCCTTTGATTTTTAATTCTCCACTGCCTGAAACCGATTACTGACAGATTCCCTTTTCACTTTATTTCACATACTAGATTATATTTTTGGTTTATGACTTTTGTCAAAATGGATTTAAAAAAATAAAGATAGGACTTCTTTCAAACAACCTAATTTCTCATAATTAGTTCCAAATTGGGCCTAACCTCATATAAACATAATTGACCGTTGTTACATTCAGTCTTTTTTACATTCTCAAATATAGTTTCATATATCTCGGTAGCCATTCCACTCACTATAACTACCTCGTTGAAAAATTCACATTTTCTATATATAATACCATCAATTTGTTAGAATATATACTTCGTTTTTATTAAAAGTAAATACCTCAATAGATGAGATATATGATTTTTTAAAACATAGGTGAAGCTGACATCTTGGACTATAAAATGGACCAAGTATAACAATTTTCTAAAATTTCATACTCAATGTGAACATATCATGCATACATTAAAATTACCAACCATGCTTTAGTTTCACATCATCCAAGGGCAAATGATTTTTCACGTTGATATGTGAATACAACTCTCACATAACAAGATAATCATCATATCCACATGAAAAGACTCAAATCAAAGGACCCATGAAGAGGATGCACACCTACCAATTAACCTCCAATAGGTGGTTGAGTGTCATTCTCTTCTTTCAACAACACCACCATCACTCAACCCCACTTGTGATGGTGGCTGCCAAAACAAGAACAACTGCATTGCGTGCTTTGCTTCTAAACTCTCCTTTCCTTATCAGTCACACTTAAATGGAGGATGAAATATCTGAATAGATTGAATTGTTAGGTGAACCACAACATTCATACACAGTATATACCTATGTGAGAATATAAATATGCATGAGTGATTTGAAGCTTCTAGGAGCGACGAGGACAACGTGCTGCTTTGAACTTTCATTCCATTATGTAGATTAACCTGAATTCTTGGTATTTGTATGCCAGTATACACAAAAGTGCATTTGCAAGAAATGTCACAGAAATACATGCACATTGCACTAAAGCATGCATGATCCACCATTGTTTAATAAGAAACAAGGAAAAGAGAATCCACAAGAAAAACAAAATGAGAATGCACTGAATGAATGCTTCATATTGTGTCTGTGGATCCAGGTCAAATCCAAAAGAAAAACAAAAAGTAAAGTCATTTGCACATTCAATGATGCAAGTGATAATGAGACCAGTTCCGAAGACTAAATATAAGTTATCTTTTCATTTCTTATCAAATCTGAGAACATAACATATTGAAATCTTCTACATAACGAAGAGTGTATCAACAATAATACATCACAACAGCTGACTCCTTTTTTTTTTTTTTTATAATCACTGATATATATAAACTGCCCAGTAAAATTAGCTCAAAAAACAGATGCCCACATTCGAAAAGCACGCCATCTATTGATCCGTGTGTAGATTTCAAGTCACAGATTTCGTCCCCGGTTAGGCCAACAAGAATATGAGAGACGTGAAAAATGTGACAATGGGGAAGACTAAAGAGGGAACTCTTGAGAGAGGACTCGTATTTGGCAACCATGGATAGGCATCTGGAGGAGGCATAACACAGTTGTCCCCATTGAAATACACACGTCGAGGGAATGCCCAACCCTTTTGAAATGTAAATGTAGAGGGGTCTTTTTGGAAGAGGAACTCAGATTGAACATTTCCAAAAGGACCAGCCTCCATGAGCAAGTCATTGTAATATTTGACCCCCCACAACATGGCGGTATCATCTGAAATGAATGAAAGATTAAATCTTAGGCCCACAGCTTGTGCTCTAAATTAATTAAAATAATAGATTATGGAAAAGCTACTCTCAACCAGCTTTTTCACAAAAGCTATTATAACTTTTAGAACATAAAAATCAAAATACGAAACCAAAAGCTGAAATTCAAAAATATCCGTTTTGAAGCAATTATTTGAAAACTGATTCTACAAAAGAAAATCATTTTGACAATTGGTTCCAAATATGGAGCCCTCAGCCTTAGCATGAGAATTTCCAAATGTGGTCACTTGAGGTAAAAGAAGAAGAAGAACGACTTACTTATATCTCCATAAGGAGTCAATGACTTGTAGTTGAAGCTGAAACTCTTTGTGAGATTATTGAAATTCGGGTGTTGGACAACCAAGCTCCATTGCGTGTAGTTCATTCGATAGTTGAAGTTTGTTATTGTTATCTTAACCCTCCAATATTCCTTGTAGTTTAGCTTGACGTGCCAGTGCACACGAACAGGACACATGTGGGATGTACACTGAACTAAAGGTGTGAAAGTACTTTTACCTGGACCATTAATGGCCGAAGCCAAATAAGGTGAGTCTCCCCTGCACAAACATCCAATAAACCATCAACAGATTGCAATGAAATGACAGGGTAAGTTGTAAAAGATGATATTTGTAGAACTTACTCCACACAGCTTCCTGGATTGGTTATGTTATTCTGACAACCACAGGTGCAAGTGGGGCAGTTGACGATGGTGTCGTTGTAGAAGGAGGAGAGAGACACACAACAGGTAGGAGTCTTCTGAGCCAGAAATTGAGAATATGTACATGTAACATTCCATGTCACTGTGACAAGATACTATGTATTTTTAGAACTAAGTATTTTAAAAATGATAGCAGTTCTATAGCACAGTTTAGGTGCCATTCACCGAAAGTTGAATATAAAAGTAGAGAAATAATGACCATAGGGAATCTCTAATTGTTTCATGGAGCGTAAAATATATTAATCACACAGATCAAAGGACAAATGACACTAGTTACTGGTTATATTGACATTGCTATTTATGTAGCAGTCAAGCTTTTGTTTTTCCCTGAAAAGAAATTTGGGTAGTTATCTGGAAGGATCATTCAGTCTCTTGGTATTGTTATATTCAGTTTGTTAAATCTGCACCAAACAAACTGACAGGGAAAAAGGAGTGCATAGAACACGAGAGGGAGGAAGAAGGTAGATGACAGGGAACGCAATCCAAATTAGACTCATTTCAAGCTAGGACTAAGGCCCGTCTAAAAAAAAGCATTGAGAGATTGCTCTCAACCAGATTTTATGAAGAGGTTTTTTAATGACTTTTAATAAATAAAACCCAAAATCCGAAACCAAAATCTAAGGTCAAAAAAGAAAACTACTGCAACCGATTATCTGAAAACTAATTTTGCAGAAACAGTATTGGTTTGACATTTTTTCCAAAAGGGGCTTAAAACTTAGTTGACTCTAAAGAGTTTGCATAGGTGCATATAAACACACGCTTTGTAGACGCGCAAGCATACAAATTATGTTATATTCTCAATATTAGTTGTTATATATAAACACTTCGCTATCATATTCAGATCATGTCCACAAACAAAGTTCACTAAAATCGGAAAAAAAAAAAACCAAGGAAAACATCAACATTTTTTCCATCTTACTCAACGCCTGTGTCGTTCGTCTCCCATCCTGTGTGACGAATTTAGTCGGTTTCACAATCTTGGCAGCCCCACAAGTGTATCCAGGACCGGGCGCTTTCAAAGTGAAATTTTTAGGCACTTTGACAGTTTTGTTTGTGGTTCCAGCGGCACCAACACTGACTTGGAAAGCACTGGCAGCGGTCGAAGGGTCCTGAATCCATGAATTGATCACTCCCCCTCTGCAACAATTAGCAATTTGCATGTTGTATGGAGTCCCAGGAAGCAAATCAACCACGGTTGGATCCTTCTTGCAACAATGCGGGATGTTCCCTTTGAATTTCGAGCAGTCTCCCTGCTCTGTGGTTTGTGCGCCAACCATAGACCATATCACCTCCTTCTTCGCCCATGTCCATCCAAGCGTCCATCCTGGTGCTTGAATGTGGCGGTATTGTTGGAAATTGAACATCGTAACAACAGCCTGTACAGTATTACAGTGAATGTGATTTGCATCATTTGTTGATTTGATGGACTAAAGGGTAATGCGTATTGATTAAATGGCTTGGGAAAAGATCAATGCTTGAGTTGTTATTTATCACAAATTCACCATTAAACTTATATCCCCATTTGTTTCATGAATAAGCAAGTGGATAAGGGAATAATAGACTTAATCCTCCAAACAATATGTTTATAGTTTATTCCTGCATATTTGTCCAAAACCAGAACTATATTTTAGTAAGGCAAACACAAAAAACAAAAGTTTACCCAAACCGACGAATGAATAGCAACCAAACAGAAAATCATCTAATTCTTCTCTATCTCTGTATAACTATTTATCCTCGGACAACCCATTTGTGAATCAAACAGGGTGATAAAATGACTACATGGTTAATGACAATTGCAGATTATGAACAAGTTGATAACAGTTGGAACTCTTTTTCTGGTTCCGCATTTCATTTTTCAAGGTCATGAGCATCATTTGATTCATAACCAGCAAATTAGTCATTTTGTAGTTTCAGTGTTTCTTAAGTTATTTATTAGCAACATTGTTTGAAGGTATACTTACAACATAGCCATCTGGAGTCCATTGCATAACATCCCATTTGATAGTTATATTCCCAGTCGGATCGAGTGAATCATAAGCTTCTGCAGAGAAATAAGGCACAATGAATAAAAGAAGAGAAAGACAATAATGAACAAAAAGAAACAAAAAAAAGAACACAATCGACTTATCTAAGTTCTTCAACATATTAACAACATTAATGCTACTAATCACTGAATAATTGTTTTGGATTGATAAAATTATGAAGATCAAAGTCAGACAATTCTTTCACATTATCCAGTTAATTATGTGTTTTCTAAGAGTCCAATGTCAAAACATTTTGGCGCAAACAATCAATCACAATCCACTCACACTTAATAAGAACAGAAATCATTTTTTTGGTACAGTCAGTCATTCTGAAATACAGTTCTTTAGCCAATTCAACAAGATAATCGATTACACTTTTGAATCTATTGAAAAAAAATACTTGAATGTCGCAATTCCCTCGACTATAAACGATTTATTATCAGATCTTTCATTCACATAAACTTTCATGAAACAATCCACCAAAAAAAACTCTCCAAAGAATTAATTACATAATAAAAAGACTACCTTGTATATTTGTAAGATAATTTAAATAAATTGGTCAATAAAAATATTTTTTTTTCTAATAAAAAGTATTGTTATGAGAAAAAATAATGATTCATCCCTCCATCCAATAAATCCAACATATTAAAACAAGGAAATATGAGGAAATATTGGGTCTGGAACCAGATTCATCTACATTACATTGAAAAAAATAAAGTTCTCCTTCATTAACCAAGATAACCCAAATTTCCACATATCCCCAAAACCCAAAAAAGCTCAATATTGAATCCAAATCAAAACCCATTGCATTAGCATTTAAGATAAACAAGTAAGAACCAACAGCAACAGAATATCCATTACTCAGTTTTTTCCAGTCAAAATTATCACAATCTCAACACAATCAGGAAAAAAAGAAGCAAAACCAACATAACCCAGATTTCCAAATCCATGAACAAAGGAGCCAAATCCATGAATTCCAAACCAAACCCATTATCAAATGCACCAACAGAAACCCAAAGAAGAATCAAAGATCAGATTTTGACAAAGACCTATGGTTGTGAAACTGAGACAGAAAAGCAAGGCAGCAACAAAGATGGTGCAACTGGAGATCTTGTGAATGGAGGTCTGTCTCATCTCCATTTCCCAAAGATCCTCTCCTCTTCTGGAAGCTCGAGATCCCACAATGGGGTGGAGAGAGAATGGTGGGTAACTTGTGATCTAAGCTTAAAGAAAGAAAAATTTAGTAGTTATTAATGGTTGTGTTTGAAGAGACCAAAAAAGTGCAAAACAGTGATAGATTTTGGTTTCTCTCAGTAAATCTACTTGTGAACTCTCCACTTCAGATCGAGTCTTCATGAAAGGGCATACATTCGTTAAAAATAACATAAATGCCACTGTGTTCATCTATATTTAATTGACCTTTTTAACCTCCTCTAAATTCTTCCTTTTTTTTTTTTTTTAAGATTAACCTCCTCTAATATTTATATATCTATGACTTTGATCTTTGAAAACTATTTTTCAATACGGAATAAAAAATTTAGGACTCAAAGAAAACAAATATAACCAACTATATTTACCCTAATCTATATATATATTATACTAACAGAAAATTTCTAAGTTTTCAAGTTTGTTCTTTCATGTATAACATTTTCATTTTCAATTTTATTCTTAGTTATTTATGAACTTTTCATTTTATATTAATGATAAAAATGAAAAAAAAAATATTTTTAATATTTTAAAAGATAATATGTGATATCCATTCAATCTATCCTTTTTATATCTATTTATAAAATGGTGATCGTGCCACATTATCATATTATTTGTTATTATAATTTTTTATTAGATTTATATTGAGATAATCATGGAATATATGTGATAAATAACTAATTTCATATCAAATATGAGTTTCAATGTTTGATCTCAGTTTTGTTGTGCAATAGTCATTTTTTATAACAATCTATTTCACAATTATAAGTATATATCTGTATTTGAAAGGTTATGAATTTTTAGAGAAGTTCATGAATAATTTAATTTTTGATTTTTTTAATCTATATATAAATTAGATAATATCATCAATCCACCAAATCTAAAGGTTTTTTTTTTTTTGTATATATACCCCTAAAATTCACATTATAGCAAAATATCTCTGAAGATATGTTATTTCCAATAATATTATACAAAAGAGTTTAAATTGTACATGAACATCATTTTTTTAATCCATTGAAGCGATATTGTTTGTTTGAGACTTTCAAATGGGGTACAATATAGAGTTAGTTGAGAGGTATACATGTAAAAAACTAATTTTCAATTGTAACATATCTCTTTTATGTATAATTTCATAATATAATTTACAAATGATTTATTTAATCATTATGAAAATTTTCAATATATCATTTATGTATATATAACCTGGTTTATTATATCTGTAGAAGAAAAATCTTGTGCTCTCCCTTAGGGCGCCACGTGTCCTAGTCAATCGGGTAAGCAGATAATATGACCCACCCTAGAGAGAGACCAGATTCAAGTAGATCAAGGAGAAACAGCCCATAACATGACCGATTCCGAATCGGTCAAGGGGACCGTCCTAGTTCTCCGCTTGAAAAATCTTGCTCAGGAAGGTCCTGCTCATGGAATGCCTTCTCACCAGGGTAGGATGGTTCAATGACCAGACCACCACTACTTTGAGGACAATTCAAACTAGCCACCTACACATAATATAACCGTTGGAACATCCTCAAGTCAAATCATCTTTGTATGGGTTCGAACACGGTCCTAACCGTAGGAGAAAGAGGACCACTGGCACTGAAAGGCAAGGCAGGGTCAGGGCTGCTCTACCCCGCCGAATTGCCAGAGACATGTCCTGACCCCGACAAACAACTTGCCACTGCTCGTTGCAGTCTAGGTTAAAGTCAATAAAGTTACACCACGTGGCCTCAACATCAAAACAAACCCCTAGCCTAGTACCTGTAGGAATCTTCCATGTTAGAAGATTCTAGCCGAGATAGAGGGACGCCTGGGAGGAAAATGACGTGGCCACTCATTCGGCTAAAAGGGAAAGAGGAGGAGAGAGAAAAGACATTCATAAGTAAGCAATTCAAGTCTTCTGGTTTTCTAAGTCATCTTCTCCATTTTTATTTTCTTCATTCACTCCACTGACTTAAGCGTCGTAGTCCCTTTGGTCGGCACCACTCTGATGTCCTCAGCTCTCTTGGTGCAGGTTCTCAGGCGTGAGCACTCGAACTTTCACCTAAAGGCGGACCACTGACTTGACTACACTTGTTGAGAGAAATCATCAGCTTCAATATCGCATATAAATGAATTGAAAAAAATTGAGGGTATTGGTTGTGGACATCTTTTTCAAAATATTTTTTTAATTTACTTGCACATCGTGCATAGGGGGAAACTAGTAGATATCTATTTTTTAATTGAACAAGTTTAAAGTTAACTGTTTTAAGCCTTCAGATCTAAAAAATAATGGCCTCAAATCTCATTCCGAATGCTTTTGTTGACCAATAATCTCTTAATATCAGTAAAACAAAAATAAAGAAAAAAGATGACTTCTATATACTCAGTGTATTTATTTACAAATAAATCATGTTTTTAATTATATAATCGTGATGAAATATTTTAAAGGTCTAAAAAATTCAAATTTGATTCTAAAACACTTAATATATTGGAATGTATTTTTTTCCAATAATTATAGTTGATTAAATAGTTACTAAATTAATCATATTTTTATAAAACTATCAAATTAATCATCTGACCCACTCAGCTATGCCACATTGGCATTTTACAAGCTTTCAAGCCCAACAAAAATCGGTTAAATCTACAGTCAACCGTCTCATATATTTCATTAATCATGATTCATTATATATTTATTAAAATAAAAAAATATATAAGATGTTGAGATAAAAGATTATATATATATATATATATATATATATAAATCAAGGGTCAGCCTTGGGTAGAGGTCACAAAGGCAACTGCCTAAGGCCCTTCACCCATGGAGGGCCCCCAAATCTTATAAACTGTAAAACCTATTAGGGTTGGGTTTAGACCCTTGAAAACCCACCACTCGGCCCCAAAAAAACTCATCCTGCATTTCATATCTCCAGCACATTTGTTTCAAACCACTTCATCCCCATTAAAACCCATAAAAATAATCTCCCATCATGTCTCCATCAAATCCTTTAAAATAATCTTCCAATTAATCAGTCGTGTCTCCCTTTTGGTTAATTGTTTTTTGCTATTGTACCTTTTTATTTGATTGATTTTTTTAGTATGGATCTAATTTTGTGTAGATATTTATAAGTATTTTCTTATGTACGTAATTGTTGCAAGAAATTTTATTTAATCGTAATATACGAGGTTTCAATTTTAATGATGGTATAATGTTGTATTTATAATTTTATAACATTTATAACTTAAAATAAAATAATATTTAAGACAAATAAATATTTTTTGTGAATGTATATGAAGCCCTACTTTAAAGTTTGCTTAAGACCAGTTTAAAAAAACAATTTTCAGGGCCCGGCTCTGAAAAAACAAAAAAAAAAAAGAACAAACTACAATTTAGATTAAATATCTCTATGATATTTATAAATGCAAAGTGAATCCAGCCATATGCAAAACTCATCCCCTTCTCGATGGTTCCGGCAACAGTTTGGACCATTTGGCAAATCCGAAATGAGGCCATCTTTCATGAGTCTAGGATTTATGTTGAGAATATGTTGGAGTCAATTATTTTCCTTATTCGCGAGTGGGGATGCTTCATTATGGGGGAGTGGGGAATTTCGCTCTCCGGCTGGTCTTGTAGTCACACTGTGAGTGTAGGTGCCCAGACAAGGTTGTGGTAAATATTTCATCTACGACAATTAATGTTCGCTTGCTTTAAATTTTTATTTTACTTTTGTTCCCTATCTGTTTACGTTCGATTCAGACATAATCTCACTCTAAAAATGTGATTGCAATATTTGTCTACTTTAAAAATAAAACAAATCCAGCCATATGTGTTGCTGGATTTATTTGGTGAAGCATCAATGGCATAACAGAAATTCTATTTAGTGAACAGGGGTAATAATGGAAAATGATGCAACAGTATTTGACCCAGCAAAGCAGATTAAAGAAAAAACAACACCGACGGTGGTGGGGCCCACAACCATCCAAGCTTAGCCTCAACAACGTGACGGTGAGTGCATGTTTAATAATAGGGAAAACAATGCATATAACTCCATGTAAAGTTGTCTATATCTTTATTACTCCCTGTGTTTTTACAAAATCCTAATAACTCCCTACAAAGTTTATGTATATCCATAAAACTCTAGGTTAAACTTCCGTTAACAGAATTAGAATATTCTAGACATATTCTGTCTAGTTAACCTTAGACTAAAAGTAGATCCCTGAAAATAATTTAAAATCCACATAGGTCCTTGCCAATTAGAATTTTGCCCCTCCCGACCGTTGCAAGTTGATCGTTGCTCCCCCACCCCAAACGCTCATATATTCCCTTTCCCCTCTCCCTAACCATTTATTATTCCTCTAGTTTTAATCATCTTCTCTCTCCACCTTCATGTCCACTCTTTGGTGCACCAACAATTACATGATATCTGAAATAATTGAGTTTCTTTTAGGGTGTTTGACAGAATGCCTAAAAATATTGGTTTATGTTTTGGGATTTTTATTTTTAAGTCTCCACAAACTATAGGATTTAGTGATCGATCCCTTACTTCTTTATATTTTGTTTTTAGTCTTCAGATTTAAAGAATATTTCCTTTTTAGTCCCTCTCAGGGATTAAAAAAATTAAATACTTTAAGGATAGGTCCCTTCTAGGGACTAAAAAGAAAGAAATATTTAAATCTGGGGGCTAAAACCAAAATATAAAAAAGTGAGAGATTGATCACTAAATCCTATAGTTTATGGAGACTTAAAAATAAAAAACCCTTATATTTTTTAGTCATCTAGAAATCAAAATCTATGAAAAAACCTAAATGATAAACTCAAAACCTAACAACCCTAAATCTGATTGATTTGTTCACCCGTTATTGATGGTTGCACTTTTGATTCGGATCATCGATGGTCTTCAGTGGGCAAAAGAGGAAGTGCAGCCAAAGTCCACTGTAGCAATGGAGGCTCTGTGTACACGGTCAGGTGAAAAAGGAAGATGAGATAATGAATTCAATGGAGAACCTCTCATTTGTATTAGTATTAAAAAGCATATTAGTAATTGATCAAATGTGGTTAAATTTAACCAATCATTGGGTTACCTAAACTGATAGAAGAACCATAATAGATTTACATTAACTTTGTAGGGAGTTATTTGGATTTTGTAAGAAAATAGGGACTAATATGCATGGATATAGGCAACTTTACAGGGAATTATATGCACTATTCCCTTAATAATACGAGAACAATGCGTGTGAGTCTCTCACACCACAATACATTCTTGTATAAACACATCCACACATTTTCCTTACCATGGACCGTCCAAATCGTCCTCAACCGCTGATATGGCCCACATAACAGAAGTATTTGGTTTGGATGGATCACGCATCTCCACCGTCCATTTGGTGCGGCTTCCTACTGACACGTCATTCTAACCATCCGTTCCGTGGTGGTGGACTTGAGCTCATTTGAGTACTCGCAGTTTTGAGTCAACCTATGTTCAAAGGAAAATGATCCACAGCCCCATTTTTGTAGACCTCAAATAAGCCCCATATGTATAATTCATGTTTTGCCCTCTTTGTAGCCTTTTCTTTATTCCGTAACTGTTTCCATAATTAAAGAGAAAGTAATAATTACTCTCTTTCAACTATATAGAATTAATGACGGTAACAATAAATTATTTTCATTTGTAATTCACGTCTCCTATATTGTTTTTATATTTATTCTAATTGAATTATTTATACACCCATAATCAATAATTTATTTCCTTTTTAAAACACCATTATTGTTTTTAAAAACACCCCACACCAGATCGGAAATGATTTATGTTTATGCAGTTGTGTGTAATTACTTGATTTTACAAATTTATATTTGTTGAATCTGGTCTTTGATAGTAAATTAATTTTTATTGGCATGTTCTTTCATTTTAGATGATCTAACACAAATCTTCTAAATTCATTTAAAAATTTCTTTTTCGTTTGATTTAAATTTTTTATTTAAATGTGTAATAACACTCATACATTGTTTTTTTAATTTTATTTGAAAGTGAGTTACATTTCAAAAGAAGTCAGTAATATTGGTAAAGAGTCAGCTACATTTGTATAGTCAGTTACATTTTCCTTGGAAGACAATCCAGAGAAGGATTTCATTGTTGAAGTTGAACAACAATGTGTAGAAACAATCGTGCAAAGTGTTGGAATAACATTTAATTCAAAAGAAATGTATGTATGTTGAAATGATATTTGATTATGAAGAAGTTAGTTACAGTTTGAAATAGATAATTCCAAATAATTTACATGTGATTTATATTTTTAACAGAAATTAGTTACATTGAATAAACATTAGTTACATTGTGTACAACAGTAACATAAAAAACATATAATGATCAAAGAAAGATAAATCATGATAAATACACATACAAACCAATAAATGTTAAGGTCGTTGAATTAAAATTAGTTATAATTTGAAGATAGTTACATTCATCATAACAATAACATTAACCAAACTGAATAATCATATTCTTTAAAGTTGTTTACATTCCTCTAATAGTTAATTACATTTTTTGAAACACGGTTAATATTGTGTATTTCTTGTCTTTTGGTTACTCTATCTTTTTTTGACCTGCAGCAATTGATATTACATGTCATACACATGTAAACGTACATGCTCTTAAAGTATGACTCCACATACATAATAGAATACATACATACAACAATTATACATACACGAAGTTAGTTACATTTTAAAGATAGTTACATTTTGCAACTTTAAACAAACTGAAAATAAGAATGTGTGTTTTTTTCTTAAAAAAAAAAGAAAAAAAAGATTC
Organism: Acorus gramineus; assembly: GCA_030737835.1. Taxonomy (NCBI): domain Eukaryota; kingdom Viridiplantae; phylum Streptophyta; class Magnoliopsida; order Acorales; family Acoraceae; genus Acorus; species Acorus gramineus. The sequence goes on from CM060850.1 coordinate 14,357,356, forward strand.
CACATATTTTTTTAAAAAGTGTATTGTAATATCACATTGTATAAACTACAACTACTAAAGGATCGTTTGAACTATCGTTGAAAATGGTAGCATAGTTTGTTTCCTCACTTTGTACCACTAAAATAATGAGGCTTCTTTGCAGGGCAGTCATCTTTGAATTGAACATACATAAAAGGAATATTAGACATCCATAAAAATAAATAAAAAAGGCAGACCAGAAGAGGTCCCCCCCCCCCTCACTCTTTGAAACTTCTTGGTGGATGGGTTTGGATAAAATTTTATGATCAATATATCATGTGATATCAATAGATGTGCATGTCTCTAATTTTGAAAAGAGAATGAAAGACAAAACTAGAAAAAACGCCACAAAAAGAGAGAAATGGAGTGAGAGAATGTGTGTTTAAATTAGGGGTAGAATTGTATTTTTCTTTTTTGCCTTTTTGTAAAAGTCAACCAGGTAGCCAATAACATTTTGACACCTCATGGGGCCTATGGAAGGGGCTTATAAACTGGGGCCTGTGTAGCAAAACTCATATTCAAAACAGTCATGATATCCAGGCCTCAAAATATATGCCCCACTCACAAGCCCCATGAGGTGTCATCATCTCATTGGTTGGCTTGTTGATTTTTTAAAAAGGGTAAAATGACAAAATACAAATTTACCCTTCATTAAAAATCTGTCTCATTAATCCAAATCCCCCATTTTCTTTATTCGGTTATGACTCTTCCATGTGAATCTTAAAATCTATTTATCTATTTCAAATTTTAAATTTTGAAATTTTTACCTAAATTATAATTGAACCTAGATTACACCAAAAATTACCTAAATTGTTTTCATCAAAATCCTTTAAACGGCCTAGATTTTTTTTTCAAACTTACATTCTTATTATACACATTAATTTTTTTAAAGAATGTTATTAACTGAATATTGAAAAAGTTAGGTATTTATTGTTTTCAAATTTAAATAAAAAACACATATAGTTACCATATGAAACAATTACATTTTATATTGGTAGTTACAAATGCATTTCTTAAATGTTTACATCTCTCACAATGATTTGTTACATTTACATAAAAATTCTTACATTTACATAGATGGAACAAACAATTACATTTACCTAAATGTCAAACAGTTACATTTACTCTTCGAAATCATCTATTTCAATTTCTAGTGCACTGCCTTCCAAAGAAAATGTAGCAGATTCCCCTACAAAAGTATTTAATTGACTGCTACATTTATAAATATAACAAATATAAATTACTATTTACATTGTAAGAAATGCAGTACAAGAATGAATGCTACATTTCAGACTGTTACATTTTATGAATGTATCAAAAAATAAATATGTGTATTTCGACTTCAGAAATGTAATACTAACATCATACAAACCGTATACAAATTAAATGTAACAATAACGAGTATTACTAAATTTAAAACATGTAACATTAATTGAATATGTGATCGTAAAAAGGTTAATTTTAATTTCGGATATAACTTGTATTCCAATAAGATCATAATATGATAAAAAAAACAATTGTCAAACCTGATCCGGAAGACATTGATAGGAGATCCAACTCGAACAAGAACAAATCAGTGTCTTCCAACTTCTTAAAATTAAAATTTCAGATTTTCTACAATGTGTTCATCATATATAATTTGGTTCTGAAGATAATTTTGATGGTTTAATCCAAAGATGATCGGCATTGATGATACTCCACGATTTGAGGAATCACATTAATTGTTGAAACTCCATATAAAACGTAAGAAAATCATAACCGCAATGTTTCCCAAATAGGCTTATAGGTATAATAGACAATGTACACTTGCAACATCCTGAGGTCTGGTTTGGGGCCTGTGAAATTGGGGCCTAAGAATCATTATTGTATTCAAAATTAAAGGAGTCTGTGTCCGGTCAGGCCTAGGTACCATCAATACTATTAATATCGAATTGCACAATCAATGTTGGGTACAAATGTCACTCTCTCTGAAGTTCGATTCAGAAGTTGTGAAGTTCTGATACTGATGGAATCCAAGCTTGATTGGATCTGGTCTCAAAATAAAAGGCAAATGTTTCGGTTAAATTTTTTTATAATTTAAATAAATGGATCCATACAAATTTTTAGAATATATTTCAATTTTTATAAAAGGGATTTTTAGTTTTAAGTCCCTGTAAACATGCCTATTTAGGGATCTGTCCCTCACTTCTTCATATTTCTTTTTTAATCCTCATATTCAACCGCTTATTTGGTTTTTAGTCCCTCCGTCAAACGTCCGTCCATACACCGTTAATTTGTAAAATGTGATTTTATTTTTAAGTCCCTATAAACTATGTTATTTAGTGATCAGTTCCTGTAAACTATATTATTTAGTGATTAGTCCCTGTAAAAAATAAAGAATGGAGGGACTAATAACTAAATAACATAGTTTATGGGGACTTAAAAATAAATCATATTTCACAAATTATCGGTGTATGGACGGACGTTTGACGGAGGGACTAAAAACCAAATAGGCGATTGAATATAGGGACTAAAAAAGAAATATGAAGAAGTGAGGGACCGATCCCTAAATAAGCATGTTTACATGAACTTAAAAATAAAAATCCCTTTATAAAATTATATAACTCGTTATTAGATGAGATATATTATTATTTTTAAATAAAAAAGGATGGGATCTATCAAACGGGAAATGGAGTTAGATAAAGGATCGTGCATAACATTATTCTAAAATTAAGGATAGACCAAATTACATCACCAAAAAAAAAAAGGATAGACCAAATTACAATTTACAACTTCGATAGAGCCGTTATATGTTTTTGAACATATATACTTTCATAAAATGAAACAAAATTATATGAGACTTTTTTTTATTTTTTAGAAGAAGTGAAAAATTATATATATGTTTAATGAGGTGTATATCTATTCATTCAGTTTTGAGATCTAGCACTAGAACTTACACTACTTTCGCCTTCTTAATCAGGTGCAAAATGAGACTGTATAACAATGTCATAAAATTTATAAGAATAGAACCATTCATTATTAAGAGCTACCAATTTAATCAAATTTAATCATCATATTAGCCAGAAATGAAGTATATTGAACTATGACTTCATCATACCATAATAAATAAATAAATTATTAATTAAATAATAAATATACAAAAAAATAGAAATTTTTTTATTATTTTTAAATTTTTATAAAACATCACTCTAAAATCGTTTTCAACAAATGACAATTAGTGTTTTTACTATTTTCGAATCAACATGTTAAATAACCCATAGCCAATTCTCAAAACTACCACTGATATAACATGTTTTATTATGAGATTTTCGAAGTTAAGCAGATGGTCCAATTCATTTTTTTTTTAAAAAAAAAAACGAAATTGATAGACATGCTATTTCTTTATATTAAAATAAAAGAATACACGCTCTAGAAAAGAAAAGTAGTCCAATGCAGTTTTTTAAACACTTTGAGAAATTGCAAAACAATCTTTTATTTTTTTAAACACCCCAAGGTCTTTGTGTTGAAGTAGTGAATAATTTAATCCGAGATAATGATGTGATTGGATGCTGGTCGTTTATTAAAAGAATGTCACTATTGGAAGTCATTGTATTACCTAACCCAAGATTTTGTTGTTTTGTGGCCAAATGGAATGGTAGTAGACAGCACAAAGCCAGCTCAGATGCCACATATAAAATTAATTTTAATTTTTTTTTTTTTTGTAATGTAAGACCCTTTTCCTTTTGACAATTTTGCAGAAAAACCCCTGGTAATACAAAATAGTAACATGCCCCAAAACTTACTGTACAGTGTAACAGTGTTGTATACAATATTTATCTATGTACACTCGTATATATAGGTTGTAGCAACCATTTTTTTTCATTTTTCATCAAGGATCAAATCATCAAGGATTAAATCATTTTGATCAAATCAAGGATCAAATCTATGTACACTCTGTTATATAGGTTGTAGCAACCATTTAATTACAAGAGTTTTGATCTTTTCTTTTTATTTTTTTTTATGAGTGTGTTCCTCTATCTTTAGAATTTAGATCATATCAATTTGTTATTGTGAACCTCATTAACATTGATGAGAAAAATTCTAAATTTGTATGGAACAACAGTTATGTTTTTTGTCCTCATTTTGTTTTCGTGCATCACAACAATTTTGTTTTCCTTTCGTTTCTTATACCACCCACATAATAATATTTAATTCTGATAATTTTTTATGCATTTACATAAACCAAGTGATATTTTTGGGAACAAAATAATTGTGTATATGAGTGAAATAAAATAACCTTAATGTTGAAATGGTAGATTATAGAGGAGGATGATTTTCAGAATACTGAACCTAGGGGGTATATGAAAAAAAATATACCTTTTTCCAGTGGCACACACTTTACATGGGGCCCTAAAATCTCAATAATAGACTTCTAATTTGGTGGATGATAGTATTTCTTATTGGCATCTTTTAGAGACTTTTAGGTGGATGGATACCCTAGCTAGGCCAGTCTATGATGGAAATCAAAGGCTGTTTGGAATTAATTTAGCCAGAAATCATTCTGCATTACCTTCTTTACATCTTGAAATCAATGATGCCATCATTGTCTCATTGATAATATATACCAAACTGTGACAATTTGAAAGAAATACCTTAATAATCCAACAATGATTTCTTAGGGATGTGGAGATGCAATTAAATGGAGAGAATAAAATAAAGGAATAGTTCTGAGAAATTTGAAAGAGGTAAGTTATTCCTCTATATGAGCAATGAGAATGGAAGACAAACAACAACAACGTACAACAACAACAACAACAATAAAAAAAGATATGAGACTCAAAAAAGAGAAGACTTAAAAGATTGGTCTACAATATTAAATGAAGAGTTTTGATGTCATTGATGAAGATATGGTTTGGAAAAAAGAACCAAAAAAAGAACATATCTAACATTAGTTGGCATTTTTGAAAACTCAAGTTTTATTGTCTGGCTAAATTTGACACCATTAAAAACAAAATTACAATAATGCAAGTTCTGCTCTGAACTTGTCGGGCATAATGTTTAAATTATTCCATGTACAAAAGGCCTACATGTACAATGCCACTGAAGCCATGTCAATCTTTTGCTGTTTATGCATGTGTGGAGCTTTATTTCAACTAGGTTGATCAATCAATTACTGAAAGATATTATAATACATTTCAAAAGTCTATATCCAAAAATTTAAATATAATCTTATATTCAAATTCCAATTGATTTTGAATTGAATATAAATATTAAGGTATTCACCCTAAAAAAAATATTATGTTGATGGATTCTCTTTATAGAGATGTTTTTTTATTATTATTATTATTTGAATGAAGGTTGAGAGCTTCCTATATATGTTAATGCAAAAGATTTATTATTATATTTTTTAACGAGAACAATTAAAAACACAACGTAATTAAACAAAAAATGACTTATTACTTATCTATACTGAAATAGTTATCTATACTAGAATAACTTACGTCGTTATTCAAACAAGGTCTAGATGATTGTTTTCATCGTCTTTTCATGCGTTTTTACATGTTGAGATTGATAGATTGAAATTGAAAGCAGTATCTCAGATGAAGATTATTAGAATGGATGGTTAAAAATAACTTAAACCAGACTTTCTGCTGTGGATTATATATTGTGGTTAGAAATCAACATCAATATATGGCTTCTTGTTGGTAGCTAGTCCATTTCTATGGATTATTTATTTAATTTTTACATGTTATTTAAGTGATTAGATAGTGATTGAATGAATTACTCACATTGATATGTTAATCTGAGAAAAATCATTGAAAATAATAGCTTCTCTGGTCAAAGTAACTAAGCAGCTGTTTAACTGGTCAGTTGAAGAAGCACAACTACATGTTCCACAGTATTGTCATGTTGGATAGGATTTATTTATCTATGCTATCAATAATTTTTAAAAAATATTTTTTGCTTTCTCATGAAGCAAAAAAAATAAAAAATCTCAAGTTGTCTTTCCCGTTGCAGGTTAAGTAAAATTTTTCCAATGAGATAGAAAGTGAGGAAGTTATTTTTTGTCACTTTTCACCATGCACAAATAATAATAATAAATTATTAAAAAATTATTTCATTTCATCGCTTTTTCTTTAACCCCTATTTTTTTTATTTTCCTTCACTTTACATCTATTACCTTGCCACCCACAGACAGGCAAATGCAACCCAGTTTGGAACCAATGTTCAAACAGTTTTTACTTTTACAAAATCATTTTGTAGAAAATCAGTTTCAAACATATATTTTTGCAAATTCAATTTTTTATTTTAAATTTTGATTTTTATGTTTTAAAAGTCAAGAAAACATCTTTTTTTATAAATTTCTAGAATATATGGTTTTAACCATTTTACAGTGTAAATTATTTTTAAAAATTGATCTTCCAGACAAGGCCATAAACTGCTCAATGAATGGCTGCTCACTTGAATGCATGGATTCCCTCCTAAAGAAGAGATTGAAGGATCTGCCATCAAACAAAGGGGACTGACATCTATACTGGATGAAAACTTTCAAATTTTAAAGTTTGTAATCTGCATTTTATGTTAGATGAAGGTTTTTTTTAGGTGAGTTGTTACATCAAATTTTAGACCTGAAAGCTTCAATTTACACTTAATTTTGCATGTTCTAATGGAGGAACTTATTGAGAACTTATGCAAACAAAAACCACCACATTATTTTACTATTTTAAAGGTATGTATATCCATTGTAGAAGGGGACGGTTATTTCAACCCCACCAACTCCTCCACCCACCCCTTAAATTTTTTTTTTTTTTTTTTTTGTGATCCTAACCTACCCCGACCAGCGGAGCATCCACGAGAGGTCGCTCGCGAAGGCGTGGTGGACGGCGTCGCCGCCGATGGGGGAGGAGGAGGAGGAGCGGAGGTTGTTGAAGATGGAGGCGACAGAGCTCTCGGGCCACCTGATCGACGACGGAGGGGGAGGTGGAGAGGAGGCAGTGGTGGACAGCATCGCCGCCGAAGGTGAAGAGGAGGCAGCGGTGGACGGTGGTGACGGCAACCTCGTCCTCCCCCGTTGGCGGCGACGCCGTCCACCACGCCTTCGCCAGCGACCCCTCGTGATGCTCCGCTGGTTGGTCGGGGTGGATTAGGATCACAAAAAAAAAAAAAAAAAAAAATTATTTAGCAGGTGGGTGGAGAAGTTGGTGGGATTGAAATAACCGGCCCCATTCTAAAATTGATACCGGAAAACGTTTCCTCATTTTTGTCCATATTACTATCATTTCTTTCCTTGTTCACTTTCTTATAATTCTTGGTATATGTGCCAAAATGTTCAGGGCACATCAAAACAAAGAATTGCGACATCACATTTTAAATTAATACAACACTAATGCATTGTACAATCAGGTTAGCTTTGATCTACCAGTTTCATAAAAATAAAAAATAAAAACAAAAACATTAATGTGTTGTCACGTTTCAATGAAGGCATATAATTTTCTAAGGTGACATGATGAGCTAAAAATAGAGATGGATCTAAAAGTGCTCAAACATTATATATACATACATGAAAATGTTAGGAACAGTTACACGTACAACCCTAGTGCTTTTAACCTTTGAGAAAGCACCCATCACGGGGTTAACCTATTTTTTCCCTAGCAAAGCACCACATTTTAGGACCATAACATGTAGTGAAACAACATGTACTTCATAAAAAGGTTATATATTCTAATGAAATATATGCCACTCAACATAAAGTATATATTTTATTAACAAAATGGAGCTATGCATGGGGATTAGCAAAATGAGATTACAGGCAGTGTTGCACATTGCGTATATCAGCATCCAATGAATATATATCAGAGGGAACGGACCCTGATGCATGAAGAGAAGAATGCATTTTTAATGAAAGAATACAGTTGACAATAAATTAACATACCAGAGGAAATCATCATTATAATAAAGTAAAGAATCCCAACTTTGTTTAGGTTCAAGTTGCATTGCAGATTCACGTGCTAGTTTTACTTTGGGGCAGATCCAGAATCAAATCAAACATTGATTTGAGAGACTCAGGTGTTCCAAAAATACAGGTGCAATGCATAGACAGAACACAAAACAGGAGTAACCATGCAATTCTTGGTAGCTGATATTCACCAATCAATCTATAGTAGGACAAAGAATAAAACTTTGTATTTCGTGAAATCAAACACCATTCAAAAGATACTCATATGAACAAGTAGAAACACCAATTAAACCCAGATATTCTCTCTTACAAATTCCAATCGCACCGCCTGTTCTCTTCGGATCATCCATGCCTGAAGGAGGAGACCAACACAATCACAAAACTGTCCTTCCCTCTAACCTTTCAGCAGAGACCCACTTATTAATCCACCTCTGACATGAACTAAAACAGAAAAAAAAAACATCACAAGCAAGTAAAGCAATGCATAAAATTCACAGAAGGGCTACGCGGGAGGAGGCTGAGACGCGACCGAATCCAGTTTTGAAGCAGCCTCATTGTCCAGAAACCACACCAATTGTCCATCGGTCGGCTGGACCTTCCGAGCCGGTAAGGCAGCTGCGACTTCAGTGGACTCTTCACAATATCCGTCAATCACCAGTTTGACAGCCACAGCTTTGGTGGCACCAGAGACCACCACGGCCACGTTGGACGCCGAGTTTATGACGGGGAGGGTGAACGTGATGCGCTCGGGTGGGGGCTTGGGGGAGTCGGTGATGTAGGTGACCCAGTCGTCTTTGAGGTCGAGCAAGGCATGCCATGGGAAGAGGGACGCGACGTGACCGTCTGGACCCATGCCGAGGAGGATGAGGTCGAACTTGGGGCAGTCGTTGCTCTCAGATACATTCACGGTGCGGGTCTTTACGAGCTGGCGGAGGACGAATTCGTACTCACTTGCGGCCTCCTCCGCCGATACATTGTCGTTGATCGAGTATACGTGGCTCGGAAGGATTGGGACCTGTTTTTGCATGTGAAACAAGTTTGTCAGTGTATGAACAACTGATCTAAAGACATCAAACAATCTTTTGCAGAAAATGATGTTTAATTTATGTCGATCATCAGCCTATGAATTTTCTGATAACTATAGTGCATAGCAATCAGTGAAATATATTTTTTTTCAGCTGGAGGAAACAGTAATTCTTCGGCTAGAATAACTGTGTGCCTGGAAATTCTGAGATAGAGCACTCATGTGATATTTAAGGACTAGATATATACATCCCCGCATTGAAAATCTAAACCCAAATAAATGACTATTTGAAAATTGAAATGGAACGTATTACCCAATCTCTCTTTTTATTGATATCAAGATTCATGGTTCAATCAATACTTTTGACACACCATCCAACATATATCAGTATCACTCAAGAATGTTTATTTCACCCCAGCTTTTGGAAATCATCAACATTCTAACTCTTGGTTGATCTTTGTAAAAATCATCCAGCATTATCTGTCAAAAGGTTTGGACTAATTATTGAATTATATCATGTTCCTAGATTAAAAAAATGGGTGGGGTATGTTTTACACCTGTCTTGTCTATGAATGGTAAAATGGATATACAGGAACCTAAAACAGTTCAGGACTTATACACATACCAAAGCTTTAAAAAGTTGTAAACAACAGAGATGAAATCTTAAAGCGGAAGACATGAAATGTTATATTCATGTATATCCGGCAGCATAAATGGCATATTTATATATCTCAGCCTAAATGAAACAGTGGAAAACACGAAATCGTATATCATCTATTATAGCCAGCATGATGTCATATTTTCTACAAGTTATTTCCCCAAAGGTTCAAATCACTTGTCTATTCAACCACACTATGGAGAAGTTCCATCTGATAACTGGGTTGCTCACTGTGTTACAAGATGGGAAAATTACGTCTTTAGTTGATATCCCAGCTGATCGGGTTCGCACCTCACTCTGCTTATACAGAACCGATTTGCTCAAAAATTGGTTCCAAACAGTACAGGGTTTTTAGCTTATGGTATTGGACTGATGTTTTAATGTAAAAAGCTGAAAAATTCTACTTTTTATTGAAACCTGGTGAATACTCCAAAAAAGTTAATTTGATAACTGATTCAATCAGTATCTTATGCACCGTTTGGACCTAATTGTCAAAGTGATTCAACATTTGCAAAATCAGTTTTTCAAATAATTGGTTGCAAATGGGTATTTTTTTAACTTTAGCATTTGCTTTCGGATTTTGGTTTTTCGACTTCCAAAGTCAACAAAACAGCTTTTATGAAAAAGCTGATTGAGAATAACTTTTATGAGAAAGTTGTTTTCGAAAATAAGTTCCAAATGGCTCAACCCGGTAGTGCAAGAAAGTCTATTATTGTCAACCAACATTAACTCAGATATCCTTTCCTTCTACAAATAAACATCATAATCACGTAGCACTCTTAAAGAGAATGATAAGGCAATGGTCTTGATATATACCTTAGAGAGAAGCACTTCCTTTGCCAGTTTATAGTTGCTGTCAACATGATTCTTGGCCACCACCCGCTCATCAACCCAGAATATATGCCACTTTCCCCAGTCCACCGTCTTATTATAAGGAGCTTCACAAAGTTTTCTGATCCAAATGAAATAAACATGAGGACATAGGCATTAATAAATACTAAACAAATACCATGTGGGATGGAGAGGCAGAAATACCCCATAAAGCTGATAAGGGATCCACCAGACAACGCAATTGAGAAGAAACCTCTCTCTTTTACAGACATCTCTGATATTGCTGCAATATAATCAACCAACCCAGTTGCGAGTTCATCCACATTCTCGAAGATTCTGAAATCTCCTTTGTATTTGGAACCATCAGAATCAGCCATCTTTTCACAAGGATATCATCCAATTAAAAGTTCCTGTGCAAACAACAGGAAAAGTTGGATCAGAAGAACTTTGAAATACAATAATCAATAAATATAAATTGATCTGCTTCAACCAAAAGTTTGGTATGCCTAGAAATTTATCCCAAGGAAGTGCACCTTATTTACCTAAAAGATTTTTTTTAATATGAAGATTCAAAAGGAGGTAGTGTACCTTATAGGTATACTAGTAAAAGAATGAAAATTTGATCCAAGAGCAAAAGTGAATCCCATATAATAGTCAAGTAGCTCAGATGGTCAAATATTTCTACATATGAAAAGATGGTATGATAAATGAAACCCCGGAACCTCCCAAAAACAACAACATCAAAGAACATATTCAAAAAGAAAAAAGGAAAAGAAACATCAAACAATGGAAATACACATCACATTATAAATCATATCACATAACCGAACCAATGGACTCTTTATGGTTAGCATAAAACAGAACTCTTAAAAAAAAAAAGAACCCAAAGTGTAAAATAGTTATATGATAACAAATTTAAGTTAGAAGCAAATTCAAAATCAATATAACTGAATAAACAACTCAGAGTCCAATGTGATTACTATGTGAGACATTATCGTAGTTGAGTGTTAAGATTACAGGTCGCAGTGTATGATCTTGGTGAAAATTTAAAAAGAAAAATCACAAAGAATCATAACTCAAACATTTTATGAACAACCAAACAGCTAGAGATGCTTGGTAAGACCAACTGAAGCACAGAAGCAAAGACATAACTACATCATACATAATAATACATGTGACTTGATTACAAGCACAAGGACACCTAAAAATCCATCACCAATAGAGCCAGATAAAGACCAACAAATCCAAATTTTGATACACAACTCGAATAATTTACAAGATCCTCCCAAATAAAAGGGGCAAGAATAGCAATCAAGAACTGAAAACCAATCTCAAGTCAACTGCAACTAAAAGGGGGAAAGAACCCAGATCCTGCAACAATTTGTATTTCCAGTTGGACATGTAACAAGCTAAGATTCTTGCATTGTGACCAAGATACATTAAAAAATCAGTCACCATTTTATATTTTACAGCAAAAGAGACCAATCTTGTGGGACACATTACAAAAGAATAAAAACCAAATAACCAAGAAAACTTAAATTTAATTTCAATTCTTTCAAAAACAAGATCAAGAACAAGGAATTCAAGTAAAAAAACAAAAAAACAAAACATCTCACACAAAGAAAAGATCAACTCAAATTCAAGCAAAATAAACCAAACCCAGTCCCCAAATCAAGAATCCCATCTCATCAAAACCTGGGGAGAAAGAGCATCCAACATTCATCACTTCACACAAAACACCAGCAGAACGACCCAACCTTTACAAACACCCAAAACAAAAGGCAATCAAAAAGACAAAAACCCAACATACCCATCTCACAAATGGCCAAGAAAACAATAATTCACTCGATCAAACCCACTTAATAATGCGCACCACCCCAAAAAATAAAAACCCAGATCCCAAAACCACCTGGACTCCACATTTTCCACCCAACACAATCCCTCAAAATCCAAGATTCTCAACAAAAAAAAAAAAAAAAAAACAAAGGAACAAAAGAAACCCACATGAGATAAACCATAAAAGAAAATGAAACTCACCGACGTCACTGAAGATATAAACAATGGAAGGTGGGTTTCATCGAAAACCCAATAGAGAGAGATGCATAAAAAAAGGGGGGAAGAGAAGCTCACCTACCAGACTAGACTACGAGCACACGTGCGACCCAATAGAGAAGAAAAAAAAAACAATCTTTCTTGATCAATCACTCAGTGCGAAAATTCGGTTTGTTGTTCTCTCACTAGATCCTCTCGAGCACTATATATAAGGGAGGAGAGAGTCTGTGTGTGAAAATATTTTGCCTGAAATGCCCATTTGGGATTTGGACAGGTGGAATATTGAGGTGCCATGTTTGCAAAAAATCATATTATATATTTTGGGAAAAATCCAAATAAATCCCCCCCCTATAACCCCCTGACATTTTTTAAAATGCATATAACCTCTTGAAAATACTTAATAAATTCAAATAATCCCCTGAATAAAATTTATTTTTATAGATGATGAATATTTTATGAATATCATGTTTGGTTAACCCTGGTAGAAGATATAGTATATAAAATCTAAAGAATGTAAAATCGTCATTTTTATATGATTTTTCACATTTTTAACATACTGTAGTGGTTTTTTTTAATATATTTTATCTTCAGTCAAGGTTAACCAAACGAAATATTAGCAAAATATTCATTATCTACTAATGAAAATTTTATTCAGGGGTTATTTGGATTTACTAGGTGTTTTCAGGGGGTTATATGGATTTTAAGAAAAAGCAAGGGGTTTTATGGATTTCAGTCGGATTTCAAGGGGTTGTATGGATTTTTCCCCTTTTTTTTTTTTTTTTTGAAGTCCTTGTAATCTTATGAAAACACACACACACACACACACACACATGAGAATTAGTCTGAATAGCCACAAAATAAGTGTTTGAAAGATTGAAATATATGAGAATCTATATGTCAAAATTAACTGGTAAAAAATTGTACATGGATTCCAACCAACCTTTGAAATTAAGTTATTACATATTATTCAACTCAAAAGAATATGTAGACTCACTGTCAAATCAACTGTTATCACCTCTTATAAATCAACGGTTAAATCATTTGTCATCATTATTTTACATTTTATAATTTTTTATCCATACTTTATTCATATTTTATCCAAACAACAAATTTATTATTATATTTTTCAATGAGAATAATTCAAAACATAGTCAAACAAAAAATAATTTTATCCAAATGGGGCCTTGAGTTTTGGTATACTGTATTTTCAGCTAAGGTAACCAAACAAAATATTCGCATAATATTCCTCATCTGCAACGAAAATTTAACCCAGGAGGCTATTTGAATTTACATAGGTATTGTAAGGTTATATGGATTTCAAGAAAAGTTAGGGGATTATATGGATTTTATGCAGTTTAGTTTACAGGGAGTTATATGAATTTTCCCTTTTCTTTAGCATTGTTACACTTGGTCTTTTGTACAGTTAAAAATACAGTCCTGTATGCACTATTAGATATTCAGTGAAACATATGTATATATGTATCGATAGATGAAGTATATGCATCGTTAGATTTTTTTACATTTACATCGTTAGATTTTTTATATTATTTTTGGAAACTATTACACTCAGTCTTTTTTACAGTACCAGTATTGTATGTATTGTTAGAAATCCAATGAAACGTATGCATCATTATATGAGATATATACACCGTTAAATTTTTTACATTTACTAAAAATTGATTCATTGAATTTGAAATAGAAAGATATACACTTTTCATCGAAACAATGATTTTGACCATTTAAAAAATAAAAACATATGTGGCCTATGTTTTAGACTAAGTCTGACATTTTCCATTATTTTTTTAAAAAATATTACACTAGGCATCGTTTTCTGTTTCCAATATAGTACGCCTTTTTTTTTACCATTTTTAAAACATATATATCACTTAATGATTTATGCATTTTTACAAAATAATGAAATATTTACTACAACGAATTGTATGAATTTATTTATGAGAAATGTAAAGAAAATATCAAATGAAGTTTATATTTTATTATAGTAAGATGGGCTGAGTGTAACAATAGCTTTTCTTTTTTATCGTTATTACACACAATCATTTTTTTCGCCTCCATTTACAGTAACGAGATATGTATCTTATTTTGTTATAAACTTTTTACATTTTGTTTATTAATAATTAAGTTCATACAATTCATTGAAGTATTCACTATTTCTTTTATCATAGTATATATACCTTATTAGATTATGTTGGCTATTTTAATTTTAAGAAAAGTATATCAAAACCGACGTGAATTGTATTATAAATGATGAATAAGAGGTAAATAAAAAATTATAATTATTTAAAAAAAAACTCTAACCGCCCTATACATTAGTTGTGTGCATTTGAAAATATGTGCTAGAGATGTTTGTTTACGTATATTGTAACACATGTGACATGTTTTTGTGATGCGCGTGCTATTATATCATAATTCTTTTGTAATGATATAGAACGATTTTAGACCTTTGATATTGATGGGTATCGTAATAATAAAAAAATTGATCGATATCATAAACAATTTCAATATTTTTAAAATATTTATCAGGACTTATCAACCCAAAAAAATAAAAAATAAAACTATCAGGGATGTATGTTACCAGATAAATTGGGATTAAAATCACCTGCAGATGGATGGTTGATATTGTACCCCACATTGAGATGATTTATTCGACAAATTTCAAGAGTTCTATGAATCTGTGAATGCACTGAATGCCTTTCTTATGTGCAAAGGGGGCTGATCCACTGTGTAGTGAAATTCATGTAGGGAAAGATATGCATTGATTTGTGATTTTTTGGGGCTGATTAAGAGATTCAAGATGTCCCACATCTGCTGAGAAAACAATTCAGGTTGTCCAATTGATTAGCTGTATTCAGTAAAAGACAATATGAGAGAGATGTTTTGTGGTGATATTTTTTTTTCCTGATAAGATAAATTGATGTTTGTTTGGTCAAGTCTAATTTTATGAACATTGTCCTCAGTAGCCAATAATATAACTGTTTAAGAGTTTACATGTAAAATAGATAAGTCTTGATATCCAGTCTTGATAGGGGGCGGAGCCACCCCGTGGCGCCCATTCATATTTTTAAACTAAATGAGATGTATGTTTGGTTTGGTGTAAAAAAAAAAAAACCGTTGGATGGATTAACTTATTAGCTATAAAAAAATGATGGATTTAAAACAGTTAAGAGGGATAACATTCAGTATTAATTAAATTTTGTCATTGATATTTAGTAGTACATAGTATTTCATATATAGTGTTTAGTTTTACTTAATTTTCTCTTTAATTAATGAATAATGTTACGTACAACCCTTTTTCAGCCCTAATTTCAGTCTACATATGTTTTGAATTTTAAAAAAATATTATACCTCATCTAATGAGATACATGGATGGATGCATATACTTCAATGAATCTTTTTTGTTAATCTTTTTTGTTTAATTATATAAGATTATAGTTTTGAATAAATAAAATTGAATGAATTATATTTGTCTTTCTCAGTTATAACTATTATGATTGATTATATTTTATTAGTATTTCATTATTATAAATTATTACAGTGTCTCCATGGTGAACAAACATGTTTTTTCTCTTAATTAAGCTCGTTATTACAAATTCTTATCTTTATTCGCAAAACAAACATAGATTTGAGTTTTGAGTACATAAGTGATATAATCATTCCTCTTACTATTTTGGTAAAAAAAAAATTATATAAAATGTCAGAACAATCTCATTCAAATAATCATTGGATTAAACATGTTTCTTTATTTAAATATTGCAGTTAAAACTCACCCCCACTAAAGTAAATTCCTAGCTCCACCACTGAGTCTTGGTGATGACTTACTCTCTTATGTGTTGATAAAAATTAAAAAAAATTCTATGTAATCGGGATACATAAGCAGAGGTAGCACACCCAGCTCGATCAAAAATTTAGCTATGGGAGTTCCCTCCCATATCAAAGAAAAAAAAATTATGAACATTTCACTTTCCAATAAAAAAAACTATAAGAAGATGACATCCTGACAGTTCTCAATAAATTTTATTGTTGATTCTATAACTGGTGAGATAAAATCACTGTTTTTTTATCCATCCACTTGAGCTACATTTGGAAATAGAATATGTTAGGTCCATTCATTTTCGCAGTTCCTTTTTCTGTCTTCAACATGATTTATTTTACAAAAAAAAAAGATACACGTAGTCTCCATTGCAACCCCAATCAATGACGGAGCCATATAGGGGCGAGCGGGGGCATCTGCCCCCGCTCACTTTTACCATATGATTTAATTAAAGAATGATGAATTTAATTGGTTGGACAATAATGTTATTTTAATTCAATCCACACACCATGTATATGTGTCAAACAAACCTCAGCACATGCTGTTATCCCCATGACATGGTAAATAATTGCACATTTTCACATAGACACCCATTAAACATTTTGAGTTACGTGATTTGGAAAATCAAAGTAAAATGATAATGTGTATTTTGTTATCTTTTTTAAAAAAAATTTAGGAAGGTGTCCAATCATTTCTTTAATTTGATAATTACTATTTTAATAAACATATTTTATAATTTTATTTTAGTTATTATACATATAAGGATGATTGGCGTAGGATAAGATTTTGAATATGGTAAATTAATATTATTTTAGGGGATAAAAAGTCTATTAATTATGTGCTTATTCACATTGTCAAAATTAGGATACAACAGTGATTGTGTTACTATAATGTTTAGATAGAACAATCATCTCTAATTTTCTTTTGAAATTAGGACAATTATAATCAATTTATCCTTATTTTTCAATAACAAGTATGATAGGTTGTTATCTAACTATTTATATTAACTTCAAATATGTCATGTTCAATAATAATATTTGTTTTTGAGACTCTCTCTCTCTCTCTTTCTATAGACACACAAAGTAAATAAGAAAAAATTAACCGGTATTCTTTCTTATCTATTATGTGGAATACAAAATTGATATTATCTTGCTTATAGATTATTATTCTTTTTTTTAATAATTATTAATTTTTTTGTATTCACCTTAATATTAAGTTTTCACCATCTTTTGTGTTTAATTAATGAAATGAATATTAATTATATAAAAAGTGACACCTTATTATTGATTAAGAAAATATTAAAAGTTGTAGTCAAATGTCGCCCCCACTAGCGGAAATTCCTGGCTCCGCCACTGACCCCAATTACAGTCTACCCCATTTTTTTTTAAATCATACATTTACTCTTTAAAATACATGTTATTATATGAAATGAAGTATATACTAAAATACATTAGTATAATTTTTTTCATAGTGAAAAAATGAAAAAAAAATTAGGTCATATACTATGATAGAACCCATACACTATGATAGTGTAGTATATACTATGTTATCATAGCGTATGAAGTTGTAAAACGGGTTGCAAAAAGGACTACGTGTATCAGCGCTATTTTACAAATGGTATGTAATCTAATAAAATATGTTTCTACAAAAATATATATACTCTTAATAAATTAAAGGAAAAAATCCATATAACCCCCTGTAAACTGACTGAAATTCATATAACCCCCTGACTTTTCTCAAAATCCATATAACCCCCTGAAAACACCTAGTAAATCCAAATAACCCCCTGAATAAAATTTTTGTTAATAAATGATGAATATTTTGCATATATTTTGTTTAGTTAACCCTGAATGAAAACATAATATATTAAAAAACACCTACAATTGGTTAAAAATGTGAAAAATCCTATAAAAATGACGATTTTATCTTCTCTGAATATATTACAAAACTCTATACAGAGGAGTAAAATCATCATTTATAGAAATTGTTTTTCATTTTTAACATATTGTAAGGTTTTTTGGAATATTGTATTTTCTACCAGGGCTAACCAAACATAATATTTACAAAATATTCATCATCTGTAAACGTAAATTTTTTTCAGAGGATTATTTGGATTTACTAGGTGTTTTTAAAGAGTTATATGGATTTTAAGAAAAGTCAGGGGGTTATATAAATTTCAATCAGTTTACAGGGGGTTATATGGATTTTTCCCTAAATTAAATGTTCTTTTGTATTTTTCGAACTTTGTAAAATAAATGTAATAATGATCAGAGATTGGCTGTCTAAATGCTCCCACACAAATCATGGTGACAAAATCCAAAATTATGAGGCGGCTTAAAGCCTTGTATCCCAAAACACAAATGGTTTCATAAAATAATTATTTTGATACTCACTATTTTTTTTTTTCATGTGAATGCATGTGAGGATTCTGTTTAGAAGTTCGTCTATCTCCAATCTAGCATTTATATTCTATCTCCTTTCGGATAGTTGAATAGATGAGGAATATGAATGAATAAACATAAAAAAATTGTTTGTTTACAAGGAATAGGTGGATATAGTTATGCTAAAATAGGTAGAAATAAACTGATATTAATATTCCAATTCTCCATTTAACATTGTATTATTCAATCCACTCAATCTATTCAATTTATATAGGGGATTCATATGTCAAATTATTTATCATCATAATTTATAAATCAATGGACCACATGTCAAAATATTTTTTCATCTTTTATAAATTATTATCCACATCTTTTCAACAGTTTATTCATGATTAATAAAATAACAAAAAAAACACAATCAAATAGAAAATGTTTTTTTTTTTAATTTATACTGGGATAAGTATGTATTCCATAATATCTTGTGTTAAAACTCAAACGAGGGAGTCGACCAGCTTGTCCACAGATAGATGATGTGAGGGACACCTTGAAACTCTATCTATTGTCAAGCTTATCATCCCATGTTTATTTATTGCTTTTATTCTTAAGAGATGATAATGCAATACCTCATTGACTTGTCCAATGAGTGGCTTCCAATTGTATCTTCTGGAGGACTTTGCTGATTTGTCCCTCTACCCCATTCTATATGATGATGCGTTTCATTGAGATGTCAATGATCTAAACATCTTAACTTATTAGCCAAAACTACACAAAAGTACTAAATTGGGAAAAACTTTAAGCTCTTCTTTTCTAAAAGGATCATAGATACTCATAATTGTGCTCATGATCCCATCCATCTCCTCCTACCCAAACACAAAAATACTAAATTGGAAAAACTTTAAGCTCTTCTTTTCCAAAAGGATCATAGATACTCATAATTGTGTTCATGATCCCATCCATCTCCTACTAATTGGGTAGCACACTATCTATCTACTAGAGCATAATGGAGAGCACACACTCATCAGTCTAGTACATGACTCTATCACTTCCTTTCATCTTCACAGTTTCTCTTGATCTTATAGTAATGAGAGTTAGAATTTGAATAAATATTTGATTTTTGAAAGTGTTGAGAAGGTGGCATTGGTACTTGGAGCTTGCACCTAGTTCTTGGTGCATGTATTCACTACCTTGGGAACACATGGTTGCCTCTTGGAACCATGTATGAACTTATTGGTGTGGTCTCCTATGTCTTGGTAGATGTAAGGGTTGCCCCTTCTCAATGCATAGGAAGAGGTGTTCATTAAGTTGTTGGTGGAACACTAAGTGACATATTATCTCTATATAAAGGAGGGAGATGGGAGTGAAAACTCAATCTAATCCAAGAGAAGGAGAGAGAGAGAGAGAGAGAGAGAGAGAAAGAGAGTTCCTACTTGTAAATCCACTATACAAAATTGTTGTGAGTGAGGTATTTTTTTTAGAGTGTTTCCACTAGTGAGTTCTAGAGAGAGATTGTAATCCCATTTTCTATAGTGAAAGTTTTCGGAGTTCGGCCCGTGCTGTTTTATCTTGAAAGGGTTTTCCACGTAAATTTGTGTGTTATTTTGTTTTTCTTTCTCAACACATCTTTTCCCAACAAGTGGTATCAGAGCGAGGTTGCTATACTTTTTGTGTTGAGATGGAGACATCCACTGGTGGCGTACGGATGCCTAGCCTAAATGGAGAGAATTGGGTGATATGGAAGTCAAAGATGGAGGACCTTCTCTATTGCAGAGATCTCTATGCACCGTTACAAGGTGATACTGCCAAGCCGGCAACCATGACGCCAGAGGATTGGAAGATGCTCGATTGGAAGGCCATCGGCACCATTCGATAGTGGGTGGACAACTCTATGTTCCATCATTTGTCGAATGTGACTTTGACAAAAAGTCTATGGGAGAAACTTCAAGATCTCTACGAGAGGAAAACCACCGGCAACAAAGCTTTCTTGATTCGGAAGCTTGTCAATCTCAAGTTCAAGGAAGGTAACTCCATATTTGAGCATCTTAATGAAGTTCAAAGCATTGTTAATCAGCTTGCAGCTATGAAGATGGTGTTGGACGATGAGCTTCAAGCACTCCTTTTGCTTAGCTCATTGTCGGATAGTTGGGAGACCTTAGTGGTGTCTCTCAATAACTCTGCGCCTGACAGAGTTGTGTCCATGAGCCAAGTCACAAGCAGCCTCTTGAATGAAGAAATCCGGAGAAAGTCTTCCGACTATTCCCATTCTCATGCTCTTGTCACCGAGCATAGGGGGAGGAGTAAAACTTGACAACCCCACCATCATAACAAGTCAAAAGGAAGGTCGAAAGTCAGAAATGAGATTTCTTGCTATCATTGTGGCAAGAGTGGACACATGAAGCATGAATGTTGCAAGCTCAAGTGGGAGAATGAGCAAGGAAGGCCCGATGAGAAGACAGAGAACAAAGATAGTGTAGCTGTCGCCACAGACAATGAGATTGTTCTTTTCTTGGCATGTGAAGAAGAATGTTCAAATCTCGCATGCAAGACTTAGAATGGGTGATTAATTCCGGCACCTCGTACCATGCTACTCCTCAGAAAGGACTACTTCACTTCGCTTCGTGAAGGTAACCTTGGTACAGTAAAAATGGGTAACAAAAATTTTTCTCAAATTCTTGGCATGGGAGATATTTTTGTTACTACTACTCGTGGAACAAAGATGGTTCTAAAGGATGTCAGATTTGTGCCCAAACTCCGTCTTAATCTTCTCTCCATAGGCAAGCTTGATGAAGAAGGGTGTACAAGCAGCTTTGGTAAAGGATGTTGGAAGCTTACCAAAGGGGCACTTGTGTTGGCGAAAGGGAAAAGTGTTGTACTCTCTACAAAACCCAGTTGTACTTGGAGAATGGTGGAATCAGCATAGTGGAGGGTATCTCTATGGATTTGTTGCACAAGCGTCTTGGCCACATGAGCGAGAAAGGACTACAAACTCTCGCAAGGAGACAACTACTTCCATCCATACAAGGTACAAATTTATCCCATTGTGATCACTGTTTGATTGGAAAACAACATCGAGTAGCTTTTGTTAAGAATGCTAACAAAAAGAAAACTGAAATATTGGACTTGGTTTATTCCGATGTGTGTGGACCTATTAATGTGAAAACTCTCGGTGGTGCTTCTTACTTTGTGACCTTCATAGATGATGCATCGAGAAAGGTGTGGGTGTACATGCTAAAATCCAAAGATCAAGTCTTTGAAGTCTTTCAAGACTTTCATGCCAAAGTTGAAAGAGAAACTGGAAAGCTCTTGAAGTGTATTCACACTGATAATGGTGGTGAGTATACTTCAAAGAAATTTGAAGAATATTGTTCTAAACATGGCATAAGACACCAAAGGTTCGTACCACACGCACCCCAACATAATGGAGTTTTTGAAAGGATGAACCGCACAATTGTGGAGAGGATTAGGAGTATGCTTTCCTTGGCAAATTTGCCTAAAACTTTTTGAGGAGAAGCAGTGTGTACTGCATGATACTTAATAAATTTGTCCCCCTCCGTCCCTTTGGATGGGGACGTTCCTGAAAGGGTTTGGAGTGGGAAAGATGTCTCCTACTCTCATTTGCGGGTATTCGGGTGCAAGGCATTTGTGCATGTGCCTAAGGAGCAAAGGACAAAACTTGATAACAAAGCCATTCCATGCATCTTCTTGTGCTATGGAAATGATGAATTTGGGTATAGGTTGTGGGATCCAAAAAATAAAAAGGTTGTAAGGAGTAGGGATGTTGTCTTTTGTGAAGATAAAACTCTTAGTGATTTTGAAAAAGAAGAGCCACCAAAAGCACGTGTCATCCCAGATTTGATTCCCACATCTACTATTACGCCTTCTCCTTTGCCACAGAATGTTGATGTGTAGGAAGATGAAGAAATGACAGGTTCACTGATTTCTAATCAAGGGGAGCAAGAACATGTGGAGGCGCCACATATGGATGAACCCCAAGTACCTCAGTTGAGATGGTCAGAAAGATGTCGACAACCCTCAACTAGATACCTTGCTTCAGAGTACACTATGGTGACAGATGCAGGTGAACCAGAAACTTTCCATGAAGCACAAGTTCATGAGCACAAGGACAAGTGGAAGAAAGCTATGCAAGAGGAGATTGACTCCTTGCATAAGAACCACACATATGAGCTGGTGGAGCTACCAAAGAACCGAAAAGCCTTGAAGAACAAGTGGGTGTTCAAAATCAAGAATGAAGGAAATGATCATGTCAAGTACAAAGCTCACCTTGTGGTGAAAGGTTTCGGCCAGAAACAAGGAATTGACTATGAAGAAATGTTTTCTCCTGTTGTGAAAATGTCTTCTATTCGGGTTATCCTTGGTCTTGCTGCTTCTTTAGACCTTGAAGTTGAACAACTAGATGTGAAGACGGCATTCCTCCATGGTGATTTGAATGAGGAAATTTACATGGAGCAACCAAAGGGCTTCAAGGTAAAAGGTAAAGAACAGCTGGTTTGCAAGTTAAAGAAGAGCTTGTACGGGCTCAAGCAAGCACCACGACAGTGGTACAAGAAGTTTGATTCCTTTATGCTTGACCATGGTTACAAGAGAACATCTGCAGATCATTGTGTTTATAATCAGAAGTTTTCTGATGATTATTTCATTATTCTCTCTTTATATGTTGATGACATTCTTGTTGTTGGAAAGAATAAATGTAGGATTGACAAACTAAAGAAGGAGTTGAACAAGTCCTTTGACATGAAGGACTTAGGTCCAGCACAACATATATTGGGAATGAAGATATCTCGTGATAGAAAGAAAAAGAAACTGTGGCTATCACAAGAACGGTACATCGAGCGTGTACTCGAGAAGTTCAAGATGCAGAACTGTAAGCCGGTCAACATGCCTTTAGCAGCCCATTTCAAGCTCAGTGCACAACAGTGCCCTTCAAATGAGAAGGAAAAAGAGGCTATGAAGAGCATCCCATATGCCTCGGCCGTCGGAAGTTTGATGTACTCTATGGTGTGTATAAGGCCCGACATCGCACATACCGTTGGTGTTGTCAGCAGATTTCTTACCAATCCTGGCATAGAACATTAGGAAGCGGTAAAATGGATCCTGAGATATCTCAGAGGAACCTCAAAATATTCTTTATGTTTTGGAGGTGATATGACTATTTTGCAAGGCTACACTGATTCTGACATGGCAGGTGACATGGACAAGAGGAAGTCCACATCAGGATATTTGTTTACCTTTGCAGAGGGAGCCGTGTCATGGCAATCTAAGTTGCAAAAGGTCGTCGCCTTATCCACTACAGAAGCTGAGTACATAGCTGCTACTGATGCTAGCAAGGAGCTTTTGTGGATGAAGAATTTCTTGAATGAACTATCCATCACCCAAGAGAAGTTCATTCTTCACTGTGACAGTCAGAGCGCCATCGACTTGAGTAAAAATGCCACTTATCACTTAAGGACAACGCACATCGATGTTCGCTATCATTGGATCCGAGATGTTTTGGAGAACCGCCTGATGCACCTCTCAAAGATTGATACAAGCCGAAATCCGTCTGATATGATGACGAAGTCTCTACCGAAAGAGAAGCATAATCTTTGCAGAAGCTTGGCGGGCATGACTACAGCTTGAAGATCCCTCCTCATGTGGATGGAGGGGGAGATTGTTGGGAATGGTGGTCCATCCCATGAGAAGGTGGCCTTGGTACTTGGTGCTTGCACTTTGTTCTTGGTGCATGTATTCATTACCTTGGGAACACATGGTTTTCTCTTGGAACCATGTATGAACTTATTGGTGTGGTCTCCTATGTCTTGGTAGATGTAAGGGTTGCCCCTTCTCAATGCATAGGAAGAGGTGTTCATTAAGTTGTTGGTGGTGCACTAAGTGGCATATCCTCTCTATATAAAGGAGGGAGATGGGAGTGGAAACTCAATCCAATCCAATCCAAGAGAAAAAGAAAGTAGAGAGAGAGAGGGTTCCTATTTGTAAATCCACTACACAAAAGTGTTGTGAGTGAGGTGTTCTTTTGAGAGTGTTTCATCCAGTGAGTTCTAGAGAGATATTGTAATCCCATTTTCTATAGTGGAAGTTTTCGGAGTTCGGCCTGCGGTTTTTGCCTTTCATCTTGAAAGGATTTTCCACGTAAATGTGTGTGTTCTTTTGTTCTTTTTTCTCAACACATCTTTTCCCAACAGAAAGTATTCATATTTGAAAGAAAATATCTATTTTCTAAATGCTTTAGATCAGATATTGATTATGATGATATCAAATTAAAAAAATAACCATATATCTTAATAATATTATATTAATATATTTATATTTTAGCAGTATACGTGGTTTTTTTTTTGCATTTTTTTTTATGTTAAATCATGTAATATTTTGTCTATTTTTATAAATATATGTTTAGGCCATCTCCAGCCCTTTCTCAAATCTATACCCAAATTTCATTTAAAATTTGAGTAAAAGCTTGATTTGATATGATGTGTCTCTAACCATCACTTTGTATTTTACTCAAATCATTTAAAAAATTCACATCTTCTTCTAATTATTTTCCATAAACATTTTCAAAGTATTTTTCCCAAACATATTTACTACTCAATTTTTCTTCCTCTCAAGATATTTAAATTTAAAAATTATTATCATCCAATCTTTTTTTTAAAAAAAGTTAAAAGTAATATTTTTTTGTTGGAGTAAAAATAAGAAGTTAAAAAACAAAGATGATGTCTTAAGAAAGAAGACCATTTTTTTTTTTTGGGGTTTCAAGAGGTGAAAATTTTGGGGGGTGGGAAGGCATCTAATATAATTAAATTAAGGGTGGAGTTGAAGGGAAAAAAAATGTCACATTTGAAGAAAATGTGGAGATAAAGGAAAAAAAAGATATGTTAAAAATTTAAATAAAGATTTGAGTCTCCCTTCATTTGGGTAAATGTTTGAGTAAAAGCTTGATTTGGTATGAGTATGGGTAAATGGTTGGAGAGGGTTTTTGGTGACTTTTACTCAAATTTGAATTTGAGTAAAAGTTTGAGTATAGGATTGGAGATGCTCTTATAGTGAATAATAATTGACTTTTTTTTACATATTTTGCTAATCAGATATATATTATATTAGAGAAAGGATCTTTAGATATTTGAATTATATTCGTATCCATTTAAATGTTTGGATATTATGCATAATCATCCAAATTCTTGGATTAGTTATGAATACTTAATTTGTATATCTTGAATATTCAATTCGGATATATGTTTTGTATCATGCTCTATTCACATGTTTAAATGAGAGATGTTGAAATACCACACCCTCACAATTAAAAAGAAGGTGGCAAAATATTGCTATTTAAAAAAAGGCCTTAAGGATTGGGGTGCATTCATGACAACTAACTAGATAGATCATAGAATGCTACACTGTGCAACATCTGTTCATTAAAGAAAAAACTCTTCTTGTCCTACTATAAAGTATTTTTTTCAAAACTTGAAAAAATTCAGTATTAGAAGATGCTTGTCAAAGAGCCATGCATGTTTATTTTGGAGGGGGGGGGGGGGTTGTCACTCATGCATGATGATTTCTCTTATCTGTATAATTTTTCTACTCGATATATGAAGGAATGCACTACTAAGGGCCTCTGCAACACACCAAAAAATAAAATAAAAAATGCATGCATGTTTATTTTATGTGCATTTGTTAACTCATAGGTCCCCCACTAAAACCCAAGATATTTTGCTTGCTTTTATCTTTGTTGCTAAAACTAGTTTTATTATTCTCCATAACGGTTGGGGTATATATACATATATATGATCAATGTATTATTGTATTGTAGAGTAGGAATATGTCTTGATAAATATTTAACATTACACACTTGTTTGGGTAGCGAAATGACTCAATGAGGAAAGGATAGAGGAATAGAAGTGAAACAGCTCAAAAACATGTTTGTTTACATCGAATAAGTGTGTATCGCTATGTCAGAATAAGTAGGACTAAATTGATATTGGTATTTCAGGCCACTCATGTAATTGTTTTATTCCACTAGTATAAGAGGTGTCCACATGTCAAATCCATTGTCATCATCTCTTATATATAAATCAGGAGATCCACATGTCAAATCATTTTTCATCTTTTATAAATATTTAATCCACAATTTATATATAGTTAATCAAACAATAAAAATTTCGTTATTAGAGAATAAATAAGAATACAACCAAACATAAAATAATTTATTCCTTACCCACTCTGAAATAATTACCTATTCTAGAATAGCTCATGTCACTAACTAAAGAGGGGTTACTAGAATAAATTTTATTTTTAGTCTCGAAAAATCTTCACCGCAATTAAAAAAAGGGATTTTTAGTTTTAAATCCCTGTAAACATGTCTATTTAGGGATCGATCCCTCCCTTCTTCATATTTATTTTTAAGTCCATATATTCAACCGCCTATTTGGTTTTTAGTCCCTCCGTCAAACGTCCATCCATACACCTTTAATATGTGAAATATGGTTTTATTTTTAAGTCCCTATAAATTATGTTATTTAGTGATCAGTCCCTCCCTTCTTCATATTTCATTTTAAGTCCCTAATTTCAAATTTTTTTTTATTATTCCATGGACAAAAATGAAAACATGTGTAGTATGAGTTTTGAATTGTAAAAATGACCAAGTCTACCAATTTCCTAAGGAAAATGATATGTCTAGCCTCTCGTGCAGCCCTAATTGCAGTGTATACCATTTATAAAAAAAAATCATTCACTCTTCCATTGAAGTTCATGCTGTTATATGAATTAAAATATATATTGAGATACACTAGTATATTTTTTTTAGTTGAAAAAATGATAAAAAAATTTGCGTCATACATAATGATAGAACCCCATAAACTATGATAACGCAGTTTTTGGTATATCTATGTAATTCTTAAGTAGATTTTGATTATAAATTTTATTTATTTAATAAATATAATCATACAATTTTATTGGATAACTATTTAAATATAAAAAATGTATTCAGGATGATTCTTAATAATTCAAATTTATAATCAAAATCTACTTCAAAATCATATAGATATACCAAAAACTGCATTATCATAGTGTATGGGGTTCTATCATAGTATATGGTGCAAATTTTTTTATCATTTTTTTAACTAAAAAAAACACACTGGTATATTTCAATATATATGTCAATTCATATAACATGAACTTCAATGGAAGAGTGCATGATTTAAAAAAAAAATTGTATGCACTGCAATTGGGGCTACACGAGAGGCTAGACATAGCATTTTCCTTAGGAAAATGTTAGACTCGGTCATTTTTACAGTTCAAAACTCAAACTGCACATATTTTCATTTTTGTCCATGGACTAATAAGAAAAAAATGTTTGACATTAGAGACTTAAAATGAAATATGAAGAAGGGAGGGACTGATCATTAAGTAACATAGTTTACAGGGACTTAAATAAAATCGCATTTCACAAATTAATGGTGTATGAACGGATATTTGATGGAGGGACTAAAAACCAAATAGGCGGTTGAGTATGAGAACTTAAAAAGAAATATGAAGAAGGAAAGAATCGATCCTTACATAGACATATTTACATGGATTTAGAATTAAAAATCCCTTAAAAAAATGAGACAAAATATATAACCAATTAGTATTTAGAACACATGGTCCTTGTGAGATGCAATATAAATATAATGCTTATACTATACACTCGGTCTATTTTGCAGTCCCGTCCACATATCAACCCCATACGCTATGATAGCACTGTATAGATATATGCAGTGCTATCATATTGTATAGGATTCTATCATAATGTACAACACAATTTTTTTTCTTTTCACTATTGTATCTCAGTATATACTTTATTTAATATAATAATAGCATGTATTTTAATAGGAGAATATGTTTTCTTTTTTAACATAAAAGAAAAACAGTATGAACTACAAATGGGGTTGCACTGGGCTGAGATGTATCATTTTCCTATAACATGAGGGGGGGGGGGTGTGGTATATACAATTTTTTCTATAAAATATAAAATTAATTATATGAGAATACTTCATCCATAGACTATACAATCACTGGAGATCAACAAGGAAATTAATGTCTCGTATCATCTTTTTCTTTGGCTCCGCATGTATCCACTTAACAAGTAGGCCTGTCAATCGGACGGATACGGATCAGATAGACCCATATCCGTATCCATATCTGAATTGGATATCCAAAAAAATATCCATATCCAATATCCAACGGATATTTCAAAACACATATCCGTATCTGATCCGAAAATCCGGATACGAATTCGGATAATATCCGAAATATCCGAACCATACTAAAATATAAAGAATTTATAAAATCTTAAGTTCTAACATAGTTAAATAGGTATCCATCAAAGACATAAAAACACAAATCCTAATATAGTTAAATAAGTATTCAACATGGTTAAATATGTTTGTGTTTTGCCTTAGATCATGAGCCATTGGATTTTCATCTAAGGGTTGAAACTAATTCTAACATATATAAATAAAATAACAGTTCGGATACGGATATTGTTCGGATCGGATATAGGCTATATCCGATCTGATCCAAAAATTTTCGGTTACGGATAATTTGGTTCGGATACGGATACGGATTTTTGGATATCGGGTATTTTCTTCATTTTCAGATACGAATTCGGATCAGATACAGATATTTTTTCGGATAATTGACAAGCTTACTAACAAGATCCCTCTCTAAAACATAAATACATGGAAACCTACTACATAATCATACAATTAATCTTTTACATCACCAACCACATAACTATGCATTTTTTTTTATGTCGGAGGGAACCCCCCCGGTGGCTGACCTTATAGTCAAACTGAGAAGGCTACTTTCGCCTATTTGTCCTAGTCCTACGGAAAATTCTTTCGAATAATTGTCAACAAGCAGATGGGTAAGTCAACACCAAGACTCGAACCCAAGACCTACTCTTAATACATATAAGCCTGGAACCGTTGCGCTATGATCACTGGGGACACTATGCATTATTGTACAAGCTTGGAATAGTTATTTGTCTGCATGAAATGTTTAAGCCCCCATTTGTAGGAAATATAAACTATTATGTGGTGGATAATTATTCTCACATTTTTATGGAGAAAACAATTTTTCATTTGATTGTGTTTTTAGATTTTTTGTTATTTGATTGACTAAAATAAATTATGGATAAAATGTGAATAAAATATTAATAATAATTTATAAAAGATGAAAAAATAATTTGATATGTGAGTCTCTTGTCATAAGAGGTGATGACAATTTGACATATGAGCCCTTTTTATACAAGTAGAATATATTAGATAACAAAATTTCAAAGGGATTTGGAATATCAATATCGGCTTATTATCACCTATTCTAGCATAATTATATCCATGTATTCCTTTTATCCAAATAGATTTGTGGGCTCATTCACCCATATTCCAGTCTATTTCACATTTATCCTTCCATCCAAACAGGGGATAGAAGTCATTATTGTGACATCAAAAGAATGAACATGTTGAAAATGATAATCGATTGTATGGGCCACTATTTATCATTGCATCACTATCCACCATCCACCATATCACATAGCCAATGTTGCTCTTACCCAAGGAAACCCCCCATTCACTCTTATTTCAGTCTATTTCACTTTTATGATTCATCCTTCCTTCCAAACAGGGGATAGAAGTCTTTATTGTGACATCAAAAGAATGAACATGTTGAAAATGATAATCAATTATTTTAAAATGATTGTATGGACCACTATTTTTTATTGCATCACCATCCACCATCCACCATATCACATAGCCAATGTTGCTCTTATCCAAAGAAACCACCCCAACCAACCTGCCCATTTAAGTTAATTCTACTGCCTTGTCCCCTCCAAACCCATCCATCATGAAATTTTCAATGTGTATTTTTGGGGGTTGCATTATATGTCCAGTGGTTGGGTGACATTTTCACATGGAGAGAAGGTACTATGAAATCAGGGCCACCATTCCAAGGGGTTGTACTTTTGGGTCATTTATCTATGTGCATAATTTGGTGTACAAATAAAATTATCTTATCTGAAGTTTTTTTACTCTAACAGTGAAAAGGGGTATGGGCCCATTTACAATGTTGTCATGTTGTTATTGTAATTGAGCATAGACACACATTCCAATGTATGGTGAAAAAATCCAGTCTCTCTTTTTGTTTCTTTCTTTCTTAATTTCTTTTGAAACAGTCCAATAAAAAATATCATGTCAACCTATCAAGAAATGGATCGATGATATGATATTTTTATTTAAATTTAGTATAAAGGTATGTCATGAAATGTGGTTGATTATTGTTTTGCAAAAAAACATGGTGATTAGAAAATATGTGTGTTTGCAATTTTCCATATAGCTAGGATTTAAAAATGTGTAGTATGTTCTTCTCAAAAATGTCATATGAGTGCTTAGATGTTTCATTTTTTCAAGTGAAATTGATCACATGGTGGTTGTGACTGTTGCCAATTATCACATCATTTATGTTTAGAAAATATGTTTTAAAATGTACATTTCTTGAAAAAAATGACTAACACTCAAATATCCTGCTTGGATTAATGAAAAATTGACTATAAATGATTAAAAACAGTGGGGTTTTCACATCTACATTTTTTTTAGTGAAGGGGTATTAGATAAAATAATGAGCGCTAATACACTCAGTTTGTAGCCCCACACACTATGATACGTAGTATATATTGTGTTATCATAGCATATTTGGTTCTATCATAATTTACGACATAATTTTTTTTTTGAAATGATAAAAATATATTATTGTATCTCAGTATATACATTATTTTATATAATAGCATGTACTTCACTGAGAGATTATATGATTTAAAAAAAAAACGGCGTGGGCAACAAATGTCACAAGGTGTTGGACATCATTTTTCTAAAAAAATATATATATAGTGGGAAAATCTATAAAAAAAATTCATTTTTACATGAAAATGTGTCACTATGTTCCAATCATGTCCATTGACTAGGTGGTCCTCATTTTAGATAAGAGAAAATAAAGATGCATTCAACGTAGTTTTAAACATAAAAAAAAAACAATATATATATATATATAAAAGATAGTTATGAGACTATCAAAGCAAGCCTTATTGGAGAATACACTAAAAGATTCTCAAATTTGAGTCAGGGATCCATTGAATTAAAGGCATATGA
The DNA here is from genome assembly GCA_030737835.1 of Acorus gramineus. Taxonomy (NCBI): domain Eukaryota; kingdom Viridiplantae; phylum Streptophyta; class Magnoliopsida; order Acorales; family Acoraceae; genus Acorus; species Acorus gramineus. The sequence continues at coordinate 14,389,272 of CM060850.1, forward strand.
GCACATGTTTAAAATGTTCAAGGGAGACAAGCCCACAACCACAATGGCAACCAGCTCTCGAGGTTTGGGAGGGACTCAAAATTAGGGTTAGAAGATGACTCTCAAAGGCCAGAAGATTGTGATTCTCAGAATACGGACAATGACTCCCAAGGGCTTGAAAACATACCCTCAGATTTTTCTGAAGACGAGTTTGATCCAGCTGAAGGGTCTGTATAAAAAAAAGATAATAATATAATATATAACAGGAAGAAGAATCCAGAAGACCCTAGCAACTCACGGGTTCAAAAGGATAGTCACGGGAGCTACTGTTCATAAAGTACTGTTCATACAAGCAAATCCCTTAAAAAATCAAGTTTAGGCTCTGATACCACTTTCAAAACCAACTTCTTTTAAAGACCAAATTTTTTTTTTTTTAAATTTAAAAATTAATTGACAGAAGATAGATAGGATGGAAACTGGAAAGACTTATCTTATTAAACATGCATAAACCATATTACATAGCAACATGTATAATACATAATACGTAGCACATAGGCTTACAGAAGAGAAAAACTTACAACACTGGGGTTGAGAAGGATATCTCCCTCTTTTGCCCAATCTTCTATGTTACAAAGCACTCTGGGTTTTTTGGTGGTATAATGACACATTTTTATCACAAATTTATAGGATAGACAATTCAAACAATAACTTTTAGAAAGAAAAGTTTGTCTCTGGACTACCCAAGCTCTTCAGGGTTAGAAACAGCATTCGTCAAGAATATGGGGGACACATCCCTTACTCCGTCATAACATTCAGAGAGCTTATACAAAAAATAAACCTGATAGGTCTGGCCCTTTGCAATGATCTGAAGATAAAGAATCAGCTCAAAAATCAACATTTGACTTCTAAGAGAGAACTTGAAGACTTCTGCTACCAGTTTGGGTATCAGAAGGAAGATATTAAGAGTCCTTCTAGATCCCGGAATGAAACAGCCTTTTATTATAAGAATGTTTGATGTATGGTAGGCTTGATGTATGGTCTTGAAGATAGTGATATTGGGGTTTTGCCCTTATCCTGTCTATTTCCTTTTGGGATATAAGGTGGAAATTCTCATGCCCATCAGTCAAAGGAATGGTCCTTTCAATAGTCTTGATATAATAGTCTGTTTTAAGACTAAAGGTCTTACAAATATAAATCTCATTGAATGAGACTTTAGAGATCTTCCAATTACTGACAGATTGTTCTATACTCTCATAATTTATGTGTTGCATGTTTTTAATAGACATAGTCCTAATGGCAGAGGAATTCGATGCTCTAGAGGTGGAGGCTCCATCCGTAGAAGTGGAGGCTTCATGTACCCATGATATAAGGGATCGGAAAAGATTGGCCATGAGGGAGTGCAAGGAAATATATATACATATACATATATATATATATATATATATAGGTATAATTGTTTTAGGTATACAGACAAAAATGGAAATAGCTAGATGTAGCAAAACTAATTTAATTGATAAAAATAAGGGCCTAGACATGTGGCCAGCCTTCTTTTTAATCCTATATCTCTACAGAAGGGTATATATATTTGTAAGAGTCCTTTATTGACATGTATATCTTTGAAATAACGGTAAATATTTCAAAGGCTAAGAAGGGACAATGTGATGGTTATTCTAATTCTCTTTCTCTTTTTGTTGAAATACTCAGAAAAATTAGGGGAAATTCATTAGAGGTTCCTGGGGACACCTGTGTAATAACAATATGTACATTGACTTTTTCTTGTTTTCTTTAGGTCTCTAAGTTAGTGGTAGTATTTTGTTTGGGTCCTTCCATCCAACTTCAATCTATTCTAGTTATTTGTCTTCCTCTTTTACCTCCAAGTGAATATTAATTTCCTATCTCCCCCAAGCTCTCCTTCTCCCCCAACCTCTCTCTCCAAGCTCTCCTTCTCCCCCAACCTCTCTTTCTCCCCCAAACAACTCAAAAATCTGTCAAACCACCTCCATGAGCCCCCATTGCACTGATCGAGCCCCAAAACAATTCCAACCCCCCCACCCCCACCGTCTCCGCGTACCCCACGGCGCCCCTCACCCACCTCCCGTGACCCCAACCCCCCAATCGCGACCCCGACCTCCCCTGAGCCCCGATATCATCCCCTTGAGATATCAATGTATGTTTTTTATGGAATCTTGTTAAAATATTGTATTCATCTTTTTAGCTGTTGTAATGTGGGATGTTTATATGAATGTTCCATAAATAGGGAGTTTTCAGAATTTCAAAGTATAAGGGTGTACACAGTGCACTTATCAGTGTACACATACAATACATGGTATAGTGTTTGGCGCTTGTCCATTTTATGTAGTCGTGCATGTTCTACATTTATGAAATTCTTAAAATTTCACTCTTTATATAATTGTGCATGTTCTTGGACTATGAGATTCTCAAAGTGTGAATAACAGTGTGCATAGAAAACTTAATAATGTACACTATCAACAATGTTGTGTGTTTTCTAAGCATGCGTGCAGTCCAAATTCATGTCAGTTACATTTTCATATTTGCATATTACTTTATTATTGTTCAACAATGGAACCAATCATGGCAGCTTGTACATATATGAGAGATGCAGAGTTGGTTAACATATGTAGAACATCAACATATGCTTTATATTGTCAATGAATTGGTGGAAAGATGGGGGTTTGATGCGGCCAAAGTCATTTTGAAGTATAGAGTCCCGGGGAAATAAATGATTAAAGTTACTATTGGTAACTATAAGGCGGTAGAGAGGATGTACGACATCCATAAGATGTGTGGCGCCATAGTTGTCGAGATATCTGTTACTCTGAATGATGAACAATCCTACGATGGAGATGCAGGAATAAGATAAAAAATGACAGCCATTTCATATGAATTTTTTTAGTGTACACAGACAGAGATAAAAGTGTGCACACACACATATATAATTTTGACACATAAAACAGGAATTCAATGTTATATATATTTTTATACCTAATGCATGCCCTCAACAAAATGAATTGCAGGATATCTAATACAGTCCATTTGAACATCAATAATACGGCACCTACATCTTGTAGCATGGTCACCCAAGGGGAAGCCATTTGCGGGAGTACGTCAAATGGGATGCTCACACAAGTTTTTGGGATAACTGCATTTATTCAGTCAATCGACAATTTGAAGATATTGAAAATTTTCGAATGCAGCTAACCAATTATGCCAAAGCATATTCATTTGATTTTATGTACGTGAAGAATGACAAGGTTAGAGTGACTGTTGAGTGTAAAATTCCTTCGTGTGGATGGAGAGTACATTGCTCGAGAGTAGGGTTGGGCCCTTACTTTCAAATCAAGACGATGAACAATGTTCACTCATGTGGTGGAGGAATATCAACAAATGGTCATCCTAGAGCATCAAGAAGATGGGTGGGTGAGATTACAAGGAAGAAGTTTATAGACTCTCCTTTATATCGACCAAGAGATATAGTGAAGGATGTATTTAGAGATTATGGCATCAATTTGCCTTACCATAAGGCATGGCATGAGAAAGAGGTAGCTTGGAAGGATTTGCACGGAGATGAAACACTTTCATTTGATCATCTCCGTTGTTATGCCACAGCGGTAATGAATACGAATCCTGGTAGCTACGTGGAGTTGGAATGCACTCCTAAAGATCATAGATTTAGAAGAGTTTTTATAAGTTTTGGTGCTGTAATTGCTGGCTTTGAGACTGGGTGTAAGCCTATGTTGTTCTTAGATGGAAAATTCTTGAAATCTAAGTACCAATATATTTTGCTTGCGATTATTGCTAAGAATGGGAATGACAGTTTATTTCCATTAGAATTTTCAGTTGTGGATCAAGAGACAGAAGACAATTGGACGTGGACATTAACTTGCCTACGAGGGATCGTATCTCCAGATCGAACCATGACATTCATTTCTGATAGGGGTAAGAGTTTGTTTGTTTTTGTTATTGTGGAATTTTGGTGGAGCTAGCGCACCAAAGAGGTTGAGATTCGTTCTCAGTGTTCTACATGGCTAAGCGTTTGTGACATTCGAAAATGTTATTTATGTTTAATGGCGACGTGAAAGGCACATTTAAATTGTGAATGTGCGTCGTGGTAAATTAATTTTTATTCCTAATGTTAGAAATGTCTTTAGTCTTGTTGTTGTCATAATTGCCCATTTTATGTTGTACAAGTTGGATCATTTATGGTATGGGACATAAATGGATTTGACTTGTACAATTTGGATGAAATTTTTTTTGCCTTGGTTTGTTTTTCTTGTCATTGTTGTATGGTATAAGTTAGACTACCTGTGGAATGGGAAATAGGTAGGCCTAACTTATACAAATGATTGTGTGCAATTTATGTGTATTGTTGCTCTTGTTTGTACTGTATAAGTGAAAACACCTATAGTGTGGGGCGTAGGTGGGTTTGACCTATACAGTAATTGTTACGATTTGTGAATGTCTTGTTGTTTTTGTCTGTATCGTATAAGTTAATCCACTTGTGATTTAGGTCACTGTATATCAGAGTGGCACAGCGGAAGTATTGTGGACAAAGCTTATATGATTGTTGTGTTGTGTTGTCATTGTATGTTGTTTGTTTTGGTATAAGTTGGAATTTCATTGCGGAGCATTGGTGGTTTTACTTATACACATGTTTATTTGATTGTTTTTGGCGTATAAGATGGATTCTTATACCATTGTTTGTATTTGTTGTGATTTCCAGAAATGTGTTAGATTCATTTACTGACTCGTACTTTAATTATTTGAATGTATGAAGAATGATTGTTTTGTTATTATTGGATGTCGTATGTCTTTTATTTTGTGTTTCTCCCTTGAATTTAGAGGACTAAATTCCTTTAAAGGGGAAAGAATGTAACGTTTCTATTTTTTCAACATTATATATTTGTTTTAAATATATAATGAAAATTTTAATTGAAATTAAGTTATTTCATTTTTTTCAGTTTTGGCAGTGGGTCAAATGGGATCAATTTGATTTATAATTATAATAATTATAAATTAATATTGAAATATTTATTTTATATTTTTTTCCAGAGATCTTTACAGTCTCAAAAAGTTTTGGTTGAAATTTGGTGAGATTTGGAGTTCAAAAAATTAGGTTTTTAGGATTTTGTGTCAAGTTATTGGGCCCAGGGATCTAGTTGCGAATCCAGAAAATCTTTTAATAGCCTTCAGGGACCTGTCGGTAAATCGGATAGGGATCTGTTTGTAAATCAGATGGGGACCTAGTTGTAAACCCAGAATACTTGAGGGGTCGTTCTGTAATTTTGGTAAAACCCCTTTAAATAGCACGTTTTGGGTTAGGGTTTTCATCCAAATCTCATAAGGCATGAAGGGTGGTGATGACCTAACCCTACCCGTCGAGTACCACAAGGTGAGAAATCATTCTCTATTGATTTTGTTGTTTAATATTTCAATTTATTTTGGTTAGGAGATGATTGTGTCAAACGATTATTTGGGGAAGAAGGTTGATGGATTAGGGTTAAGGTTGATTGATTTTAATTAGATGATTATTTGATTAGATTTCAATGGATCTCAAAGAATTTCTTAAGATCAAATTAGATTTATTGGTTTTGGGATTAAAGGGTTATTTTCAGGTTGATTATATACTTGGATGTTAAATCGTGTTTTTGACTATGATAGAGTCGTTTCTGGGAAAAATGTATTTCACAAATAGAAATAGATTTTGAAAAGATCTTTCCAACGAAATTCGGAGTTACGGGTAGAATGTTATGAATTTTCAAATATTTCTGTGCAGTGTCTTTGAATTCAAATATTTAGCTTCATGACCAGGTTTGTTGAATTTTAGAGATTAAAGGGATCCCAAATGGATGTTTAATGAGTATAATTTGATTTGTGGGTTTTGATGATTTTATTGATCTTGGTGACTCAAATTGGATCTTAAATCGATAATTTGGTTTAGTGTGATCAATGAATATTAATTGGATATTATTGTTATTTGGATGTAAATTGGTTGAGTTAAGTTATTTGGATCATTGGAGTTGTAGTGGAGCCTTATTGGATTTGTCTAAATATTTATTCAAGGATTGATCGATTATGTGGGCCTTATGAATTAAATGGATACTGATTATTAGATCATTGTGAGTATATGAATATTTTAATATTTATTCGGAGTTGGGATTTTCGTTAGGCCTTTGAGGTGAGTTGTGGATTGTATGTCTATTAGGTATGGACTTTTGGGATTATTGGGCCTAGTGTTGTTGTAAGTTGGTTGTCAGTTGTTTGGGTCATGATTGAATGGTTTCTGATTTATTATTGTATAAGTATTATGCTAGGTTATCCATGTGCGAGTGTGTGGCGTTCATGCACGTGCATCGGGTTGTATTGTGTAGACTAGAGGTGAATGGGTCTAGTCTCTTATATAGTTGTCAAACTACCTATACTGTATATCATTCCGCATCATGATTAGTTTATGTATACAACTGTTATTTTGTGTATGGAGTATTTCAGCATGTCATCATGATAGACATGAGGTGGTTATTTTATACATGTCTCATATGATTTTGGATATTATATTATATTATATTATATTATATTGTATTGCATGGTGGAGCAGTTGGAGTGTGAGTTGTTGATCATACATGCATATCAATGTTCTGTGTGACACCGTCTGCGTGATATTGTTTGCGTGACGCCGGTCTGCGTGACCACAGTCCAGTGGGACCCTGTCTGCGTGACACCGGTCTGCGTGACCGGGCTCTAGATGGAGCACCTCTTTGGCTGCGTGCTGTACGGGCATGCGTGTCCGTTGCATCATACGCATCATGTAGTATAGTGCTTGTGAATTTTATGGTTATTCTTCTAAGAGATGCATTGCTATTTTACAAGTTTAGTACGACTTACACATGTTTTCCTTATTATGATATATTATGTTCTGCGTTACTCACATTCTATAACTCTGCTATTTTCAAAGTTATTATTAGCGGGACGCCATAGCTCCATTCACTGAGCGTGTGGTTGCTCACCCCTCCTTTTTCCCATCTTTCATATTGAAGGCTTATTGGAGTGGTGGATCTCATGTAGTTGTGAATGAGATCACGTTTTCTAGAAGGCTAGATTTTGCATAAAGGTGTTGATCATTTCTTTGGCATGTAGAGGACTCGAATATATGATAGTATGGTGATATTTAGAATTCAGTCATTCCCGATATATATCGAATTTGTATTGGATTTTAGCCTTGACAATTGACGTATAAAGTATGGCGATGTATTCTTATGTTCTCTAGATAAAAGGAAAGAAAAAAAAATAGAACTTTGAGATTCGAGGAATTTAATTAACGCAACCGGATTTCACGCTTCAAAATAGAGTCGTGGATTCGGGGGCGTTACAATTAGCGACAGCCATTGACTGTCGCTAAATCTTTACTTGCTAGTAATCTGTTTACCTTATTAGCGATGGCCACAGCCGTTGATGTTGATATTAACGACGAAGGCTTTAGCGACGACCGCCAATGGTCAATGCGGCCGTCGGTAAATCCAAGAGCGACGGCTTTGGTATGCTTTAGCGACAGCTATGGCCGTCGCTAAAAACTCTTTTTCTTGTAGTGGCAGCGTGGACGACGAGGGGTTTCGCAGCCGGATTTCGCAGCATGGACGACGATCGGAGGAGGTCTTTGTGTGGATGGGAGGTTAGGGTTTGGGAGATGGTGGGGAAGGAAGAGGGTGTTGTTTTGGGGGTAAAACCTTTGGGTTTTGATGAGGAGAGAGAACAGGGGTTTAATGAAGGGCATAACGGGGAGAACGGACCAAAAATGGGATGGCAGTTAGTGCAAGGGACCCAAACATAATACATCCAGTACTTTAGGGACCTACCTATTGTTATTACATAGGTGTCCCCACGAACCTCTAATTAATTTTTCAGAAAATTATGTTTGAATAATTTATTCATGTGTTCATTCTTGAACATCTTAAACAAAATTATTTCTTTCACGAAATCCATCAGAACAAGATACTTAGGATTGAGAAATTCTTCTTTCGGATGGGAGTTACCAAATTGATCCTAAAAATAAAATTAAAATTTAGATTAGATATATCTTTATCCTAAAAATAAAAAAAGTGCTCAAAGAATCCAACAGCACCCACTACATTGCTTCAATGCATCTCCTTTTTGTACCCCTTTATCCCTAAGTACCATAACAAAATTCTTAACATAATGTTCTTAATGGGTTGTTATCAAGAGAGTCTTGTCACACATCACTCTTTAATTTTATCACATTGGTGTTCCTTGCCATCACCAGTGCAGTTCAAGAAATATATGTAAAGAATCATATCAAGTTAGGCCAAACAATCATTCTCTCTAAAAGAAAAGGTCCACATGAGAGGTTTGAAAAGTGGTTGTCGTCAAGTGTAGCCTTGAATTTAAGGCTGGGCAGAGTTTGGTCCCAGGAATATGTGATCCAATGTCATCAACCAGGGAATGATGGGGCCTATTATTTGTACCTTCTTTTTTCTTTATCATTTTTATTGGATGGTGCATGAACCTTTTCCTCCAAACCTACCATGTGTTGACATCTCCTGAAGCACTGGAATGGAAAAAAAAGAGACTTTTGATGTCAATCACTTGCTGGGTCTACTTTTTAAGAAAACGTTACAAACAATACCAGTTGCAGTCCCAATTTTTATCTCCACAATTGTGAATGCTTTACATATAATTTTGAAATGCTAGAGAGATATAATAGTTGGACGAGGCACGAGCTTTGTGTTTTGCATAAATTTTTTGAAGTATATTTGAACCCTCTAATGAAACAAATATTTCATTGTACAAAACACATGTTGTTTTCTAAACAAACACATCTAGCTCCCTAACATAAGATATGTGCAAACATAAAATTCACAAAAATTATCAATTGTCCCCGGTGGTCATAGCACAACGGTTCAGGGCATACCTGTGTTAAGGGTAGGTCTTAGGGTTGAGTCTTGGTGCTGACTTACCACCTGTTTGTTAACGATTATTTAAAAGAATTTTCTATGGAATCGGAGCAAACAGACGGAGAGGTCCCTCCGATATCAAAAAAAAAAAATCACAAAAATTTGATAAAAGAACAGTCCGCATGGCGGATGGGACACCCTCTTCCTTTGAAGGAGCGAGGTAGCGAGTTCAATTCCCGTTAAGCATAGGCAGAAGAAAAAAAATTGAGGGTTTAGTCTCTGTGGGACTTGTTTCCATGGGTCTTCAACCCATTGTTTGTTATGGGCTTTCATGCCCAAGTTACTATATGCTCTAAATACCAAGTTTTCTTACCAAAAAAAAAAAAAAAAAAAATGAACATCCATCCCCAATTACAGTCCATACCGTTTTTTTTTTTTTTAATCATAAACTCTCCTTTTGAAGTGTATGTTGTTATATAAAATGATGTATATATTGAGATACAATAGCATATTTTTTTGGAGTTGAAAAATGAAAAGAAAAAACGTGTATCAGGGCAATATACATTATGATAGAAGTTATACATTATGATAGCGCAGTAAATAATGCACTACATAGTGTATCGGGGCTACATGTATCAATGCTCAAAAAAAAATTAGCAGAAGAATATGCATATGTATTATGAATATTGGAATGCATGTGTGTTCATATTTGTATTTAATCTTAAATATATAAACAAGAATATTGTTCTACAAATTAGGCTGAACATAACATTTTTCTTTGAAAAATATTAGATTCAACTCTTTTTACAGCCACAAAATGTAGTCCACACTCTCTTTATTTTCTAAATATATCACGATGAGAAATGCATTTCTATAAAAAAATAAAATGAATGATTTGATGAGGTATATATCTCATCAGTGCAATTGGCTGATGAGGTATAATGAGGCATATGAAGCTATAAATAAGGCTGTAAAATGGGTTGAACGGAACAAGAAGTGAACGATGCTCTATCATTTTCCATCCAGCCTTATGTGCAGTCCCATTCATAGCCTCCACATGTTTTTTTTTTTGAAAAAATAAATTTCTTAATTTTTATATACCGTGATAGTGCAAAATATATTACGCTGTGCGTACGTATGATTACAATGCATAAGAGACTGGAGGATAGTTTCTAAACCGTAAATAGAGCTACGAATATGGACTTTTGGGTATATGAACTCTCTTTACTTTTAAGCGTTGATACACTCAATCGTTCAGTATACACTACTACACTATCATATTGTATGGGGGTAATGGGAAACACACTATTATATCTTCGTATATACTTCATTTTATATAACAATTACTTCAATAGAAGTGTATATGTTTTTTTCAAAAAAAAAAAAAAAAAGTGTGTGAACTGCAAATAGGACTGCATAGAGACTGAACATATCATTTTCCTTTCCTTTTACTACTAGGCGCTATTACATTCAGTCTTTTTACAATCTAAAATGCAGTTCTATATATCTCGCTAGAAATCTAGTGAAACACATATACATCATTAAAATGATGTATACACCTCGTTAAATTTTTTCTTACACTTATTAAAATTAGGTTAACTCAACGCGAAATGGAGCGATATACATTTTTTTATATCAAAACATATACATCAGTAGATGATCTTTGTTATTTTTTAAAAAATAAAAATATGCGTGGTCTGAGTTTTGAACTATAAAAATGACTAAGTCAAACCATTTTCTTTTCCACCCAAAAAGCTTGGTTTGTCATTTGGGCTAGGCCAACTCTTACCTGACGGGTCCCACGAGCATCTACTCGAGTGGTTAAGCGACACCCCACCTCATGAAGAGGTGGGAGTATCAAATCTTGCTTTAAGCAAGGGAAAAAGTGACCATGGGCCCATGGCCCAAGTTGGATAAAAAGCCCGGTTGGGCTTGGTTTCCTGGGCAGTAGCCCAGTGTGTTGTAAAAACAAGCCTCCTATGGCCTGTTGTTGTCTGTTTCAGGGACTTGTACGCTCTTCCAGAGCCTTTAATACCAAAAAAAAAAAAAAAAACTCTTACCCGACGGACTGAACAAAATTTCATTTGGGCCCAATTATTTGCACCCACTCCTATCCTTGCCTAATGGAAAATACACCCAAATAAACAGGTCATAATTTACACCAAAAAAAACAAAAAAAAAATAAACGGGTCATAAATATAAAAATCCATTTATAATCAGTTCTTTACACACACAACCATTTAAACTTTTTTTTCTTCCTGCGCACGAGAGAGGAGAGGGGGAGAAATAAGATGGGTAGCCATGGCCTCAAAGGAGGTTGTGGTGGACACGACAGGATTTTTGCGAATCCGGATTGTGGAAACAGATTAGATAACATACTGTCGGTCGAAAAAACACATAAGAAAAACTCGTAGGTTCTGGAAACAGAATAGATAGTATTATGTTGATCAAATCTTATATCGTAGACACACCGTTGATCGAATGAATCAAGAGAAAAATCTATAGATTTCTGAAAACAGGTTAGAAAGTACTGATGTCGACCAAATTTTATATTGTAGACATACCGTTAGTTGACGATGTCCCAAAAACAAAGTTCGTAGCATTTGTCCCTCTTCATTGTGTTCATTTTTATGGTAGTAGCTCATGTAAATTATTCATACTTTTTCTAAAAAAAAATGCTATGAACTTTGTTTTTTTGGAGATTCGGAGAGACAACTGTAATATTAATGTCAAATTTGAAACCATCGACACTTACAGTATCTATGCGTTCAGAATACCACCTCTCCGCCTTCTCGGACCTCCGCAGACGTAGAGGACTGCGGACGTATCTTCTCGAAGACGCTCTTCCTGTCACGCCCCAGGGCGGCCGTCCCCGGGACGCGGCAAATGTATATATGATATCAGTAACATGAGTTCAATAATATACCACAAACGACAACTAAAAATGACATCACAGATAAAAGCAGGGCTGACATAATATATACACCAAATGCGGAAGCTAAAAGACTGAGTCTGTAGTCAAAACATACTACAGACTCGATACATAATCATACGTCCTGTGAGAGCCAACATGTCCATATATATACACAAATAAAATCCATACAACATCCACTAGGTGCCTAAGCACAGAGATATATACATACAACAGAAAGAAGGGTGCTGATGGCCTCAAAACTCGTGGGACGCGGCGCTACTCCTCTACTGGTGTAGTCGCTCGGGAAGCTCCTCCCGATCACTGAAAAAGATAATATGCGAGGGGTGAGCCACACGCTCAGTGAATAGCACAACCCATGCATACAGTTCATATTAATCACATTTAAATCAAGCCACAATCCGCAAAACAGTATAACCAACTCCAATCCGGGGGTTCGTCACATCGCCGAACCGCCATACCCTTACCCTCACCCTCACCCTCAATAGGTGACCTAGGATGTTGGGACTTATTGGGTGGATAATCATCCATACATAATCCTGTGGGTCGCCGCATCGCCGGCCCACCATACCCTCACCCTCACCTCTCAACAGGTGACCTAGGCTCTTGGGACTGACTAGGCTGTTGGTCACCCTCGGTCCACCGATAGTCTCTCCCCACTCCGTAGGTCGTTTGGCCACTTCCACGTTCGGCGCAGTCCTTCTACCAAAGCAGGAGGCGCCTACTGATGGAAGCCCCTGCACGGGACACCCTTTCTAACACCGGGGTAGTCTCTACACGGATCCAACGGAGGAAAACAGAACAGCCTATCCATCGCATATGATCCACTCGGATCCGCTGACAGCACATCTCTACAACTCTAATGTCTTGAATTCCTCTGAATTCCACCAGTGCGCATAACCAGGATGCGGGGAATATAAATAATACATAAAGGGGAAAAGAGACCTTGGGAGGGTAACCTGAGGTCCCGATGTAGGACATCCGACAACCAAACAAGGAACACGGAGTACCCTAACCCGGGTCTCAATGTTAACCTCGCAAGGCCCCCTATATTCCAGAGGCATGCTAATATATATATCGCAGTTTGCATTTAAATAAATAAATCAAACTAATAGGACGCATGCTCAGGTCAGGGCTTTCCTAGCATGATAACGGGGTGACATGATGCACGGCTCATGCACAACATCCTAAGGGTGCAAGTCCCTAACATACAAGTCTAGGGTGGCATGCATTCTACACACACAACATGCTTACATGGATTCAAAATAACAGTTAATAATCACTATGTGCCCCAGGGGAGGACGGTACACGCCCAAAGCATGTAACGCCTCCCAAACTGGGTTGGGTTGTCCCACTCACCGGAAGTCGGGTCGACGCGCGACCGTCCGTCGAGATCTGCAAGACAGGGTATTACTTGGTAAGTATAAATCCACAATATCATTAAATACACAATTAAATACCCCAAAACCCCAAAGCAAACACCCAACACCCCCGGCAACCACTCGCACGGCAGGCAACCACCCGCACGGCCACCCGACCGCCCGGGTGCACCGCCGCGCCTCAGCCCACGCACCCCGCACGCCTTGCGCCGGCCCGCGAGCACCCCGCACGCCCCCGCGCGCGGCGCCTCGCCCCGCACGCACCCCGCGCGCACCTCCGCCACCTCGCCGCGCCTCGCGCGCACCACCGCCGCCTCGCCGCGCCTCGCGCGCACCACGGCCGCCTCACCGCGCCCCATGCGCACCACACTGCCTCGCCGCGCCTAGCACCCGCGCACGCACCACCACTGCCCCGGCCAGCACCTCGCGCACCAGCTCCTCGCGCCCAGACCAGCGCGACCAGCACCTCGCGCGCAGCTCGCCATCAGCTCCTCGCGCACAGCTCCCCGCGCATACCCGCCTAGCTGGCCTCCAGCTCTCCCCGCCGAGTGCACGCCCGCGCGCACGCTCGCGCGCACGCACGCGCCCTGCCAGCCCCTGCGCCTGAGCTGCCCGAGGCCACCAGCCCACACGCCAGCACTGCCAGCTCCCCTCCAGCACACCAGCACGACCAGCTCCTCGCACCAGACCCGCGCGCACGCCGCGCGTACGCACGCCCGCGCACGCACGCGCGCACGTCCGCGCGCGACCAGCCTGCTGCGTCGCTGAACTGCTGCCGCTGCTGCCTGCGGCTGCTGCCTACTGCCATCCTGCCCGGAACAGACCCCCACCTTGCCCGAGCACCACCACCACCAACCCCCGGCCACCCTTGGCCTCCGACCACCCCCAACCACCTCCGACAGCCCCCAGCCGCCCTCCTCACACCCAAAACTTCCCCTAACAAGCATCTAAACAAGAGAAGCAAGGAAAGGAAGCTTACCCAAGGCAAGGAGAGGAGAAGAAGGGATCTGGAAGCTCCTTTCGCACCGAAGCTCCTCCCCAAAGGTCTCCACCCACTAGACCTCTTTCCACCTCCGAAATGGGTCCGGGCTGAGGAGAAGAGAGGACGGAAGGAAGGGCAAAATACGTCGGAAATGGGATTTGAGAGTACCCGTGTGTAGATCGGGACCCGATCTACACTTCTCGTGCTTTGGGTTTTTGGTTTTGATGGCTTTAAGGGCCTCAAATGGGAGAAAAAGAGAGAGAGGAGAGAGGGGAGACTTGGTAGGGATGATGAATAGTGTGTTGAGATATTTTTGATTCCATTTATATAGTGTGCGACTTAAAAACCCGGATACGCCCCGGAACTGCGAAATTTTTGGAAACGATGCCGGAATTCGATGAAATTTTCATGAGTGGCTTAAAACGGCACCAGAACACATAATATGCAGTTAGATTTTCAATCGGAGTCCTCTAACTCGGACGATAGCTAACAGTCCAAAATTATGCGGTTCCGATCGAAAAACACAAAAATTTTAAAACTGCTAAAAATGCTCCAATGGTTGCCAATAGGCCAAAAAGTGACACATATATAACACTTCCCCCCCTGGCCCAGCCCCACCCTCCTCCTCCTCCTCCCTCTCTTATAAATGGATCTTGTAAAACACCCAACTTATTTGAGTGGGGTGTAAAAAGACAAGGGTGCATGAGGTACACGAAACCCACCCCAACCACAACTTGAATATAAAAAAAGGGGGCGTATATTTCCACCCCTTTAAATATTCAACTCACCCCCAAAAAATTAAAATTCATTTTTTTTTTTACAGAGACGAACCGACCTCGTCTCTTCTCCCTCGGGTCTTCTGGCCCCCAGCCGGTGGAGGGACGAGATCGCGGAGGATCAACCGCATTGTCGGAGGGCTCCCCCTCCTCCTCCATGACCTCCTCCACCGCAGGCGAGACCCGTCCGACGTCCCTGTCGTTGTAGTAACCCGAGGAGACATTACAAATCGCGAGGACGCCGTCCCTTGAAATCGATCCCCGCCATGTTCCAGCGGTAAAGACCAACCATGAAGAGGTCGATCCAATAGCGGAAGACGTTGTCGACCTCCATTTCGGGGATGGACCCCATGATCGCTTCCCCGTGTTCATCCACCGGTTCTTGAGGATTTTTGGCCGCCTTAAAATCGACGCGGTTGCGATTCTGAAGCGGCCACTGGTGGGTTTGTTGGAAAAAGGTTTAGAGAGGATGCGTGAGAAGCTTTAGGCAGAAGGCCCGAGAGAGAAGAGGCGGGGTGGATTGCTCCGTATAATAAAAAAATAAAATTTTTAATTATTTTAGAGTGGGTTGAATACTTAAAAAGGGTTGAAATAAACGCCCCCATAAAAAAAAAGGGCACGCCTATCCCCACTAAGCATTTTTCTTACCCCACCAATCAAGAAAAAAAAATCGATGTTTTATCTTTTCCCACCGATCCGATCAGGTCGATCAGATTTGGTCGCCACATCAGGTTTTGGACGACCGGACTTGGTCGTCATTTCAGATTTTGGGCGACCGGAATTGGTCGTCATTTCAAGTTTCGGACGACCGAACTTGGTCGAACAGGATTTGTAATAAAGTTTATAATTTTTTTTCTTAGAAACATAATCCCATGATGTATATCTTCCTTGAATCCTTCATACCACTCCAAGTCTGAGTTGCAATGTAAGGAGAATCAATTATTATTCTTAAATGTAGAATATAAGAACAATTTTTTTTTACATAAGTGACGGACTAATTTTCAAAAGTCAAATATATAATGTGTTTGGATCAACTTATAGGTTTTTTTTTGTTTTCAAACGAAGAATCCTCTTAACTACGAATTCAAACGAAACTTAAAAATGATATATATTTGTCTAATAAGATATTTTTCTATAAAAATTTAAATTAATTGAAAGTATACATACTTATATTTTTTTTTACCCCTTAGCTGTTGTTTGGATAAAAGAATAAATGTAGAATATGATGGATAAACCCAAAAAGTTATTTGTTTACAAAAAATAGGTAGATATAGTTTTGAACCCTGTTCGACCAATTACAGTCGCCCAAAGCCTGAAATTGCGACCAAGTCCAGTCACCCAAAACCTGAAATGGCGACCAAGTTCGGTCGACCTGGATTGGTGGAAACAGCCAAAACCATTTTTTTTTTTTTTTATTGGTGGGGTAAGAAAAACGCTTGGTGGGGATAGACGCGCCAAAAAAAAAATCCTTCACTGCTAGAACAAACAATCAATCACAACCGTCCATCGCAGCTCCACCTCCTCCGCACAATCCTCTCCGTCACCCCCTCTCACAAACCCCGTAAAACGATGACCTCCAGACTCCTCTCCTTCCCAACAATGGCACTCCACAAACCCCTCCCTCTCCCTCTCCATCATCGCCGACCGAACCTTTCCCCCTCCCTTCAATGGAGGACGACGAGTAGGACCACCAGGCCAAGCCGCCTCAGAATCCGCGCCGCCGCGACCGACGACGGCGACCGGTGGGTCGCGCCGCGCGCGGATCTCGCCGAGAAGGTCCTGAGGACGATCGCGGGCGCCACGTCGAGCCCGGTAGGGCAGTTCGTGGCATCCCCCCTCACCTTCCTCCATTCGGTGGATCCCAGGATCAAATTGGTACGCAAGCTTGCTCCATTCGATGATTGTTTGATGGGCTCGCGCATTTGTTTCTATGGATGTGATGATTGGTTGAACTTTGAAGTACATTATACTTGCGGAAAATTGGTTTTTTTGGATGGCAATTTATGCGCTTGATAGTTCTTCAGTAATTTGTTTAGTTGAAATTCAATCCAATTTTTTTTTTTTTTTTTGATCCCTTATTTTTTATGTTCCTGAAAATATCAAGCACTTATATTTTTTTCTAGGTCCTTCCGTCCAAATACGGCCGGCATGTGCAAGTTACTTAACGATGTACAAGTGAAGATTAACATTGTACGAGATTGAACAACGTACATAGATGCATAATAATTTACGTGGTTGACAGAACAACATAGGTGGGATGAATAACAGTGTATGATTTAACAATATACATAATATGCAAAATGGGATGAATCATGGAAATGAGATGGAAGTACCTAGAAAATATGTAATGGACAATTTAGCGTGTTTTCATATGCTAAAAAAGTTGAGGAACCTGAAAAAAATACCTGGAATCCCTTTTTTGTATTTAGGTCCATGAAAAATGTTATTCTGAGTGAATGGGTTGATTCGCTGTGTCACATATTTATTTATCTGATGCATCAAGTGTATTGGATCATCAAATGAATGAATTTGATTTAACCAAATCATAGGGCTTTTGCTCAATGCATGAAGTTAGCAATCAGCATATATGAATGGATTTTTATAAACATGCATTTGACAAATAAGTAATTTAGAAGTATTTGAATCATGGAAAATTATTATTTTTAATAAGTTATTCAGAGTTCAAATGTTCAGATCATCTATTTGAATGCTGGTTAGATTCTTCCTTAAAGGTAGTTTTTTTTTAAAAAATTACACAGATTAGAGCCTCATGTGAAACATTATATATGCTATTAGACAGTGCATTTATACTTGTATTACTAATAATCTAATGAACTTGGAAGACAGTATATTGACCATGGTCATGTTATTTCAGGAAGAAAACAATTTCATTTTATTCTGCACTTTCAGGTATGGCTTTTGTCTCTTGTTCTCTTGCCGGCAAGATCACATATCATTATGCGATTTGGGTTAGTCATGTTCTTGGCTCTTCTGTCAACTTGGATTCTTCCAACTCATGTCTGGAAGGTATGTTAATCATTTTGTTTTTATTTACCATTCTTTTTGGACCCACCAAATTGTTTACTTGAATGCCTTTCCTACATGTGCCATTATAAATACACATGTATATTTGCGAGATTTGTCTTATATACAAGATTTGCATGACCCGTATATTACGAATATATTCAATGATTGGCTGCTTATTAGAATTTAAGCATGTTATTGATGATTTTCTCTGGCTATATGTAGGATCAATTGGGCAGAGCATCTTTGCTTTCAGGAGTTCTGTTTCTTATGCTGAGTTTGGGTTCTGATGGTGTTCCTCCAGTTGTCCAATTAAGGACCCCTCCACCGGCTGTTGTTGGATTGCCGAATGTTCCTTCATCCTTGGGAGGTTACTCATATCTAGTTATGAAGTTAGGACCACTTCAGTTTACAAGGAAAGGATTGTCAGTGGCCAGCACATCCGCTTGTTTATCCTTCATTGTATGTTTTTATTTAAATGGGATTTTGTACAACTCTTTGCTTGCTCACAAATTTTTTTTAAAGCATGCATCAACACCATTGTTTATGAGATACAGTTTTTAGTGTCATCTTTTTAACATGACATAATAAGTATGTAGTGATATCTTGGTTGTTTAGAGAATAAGTAATTCCCGTACAATATAGAACTTAATCATGGTTGACTCTTTTATGATTTATTTGTTTGAGCTTTACCCACTGTACTATGCAAGCAAGATTTTGAACTTAGTCAATCTTTAACTTGTTGTTTCTCCTTCATTGTGATTATGAATCCTATATATTGCAAATAGCTGTTTGAGGACTTCCTTTGATATCTCTTTCTTGATGTGAAAGATCTTCCAAAGTGCGAGTCTTTGTTTGACGACAACAACACCTGAGCAAATTGCATCTGCCTTACGGTGGTTTATGTTCCCTTTGACACTCATTCGGGTTCCCGTAGCAGAAATCACACTCACTCTACTACTTTCATTGAGGTTTATCAGTCTCGTATTTGATGAGGTGAGCTACTAATGGCTTTCATGGAATTTTTCAGACAATCTTGAAGATTTTCAGAACATATGATGTACATTGGAACAAAAATTCCTCTGGTTTTGTAGCTTGACATTATAACTTCAGCTATTCAAAGTCTAATGTATATTTAATTTGAAATTTGCAATCTTCCAGGTTCGGAATGTTGCTTTGGGAATTGTGACGCGAAGAATACATTGGAATCAGTTGTCAATAATGGAAACAGTAGATAGTAAGTATATGCTATCATTAATTCTAACCAAATTGCATTATTTGTGCTTTCTTTTTGTCACTGATGTATCCTTCCTGCTGATAAATTGTCTTTTGCAGTTTTCTTCATGTACAAACATGAATGTTCATGTGTTTATGGTCACAGGATTGCTTCTTTTTGTTGCATGAATCTCATTGCTGAATCCATTGCATATTTGTCTGAATGTTCTTCTTGCTGATGATTTGTCTTTTTGCAGTTTTCTTCATGTACATACGCCGAATCTTTAAAAACATATTCAACCATGCTGAGCAAATATCTCAGGTTGTCTATTGGTTTTCTTTCTTATTTCAATACTCTCATGATCTATTATGTTGGACCTTTTTTACCTGTTTAATAAGTAGCTCCATTTTATTATTCATTTGAGTTTTTTCAGCATTGACAACTAAACTCCTTCCTTTGTAGCATTAAGAACAATGTCCCGGATGAATTGTACTAGATAAGAAGGTTTCTTCTATTTGTTCTTTTGCATGGTGTGTGAGACATTTCCATATAGTTCATTAGAACCATTAGTTGAGAGACTGTAGATATCTCAATAAATATATCCATGGGCAGTTTCTCTGGAAAAAAAAAAAAAATCTCTAACCTAGCTAATTGAGATGTATATAATGGACAGCCATTCATATAAATGTGAAACTCTTTGAAGCGTGGGCCTCCTTAATGCCTGGTGTATTCTAAAAAAAGAAGATAAAAATAAGTTGGTGAGACTGGTGTGTCACTGGACAGGCATCTTCTTCAATCTGCTCCTTTACGTGTTAGGATGGCCCAGCTAATATGTGCTGGGGGGGTTTTTTTTCCTTTGAAACTAATTTGTGCTGGGGGATTGATTGAAGGTAAAAAAAATACTCTTCTCAACGGTTGAAGAAATTTTAAATAACATCAAGATCTTATTGGTGTAATTTTGATCTAGGTTTTCCATTCGGATTGTGTGGGTTTGTCCTGCATTTTATTTTCTGAATTTTGTGTATTTTGTTTTTTGGTGGCTTGGCCTTATGACTTGTCATAAAGAATAATCTTGGTAATAATCCTGTCTTGCTGATCAATTGCTTATAAGGTTGAGATTCAGATAATAACTAAAAGAAATGTATCTGATAGAAGGGCTTTTAATTACGACGACAGTTTGTCCTTGAAGAATTTCCCTGTTGTGACAACCTTGCTCTCCTTTTATTTTCCAGTTGTATTTGTCTACTCCTGATTATTTTTGCAAATCATATGCTCTTTATATTCTTTGGTACTTACCAATAAAACTCTAATTTTATCTATGTCATGATATTCACGTCAGACTATATTTCTTGATTATAACTTACATTGATCTCCATAGCTCCAGACTCCTCCAGGACAGGTTATGCTGAAACATGGTGTTTATTTAGTTGAAATGCTTGCCACTAATCAAATGTTCTTTTAATTGTCAGAAAATTCTATTATTCGTAGTTATTGGATTTCTTTGGCAGGCAATGATTGTTAGGGGCTTTCCTGGTGATAGTAACAGACACAAGATTTATATCTTCTTGGACTCATCTTTTGGGATAGCAGATATCATTTCTTTGTTCTGCCTTTTTGGACTAATTGGAGCTGCAGTCTTGTCTGAAGTTTACATTCCTTGATACATTAGTGGTTTTTTGTAAGTCTTCCGTTAACATTATTATTTTTAGGATTTTGCTTTAAGAACTATAACTAGATGATGTTAATAATTCCCGCAGATAATTTATCATCACCTTACTTGGATCTAAAACAAAAATCAGCCTTTGCAATTATGGATATTCCTAGTTACACAAATTCTTGCAGATAATTTATTCTTGGAGATAATTTGGAATTGTATCATTGTCCTTTGTACTTTTGGGTTTTTGACATTTGTAAATAGGGAGGCCCTTCATCTCCTTTTTGGGTGCCCTGTTTTCCTGCTTTTCTTGGAAAGTGACATTTCGCAACTTTCATCAGAATTTTTTTTTCAGCTCTTGCTTCCATTCTCCAACCAGAGATTTTTCACATGGCTGATTCCAAATGTGCCTTGTCATGAATTTTGAGCTATCTTTAGTATGAAACTGGTCTTCATTAGTTCTGGGCGTTTTCGTTTGTTGCTTTTGCTTTCTTCAATTTGCATTTTGGAAATATAACTAGCCCTGCTATATATTTTATTTCTTTTATGACAGGGATCATTTTTGTAGCACAATATGAAAATGGAACCAGTATCTAGATTCATCTGCCTCTGTGTTGTTGCCTTCATAAATAGTGTTTTTGCCACAGTTTCTTCCTCAATCGTCATTCTATTTTTATTTGTGTGGTTGATATCTACCTGAAGAGTTTTTCTTTAAGAACACCTCATTCTTCATTCTTTGTGATCAACCAAAAGAAAATATTGCACGTCATAGGGTGGTATCCATGAGCTGAATGAATCTTTTAATTTGGTACTATTATAAAAACCCATATAAATTTTTTTTTATCGTCCTCCTATATTAGGTGTCACAAACATCAGGTTAATAGTTCCTTTCCAATTTCTCCTATCGACCATTTCTTCCTCCTCTAATGTCGAAAAACTTAACAGTGAAATGATATTACACCTGTCCAGATTCTCTCTGAAATGTTCAGCCAATGATGGGTTCTCTCTAAACCAACAATGGATCACACCCAAAATGATTCTACCTCAGTCTATGAGAGCTTGGTTGTGCTAATGTATAGTGAATTTGAAGTTTCATGGATTCTCTATTGAATGCAGGTGAGGAGTTAAGTGGCCGGGGATGGAATTGAGATCCTCAATCATGGAGCAGTAAAATCAGACGAGTTTTCATTCAAAGAAATAAAAGTCAGACGTGTATCCCTTTCTTAAGGGCAGTTTGTGAGCTCATTAGTTCCTGACGATTATCAAATAGGGCTCAGATTGGCAACAATGAAAAAAATGTTGCAGAAGGAAAGAAGCATCTCATATGAGTTGACCAGGATATATGAATTTGCCTGGTAGCACTATCTTCTAATCAAGTTGTCCTGCAACTCCCACCATTGGCTTTAACTAAATCTCTCAAGGTAACCATAAGATATGAAAGGTTAAATAATTTAAGGTTTTCTTTCTTAGATTCTGTTTGTTGTGGGTATTCCAAACAAACCATAAAATCCACATTGCAATGGCTGTCATATCCACGTCTAGTGGAAACCCTGAGGAAGTATAATGTTATGGAAGAAAAACAAATTCTTACTCGTACAGTCGTACTGAATACTGATGTTAAATTTTGGGTCAAACTAGCTGTCTTCACATATATTTTCTTGGTTTTTGTGTATTGTAGAACCCTATTCAATTGGATGACCCAAGATGGTGGGGCTGTTCAATATTTTATCTGGTGGGATAATCAGGTATATCCTTGAATTATATTTTCTGATGGAAATTGTAATTTGATATCTTAGTTTCTTTTCATGCTTGCATTCATTTCATTTTTGTGGTTGGAGATGAAACTTCTACCCCATGTAATAGTTGAACTTGTATCATCTTCAGGATTACTTTCTTTGAAATAATTCTTATTCTACCATCAAACTGCAGGTGCAAGGGATTTATAGAGCTTCTCGATACTTCTTCGAACCTGAAGTAACTCACAAGAGAAGATACTCTTAGGTCTGCTCATCACATAATACCATATATTTATGTAGACAAATAACCATAGGGTAAGATACAATTCATGTGCCTTAAATTTTTCCACGACAGGACATGATGGCCCCTGTGCCGGGCATAACCATTTTTGTAAGTCTATTCATATTCTGGGCATGCGATAAAAGCAACCAGATAAGTGAAGTGTATCCTTTGTGAATGAGACGAGAAAAATGGTTTTCCCAAAACCACTTGAAACAAGTTGACTTGTGTGAAACACTATGGCCATACAGGCAAAAAATCTGTAGTCCAATTTGACCCTGGAAGACACAGAGAGAGGGATATATAGAAGGGTGTGTTTCGGAGGGGTATGAATGAAAGGAAGTAAGAGAATTCAGGTCCAAGGGAAGATAGACGTAAAAAATCCCTTTTACAATAATTATGCACGTGAAGGAAAGTGTGAATCCCTTAATTTTCTCTATAGAAAATTAATTTTTTACTCATTTTCTTTAATAAGACAAAAAAAATCTTTTTTTTTTTACGCAATTCGCGGGAATAGTTTTGCAATAGTCTTTTAGTAAGGTATATATCTAATTAACTTGTTCCCTTCATATACGGTGTGACATTGGATTATTCGCTCTTGATAACTATACTGATATAGATAACAATTCAGGTTGAATAAATAAATTTTTGTTTGGTTGTCTTTTCTGTTATTCTCATTGAAAAATGTAAAAATGATTTTTTTGTTGTTTGGTTTACTTTGGATAAAATGATGATAAATGGTTGATAAGGGATGAATAAGAGTTTATGATTTTTTAAATAACAACTATATCCCCAGGGAATAATGTGAGAGATGTATGACTGATTTGATAGATGTGAAAGTTTTTGTAATCTGTGTGAGACTATTAGGTGAGATAATTTTTTTAAAATGACAGAGAAGGGTATTTTTATCTCTAACATTTTTTTAGAATAGTTATCAAGCATTATCTTAGCTTATCCAGACATAACTATTATAGTTTATTTTATAAAAACAAACAATTTTTTTAAATTATTCTCATGTATTCTTTCTTATTCTCTCCTAGTGTTCCGTGCCATGGGGGGGGGGGGTGTCACAAAGGTATATGCCTGGTTAATTTTTTTCATATTTGTTAAAAATGAGTAAATTCAATTCGACATTAAGGTATATATATTTTTCATTAAATATATACCTAATAGAACATGTTTACTATTTAAAACAAAAAAAACGCATACTACATGCAGATCTATCCCACAAACTTAACATTATTCTTTATTGTTTGACAAAATTTAGTTTTTCTAGTGGTCAAATGAAAAAATTTTAGTTTTCACACATTTTTCATTATTTTCAATCACACACACATTTTGAGTGACCATCATTTTTTCCTGAAAAATTGGATTTTATTTATGAACATTTCCTATCCATTTCAATGAACTTTAATCAGACATGATAAGATAATAATATATGAACAGATGATATATCTGCCTGCACCTATGGGCCCAGGTGCTTGTGGTGTGGTGAGTGGTTTTATTTATAAATGGGTGCAACTACTCCCACCCACCAACTTATCAATCCCACCACCCAAATTTTATTTTGGGTGGTGGGATTGACAAACTAGGAAGGGGGAGAGGAATAGAGAGAAGGGGGGTTGGAGGAGGATGGTGGCGGTGGGTGGAGATGGTCGGAGAGGTGGCAGGCAAAGGCAGAGCATATAGAGAAAGAGAGAGGGGGGGAGGGTGCCCTCTCCGCCCTGCTGCCCTCTCCGCCCTGCTGCACCTTTCCCGACCCTCCCTCTCTTTCTCTCTCCCTCAATATTTCCCCTTTCTTTCTCTTTCTCTTTCTCATTCTACTTCACCTCTACCAGCCACCTCTCCAGCCGTCACGGTCTCCGGCCACCCCCCTTTCACCCCTCCTCTTTCTTTTCCAATCCCATTTTCTTTTTTTTTTCACTCCCCCTTTCATTCTCACCATCCAAGATATCTTTATTTTAGATGATAGGATTTTGGCAAGTTGACTAACGAGAATAATTATTTTTTTAAAAAATTAGATCAAATCATGCATTGATTGTGTTTTGATTTCCATGTTTAATCGAAAACTTTGACACGAAACCAACACTCTTCACACAACAATTCCATCCACAGAGACCACGGACCTCCCAGCAATCAGCAATCAGATGATTTCAACCGTGATCTCAACCGTCCATTTCCTTTCCCCTCTAAAAAATGACACCGAACGTTATCGGTCGCTGTAAAGCATGTAATAAAAAAATAAAAAATAAAAAATAAAACAAAAACTCTAGTTTTAATTTTTTTCTTGGGAGACAAGCCGACGCCAAAAACAGAAAGGAGAGAGAGAGAGAGAGAGAGAGAGAGAGATTTTCGCTGTTAAAAATTGTTCTCTTGCGTTTTAGATTTTCGAAAGGACATGGATTCTTCTCGTTCCGGAGGAGCTCAAGCGTTCGCTCAAACGGAGATTAACTGGGACAAGTAAACGATTTTTTCAGCACCTATTTTTTTTATTCTTTTTTTTTTTTGGCTTGAATTCTTGGTCGGAATGATTGGTTTCTTGAACTGGGTCGTCTTTGGTTTGGGGAGTTTGGGTTTCGTTGGTTCGAATGTTGATTGATTTTGACTTGGGTTCTTGTAAATGATGATTTTTTTTTTTTGTGGGGTTGATGTTATGTTATGGAATTGTTCGTGCTTCATGGATTTCTGAATTGGGTTTTGTTCGTTATTTGTTTTCTGATTGGTTTGAAGTGTTATTTTTGGTTGTTTTGAAAGATTGATTATGTTGTTGATTGGATTGATGGATGTGAATCAAGAATAGAGCGACAAGAGGGATAGCATTTAGACATTTGAACTGATCCATTGTGTGTATTTTTTTTCCAATGCACTTGCTAAAGAATGAAAATGGTGCCTTGTGTGGTTTTTGCATTCTTTGTGAAGAATTCTTGCTAGGGTTCTAAAGTAGTGTTTGGAACCAATTACCCTAAAAAATCAAGGCCAATGCTTTAGAGATTAAAATCCTAAAGTTAGTGTTTGGAGATAATTATTATTGTTACAGGGAAATCATATTGAATTGGGATTGTTTGGCTGTACTAAAGCGAAAATTTTGACCAATTGAATTCCCAAATAGTAAGAAATTCTGCATATTTTGTCCAATTGAATGTCAAAACTGGGGTTGCTCCGAGTTTTGAACTGGGAATCAGATATGGAATCGAGGCTGTTGTGATTGAATGGAGACTGGCAACAATATAGATAGAAATGAGGTTTGAAAGTCATAGAAGAGAAATAGGTGATGTAGGATATTGTGATAAGGAGAGATTGAAGACTCTTCTATGAGTAAATAAGAGGGATGAACAACACAGAAATGTTAACAGCTATTTCATAGGTTGATGAGTGCCAGGGAAATGTCATGCTCTTATGATTGAAAGTAAAAGGGTTCACTCCTTAAAGGTTTATGGTCATTAAAGTTGCAATCGACAGTTCATGATGTGGTAGTTGTCACGTAATTGTTCTAATGCCTAATATTGTGCCCTAGGAAGAAGCATTGAGCCAATTGTGTTGAAAACTTAACGAACTAATGGAAGAAAATAGAGAAAGTTCATTTCAAATAGCTAAGGGAGTGGAGATACCAAGTGAGGTTGAATATAATCAGGTCAAGTTGTTATATCAAGTGCACACGTTTAGATCAGGTTAAAAAAATAAAAATAAAAATTATGCCACCACAATATGGCATTAGTAAGTTGACTATAGTGAGAAGATGTTTTATTTTTGAGAATTGGTGTTCCCAGGGATTGATTTTCTGACCTCCTTTTCGAAGAAGAGGGGGGCAGGGGTGCTAACAAGCTAACTAAAGCTCGGTTCCCTGTGTGAAGATGTTGAGCAATAGGAACTGTGTTGTTTAATGAAAGACCAAACTCTTAATAAGTATTGAATGGGTTTAGTGTGGTAATTCAATCCAATCCCATAAAGGCTTGATGTAACTGGTGTAATGTCCAATTGGAAAATTCATAGAGAATATTGAGTAAAATAAATCTTTGGTTGGTGAAGATTTTGCTTGAGTGTTGGATCCAAATGTTAATGAGCGATGACATTTAGCTAATGAAAACTAATGCTAAGAATGATTATGTTGGCCAATAGACAAAAATGAAAATGGAATTGATGAAGTAAATATATATGGTCAACGTGCATATGAAAACAAAGTCAGGGGATGAGCAACAAAGTTTGGGCCCCTTTAATATAAAGGCTAGTGAAAGGGGTATTGTGGGTATCATATTTTGAAGTTTGTATGACAAGTATACGGTATATGGTAGGGGTTCCCTGTGGTAGCATTTGTGTACATTCGTAAATCATACAAAATAAGTACAATAAAAATATGGTGATAATTATACTATTTTCTAAATATATTCTGATCATTATCATGATAAATACATGTAAAGACTAGGGATCCTTTTCATATGTACTCCTCATAAATCCAATTTTGATATCCAATTAAAATTTCAGTGCAAAAATCCCCCCCACCTCTGAAAGTTTTTAAGTCAGTGTAATCGTACCCCTCCATCACATGTTTTTTCTAGCCTTGGCTCAACCATGGTTACTTGGTTTAACTAGACGTAAGTCACTTGGATTCCCTCCCTCAAACACTTCGTGTCAAACAGGACACCATCGCCTTCTTCTCTGCTGCTAGGCACATTGGACCCTTTGAGCATTCCATGGTTGTCTTCATATTCTTCATAACCATCTTGGGCCTGAGCCTACTGCTTCCTCCGCATCTCCTCTTCAATGATATCGTCGCCTCACTCTCTACTAGCTCCATGTCCTTCTGCTGGTTGGAAGTCCTTGGGGGCATCACCGCATTATGGGTCTTGCAGTGCTCTGGCAACAACAACTCAAGGAACTCTATTGTGAAGTGGATGAACTCTCCCCTCCCCCCCAATGAAACCATCCCCTTACCAAGTTTCGCAAATTCTAAAAGGGTTGGACATTGTAAGCAACACCTTGTTGTCAAGGTGGGTCAACAAAAAACTGGAAACCGCAAAACTTGGGGTGCTCCTTTTGTTAACAAACACAATATCACCTGTAATCATAGTTCAAAGTGGTATGTGCGCCCACACATGCAGATGTGCGCTCCGCGCCGTGTCGCCCAAATGCGGTCATGTGCGGACATATGCGGCCATGTGTGACCAGGTGTTAGAACCCAGTTCAAATGGGGTTCAATGACCTTAGGTTCGAATGGGCCATATACATTTTTTTTTATTTTAAAAAAAGTACAATGTGTGGCCGCATGTATCGTACATGCGGGTACTGTATGCGGACCCCACCTTAGATGGGGTCCGCACATGTTTTTAAACTATGCCTGTAATACAGCCTGGCTATGAAAAAAAAAATGTAAGGGTATTTTTAAATGGTGAGAGGATGAATTGTGGTTTTGGGGGCGGGGAGGGGTTCAATGCAAGTGAAGGGATGAGGGAGAGGGAGGGTTGGTCGAATGAGGGAGAGGGGGGTTGAAGATGATGTTAAAACACGTGAAGGGGTATTTTGGACATTTTTTTACCTTACTAACGATGGAAAATTGGATTTCCTTAACAATTGTAGACGAAAGTTGACTTTTGTTTCATGAAGGTGTGGAACATGGTGGAAAGATTCATCTTGGATTGACGTTGTGTTGGGGCCTCATATGTTCATTTTGAGTCGGGTAAACTTGTTTTCACAAAGAGTAATTTTGTATTGATTATGGGGTGGGAGGAGCATTTGTATACATTTGTCTTCCTTGTTGTCCTTTTCCCTTTGATCCTTTTCCTTTTCTTCTACTTATATTTGGTGCCTTGTGGCTTTGTACTTCTTTTTTAACTAGTAAATAGCCAATCTTTTTTTTTTCTCTCTCTCTCACAAAACATAATCAATAAATGGAAAGCACCCCTTCAAACGTGAGATCTTTTATTCCCCTCACTTTTAGTTTTCATTTTATCTTTTGCCCTTCAATGAAGTTAACCCACAAATGGGGTAAATCCCAACCTTTTGATGAAATGTCCATTGTTAACCTGTTGAGAAAGTTCAGTTCTTAGTTTATGTGTTATGCAATGATGGATGTAATAAATGGTCTAGCAGTAGAATGTATATTTCATCGTATTTATTGGGGTATAACCCAACTGTTAGTTGCACAGGGAGAAGATGCAATAAAAGCTCTAATTGAGGGGATAAAACCAAATATCAAGTTTGGAGTGGCTGTTTTCCCCAAATGTTGGTGTTTTAAAAGAACTTTACACAAAAAAAATAATATTGTAATGCAATATCTCCAATGAATGGAAGGTTATTTATATGGTTAGTCATGTGTGCATTCAGAGGAAAATATTGAGAATGATGTTTTAATTATGCCTCGGTGACATATTTGTTTTTTTGTGTCATCTCTGTGACTTTTTAAACCATATCATATATATGTGTAATGGAAAAGAAGTGCAAGGACACAAATGAGGCAACTTGAACCGATGGAACTAGTGAGGTAGCCTTTTTTTTTTTTAAAAAAAAATTTAAACTCGAGACCCACATTTTTTCAGTGACCATCTGTCTGTGCAGTAATTATTTTCTTCTTTACTGCAGGCTTTTCTCTTTTCACATGAATTTTGTTATTCTATGTTTTCTTCCTATCTATTTCAGAATTGATTGCATCATCAAGTTATCAGCAGTGTTTATTGCAATTATATATGTGTACTTGTAATTCTCGGTTAATGAAATGTTTTTCTAGTAGTGATATATTATTGTTGATTTGTATTATCAATTTTAATTTTATGTTAGCCAACTTATCAGTTTACTCATACTAAATGATTTTGGTATATTATTTCTTATTAGCATCAAAGTCGATAGAGTTAGATAATGATTGTAAATGGTGACCCAGTTTAGTCCCGTTGTATGTCGTTTGACTCAATTTTATGCTATGATTGTCTTTATGTTTGTGATATCAAGGGTTCCTGCTATCTTATTGTGTCCAGCCTGAAAACTTACATGCTTAATTTTTTTCCTCAATCATCCAGGCTTGATAAAACTAAATTTTATGTTGTGGGAGCTGGCCTTTTCACGGGCATTACTGTGGCCTTGTATCCAGTCAGTGTTGTAAAGACCCGAATGCAGGTCGCATCAAGAGATGCCATGGAGAGGGGTGCCTTTTCACTTGTCAAAGGCATATTAAGAAGAGATGGCATTGCTGGCCTGTATAGAGGGTTTGGCACTGTAATTACTGGTGCAGTTCCTGCCCGGATTATTTTCCTTACTTCATTGGAGACTACCAAAATAGCCTCTTTTAAAATGATTGAACCGTTCCAGCTCTCTGAGGCAACAGAGGCTGCCATAGCCAATGGTCTTGCTGGCATGGGAGCATCTCTCTGTTCTCAGGCTGTATTTGTTCCAATAGATGTGGTATGTCTCTTTTGTAATCTTTTGCTTTGTAGTTGCTAAAATATAAATTCTGTTGAATCCATTTCACTCATGCACCTCTTGGGATTTTTTAATACTAATATAATATTTGTTTATTGTTTTCCATGCATACTGAGAAGTCAAGCGTTGTATGAGAGCTATCTCTGTTGACGTGTAATTCTAGCGGCATGCATATTCGATATACTATACCTGAGGAAAATAGTATGTTTAGTTGTACGAGGTCAGAGCATGCGCGTTTAATTGTATCTCTTCATCTGTAAGTGGGAAAAATTAATATTTTTATTCAATAATGAACAACATGTTTTGGGTAAATTACTTGGTCATATCGTTGGTTATATTTTGGCCATTGTTTTTTTTAATTCCACCAATCTTACTGATTTCATGGTTTCTTTTACAATAAGATATTCACCAACTCCTTTTAATGTATATAAACTAGTTTGCGTTTGCATCAACTTTAGTATGAACTTTCTTGATGGCTGAGTTGGCATTATGAATCTATTATGCAATACTTCCTGTCAATTGGAGGCCAACTAGGTACATTCAATCCTAGTTCTGTGTAATTTTCATTAATTTTGATGCAAGATGCCTCTTGGTTTGTTTGTTTGTTTGTTTTTTTTTTTTTTTTGTGATCTTTAAACAATGTGGACTGGGATTATTAAATCTTGATTAAAAATATTATTGAGATCTCAATTCAACAAATTACGGGAGATTCTCCTATTTTGAAATCAGTGCAGGCTAAAGTACACTTTGGCGAAGCGTTGGAATACTTATGTCTTTTTTTTTTTTGTTGGAATGGATTTTTCAGGTCAGCCAAAAGCTGATGGTGCAAGGATTCTCTGGTCATGCAAATTATAATGGAGGACTTGATGTCGCTCGTAGGATTATAAAGTCTGATGGCATTCGAGGGCTGTATAGGGGGTTTGGTTTATCAGTTATGACCTATTCCCCATCCAGTGCTGTCTGGTGGGCAAGTTATGGTTCAAGCCAACGACTGATTTGGAGGTATGGAACTTATCATCTTTTGTTCCGTTCATATAAATGAATGGTAAAGGTCAAATGATTGCTCTTTCTTGGTTGAGTGACTTTCGTTAAACTAATACATAATGTCCTTGGAATTTTTATTCAGTACTTCCAGTCTATTTGGCCAATGTGTTCAGCTCAAGAATCTACATGTTTATCATGTTTTTTTTTAATTTTTTTTTTTTTTTTAAATGTGTTCATCTCAAGTCTTGGTTGTAATTATTGGATTGTATAAGTGGCCGCTCTCCTGTTTTCCCTTGTTATTTCTTTGATTATCTGGCACACTTTGAATCTTGGGAGAAAACTTTACAATCTTGGTGTATTATGGTTTTTTTTTTATCATCTGTCACCTTATTTAATTGTGTAACAAGTAGTTTATGCTGGCATGGGAAACTAGTTGTCCTTAGCTGAAATTGATTTTGGTCATTTATTTTCTTTGGTAAGCAAGTGTTCAATGTTTAAATTATCGATAGTTTCGATATATTGAATACCCCAAAAAAGATATATCGATTTGGTTTTTTTTATTTTATTATTATTTTGGGAAAAAAATGAAAAAATAACAAATAAAAATAAGAAATAAATAAAAAAACCAGAAAAATGAAAAACAATAATGGGGATTGAGGGGGGTTTTGGGAGAATTTGTTTGTTAAATGTAAGTAATAGAGAGTTCAGAAGAGATTGAGTAGTACAGAAGAAGATTTTTGTTGTTGTGATGAATATGAAGGTTTGGAGAGGTATTTATAGGATAGTGAAAGTGGTGTTAAATATTTTTAAAAAAAACAGGGGAGGTTTTTTTTTTTTAAAAAAAAATTAATATTTTTTTATTTGTTGGGTTTATGGATATATCGAAAATGTTCGATATATCGAATATTTAACGATGACGTCATTGCAAATTCGCAATAATCTCACGAATGATTGATTTTAGTGATTTACTCACCAAAATCGATATATTGATTGATATATCAAGATGTTGATCGATATTTTAAACATAGCAAGTGTTTTTCTAGTTAAATTTTCTTCTATCAATAGGAGAAAGTCTCAAACTGAGTAATCTCTTGCTGTAGTTGGGTGCCTCTACCAACCTGCCATGATAGTATCTTGTTTTAGTTCTTCAGATGGTACAAATTGAAAAATCTTGTTTCTTTATGCTCAATTGGTCATTTATGAGTTCTTGATTTTTCCAAGGAGATTTAGCAGTTCTCACTGATTGATTAATCTGTTATTGTCTTGCCTACTGATCTATTGTTGTTTGATTCTTGGACAGTTTTTTGGGCTATGGCACCGATCACAAGGAATCTGTTCCTAGCATTTCGTCAGTGATGTTAGTTCAAGCTACTGGAGGCATTACGGCTGGTGCAGTGGCATCCTGCGTAACAACTCCTTTAGACACCATTAAGACTCGACTTCAGGTAAGTGAGGCCCTCATTCTTTATCTTGACCCTATATTTTCTTCTTATTTTGTTTTCTATATTCATGCAAGATTATTTAGATATATTTGCAACATTTTGCTATGATTTCCATGTTAAAATTTCTCATATAGTCATATGTGTATTGACCATGTTATCTTCTCATTATTTTCCATTGATTGGAATTTTACATTGATGATCTTATTTTTTATTCATGTATGTAAATATGCAACTTATCTATATATCTAATAACAAGGAACAACTAAACTCAAAGTAGCTTGTTTGTCGACCTTGGCTTGGTTTATGAATTTTACAACATAAGGTCTTGTTATAGGTCATTTTCATGTGACTATCTCATATTCTTCGTTGCAACCTCCATCTGTCTTCTTACGGCTTTGTTTCATCCGCTCCCTACTATTCTTAGTATTACAAGCAAGGTTCAGAAAAAGACAATTAAAATGGTGTGTGTTCTTATTGAGATTGAGAGATGGCAACCATCCATGATGGGTTGGTTCATTGACCAGACTGTATCTATGGAGGAATGTTTTGAGAAACTAGGAGAGATGTTGTGGGTAGAATTTACGAGAGATTAGGGAGACTATTGCTGCGATGGCTACCAATCTTGATGTTGTCATTTATTGTCGAAGAGATACACGAGCATTCATATACCATTACAAGGCAAGGAGGATTACAAGTTTGATTCAAATGCTTGGATTTTCCCTGATTCTTTGGTGAAGATCAAATGTGATGGACCTATAAAGCTGAACAATTCTTTAAATATCAGGTAATGGTAGATGCAGAGTGAGTATTGTAGGAATCTTTGCACCTACAAGAAGGGGATGTCCAGTTCTTTCAGTGGTACAAAACCGCCCATTAATTAGGTGGCAAGAATTCATGGAAGCTCTTTGTGTGCATATCGGGCCTTCAAAGTATAAGGTTTCAATGAGGCACTCCTTGAAATACTACATACAAGGAGTGTGCATGATTACCAAGTCATCATTGAGAAATTGAGCATATGCGTCCAAGGATGGCCCGAGAAGGCGCTTGTTAGTAGATTCATTGACATACTAAAAGATAAGGTTCGAAGTGATGTCAAGTTCTTCAAATCCACTATTGTACCCTCGACTGTGATTCTAGCTCGTATGCAGGAGGACAAACTACAAAAAGAATGACAAGCCTTTACACTTTCAACACCACGGTCTACGACAATGTTGACGAAAACTGCACCTCGCAGCACAATCAATAGAATGCTCGTCAAAAAGTTGTCATGGGCCAAAATGCAAATGCGAAGATAGAAGAGTCATAAATGCGATGAAAGGACCGCTGTAAGGTCCAACAAGTCTTCCTTTTTGAATCACATCAATGGCGACCAAAATCTAGGGGAAAAACCTAAAGGAGAAAACGATCCACCGATAGACGCATCAGAAATCCAACTTCATGCTTTGACTGGGATCATTTCCCCTCTAACAATTCAAGTAAAAGAGTTTTCTAAGGTCAATCAGTCATCATTTTGATCAACAACAGTGGTACTCTTAACTTTATGAATACCAAACTAGTCAAGAAGCTGCGCGGTCAGGTAGAACCACCACTTGTCTTTCTAGTCATGGTTGTTGATGGCAACCGATTCACATGCAAGGAAATATGTTGCAATGTTTCGAATGTAATCCAGGGTTACAAAGCCAATGTCTTCTAAAAATATGCTTGGAATTAGTGGCTCACAGAATCTTGGGCCTGTGATATCCAAGTGGAAGAAACTTTCCATGGACTTCACCCAGATTGAAGTAGTATTAATTTTAAGGGTTCTACAGCAGGGATAGTTCAGCTAAAAGCCTAATTCTCACATGAAAACTTTGAGGGCAATGTTTGTTTGGAAGGCATAAGGAATGATATAGAGATGATGATAGAGATCCTGATAGAGATCCGCCTAGATGAGAATGACTTACTGGAGTTTTTTAGATCTATCTATTTTTGTTAGGATAACTATTTTGTTATTAGTTTGTCATTTTGTTTCCTAGATTTTAGGCAGTTAGTTGGAAAAAGGAGTCTATTTAAAGACTTCATATTTTCTAAAAAAATCACAAAAGAATTTGACCCTAAAGTAAAAGGTTTGGCTCCCTTGGAGAGCTGGAGGTTGGCTCCCTCGACGAAGCCTAGTTTTTATCTTTGGTTCCTATCAATGATATGCATTGTCAATCTTGTCTTCACTGTTGACTGCAGTTTTGAAAAGAATGGCTGGCTTTGGCTCTGAAGTCAATTGTCCTTCCAGAATATCTGAGAACAATTTTGCAGATTCCCTTCCATACAATCGAGGGTTTATAGGAGCCAAATGGATTAATCTCCAATTTCGAAGAATTGTGGAAATTCTGGGCTCTGACCACACTTTGCTCATGCAATAGTCTGCATAGCCATTTCCCCAACAAGGCTAAGTTCATACTTTTGAGATCCAGACACACCATACCACCCAAGTGTTGGGGTAGGTTACCAGCTTCCATTGCACCAGACCACATGAGCCTTCCTATCAGTCTTATTCAAGACCCTTGTGGTATGGCAAAGGACATGAAGAAAATTTGGGGATAAGAGAGAACAACCTTTAGTAAAACCGCTCTACTTTAGGCCTGTCAATGGGTCGGGTTTGGGTCGGATCAGGTCGAACCTGGACTCGACTTGCAGAGGGTCCATCAGGTCCAGGTCCTGTCCAGTCTGTCAGATCCTGGACAAAAATGGCCCGGGCGTGGACCCGTTGGACCGGGGTTGGATTTGGGTCAGACCCGGATCTTGAAGTATCCCTTTTGAAAACAAGAGTTGGGGCAAATACCTTGTTTGGTGATAGCCACACCCATCTGATTTTGCCATTGTTAAAAAAAAGAAGGCCATCTTCATCTACTAACATCTCCTCATTCTCCTTCAATCATTCATGACTAACCAATCTTCAAAAAGAGTTTTTTTTTTTTTTTCGCCGCATTGTCTCGTTTTTTCACAGTTCGCCAATTAAACCCACCTGGTTTAATCAACCATTCTCTGCCATGGATGTCAAACTCAATTCTTTTTTTTTTTTGAAAAAGATATAGGAATTTTTATTAATAAAAAAAAACCCCGAACAAAAGGAGACAAGAATCTCCGAACAAAGGAACAAAATAAAGAAAATTCGAAAAGGAGCAGATTCCCAATCGAATAGAATACAAAAAATTAACTCCTCCTGAACCAAGATAAACCCATAATAGATTTATTTTATTTTGTTTTGTTTTTAAAATTGGAGACAAAGAACATGTAGTTGAGGAGCAATTGAATCAGGTGAGTTTAATTGGCGAACTGGAATTCTGTATTGTTAAGTGTAAAATAATTAAATTCAGTGCATTGGGTTATAAATTTTATTTATTCAATCTTCACATTCTATAGAATATGACAATATTATGGTTGAACTATATATTTACTGCATAAGCCTGATGCATATATTTTTGTGCTTTTTTAGACGAGCATTAGAAAGATTGCGCGTTTTTATCTTTCTGACTGTCTTATCATGCATTCCATAATAATACAGTAAAGTTCAAACTTTAGGCGGCTCAAAAGGTTGAGTGCATTAGTATTATAATGTGCCTTACGAGGTGCTTTTTTCTCAGTTTTCTCTGAAGTATATTTTGTGTGATGCAGGTAATGAATCATGAGAAGAGGGAGTCCGCAAGACATGTCATTAAAAGTTTGATTGCTGAGGATGGATGGAAGGGTTTATATAGAGGATTGGGTCCAAGGTTTGTCAGCATGTCAGCGTGGGGAACTTCAATGATTCTTGCCTATGAATACTTGAGTAAGTCCTTGGTTGTTAGTCTTTTATGACTGTATTTATCATTTGTTCATGATTACAATGCATTAGAGACGTAAAACAGGTTTGGTAGGTAGCAGAGCTCAGGTTTTGAATCTCCTGTTTTGATCTGACTGTTTCTCAACACTTCATTGGCAGAGCGCATGTGTGCGAAACATGAAGTGGTCTGATGTCATAAAACTACTGACCTGGGCATTCATTCATCTGTATTGGGGAATGTCGAATTGATGCAGTCATTCCCTTCAACTACACAGATTCTTCAAGAGTGATTATATGTTTTGAATAACCTCTGAGTCTGGATTTCAACATGGGTGGAGGCTCTTTTGACTGAAGCCTCACCTTTGACATCTCACATGGTCATTTGTGTCGCAATTGCATCAACTACACTTATCGAGTTACCGCCAATTCAACAACATAGAATCATTGGGAGAGAGACCAATATAATTTTTTTCTCTCCTGCGGGAGACTGTTATTCTTTCCTATGGACCAATTTGTATGGAGGAACAGGTGCCTGAAACTTACTAATTGATGAACAGAAACCCACCCTCTTTGGGTTTATATTTGCGATGAATTCATCAAATAAAGAGGAATTGTTTCATGAATTCTTTCTTTTTCTTCTTTCTTTTGTACAGGTTGAGTAAATCGACATCTAGCATAACTCTCTCTCTCTCTACACACAAACACACACACATGGATTTGATTTGGTACTGGCTGAGCTGTTCGATTGCAGGTCACTGATCCAACGTTTGTGCATTTAAAAAAAACCAAGTTACCCAGTCATTCGGTACCCAAACGAACGTCAAAATCGATCACTTCAACAACACCTCTCTCCTTCTTCCCTTCTCTTTCGTAGATGGTTTTCCAGATCTGTTCCTCTCTTTTTCTTGTGCGAACCATGTATATATACATCCTTTATCGAGGTATATATGTTGATAAAAGAAATATATAGCCTAATGAGATATGTGTTTCAATTAAACCTACCATACCATGCTCACTGACATGACTAACGAGTCAATATTGGGGAAACATATATCAGCTGAGTTGTGGAAGGTTGGTTTGATTCCACACCCTTGGCTAATCCCTACACTTTTTTCATGGATTCCCACGCTCCTAAATGTGGAATATATCGCACTATATTATGGATTATCAGAAGAAGTTTCAAATGGAAAAACGTAATATTTCGACCCTACAACTCAATCTTTCCAGCTTAATTACTAGGTGTGGGTCTTAAATATGGGATCGAGTCAGGTCCAACACGCGTTGGACAATTTGATCGTGACCGTTTGATCTTATAGAAATATATTATGATTGAGATATTATGTCAAATTTCAAAATTAAAATTAGAATAAATTAAATTTTAGTCTTTTTTTCTAGGATTAAATTAAATTGTATACATCAAAGTGATAAAATCAGACACTCACAAGCCAACAAACAGGTGGTTAAGTCAATGTCATGATTCGAACCTAAGACCTACCCTTAACACAGGTAAGCTCTGAACTGTTGTGCTATGACCACTGCTCACGATCATGTTGAACAATCAAATTGTCCAAATAGCGTTTTACATAACCCGATCCCCCAGATCTAATAGTTAAAACAAAATAATGTTCAAAGTATTCCGTGTGCAACGCATTGATATATTTGAGAACAAATACATTGATATTTATATCCACACTCCAGATATTTAAAACATCATATTTTTTTTTTCATATACCAATCTACAAAATACATGACACTTTTCTAATAATTGACAGACCTACCACTAACACCAATGTTTTAAAAATCGAACCGTTCAATGAACCGAAAAAATCACCGGGTCAAGGGTCTTTGATTCAACCGTTGGGTCAATTGGATTTGAACCGTGATATAATTACAATATAATAAATATACTAATTATCAACACTAAATAAAATATGAAATATATAAAAAAACCTTTGTATAAATTTTTTATCTTCATCGTAATATTATTTTATTATATAAAATCTAAACTTTCTATTAGATTCAACTATTTTTATAAATAAATAATTGATCAGTATAATCAATTTGTATCTGTTCACAAAAACCATCGATTCAAATCGATCAATGGATCGGGTTTTATCAAATTTTTATATTAATGAGTTTTAAGGGTGAACGGAATCGAAATTCAAAACAGGGTGATGATTTAACCGGTCAAACTAGCTGGGTCAGGTCGGATTTTAAATACCGACCAACACTGTTCCCACAGACCTCAAAAAATAACTCAATATCAAGTACTAGATCCCAAAGCTCAACCCGGACTCCCTCAGCCTCTCCTCCACCACCCTCTCAACAACCTCCACCATCTCCTCAGTCAAGTAATTCTCTCAAATCCTCAACCCTCCCCTTCCTAAAGAACACCCTATTCTCCACCTCCACTTTCCCCATCTCCATCTTCCCCCTCTTGTTCACCTCCAACCCCACCAACCTCTCAAACCCACACATCTCCACTATCTCCCCCACAACACCTCCCCTCTCTTCCTCCTCCGTGAACGGACACCCAACGAACTCTGCCAACCTCTTCAGCTCCCCAAACGGGTCTTTATGAAGCTCCTC
This sequence comes from Acorus gramineus, assembly GCA_030737835.1. Taxonomy (NCBI): domain Eukaryota; kingdom Viridiplantae; phylum Streptophyta; class Magnoliopsida; order Acorales; family Acoraceae; genus Acorus; species Acorus gramineus. The sequence goes on from CM060850.1 coordinate 14,428,369, forward strand.
ATATCTCATGAAAAGCACCCTCTTTGGACTCTCTAAGCTCTCTTTGTAGTACCCCATCGCCTGGTCCCAGAAGGGTCCACAGGGGGTCGCGCCACCGACGAAGGACTCGATCGCCCGATCAAGGGGGAGGTCTGTGGTTTGGCGGCGTTGATGAAGCGCCAGAGGGAGACCAAGGAGTCTTTTGGATCCCGGGAGAGGTAGACGATCTTGCAACCGGACTCTGGAATGGAGATTGAGAGAAACGGGTACGGGACGTGCGTCGCGAAGAGCCTTGGCGAAGGGAGGGCTTCGATGTCCGGGGATGGAGGCGTCTTTGAGTAAACCTGTGTTGATGAAAACATAACCCCCATAGTTTGGATGGAGGGTTAAAGGCGGTATCATGGTGGGATAAGAATGGATATGGGAAAATTGTTGTTTGTTTACATAGCATAACTTAATATTATTATGCAAGTATAAATGGGTATAAGAGAGTATAACAATTCTAAGTAAACCCTGGGATAAGTTTATACCTATTTTATCTATTCCCATAGAAGGCGGGGCCTACCATCATATAAAAAAAATCACATCTGATCATATCAAATCACATATCATTATCTCTTATACATCAATATGATCCACATGTCAAATCAATCTTTTACACCTTTTTCATATTTTATTATTCATCAATCAAACAACTCAACCTTTATTATTACGTTTTTCAATAAGAATAATAATAAAAAAAACACAACCAAACAAAAATTCACTTCCATTGATAAAGTTAGCTGTTCTTGGAATATGTATAAATATTAGAATAACTTATTCTTCGATCCAAACCGGAGGTAAGAGTTTTAGTTGCTGGTCTTTGCATGCATTCTTCATGTCATATCTATATATATATCGATGTTTTAAAATCTGAAACGTTCAATTGATAAATCGATATAACTCATTGGAAACTTATGAAAATTGAAAAAGGTCCATGTAAAATCAGTGAATTCCCTTAAAGGCAATAAAAAATCTAGTTAGTGTATTACAATAATTTATTAAGTAAATTTTAAAAGAGAATTATAGTATGTAATTCATATATGGTTAAAATCAACCACATATTTGATTAGTTTCGGTTATAGTAGAGACTAAAATAAATATTGTCTAATAAGATAGGGGACCTGAGGGGATTTACCGATTTTATAAGGATTTTTTTTTTTTTTTCATAAGTTTCTAATGAGCTATATCGATTTTTTAAAATTAAAGGGTGATGACACTTTGGTAACTTTTAATGTATATTTAAGATTAATTATCTACCTAGTTAGTTGGGTGACTATAGAGACTGAAACGATATTTTTCATAACATAAGAACCTCTAATGATTTTTTAATTTTACAGGGACTAAAATCAATTTAATTAATATTTTAGATAGTTATATCAAATTTTCTCGTATAATTATTCATATTAGAATAATTATCTTTTCTGGTATAACATGGTATAATATCGTTACCTGTGAATCCAAGAAGGGGACACACTCGTGGGGGTTGAGGGTTAGTGTGATCCTCATCAGAGAATGTTGGGATGGGTGTCTTTGATCATGTGTGTCTCAGGATATGGAGATGTTGTCAATGTACAGGGATAATGAACCGTTCAAGGATAATGTTAGAGTAAGCCCCTGTTCCAGCCACACATTAATAGTATACCTTATTAAGTAAAAGGTATATATTTTATTAAAAAAATAAAATATATAATTCAATAAATTACGTAGGTGTATTAATATAAAAAATATAGTTTTTTTTCACTATCAAATATATGTGACTAAAATTGAAATTGAAAAAGGAAATGTGCGTAACAAACTATAATATTGATATATATATAGCTTAATATATCAATTTTTATGAAAGATTTTTAAATTAGATTTTTTATTTTCTAGTCCCCATAAACTATATGGTTTAATGATCGATCCCCACTTTTTAATATTCCAGTTTAAGTCTCAAGGTTTAAAGGATATGTTCTTTATTAGTATGTGGAAGAGATCTATTACTAAATTATTTTGTTTTTCTTTATTAGTTTCTAGAAGGGAAAAAAAAACATATAATTTAAAATTAGAAACTTAAATTATAATATGAAAAAGTAAAGAATTGATCAATCTATCGTATATATATTTTGTGAGGACTTAAAAATGAAAAACCATTTTTGAATTTTAAATATATTGCGGTGAATTATATATCAAAATTGCTTATATAGATATCAGTTCAGAAACAATACTGAATGCCGCATGTGATGTCTATATCACTTATCTTGCAATAATAAATGTATATGTTTGTCTTTTGTCTGCGTGCATATATTTTTATAACTTATCTTGTAATGCATGCATCCAGAGATATTTTTAATACTTACCTTAATAATAGCATATCTTCATCACTTTATCTTTGCAATGATGCATGCATGCATAGATATTTTTAATACTTATCTAAATAATAGCATATCTTCATTACTTTATCTTTGAAAAATGATGCATGCACATGTGATATTCTTCATCACTTAGCTTTACAATAATGCATGCACATGTGATAATCTTCATCACTTAGCTTTACAATAATGCATGCACATGTGCGCCTATTATAAAATTAATTTAAAATCCAAAGCATGCTGTGGAAATTAATTTGAGGTCTATGAGTTTCTCCATCTAATATTTTTAGGTCCCTCAAACTTTTGAGTTATTTTTAAGCCCCTAAAATGATAAAAATTTATTTTTAGATCATTTCAATTGGATGTCATTATTAGTATGTCCATTTGAGACGCAGAAAATAATCTTTCCCAAGTATGTACACTATTAATATTTTTATATATAATGTTAAGTATCTCCCGTACACTCCTATGTTCTTGGTTAATCTTCTTTGCCGTAACTATATTTTGATGGTTTAAGATACATGTCTTCATATTTGGATTTTTAATATGTTACACTTAAGTGCAACAACATTCTATAACCAATTTCAAAATCAATATTGCTTTTATCTTCACTCATCTAGTATATATATGTGGAAGGAGGAGAGAGGGGGGAAACAAATAAAAGGACAAGACAAGCTCCTCCTCCTCTTCCTCCTCCTCAAAATGGTTCTCCTCACCCGCACCAACATCCCCACAACAGAAAACCAAGAAGAACAACAACAACAAGAAGATCAAGAACCCTCTCTTGATGAGGGACTGCTCTACGTGCCCCTCATCAACCACCAGGGCTTCTGGTTCCCCCACCCGGGCTTCCTCCAAGGCGTCACCGCCGCCCAACACCACTTCGTTGCCCGTTCCAAAGATGTAATTGTCACCTCCGCCCCTAAATCCGGCACCATTTGGCTCAAAGCACTCCTCTTCGCCACCGTCAACCGCAAATGCCTCTCCTTCACCGACGACGATCACCCTCTTGTCAATCTCAACCCCCATGACTGCGTCCCCTTCTTGGATTCACAGGTATACATGGCATTACTCCAGAAAGATAACTATTCAAAAATATAGATAATTTATAGAATAAATTATAATTTTTTTTTATTATATTTTTAATTATTCTCAATGATAAAAACACTCGTATATAAATAGATATGACATGAAGACTGTATACAGAGATGGGCCGCTAAAACTCTCTTGTTTTCATCAACACAGGTTTACTCAAAGACGCCTCCATCCCCGGACATTGAAGACCTCCCTTCGCCAAGGCTCTTCGCGACGCACGTCCCATACCCGTTGCTCCCAATCTCCATTCCAGAGTCCGGTTGCAAGATCGTTTACCTCTCCCGGGATCCAAAAGACTCCTTGGTCTCCCTCTGGCACTTCATCAACGCCGCCAAACCAGAGACCTCCGAAGCCCTCCCCCTCGATCGGGCGGTCGACTCCTTCATCCGTGGCGCGACCCCCTACGGACCCTTCTGGGACCAGGCGATGGGGTACTACAAAGAAAGCTTAGAGAGTCCAAAGAGGGTGCTTTTCATGAGATATGAGGAGCTTCATAAAGATCCGTTTGGGGAGCTGAAGAGGTTGGCGGAGTTCGTTGGGTGTCCGTTCACGGAGGAGGAAGAGAGGGGAGGTGTTGTGGGGGAGATAGTGGAGATGTGTGGGTTTGAGAGGTTGGTGGGGTTGGAGGTGAACAAGAGGGGGAAGATGGAGATGGGGAAGGCGGAGGTGGAGAATAGGGTGTTCTTTAGGAAGGGGAGGGTTGGGGATTGGGAGAATTACTTGACTGAGGAGATGGCGGAGCGTGTTGAGAGGGTGGTGGAGGAGAAGCTGAGGGGGTCCGGGTTGAGCTTTGGCAGTAGTACAGTGTCTCGAGCTTGATATTATGTTTTATTTTTTTATGAGGTCTCTGTGGGAGCTGTGTTAGTGGTAATAAAAAAACTGGTTGAAATATGTGAAGTGTGGATATGAATATCAATGTATCTGCTCTATAATATATCAGTATCAGTGCATTGCACACGAATTAATTTGAACAATATTTTGTTTTAACTATTAGATTTAGAGAGTTCGGGTTAGGTAAAGGGAACGGTTATTTAAACCCCTCATTTAATGGAAACCACCCCGAGATCCACCCAACCAATTTTTTTAAACTTATAAAATCACTCCCTAATAAATACTATTGTGCAAAACCACCCCAACTCATTTAACAAAACTATTTCTCTCTCTTCGACCAATCTCCATCCGTGTGCCCATTTCGATCGCCGGCCACAATGCCCACTGGTCACTGTCCCGCTGTCCCCTCCTTTACCCGCCTTTCCTCTCTTTCTTTTGCCGCTCTGATATTGTTCCACCCGCCCGTTGTCCTTTGTTTGATATCTAGATGTAAAGTAAATATACTTCCTCCATCTTCTTTTTCATCTTCTTCTTCTTGTTGTTGTCGACTTTGTTTGTGTTATATTTGTCCTTTGAAACCTTAGTTGATCAATGATTTTGATTCATTTCCTAATTATGAGTTTGATATAGTTTTTTTTTTTTTTGTTGTTTATATTAAAACAAGGATGGCTATATAAACTAACAATGACTCATTTTATTCAAATATGTGATTGATATTAGTTTGAAAAGCATAACTCTTCTGTTTCAAATATGTGTATAAGATCCTACTGGGTATATAACTTTAATTTCTCGTATATGATTGAGTGTTTACTTAATTATTTTACAATGCAGTATGACTCCCACTGAACATATTTGACATACATCTTTCAATCAAATTTTTTTTCTTCAATTGACATGGCATTAAGTTCTCGAGATGATGAAGTTCAAGCAGATCTATAAGAAATAGCTTGCGATTATCTGTTGGTATCAACATTGTCACTGTCGGTCATTGGCACTTTTCTCAACATCTCATGTGTGGACTGATACTTATCTTTTTATTTTTAATAATTTGCTAGTATCGATACTCTACTTGGCAACATATTTTATACGTATCGATAGTACGTGTGTTGACATTATAACAGAAAAAAATGATTGTGTAACCTTTCAGTTTGACACTAGAAGTGTCGACTTATGTAACATCGGTTGACACTAAGTTTGTCGAATAATACAAGGGGTGGATTTGGTTCAAAATAGGGTGTGGTTGGTGGGGGTGGTTTTCCTATGGTTCTGAGAACATAATCATGGGGTGGTTTTCTCAATGTATAGGGTGGGTATATAACCCCCCTCAAGTAAAATGCGAGTTGGACAATTTGATTATTCAGTGTGATCGTGACCGTCCGATTTTATCACTTTGAGATATACAATTTAATTTAATCCTAAAAAAGGAAAGGCTAAAATTTAATTGATTCTAATTTTAATTTTAAAATTTTATAGAATATCTCAATCTTAATATTCATAATATACTTCTATAAGAACAGACAGTCCTGATCGCGTTGGACAATCAAATTGTCCAATGCATGTTGGATCTGACCCGATCCAAGAATTAACACCCGCACCCCATAATTAAGAAGGAAAGATGATCCAATTGTAGTGTTGAAATATTACGTGTTCCATTTGAAATCAACTTTTCATAATCCATAATATAGTGCGATATAATCCATATATAGGAACGTGGGAATCCATGAAAAAAGTGTAGGGGTGGAATCAAGTCAACCTTCCCCAACTCAGCTGATATATTAAACGGATGTGTTTGAAAATAATTGTAAGCCCCTCACAGCCTTCCATATTAAGCTCCTTACAGCCTTCCATATGGAAAACCTCCCAGGAGATGTTGGGATCTCCTAGGGGTTACCAGCCCATTGATATTTGAGTGCAAAAAATGTCTCCATGTAAGTGTGAGCTTGGGCGGCGCTACATGTAATATCACATTCAAAAAAGAAAAAAAAAACATAAACTACTACTATCACTCTTTTAAACTATGGTAACCCAACCTACTAGTAATCCCCCATCCGCCCATCAGTTGAACTACGAACATTATTTTGTGATCACGATTCATGACACAACATATTGGCTCGTTTTGGCACGGCATGCAGGGGCGGAGCCACCTTAGGCCCACTGGGGGCAGCTGCCCCCACTCAAAATTTTTTAAGCTTTTCTACCCTGTTGTCACCTGTGTTTGTAATAGAAATTAACAAATGTATATAATATATGCCCCCACACCATTCCCCACAACTAGTCCAACTCTCTTCTATGCATGGGCCCATTAATGACATGTAATTATCTCAAATCTCTTTTCTTTGTCAAAGTTTAAATAATGTTATTTTTTATTGATTTTTGTTTATTCTCTTTTTAGAGATGCAAAATATGATAACATCAGATTATTTTTTGTATCTTGATAGTCCATAGATAATCAATCCAGATGAACTCTTTATAATTTATTAAGAAAAGTAAAATATACATCGAATGAGTATCAAATGATGAATTTTGATGTCATATTTCCTTTAGGATGTATGAATATGGCGTGCGACAGTTTATGCATGGTTATATATATATTTTTTTAATCTTAAGTTGTCTTTTTAAAAATTAATCCCATATATTTTGTGAGAATTAAAAGAGTTGCTTTTATTTATTTTTTACTCGTTCATTTTTTTAGTTGGTTTTTGTTTCATTTTTTAACTTCAATATTTTTTCTGAAATCTCTATAACAAAATTTTCTTAGAGCGTTGAGACACTTTTAGTTTATTTTGCAGCCTCATACACTGATACACTATAATAAGACAGTGTATACTGTGCCTACACTGCTTTATCGCAGTGTATAATTTTTATCAATGTATGGGATGCAATTTTTTACATTTTTTCTAAACAAATACATTACTATATATATTTATTTCAATTTGTATAACAGTATGTATTTGATCAATAGGTGAGTATATATATATATATATATATATATATATTATAAAAAAAAACCCCAATGAAGATAACACACGAAGCTGCACACGAGACTGAACATATCAATCTTCATTTTCTTATTGTCTGCCCCCATTGAACATAAATCCTGGCTACGCCACTGACGGCATGTAAGTGTGAACACAAATAGAATAATATATAATCAAGTAAATAAAAAACTTAATCAATTACTGATCAAAGTTTTTTTTTTTTTTATTGTTAAAAAGAATAATAAGATAATAAATGTCTGAGCCCGGGTTCGAATCGACTTGCTTTTATAAGCGTCATAACCGACTACACCACCCAGACTTGCTTTTATTGTTGGTCAAAGTTTAAATAAACTAATCACTCTCAAAGAGTGATAAAATGATGTGTTCTCTTGCAATTGGTCCGATCATTAAATTAGATGGATTTCGGTCACTGAATCAGAACTCATACAAACATTTATGGGTAATTAGCACTTTTAAACCCCCCCCCCGAAGTTGAATATTTACAAAAATAGCTCCACCACCTGAATATTTACAAAAACTAGCCCCGCTAACATTTTGCATTGGAGACGGATATAATCTGTCTACAGTGTTTTACCGATATGTCGGGATTTACACTGGAGACGGATTATATATAATCCGTCTCCAGCCCCTTTTTGGGTATTGACATTGGAGACGGATTATATATATACCGTCTCCAGAGCACATCCTATATAAATCCCGCCCCCGCCCCCGCGTCCTATAAAATACATGCGTGCTACCTTCATTTATTCAGAGATTTTGAGGATGCTGGCCGATATTCATGGGGTGCAGCTGCTTTGGCCCACTTATATAGAGCATTGTACAGAGGTAGTGTGCTTGGAGAGAGGATGTCGGCAGGATCTCATGGTTTTTATTCTTTGCTACAGGTAATATGCAAACCCCAATTTTCATCCATACATACTAAATTTGTTTTTTTTTCTGTGTTACTTAAGATTTTGTTCCAACGCAGCTATGGTCGTGGGAGAGATTACATGTGGGACGACATCATTCCATGATCCAGATTTTGTTCTTGGAGATCGACCTTTGGGAGCAAGGTAATGTCAATATTTTCATCTTCTTTTGTCAATTCATAGAAGATCATATTTCATTAAATTCCTTATTTCAGGTGGAAGGTGACTCAGAGGTTTGATGAAAATTCGCGTGTTTTGATATACTATAGAGCACAACTGGACTATCAGCTTCAATCGCAGGTGATTATACAATTAGTCATATATTTCACAAATGATATATTCTATGTTAATTGTGATACTAATTATAAATTTGGTTTTTGGTAGGTTATATGGCAGCCTTATGCTAGGACATATGAGACACTACCACCTGCATGTATGGATCATATGGAGTTATGGACGGCTAGGGTCCCACTCATTTGCTTTGATATTGTGGAGATGTACGTGCCAGATTGAGTCGCACGTAAATTTGCATCAGGACATTCCATCTTATGTAGAGGCCATCGACCGGGTAAACAGACGAGGTAGACAGGATGTCAATTGGATAGTTTTTCACCAGACTTATATCGAGCGTTGGGACCAACGCTTGGATCACATCCACCAATTCTCTCATACCCGGAGTTCGAGGAGATATATGGAGTGGTACTGGGAGAGAACAGTCAGACATATCAATCCTCCAGGCTATGTCGCACTAAATTCGGTAAGAATTTTAAACGCGTGTTAAATTTTTAGAAAGTGATAAATGATTTTATAACAACTTATCATATTGAAACTTTTGTTAACAGGGGGGAGTTACACAGAACATTACCGAGATGCTTGCAAGGGGGTTGGTCTTATACCCCAACTGCGATGAGTGGGATCGTATAATTGCTGCAGCACGTGACTATGCAGAGGCGATGATGGGAGACAGGGGACAACCTTCGAGTACCTCCAGTGCATCTACAGATGCTGATGATTCTGAGGATGTCGTAGATGATAGTTTTGTTCACACCGAACTCACAATTGATGAGTTCTTCAATGATGTACGACTCGATGCAGAAATCGATGAGCAGCCACAACAACCAGCCCCAGCTCCTGATCAAGCTCCACAGATGACACTCCAGACATATATTCGTGGACCACGCAGGGTTTGGTGTACTTCTACTACTGCCAGTCGGGGATCGGGCGAACAATTTACCACTCCACCACAATCAGGTGTGCCGCCATCCACAACAACTGACGTACCCTCTTCATCAGCACCTCCTGCTCCGAGAAAAGCTAAAAAGAAAGGATTTATGAAAATATTTGGATGATTGTATTTATGGGATGTAAGACATGTTTATTATATTTATGCATTTTCATTTGTGTTTATTGTATTTATGTATTTTCATTGGTGTTTAGAAACAGGAGTCAAGTGATTGTAATGGATTTATGCAAATATCAATGCATTTTTATTATATTTATGCATGTTCAAGCAGGAATTTTTATACAGGTGAGATAACCAACAATCTATACAACAAAAAAAAAAAAATTAAGATGGAAAACGGATTATATATAATCCGTCTCCAGGAGACGGGTTATATATAACCCGTCTCCAGTGTAAATTCCCAATAAGGGGGTGATTTACACTGGAGACGGATTATATATAATCCGTCTCCAGTACAGATACGGGTTAAAACACTGGAGACGGATTATATATAATCCGTCTCCAGTGCAAAATTTTAGCGGGGCTAGTTTTTATAAATATTTCGGGTGGCGGGGCTATTTTTGTAAATATTCAATTTTCGAAGGCTAAAAGTGCTAATTATCCAACATTTATAGGTGGATGGGATGGTGCACAAGATGGACCATAACACATGGGCTTACTGTTACAATGAAGAAAAAAATCCCACAAACAATTCTTGTGTACTGAGTGTGGAATATCCATGCGTGCCCGGGTAGAAATACTATGGCCGAGGACCCATGCAAATCTCCTAGTGTGTGTGTGTGTGTTATATAGGCAATATAATATGTTAAAGTGGCTCCATGCCAAGTTTTTTTTAGTGAGTAACATTTATATTTCTTGATTTGTTATGATCAGAAACTACAACTATAACTACGGTCAAGCCGGAAAGTATTTAGGAATCGACCTCCTCAACAACCCTAGCTTGGTCGAAACCAACCGAACCGGATCATTTTAGTATTTGACATGGCCTTCTGGTTCTGGATGACGCCTTAGTGGCCTAAGTCGTCGTGCCACGACGTCATGATCGGGAAGTGGAAACCATCAAAGGTTGATGTCGCGGCAGGGTGCTTGCCAGGGCAAACGGAGGGATTGAGTGCGGGCATGGAATCGATGCGCCAGTTGAAGGATGCATCGGATTTTACAAGACGTATCGATATGTATGTATGTATGTATGTGGTATGTTGGCAGTATCGATATAAGTAATTTTTGCATTTGAATACGATCATCTAATAATTTTGGTATGAAGTACTGAGGACAGTTAGAATTTTTTTATGTTATTACAAAATAAGTAAAATCTTTTCTATAAGAGATTCGGGGAGATTTGAGAGATTTCAGGAGATTTGAGAGATTCTGTTATGTTAGGTTTTCTGATCAACAAATCAACTCTGTAATTGAAGAAAATAAAACAATCTATGATATTTTTTTTTTTTGCTTGGTAATTGGAAGTTGTATTTCATTGCCAAAGTTATAAATGTACAGTGTACATTTATAAAAAACAGGGGAGGGGGTAATTAGAATGGGTATCAAATACACCCATTAACAAAATGCCCCCATTAATCAAAATTTCACCTGGTTACATAAGGGAGACATGGAAGAAAAGAATAAAATTAACTAATTCTAATATGCTCATGCCCAGCTTTGTCATCCTTGATGAGCACTTCAAGATCCGCCCAAAAAGAAGGACTATAGATGGTTTGGCCTATAGGGGATTGATGAGAGGCAAGGAGGTCTGCCACTTGATTTCCTTCACGATAGATGTGTGAGATTTTCCAATTGGAGAAAGCAGACAGCATTTGATTAAGGGTGCGAATGTCTCGAAAAGCTGACTAAGGGATGATCCCTTTACCTTGAGCCCAAGCCACCACCGTAGTAGAGTCAGTTTTGATCCAAACATTTGAGGATCCCTTTACCTTGAGCCTAAGCCACCACCGTAGTAGAGTCAGTTTTGATCCAAACATTTGAGGCTTGAAGGCTATGAGCCAACAGAACACCCGCCACCACTCCCTTGAGTTCCAGAATATTAATCGAGCAGGCACGAACTCGGGCAGTAAGAGCTTGAAGACAGTCACCAGCTTGATTGCGGATCAGCGCACCAAAACCAAATCCGTCCTCGCTCAAAGAACCATCAAAATTAGCTTTCAACCATCCTAGAGGTGGGGGTTTCCATATTACCACATTCTCAGATGCGTTCTTTACATTAAAGGAGACATCAAAGAGCCTACTTAAGCGTGGGGCAAGGGGGGATTCTGGATCCTCAAGGGTGCAACCTTTAAGACCAAGCTTGGTGGCCTGAGTAATGTGCTTAACCAAGAAGAATTTTCTGCATGATTTAGATTTGAATATCCTCGCGTTCCTTTCCAACCAAACAGCCCATAGAAATAAGCAAAGGAATACCTTCCTCTCTGATTCAGTTTTAGCAAGAGACATGAACCAATTAAGATTATCTTCCAAAGAGGACTGTCGGGTTCTGCACAGCCCAAGGGATTTGAGTATGGATGACCAGACATAAGCAGAGAATGAGCAATGAAGAAAGAGCTGTGTCAGTGATTCACACTCCAAACTACATAGTCCACATCTGCCCGAAGAGGTCAGTCCATGAGAGAGCAGTCTGTCTCGTGTGGGGAGTTTGTTCAAGGCTGCCTGCCAACGAAGGAGGGCTTGTTTTGGTGATTGGATAGGGTGCCATAGGTGTTGAGCCCAGGAGCATATAGGGTAGTGGGTCCTGATAGTGTTCCAAGCAGCTGAGGTAGAGACTTTGCCCGACTTATGTGTCACGTCCCAGGCATCCCCAAGGCGTGGCAATAATAAATAAATAATATCAGCTATCAATACCTGAGGTCAATAAGGACACCAACAACAATACACAAGATGGCAAAGCAAGATAAAGATAACTGACTGAAAAGCGGAAGCATAATATATAACAATGTCTGTAAATCAAAACATTATTACAGACCCGAATACACAATCAATGTCCTGTGGAAGCCAAGTCTAGACCAAGGAAAATACAACCTGTGCCACATGCATGATTTACAAAGCATAAAAGACTCTAGGAATGCTGACAGACTCGCACTCGCCATCCGCCGGAAGAACGCTCCACGCCCATAAGACCACGCCACAGGAAGCTCCAGCTCCACGCCCAACACTGCTCCTGAAAAGAAACAGTATGCGAGGGGTGAGCTACAAGCTCAGTGAGTGGCTAGAAACCAATCACCATTCTACAGTTCAAAACATAATCAATTCCCTTGTTCAAGGAAAAACATGGGTAGAAACCCAATGATCACTGGGTCACGCGGTGGCGCGACCAACCTCACCCCCACCCTCACTCCCGAAAGGAGACATCTTGGGACTTTGGGAGAGACTTAGACTGCTCTAAACCCCTGGTCCACCGGTAGCCTCTCCCACCCTTGTGGCCTCCGCCTAGTCCTCTGACAGGTATAGCCAACGCCGGGGAGTTCCTACATCGGATCTAACGAAGGGGAGAACGATTCCACGCTCGCGACATCATTCATTAACCATCTCCCGGGTAGTATCTACAACCCGATCTCCTCAACTCGAACAACCACTCTCGATACTCGCTCATCGAGACATCACTCACATGCATAACAACAACCAACACACTCATATTAACCTCAAAGTAGTCATAGCCTCTAAGTGGCAGCAACTACACAATCCAATGGGTCGCTACATCGCCGACCCACCACACCCTCACCCTCACCCTCACAGGGTAACATGGTCTTTTGGGACTGACTAGGCTGTTAATCACCCTTGGTCCACCGATAGCCTCTCCTCCACACCGTAGCTCACCTGGTCTACTCCCACGATTCAGCACAGTCCGAAACCAAATCAGGAGGTGCTTACTGATGGGAGTCCTCTGTCAGGACGGCCTGTCTAACGTTGAGGAGTCCCTACACGGATCCAATGAAGGGAAGAGAAACAGCCTATCCACACGGATATGATCCTCTTGGATCCGTCGACATTGCTTCCTAACATTTCTAATGACATGAATTCTTCAGAATTCTTCCAGGGCGCATAACTAAGATGCGGGGAACCATATATTATAACCATAAGGTTATAATATTCTCTAAGGCATGCTAATAACAATATAATCCCATAATCCCATCTTGATTTAAATAAATTAAACTAAATGGGAACATGCAAGGTTCAGGGCTTTCCTAGCATGAAACAGGGTGACAGGATGCATTGGCCTTTACACATATCATAAGGGTGCATAGTATCCCTAACATACAGGGTCTAGGGTGACATGGATACTACATAATAATCATGCATGCATAGTTCAAGGCTCTTAAGTACAGGACATGGTGTCCAGGCATGTACGGGCCTCTATACATGATGCGTGGGTGCATACAAGTCTAGGGTGGCATGGATACATCATATTGATCACGCAAAGATCAAGGCTCTTAAGTACAAGACATGGTGTCCAGGCATGTACAGGCCTCTATACATGATGTATGGGTGTATATCCCTAGCCTACAAAGTCTAAGGTGGCATGGATATATCATAATAATCGTGCATGCATAGATCAAGGCTCTTAAGTACAGGACATGGTGTCCAGGCATGTACAGGCCTAGATCAAGGCTCTTAAGTACAGGACATGGTGTCCAGGCATGTACAGGCCTCTATACATGATGTATGGGTGCATATCCCTAGCATACAAGTCTAGGGTGGCATGCATAGCATCATATTGATCATATAAGGGTGCATGCATAGCTTCTACATATAATAGCTAGGGGACCCCATCGATGCGCGACGCGCGTCTACGCGGGTCGAGCGCATCCCTAGAGAGAGGGGGGGATTGGAATCAAACCACTCACCTTATGACCCGGGACCTCGCGCATCCCATCCGACGAGATCTGCAAGGTAGGGGCATCCAACTGGTGAGAAACAACACAATTTACACAAAGAAATGATTAGAAATACCCAATACTCGGACAAGCATGCATACGGGCTCGCACGCATGCGAGCACGCACGTACGCACGCGAGTCCGAGTGCCCCGACACCTACCCGAACCCTCGGGCAGCCACACGCATGGCCCCCCGCATGCGCACGCACGAATGCGCACGCACGCACGCACCCCGGCACCATCGGCGCACTGCCGCGCGCCTGCCCGCGCGCCCAGACGCACCGCGCATCTAGCCCGCGCCCCTCGCGCACGCCCCAGCATGCGCACGCACACATGCGCGCGCACTGGTTCCCAGCCCCGCGCCCAGGCGCATGCCCAGGCGCCCTGCCCGCGCGCGCGCCCGCGCGCACTCGCGCGCACTCCTGTGCGCACCCCAGCTCGCACCCCCGCTCGCGCCTGCACCCGCGCGCACGCACCCGCGCGCGATTGCGCGCCCGACTGCACCCGCCTGCGCGCGCACCTATGCGCGCACGTGGGCAGACCGCGCCCAGCGCGCACCCAAGCTATCCCAACCTCATTTTAACGCTTCCCAACCCCTCACACACACCCTAACCCATCTACCTAGCATGCATGACCTCCCAACCAACCCCTTAAGCCAAGAAAACCAAGAAAAAGGAGGGGAGGAGCTCACCTTGGAAGGGGAACGAAAGGGGGAGGTTCGGGGGCCCTTCGCGCACCGAAACGCCGCCACCGGGACCACCACCACCACCACCTCTCCTCGGCCTCCTCAGCCCTCCATGGCAGCAAAACAGGGGGGCGGGGAAATATCATACAAAGAGAGCTTGAGAGAGAGGAGAAACAACCACAACAACACATGAACACAAAGATCTACCACCACCTCCTCCACCACCATCTCCTTCTCATTGGGGACTTTCATCAAACACTTGGGGGGGTTAAATGAAAAGAGAAGGAGAGCAAAATGTGCTGGTCGTGGGATTTGGGAGGGGAAGAGAGAGAGAGGGAGATATTTATCACAAATATCTAAAGGGGAAAAGACTAAGTCGCCCTTTGACTAGAAATTCTGCGCAAGCTTCACTGGAACAGCCATAACTTCCTCGATACAGCTCCGAATTGCACAATTCTAAGTCCGATGGAAAGCTAAGAAGATTATCTACAACTTTCATGTTTATGCCATGATCAGATAATCCCTCTAGCTAATCCGAAATTAGAGCTAAACATCGAGCAGGGCTGCTGCCAGAATTTCCATCCCCGGGGTATACTTGGAAAAATACCCATAACTTTTACTACAAGAATCCAGTTGATCTAATTCCACTTCTGTGCGAAAGCTAACTCAAAACTGGACATCTCATAATAAAATCATATTTAAACCTCTTCATTTTGGATTTTAACAAAATCAAATCCAAACACCAAATCATGAATACATAACTTAGAAAAAAATTATGTAGCCCAAATTCTTCAAACAGAGCGCTCCAAATGACACATGCACAACATCATGACCTTTCCAAACCAGCATATCAGCACCTGTCTTGCCAACATCCAAATCCACAACTAGGTCCCAAACATGATTAAAGAGAGATGGCCATCGTGGGGGCTTGCACCAACTACCATTGGAGATGAGGGAACTAACAGTGGCAGACCTTGGGGGACCCCAGAAGAGAGAATTTGAGCCATTAAAATGGTGACAAAGACCAGCACCTTGGAGCCACGGATCATCCCAAAGGTTTATAGTCCGACCTTCAAAAATGATGAAAATGACATCCCTCTAAATCCAATTGCGCGATTTGAGGATGTGTTTCCATGACCATGAGCTTGAGGAGGAAGCTATAGAGGACCAAATACTTAGTGAGGGGAAGTATTTTTTCCTCATCCATTGGGTCCATTGGGAATGGATATCAGTGGCCAATTCCCAAAATCTAGTGCCCAATGCAGCGTCATTCCAATCAACTATATGTTTGATACCAAGGCCACCCTCATAAGCTGGAGAGCAAATAACAGACCAAGCCACCTGATGATGCTGCTTTGGAATGCCACTCTCTCCTGACCATAGGAAATTGCGAAGAATTTTTTTCATTTCATGAATAGACTTCTTAGGAAGGCATAGTCCAGAGGGCCAAAAGTGGCTATAACTCAAAAGAACTGATTTAATGAGCACTACTTTTCCTGCCTTAGAGAGTAAATGACCCGACCAGGATTGAACTCTCCTCCTCATTTTGTCAATGAGAGGAAGACACATGGTGTGAGTCAAGGCCCCAGGGAAAAGGGGAATTCCAAGGCACCGGATTGGGAGGTGGTGTTGCTGAATCCCCAATATAGAAGAGAACCTCTGGTGGCCTGGTTAAATGAATAATTGGCTCTTGTCAGGATTTAATTGAAGACCTGAGTAGTTGGAGAAGTTATGAAATAGCTCATTGATAAGCATATTAATTATACATTAAAATCCCTTAATCTAATTTTCTATATCCTTATTTTATGTATAATAATAACTACTATTAAGAATTCATGTGTTATTGCAGGTAATTGACTTAAATGATGATTATCAATACAAGATATGCTACAAATCAGTTAAAGATGTGAAGGATTCAAGAGTTTTGCTTTGTTTTTGTTTTTCTTTTCATCTCTTATATTTTGATTCTTGTATTCTATTAGATCTGAATTTTAATATTAATTTTGTGTTTTTATTTTCAAGAAATTTTCAATAATATGATGTCTTTTATTTTTCTTTTCTTTCATTTGATCATGTCTTCTAGTAGCTAAATCTTCAAATAGGGTTGAAGATAAAATCACGCAATGCTAGTTTAGGATTTTATATTTAGATCTGAATTCTCTATATTGTTTGTTTTTATTGAGTATCAATCTCTCATTCAATTCTCTTTTGAAACTTTTTAGGTGAATTTCTTATTGGGCGCGTCTATCCCCACCAAGCGTTTTTCTTACCCCACCAATCAAAAAAAAAAAAAAAAAAAAAAACGGTGTTTGGCTGTTCCCACCAATCCAGGTCGACCGAACTTGGTCGCCATTTCAGGTTTTGGGCGACCGGACTTGGTCGCAATTTCAGGCTTTGGGCGACTGTAATTGGTCGAACAGGGTTCAAAACTATATCTACCTATTTTTTGTAAACAAATAACTTTTTGGGTTTATCCATCATAGTCTACATTTATTCTTTTATCCAAACAACAGCTAAGGGGCCGAAAAAAATGTAAGTAGGTATACTTTCAATTAATTCAAATTTTTATAGAAAAATATCTTATTAGACAAATATATATCATTTTTAAGCTTTATTTGAATTCGTAGTTAAGAGGATTCTTCGTTTGAAAACAAAAAAAAAACCTATAAGTTGATCCAAACACATTATATATTTGGCTTTTGAAAATTAGTCCGTCACTTATGTAAAAAAAAATTGTTCTTATATTCTACATTTAAGAATAATAATTGATTCTTCTTACATTACAACTCAGACTTGGAGTGGTATGAAGGATTCAAGGAAGATATACGTCATGGGATTATGTTTCCAAGAAAAAAAATTATAAACTTTATTACAAATCCTGTTCGACCAAGTTCGGCCGCCCGAAACTTGAAATGGTGACCAAGTTCGGTCGCCCAAAACTTAAAATGGCGACCAAGTCCGGTCGTCCAAAACCTGAAGTGGCGACCAAATCTGGTCGACCTGACCGGATCGGTGGGAAAAGATAAAACACCGATTTTTTTTCTCGATTGGTGGGGTAAGAAAAATGCATAGTGGGGATAGCCGTGCCCTTTCTTATTACCTTCTTCAAAAATCTCTTGTATTTGATTTGATAAAATATGCTTTGATTGAGTTCTATGATATTTTATGCTCTTCTTAACATGTTGAATATTGAGTTGATAGATTTTATAAAGGGAAGGGAGATAGATCATTCTATTGGGTTTTCATAAATCAAGGTTTTTAATTGTAGAATCATCTTCAAGGATCTCTTGTTTAGGGTTTGATAGGGTATGCTTGGTTAACTATTTGATATCTTATTCTCTTCCTAATATGTGAATATTGAGATGATTGTTTTGATTTCAAATATGATTTTATGAAATAATTAATATGATTTTAAATATATATTTTCCGATTGGTATTTGATTAACGTCAATATTGATTGAGTTATATGGTGGAGTTTCATAATTGAATATAATCCCTAAATTGGTATTGCATGGTGGATTCTAAAATCCTAGTTATCTTTTCATATTAATATTCTCTTTTTAATAATAATAATAATAATAATAATAAAAACTTCATCAATCTTTCTTTCTAGTTCGATTAGTTAAATTGATTAATAATTTGATTTGAACAATTCTCTGTGGGTTCGACCCGTACTTGCTAGATCTATACTTTTGTAACGATCCGTGCACTTGTGGTAATTAATTACAACTTAAAAAATTCAATCACTCATTGATGGCCTGAGCAGTGCTATCCGTGGCGTTCGAGAATAGAATGAGATCATCCGTGAAGCTTAGGTGGGAGACATTCAATGGAGAGCAAATGAACTTACCCACACGGCCACTGGTCACTTCCATTTCCAGGATATTAGAGTAGGCTTGCATTGTGATGACAAACAGGAGTGGGGAGAGGGGGTCTCCTTGGCGAAGCCCGCAAGAGGAGGTGAAGAAACCTTGTGGACTACCATTGAGCAAAACAGAGAAGGAGGCTGTCAAGATACACTGTGAGGTCCAATGGATCCATCGATCCGGAAAGCCCATACCCTTCATAGTGTTGAGGAGGAACTCCCACCGCAAACTATCGAATGCCCTGCGCAAGTCAATCTTTATACAAGCACGTCCAGCAGAAGAGGGAGTTTGCAAGTACCTTGAGAGCTCATGAGCCAAGAGGATACTATGAACAATATTTTTGCCTTTGATGAATGTGATTGGGTAGAACCGATGAGAGCGGGAAGCACTCTTTGGAGACGGACAGCCATAACCTTTGTGATTGTTTTGAATACGACATTGCATAGAGATATAGGACAAAAGTCTCCAAAAGAATTAGCCGGTTTGGACTTCGGTATAAGGGCAATGAAGGAGTGATTGATTGCCTTGAGGAGATGACCTGAAATAAGAAAAGAACGAATCGCAGCAATGAAGTCACCTTCGATTAGTTGCCAAAAAATTGGAAGAAGTGGGCAGAGAATCCATCAGGCCCAGGGCTGCTTAAGGGCTTAAGAGAAAAGAGGGCAGCTTTGATCTCCTCATCCGAGACCTCAGCACAATGATCCAACTAGCCCTGATCAGAAAGAACCGAGAAAGGAGGCAGATGAGGGATTGAGGTGGAGTACTTCTTGTTGAGAAGCCTGTGAAAGTAGTCCACTGCATGGTCCTTTACCACTTGAGGATCAGAAGAGAAGCTGGAGTCTGGAAGTTGAACATGATGAATAGCATTGCGAGAGATTCGATTCTTAACCATGGCATGAAAAAATTGAAAGTTGCGATCTCCCTCTGAAAGCCAAAGCTGCCTCGATCGTAGGAATGATTCTTCAACACGTAGTAGATCAAGATAGTTTGATTTCGCCCTAGCCTCATTAGAAATGAGATGTGCATTCAAAGGGTCTACAATCAGAGCATCCTGAGATGAATTCAGAGAATGTCTACTGTCCTGAAGCTTGTGTTGGATAGGGCCAAACTCTGTGCGGTTCCATCATTTTAGGATGGCCTTTGTGTGATGAAGCTTGTGTTGGATAGGGCCAAACTCTGTGCGGTTCCATCATTTTAGGATGGCCTTTGTGTGATGAAGTTTTTTAACTAGCACAGACAATGGGGACCCAATGAAGGCTTGCTGCCAAGCCTGATGAACAAGAACAGAGAATTGAGGATGCGACTCCTACATTTTGAAATACTTAAAGGGGCTCGGCCCTGCAGGAATAGAAGGTTGAACAATGACTTTTTGCAGGCAGTGGTCAGACAATCCAGGACTTAAGATTTCAACAAAAGCATCAGCAAAAGAGTAAGTCCATTGAAGATTAATAAGCACTCTATCAAGTTTACAGGCAATACGATTTTCCTAGTTGTTATTCCAAGAGAACTGACCTCCCACCGATCGAAGATCATTGAGGCGACAGTCCAAAATACACTTATTGAAGCGAGAAGACTGTCTAGAATGGATGGGGCGGCCGCCAATTTTCTCTGAGCTGAAACGCACCTCATTAAAATCACCACCAATAATGCATTAGAAGTTTTAGAAGAAAGTGCCACTAAGTCATCCCATAAAACCACTCTCTCAGAAGATAGGTTGGATGCATAAACTGTGGTGAATAAAAAGGGAGGGCTACCATCCACTAAAGTATCCAAACAGTGAATGAACTGATCAATAAAAGAAATAAGAGAGACATCCAACAGTTGAACTTGCCAAAGGACCCAAATTCTCCTAGAGACCAAAGGGCATAGCAAGCGATGGTGAGGAAGAATCTTACGCTGAATTTGGTTAGCCATGGATGGATGAACATTAGTTTCAACCGAGCCTCGAAACCGGCTCGGTCCCCGGAACCAGATTGATCTCAAACTCGATCGCGCGATCCGGCGGTAATCCCGGAAGATCATCGGGGAAAACCTCGGGATACTCTGCCACGATCGGAGTCTGACTGATATCTGCCCGCAGCGGTGCATCCTCCAGAGCAATATAAGCTAGAAAGCCCTCGCATCCACCCTGAAGGAGTCTCCACGCCTGCATGGACGACACGAACCCCAAAGGAGCTACGTCTCGATCGCCCACGAACTGGAAGGACCTCCGACCAGGAAGGTGGAACGACACCGACTTGGCAAAACAGTCGATGCTGGCATGACTAGCTGCAAGCCAATCCATCCCCAGGATGGCATCAAAATCCGCCATCGCAAGCTCCACCAGCTCTACCGGAAACTCATGCTCCGCGATCTCTACCGTACACCCTCGGTACACTGAACTGAGGAGAATACGGTCTCCCACGGGCAATGATACCTCTAAGACAGCATCTAGAGGAGCGGACGCCACGCCCGTCCGTCTCGCAAAAGCGGGAGACACGAACGAGTGTGTGGCTTCGGAATCAAACAATACATAAGCAGGAAGCTGGGAGATCTGAACAGTACCTCTGACCACGCTGCCTGATGCCTGGGCCTCCTCTACCGAAAGCGCTGCCACTCGGCCCTGGACGAACTGAGGCTGAGGAGCAGGGGCACACCTCGCCTGCTGCGCTGGCTGCCTCCTCTGATCAGCACGGCCACCCTGTGGCTGCTGCTGCTGACGCTGAGGCTGCTGCTGCTGCTGGCGCTGCTGCTGAAACGGCTGCTGCTGCAACTGCTGCTGCTGCTGCTGCTGAGGCATCACTCTGGGTCGGCCAGCGTCAGGGCAATTATACAAGATATGCCCGACGCGCTGACAGTGATAACAGCGCCTCGTCTCCGGTCGCCTCGTCTGGACTGGCACTGCTGCGATGGGTGCTGGACCTCGCGCTGGCACCACATCTGCTGGAGGAGAGGCAGCCGCTGACTGCTCAAAGCGGGGCCTCTTCTTCTTGCGCTGCCCTCTGTCCTGACTCCTGGGTGGCCTCTGGTCTGTCGACGGGGTCGGAGCCCTCACCTGGATCCCGAGGTCTCTCTCGACGGTCTTCGCTCGAGACACTAAGTCAGAGTACCTCGAGAAAGCCTGGGAGGTGACGTGCACTCGGATGGCACTGCTGAGACCGAGCTCGAATCGACGGCACCTCGTCTCCTCGTCCATCACCAGAGCTGGAGCGAATCTGGACAGCCTCGTGAATCGCGTGGAGTAGTCAGCGACGGACATAGTGCCCTGAGTCAGCTGCTCAAACTCCTGCATCACTATCTGTCGTGTCGAGAAGGGGAAATACTCCTCCAAGAAATATCTCCTGAATCCCGCCCAAGTGAGCTGCTCCAATCCCTCTGGGATGTCTACTGATCGAGTAGCCCACCAGTCGGCGGCGCTACCCTTCAGCATAAATGTGGCCAGGGAGACTCGCTGGCGGTCTGTGCAAAGCATCGTCGAGAAGATGGTATCCACCTCCATCAGCCATCTCTCTGGGGCAAGGGGGTCCTCCGTCTGACCCTGGAACTCGGGAGGATGGAGCTTCAGAAAGGCTGAGAGTCCACTCTGCTGCACCCTCGCTGCTGCCTCTAGCCCCGCCTCCCTCTCCTGAGGATCCTGAACTCTGACCGCCGGGACCACCACGGGGACTGGGGGTACATCAGGTACCACAGGTGGATCCGCCACCAAGGGAACCTGCGGAACTGCCTCGCGGGCCGCCCGCAGCTCCTGTATCTCCCGTGCCTGATCTGCTAATACTCTGGTCTGGGCCTCCAACGCCCTGGTCTGCGTCTCCACTAAATCAGCTATCCGCGCAAACGCGCGCTCCCAGGCAGGAGGCTCCTGCGCTGATCCTGGCCTCTCGGCTGAGGACTCACCAATAGCATCCTCGACTCTGGCAGGTCCGGAGACCTCCAAGGGTCGAGAGGGACCACGTCCGCGCCGTCCTCTGCGAGGAGGCATATCAGCAACCTAAGAAAACCAGACACTAGGATCAGAATACGCATATAGAAATCCTAGGACTCATCTCTACGAAAAAGAAGACAATTGGCTCTGACAGGACCAGGCTCTGATACCAACTTTTGTCACGCCCCAGGGCGGCCGTCCCCGGGACGCGGCAAGTGTATATATGATATCAGTAAACAGGAGTTCAATAACATACTCACACAACAGCTAAAATGACAACACAGATAAAAGCAGGGCTGACATAATATATACACCAAATGCGGAAGCTAAAAGACTGAATCTGTAATCAAAACATACTACAGACTCGATACATAATCATATGTCCTGTGAGAGCCAACATGTCCATATACACACAAATACAATCCATACATAATCCAAACTAGGTGCCCAAGCACAGAAATATATACATACAACAAAGAGAAGGATGCTGATGGCCTCAAAACTCGAGGGACGTGGCGCTACTCCGCTACTGGTGTAGTCGCTCGGGAAGCTCCTCCTTCAAGTCCTCCTCAGTGATCACTGAAAAAGATTTTATGCGAGGGGTGAGCCACACGCTCAGTGAATAGCACAACCCATGCATACAGTTTATATTAACCACAATTTATAGCAAAGCCTCAAAGTGGCATAATCAATCACAAGTCCGGTGGTTCGCTACATCGCCGAACCACCACACCCTCACCCTCACCCTCACCCTCACCCCTCAATAGGTGACAAAGGGTATTGGGACTTAATGGGCTGATAATCATCCATACACAATCCTGTGGGTCGTCGCATCGCCGGCCCACCATACCCTCACCCTCACCCCTCAATAGGTGACATAGGCTCTTGGGACTGACTAGGCTGTTGGTCACCCTTGGTCCACCGATAGTCTCTCCCCACTCCGTAGGTCGTTTGGCCACTCCCACATTCAGCACAGTCCTTCTACCAAATCAGGAGGTGCCTACTGATGGGAGCCCCTGCACGGGACAACCTTTCTAACGCTGAGGTAGTCTCTACACGGATCCAACGAAGGGAACAGAACAGCCTATCCATCGCATATGATCCACTCGGATCCGCTGACAGCACATCTCTACAACTCTAATGTCTTGAATTCATTCAGAATTCCTCCAGCGCGCATAACCAAGATGCGGGGAAATAAATAAGACATAAATGAGGAAAAGAGACCTTGGGAGGGTAACCTGAGGTCCCGATGTAGGACATCCCGCCAACCAAACAAGAACACGGAGTACCCTAACCCGGGTCTCAATGTTAACCTCGCAAGGCCCCCTTATATTCCCCAAAGCATGCTAACAATATTACAAGTTTGCATTTAAGTAAATAAATCAAACTAATAGGACGCATGCATAGGTCAGGGCTTTCCTAGCATGATAACGAGGTGACAGGATGCACGGCTCATGCACAAATCCTAAGGGTGCAAGTCCCTAACATACAAGTCTAGGGTGGCATGCATTCTACACACACATCATGCTTACATGTATTACAATACAACAGTTAATACTAACTATGTGCCCCAGGGGAGGACGGTACACGCCCAAGTGCATGTAGCGCCTCCCAAACTGGGTTGGGTTGTCCCACTCACCGGAAGTCGGGTCGACGCGCGACCGTCCGTCGAGATCTGCAAGACAGGGCAACAACTTGGTGAGTAAAACCCACAAATACTACAAAAGACACAAAAGCATACAAAACCCACGAATACTACAAAATACACAAAAGCATACAAAACCCACAACAAACACCCAACACTCAGGCAAACGTGCATACGACCCGCACGCACGCTAGCCCGAGCACCCCGGTAACCACCCGCACCCCCGGCAGCCACCCGCACGGCCACCCGACCGCCCGGGTGCACCGCCGCGCCTCAGCCCGCGCACCCAGCGCACCGCCGGGCCCCTGCCCACCGCCTGGACACGCCGCCGAGCCTCCCGGGTGCACCGCGCGCCCTCTGTGCCCCAGCGCAGCCGCCCGCGCACACCCCGCACCCTTGCGCTGGCCCGCGAGCACCTCGCACGCCCCGCACGCACCCCGTGCGCACCACTGCTGCCTCGCCGCGCCCCGCGCGCACCTCGCGCGCACCCTGCACGACGCCCCTTGACCAGCACCCCCAGCACGCCCACGCCTGCGCCCAGCACACTCGCGCCCAGCGCCCAGCACGTGCGCCCTGCTGGCCTCCAGCTCCCCCCGAGCGTACGCCTGCGCGCACGCCCGCGCGCGCCCAGCCTGCTGCGCTGCCTGTGCTGCTGCCGGTGCTGCCTGTGCTGCCTGCTGCCCGAAACAGCAACCCCCATGCCCGAGCACCTCCACCACCCATCCAACGGCCTCCGACGGCCTCCGACCGCCCCCAACCACCTCCGACAGCCACCCACAGCCGCCGACCACCACCCAACCCCAAAACCCCCTCCTAACATGCATCTAAGCCAAAAAGAAGAGGAAAAAGAGCTTACCAAGGGGGAGGAAGAGGTGTCCAGTTGCTCTCCGCGCACCGAAACGCTCCCCCAACAGTCTCTACCACCAAGACCTACTCCCACCTCCGATTTGGCTCGGATCTGAGGAGAAGAGAGGGCGGATGGGAGGGCTAGGTTGGCCGGAATCGGGATTTGAAAGCACCGGGGTGTAGATCGGGACCCGATCTACACTTTCTATGCTTTAGGTTTTTGGGTTTGAGGGCTCTAAGGGGCTCAAATGGAAGAAAAGGAGAGAGGGGAGAGAGAAAAAGCTTTTGGTAGGGATGATGAATAGTGGAATCCAAATTTTAGATCTCCTTTATATAGCAAGTCACTTAAAAACCCGGATACGCCGCAGAACTGTGAAATTTTGGAAACGTTACCGGAATTTGATGAAATTTTCGTGAGTGGCTTCAAATGGCACCAGGACACATAATATGCAGTTAGATTTTCAATCGGAGTCCTCTAGCTCAAGACGATAGCTAACAGTCCAAAATTTTAGCGGTTCCGATCGAAAACGAAAAAAACTTAAAAACTGCCAAAATGCTCCAATGGTTATCAACAGGCCAAAAAAGTGACACATATATAACAGTAGCCTTATCTATGCCTTTGATATTATTGGTAGACTTAGTCTTGTCATTAACAACCACGGGAGCTGCAACGGGCTTCTTACAACATCGAGCTTCATCATGGCCAAAATTTTGGCAAAATTGGCAAGCAGAAGGTTTCCAATTGTAATCCACACGGAATTTCTCCATAAGGCCAGGAGCGAGTTCCACTAAAATGGAGTCCGGAAGAGTAGTTGAAGCCTCAACTTCGATGCAAAGTCGGGCAAAGGTCATCATACTACATCATAGGGTGGTAGTGTCCATAAACAAGGGGGGTACCAATGAGACTACCAATACGGCTCAGGCAGTCCAAGTTCCAAAGATTGAGAGGGAGATTCGGGAATCTCACCCAAATGGGGATGCTACTTAGTCGCTCTTGCTCCATGCGAAGCTCTGGTGACCACTTCCTCAAGATAAAAGGGCGATGCTCCATGGTCCAGGGGCCTCCTTCAAGAACGAAGTTGCAATCTTCCTCCAAGTCAAACTTGATCGTGAAGAAACCATTTCCATGCAGGAAAAGTTGAAAGTCGGCCTTCGGTTTCCATTTCTTTTTGAGAAACTGAAGGAATGGTGTATAGACTGGAGATTTGCCAATGATATACCCAACAATCACATTTTCCCAATGCTGAATAAGGGGCTTGAATGAGACTGGGTTGAGAACTACAATCGATTCTTTGTCGTCCACCCGAGGAGGGATGAATGACAGGGAGCGTTCATTAGAAAGGGAGGAGGAAGGGTTAGTGAAGAGGCTTTTCCAAGAGGAGACTTGCTGACCCACAACAGCAGGGGCAAACTTGGGTAGAAAACGGGAACACTTGGGGGGTGGAGGGTTGCGTTCAGGACGCACTTGAGGAGCACATGGGGGGTTTAAAGGGGGGGGAAGAGGAGGTGGGGGTGGCAAGTCAAAGGGACTGGCCATTAGTGGTGGATGGGATTGGACTTGTGGAGGGTGGGTTTTGTCAAGTGAAAGACTTGGAGAAACAGAGGCATCAGGGGAAATTGAAGGGGTAATGGATGAGGTTGAAGATGAAGGTGGAACTGCTATCTGAGAAGCTCCAGGAACCTTCATATGAAAGGCCTTGAAAATGCTATCAATGGTCCCCCCCTTTGGACGAGGGGGAACCCCAGATGGAAATGGTGAGGGGGAGGAGGGCATACCTGGTGAAGGGGTCGGGAGAGCCACCGTTGGAGGCGGGGGAGGCACTTGCACCGGCATGGGGGCTGCCGCCCACGAAGAAGACCCGCCAAAAAGCTGCTCACTGGTTCAATCCCCAACTATTGCAACCCTCGAAGAACACACAAGCCACAATCTATGATAGTTTGAGCTTCTTTTCTTTATTTTCCTATTGTTTTTGTTGTTATTGGTGGAATAACATATTCTCTATCGTTCTTATATTATTTGAGAAGAATCAACATATTCATTGGAGCATACATATCATGTATCTCTTTGTGTGTAAAGTTTGATCGAATCCATGTAAGAGCATAGCCTACCTTACATCATGTACGATGGATTAACATATATTAAAAAAATTAAATAAATACTTTGCAGAACGAGGCTAAATTAGTCATCATTAATCACTTGCATTGCGCATACACAAATAGCTAGTATTATATAATTATAAGAGTACAAATGTAAGCTTAGCAAACAATCCATATATATTTATATATCTATACTACATATAAAAGTATTAATCTTGAAAAAACTTTCAGATTACCCTTTTACTCTTGCCACAAAGTGAAAGTCTATTCTTATCCCAAATGCATCATTGATGCATCACTAAACCTATTGAATTGAAATAGACATGGAATTTGATTCCATATGAGATTACAAGGAAAGTGTATAAAATCTAGTGTTTGGTTGGTGGTAATCTTGATGGTAATTATGGGCTCCACTGGAATTAAAATCTTGCATGTGGGAAAATAGGGTGGAATTAGATTCCCACCATTTGTATTGGTAATTTCAAATTCCACCAGGAATCTTAATTAAGATTACTATTATAACTTTTACAAATTAATGAAATTACTATATACACCCATTCTAAAATAAATAGCCTCCTCTTTTATTCTTTTTTTTTTTTTACCGATCACCCATATAATGGGTTTATATAGTCATTTTGATTTTTTAACTACAAAATTATAATTTTTATATATGATGTGAAAAATCTTAACTGTGTATTAGATGTTAATGTATGTTTTTCAATTCAGTTCTTATTTTATATGTGATGGGTTTAGATATTATTATAATAGGTATAATATTCCATTGAGTTAGGAAGATTACTATTATTATATGTTTAATTATATAATCAATTATTTTATTTATTTACATTCATTAAATATTTATAAAAAAATTACTCATTTTTTTATTATTGTGATGTGGTAAAGAAATAAATTTTACAAATATATATAATAGTAAGAGTATTTTAGACATTTAAATCAAATTTCTTATCATTTTTCATGTATGAACCAAACACTGGAAAATGATTCTATGAAGAAATTCACTAGTGAACCAAACAATACGATGAAACTCAAAATAATTCATGGTAAACTGATTCCTGATAAAGTATTTCCACACAAAAAAATGACACAAACCAAATGTGTCACGCCCCAGGGCGGCCGTCCCCGGGACGCGGCAAGTGTATATATGATATCAGTAAACATGAGTCAATAACATACTCACACAACAGCTAAAATGACAACACAGATAAAAGCAGGGCTGACATAATATATACACCAAATGCGGAAGCTAAAAAGACTGAATCTGTAATCAAAATATACTACAGACTCGATACATAATCATATGTCCTGTGGGAGCCAACATGTCCATTTATACACAAATAAAATCCATACATAATCCAAACTAGGTGCCCAAGCATAGAATATATACATACAACAAAGAGAAGGGTGCTGATGGCCTCAAGACTCGAGGGACATGGCGCTAACTCCGCTACTGGTTAGTCGCTCGGGAAGCTCCTCCTTCAAGTCCTCCTCAGTGATCACTGAAAAGATATTATGCGAGGGGTGAGCCACACGCTCAGTGAATAGCACAACCCATGCATACAGTTCATATTAACCACATTTAAATAAAGACAATAGCCCCAAAGCGGCATAAACAACACAAATCCGAGGGTTCGTCACATCGTCGAACCGCCATACCCTCACCCTCACCCTCACCCTCAATAGGTGACCAAGGATGTTGGGACTTAATGGGCTGATAATCATCCATACACAATCCTGTGGGTCGTCGCATCGCCGGCCCACCATACCCTCACCCTCACCTCTCAACAGGTGACCTAGGCTCTTGGGACTGACTAGGCTGTTGGTCACCCTCGGTCCACCGATAGTCTCTCCCCACTCCGTAGGTCATTTGGCCACTCCCACGTTCGGCGCAGTCCTTCTACCAAATCAGGAGGCGCCTACTGATGGAAGCCCCTGCACGGGACAACCTTTCCAACGCCGGGGTAGTCTCTACACGGATCCAACAGAGGGAACAGAATAGCCTATCCATCGCATATGATCCACTCGGATCCGCTGACAGCACATCTCTACAACTCTAATGTCTTGAATTCCTCAGAATTCCACCAGCGCGCATAACCAAGATGCGGGGAAAATAAATAAAACATAAATGGGGAAAAGAGACCTTGGGAGG
This sequence comes from Acorus gramineus, assembly GCA_030737835.1. NCBI lineage: Eukaryota > Viridiplantae > Streptophyta > Magnoliopsida > Acorales > Acoraceae > Acorus > Acorus gramineus. The sequence continues at coordinate 14,457,904 of CM060850.1, forward strand.
GTAACCTGAGGTCCCGATGTAGGACATCCGACAACCAAACGAGGAACACGGAGTACCCTAACCCGGGTCTCAATGTTAACCTCGCAAGGCCCCCTTATATTTCCCAAGGCATGCTAACAATATTAAAGCTTGCATTTAATTAAATAAATCAAACTAATAGGACGCATGCTCAGGTCGGGCTTTCCTAGCATGATAACGGGTGACATGATACACGGCTCATGCACAAATCCTAAGGGTGCAAGTTCCTAACATACAAGTCTACAGTGGCATGCATTCTACACACACATCATGCTTACATGGATTATATCAAAGTAGTTAATACTAACTATGTGCCCCAGGGGAGGACGGTACACGCTCAAAGGCATGTAGCGCCTCCCAAACTGGGTTGGGTTGTCCCACTCACCGGAAGTCGGGTCGTCGCGCGACCGTCCGTCGAGATCTGCAAGACAGGGTATTAACTGGTGAGTATAAATCCACAAACACAACAAAAGACTTAAAATACACAAAAACCCACAACCAAACACCCAACACTCGGGCAAACGTGCATACGACCCGCACGCACGCACGCTAGCCCGAGCACCCCGGCAACCACCCGCACGGCCGGCAACCACCCGCACGGCCACCCGACCGCCCGGGTGCACCGCCGCGCCCCAGCCCGCGCACCCGGGCGCACCGCCGGGCCCCTGCCCGCCGCCTGGACACGCCGCCGAGCCTCCCGGGTGCACCGCGCGCCCCCTGCGCCCCAGCGCAGCCGCCAGCGCACACCCCGCACGCCTCGCGCTGGCCTGCGAGCACCCCGCACGCCCCGCGCGCACCGCCTCTCCCCGCGCACACCCCGCGCGCACCACCGATGCCTCTCCGCGCCCCACGCGCACTCGCCTCGCTCCGCGCGCACCATCCGCTCGCACAGCCCCTTGCACCAGCCGCTCGCACAACTCCTCCCGGGTGCACCCGCGCGCCCAGCACCAGCACACCCAGCACGCCCAGCACGCACGGCCTGCACGCCCGTGCACAGCTGCTCGACCAGCTCCTCGCACCAGACCCGCGCACAGCTGCTCGACCAGCTCCTCGCACCAGACCCGCGCACAGCACGCCCAGCACACGCGCCCCTGCTGGCCACCAGCTCCCCCCGAGCGCACGCCCGCGCGCACGCCGCGCGCACGCCCCCGCGCGCCCAGCCTGTGCGCTGCCTGTGCTGCTGCCGCTGCTACTTGCTGCCCGAAACAGAACCCCCACTGCCCGAGCACCTCTACCACCCACCCAATGGCCTCCGACGGCCTCCGACCGCCCCCAACCACCTCCGACGGCCTCCCACAGCCGCCGACCACCTCCCAAACACAAAAACCCCCTCCTATCAAGCATCTAAGCATGAAAAAGAGGGAAAGAAAGCTTACCAAGGGGGAGGAAGAGGTGACTGGGTGCTCTCCGCGCACCGAAACCCTTCCCAAACGCCCTCTTATGCCCGGATCTCGCTCGGCCTTCGAAACGGCCCAAATCAGAGGAGAAAGGAGGGAGGATGGGGAGGCTAGACTCGTCAGAAAATGGGATTTGAAGGCACCGGGGTGTAGATCGGGACCCGATCTACACTTCTTGTGCTTTAGGTTTTTGGGTTTGAGGGGTCTAAGGGCTTCAAAGGGGAGAAAAATGAGAGGGAGAGAGGAAAAGATTGGTAGGGATGATGAATAGTGCATCTCAAAAATTAGATCTCACATATATATAGTAAGTGACTTAAAAACCCAGATACGCCCCGGAACTGCGAAATTTCGAAAACGTTGCCGGAATTCGATGAAATTTTCATGAGTGGCTTAAAATGGCACCAGGACACATAATATGCAGTTAGATTTTCAATCGAAGTCCTCTAGCTCAGGACGATAGCTAACAGTCTAGAATTATGCGATTCCGATCGAAAAACACAAAAATTTCAAAAACTGTCAAAATGCTCCAATGGTTACCAACAGGCCAAAAAGTGACACATATATAACAAAATGGGCCTAAATTAAATTAATTAAATAAAAAATGTGGATAAAAGATTTAATAGTTAAATGTTATTTAATCTCGTCTCAAAATCAAATTGAACCCTTCTAGATTCACAGGGCGATCTTTCAATTTTCCAATAATCTTTCAATTTTCCAATACACAACCATTCAAATTCTAACCCTTCCAATTTCTTTATTCCAAATAATAGAATTTATAAATATAATTCAATGAGAGGAGAGTGAGAGATTGAAGGAAAAGACTTGGGGAGGAAGCCAGCTGTGAACACTTGGTCAAATAGTTAAAGTGTCTGAGGAAGAATACACTATTTGTCCATGCTTTTTGATTAACCCAATAATTATAATATAATTGGATATGATTCCTGATTTTTAAAATCTTCTGGAGGTACTGGGGTTCTTATCCTCATATTTGAAGGATAATATCTACCTAATCTCATTGTTTCGTCATACTCTATATGACAAAGAAATTGGCAAGAGTGAGTCCACCGATGGGACATGCACGGTTCTGAATAAATCTTTTTTTGACATATAATAATATTATAAAATTCACAACCTTCATATTCAAAACAAAAAAAAAATCAATATTTACAAAAAAAGAAAAAAAAAACACGATTATGTAAGTTTTATAGATAATTGAAAGGCAATAATATGTTGAGTTTGACAAGATACAGGGTGCGTTTGACAACTGTGTATTTACATACCTGCGAGAATCTATTTCACTTTCATTATATTATACTGGTTTTCCTCCTGTATTTGAGGGTTATTCTGACGCCAATTGAATATCTGATTCAGTTGATATTAAATCAACCAGTGGGTTTGTGTGTTTTGATAGGTGGTGCAGCAATAGCATGGAGGTCTGTTAAACAGACAGTAATTGCTCGTTCCACACTGGAATCAGAGCTTATTGCGTTGGATATTGCAGCTTCAGAGGCAGAATGGTTGAGGAATCTGTTGAGTGAGATTCCATTGATGAGAAAGCCTATTCCAGCAATTTCCATAAGATGTGGACAACAAAGTTGTGATTACAAAATCATTACAAAATAATGATAATGAGAAAATATTTAGACACTTGCGTTTGCGATATAAATCAATTCGGCACCTGATTTCGCAGGGGATAATTACTCTAGAATTTGTTAGATTCGAGAGAAATCTCGCAGATCATTTCACAAAAAGACTTGTCAGACGACTTGTCCATGATACATCGAGGGGGATGGGGCTTCAACCCATTATATAATTACCTACAGCGGGCTCCCTGCCATTGTGATTGAAGATCCCATGAAGATGGTTTTCAAGGGGTTAATGAAGCTGTATTGATAAACTTGTGAGTACTGTAGAGGAAAACTCCTCTAACTCATCCCTATGATATCAGTACTATACTGTGGCGGAAGAAGGTTGAGCTTACGCTCTTAATGGGTTCAAGTCCTTTTCGAACAAGGTGTGGCCCACGCAGGCACCCTGGAGAACTCACCTATATGAGTGCACGGACGTGGGGCCGCGTTCTTTGAGATTTGGGCTAAGTCTCTAAGGCACTCAAAAAAGGATATGAGCACATGACCGTAACGTGCTACCCCACAAAACAGGACCCATATCCTGTACTGTGTGTGTGACTAGTGAATTCTGGCTTAAGGGGTCGAATTCAAGGACATGGTCTATTCAGAGTTCTCAGTTGGATCTAGTTTACACTAAGTGAAAGTTCAAACCCAGAAGGTACCTTCATCTATTATATGGTATAAGATGCTCACATCATATTCTTTCTTTTACAATTTTAGGTCAAGGGGGGGATTGTTAGTCTTGGGCCCATTTTGAATAACCCATTATTTGGTTGACCAAAAATTGAGTATTCATTTTTCCCTTCCCAACACTTTAGTCCCATATCGGTTAAAACCACTTCATTGTTTCACCTTATACATAGAGTCAAACCATTTCATTGTTGAGACTTGTTGGACCAAACCCCTACGCGTGCGCACACGACGCCCAACCCATCAACCCGTGGGTTTGTTTTTCTGGTGGAAAAACTAGTTAACTGGGCGTGCGCGCTCGCACGTCGCACCTGCACACGAGGCGGGCCATGCCGGGCTGGGTTGCGGGCCACACTTTGGCGCGCGCGCAGGGGGGGTGGAAATCCCTCTCCTCGGGCCACTCTAGGCCCTTTCCGCGGGCTTGGCCTGTATGCGCGTAGGTTTCTTTTTGTCTCTCGCGACAACTCCTTTTTGAATTTGAATTGTTTCTAAAACCGCCACCATGATTATTTCCAAAACCGTCTGCGCCGAGATCTCTCAATGGATGCGTGTAATTATTTCAATTAATTGTCCGTTAATGTGCGCAATTATTTCAATTAATGTGCGCAATTTTAAGTGGTCGGGCTACAATTTTAATGTGCGCAATTATTTTCCTTTTTTGTGAACGTTACTGGACTGCCTATATAAAGGTGTCAAATTGGTCTCTCTCAATATCAATGAAATCACAAGTCCAGAGCCCACACTGTTCTTCTGTTTTTGGTTTTTTCCTTTACAGAGGAGTCTGTTCTTTCCACTTTATTTATTCTCTGATCTGAGTGTCTGAAAGGATCCCGGCTGTTCACTGTGGTCTCCTCGTAGCTCGCACCCCGAGGAGGCATAACCCTGGTGGTCGTATCTCTCAATGGTAGGAGCCGTTCATCCCTGTGCGTGAGGGGACCTTATTCACTGAGGACAGAGCGTCTCTGCTCGCTTCTACCAAAACTGATATGTTTTTCTAATCCTCTGTTCTTTATTTGCAGAATATTTTGCTGTGTTTTCATATTGGTTTGAATCTGTGGCCTTACTAAGTTCTTTGCATTGCCCTAATCTTGATAAAGTTTTTCAACATTTACTACAGTAATATAATATAGATTGTACTAGTATATACTATACTAATACAATATAAACATGAAGTCTCCCTCCTTGTGGCTGTTTCTTTGATTTTAGGTTAGTCCCTAACTTCTAATATTTTATTGTTACTTTGTAATCCTGGCTCTTAGCCTGTAAAACTTTTTGGATATAGCACTAATCACAGTAATACAAATTCTTTTTCATCCACAAAAAAAAAAAAAAATATAATATAAACTCTACTAGTTAAGTATATAGATGTTTAAAAAATCGTCTCTAGACCACAAATGAACTATAAAACGGACCAGGTATATGACCATTTGATGAGAAAAGAACAAATTAAAAAAGGTGTTCCGTGCGTTTTGTAGATAATGTGGTGGCTCCCCCATATGAGAATGACACCAACCATGTGCAATGTGTTGCACAAATAAATTTTTTCTTTGAATGGATGTGCATAAACAATGCCACAATTCTCCCTCTCTAATCTCTATAAATTAAACAAGGACCTACCTACCTACCATATCATACCTTCATAATAAAAACAATGGGGGCTCAAACAGTGAGGATCATTGTCCTTCTCTTCTTGACAACATTGGTAGCCCATGCCCAACCACAGTGTGCAGATGAGGCAGGGGGCGCACTCTGCCCTGATGGCCTCTGCTGCAGTCCATGGGGTTACTGCGGTTCCACCCCTGAATACTGTGGTGGATCAGGCGGCGGAGGCGATGGTGACAGCGGTGTAGGTTCTCACATAACCCGGTCGTTGTTCGAGGAGATGCTGAAGCACCGCAACGATGTGGCTTGCCCCGCCAAGGGATTCTACACCTACGACGATTTTGTGGCCTCCGCGAACTCGTTCGAAGGGTTCGCGACGACCGGTGATGAGGATACGCGTAAGAGGGAGATTGCGGCTTTTCTTGCTCAGACTTCCCATCAAACCACTGGTATGTATACTTGCATGATTTTTTTGCATTTTGGGGATTTGATGAAAATGAGGTGAAAATAATAAAATACTGAAACAATAGAGAGAAAGAGAATGAGTGAGATGAATTGATAGACGAAGCCCTGCTACGACGCTTTGAAGCATTATTCAGATCCTTCTTGTACATAAGTCATGAACCGAACTACTCCCATGATCCAGTAAGCCTACACAGAGTGCACCTCAGGTGGAATGAGAAACTGGCTTAGAACTCTATCATCACAAAAACACTTGAACTACTGGAATAATAGGACTTCAAGGCTATGGGGCTGATTGAAATTCTTGTATAAATTTTGAGATATACAGTAATAGATGCCTAATAAAAAGGCTTAAAAAATAACATGTCTTCTTATTATTTAGATCTATTATCACTGGATTATGACTCATAAGCATATACAGGTGGATGGGAGGGTGCGGCGGATGGAACCGATGCGTGGGGTTACTGTTTCAAAGAAGAAGTAAAGCACACTGATAATTGCCAACTGGGTGTGGAATATCGATGCCCACCCGGGCAGCAATACTATGGCCGAGGACCCATGCAAATCTCTTAGTGAGTGTCTCTGTGTGTTATATTAAAATAATTCAATTCTATTATTTATTTTAGTGAGTAACATTATTGTTTTGGAAAAAATTCAAATAACCTCATGTAAATTATCTGAAATTCATATAATTCCTTCACTTTTTCTGAAGTCCATATAATCCCCTGAAATCACTTATGTAACTCCAAATAACCTCGTGTTAAACTTTTGTTCAGAGATGACGAATATTATGCGAGTATTCCATTTGGTTAACCTTGATTGAAAACACAGAATACCAAAAAACGTTTACAATGTGTTGAAATACGGAAGACCTTCAATAAATGATGGTTTTACCCCTCTTATAGATGACTTGTCTCATTTTTAACATATTTTAGAGGTGTTTTTTTGGTATACAATGTTTTAACCTAGGATTAACTAAACATAATATTCGCATAATATTTTTTATATGTCAACGGAAATTTAACTTAGTGGGCTATTTAGATTTAAATATGTGTTTCAAGGAGTTGTATGAACTTCAGGAAAATTAAAGGGGTTATATGGATTAGGGATAGTTTACAAGGGGTGATATGATTTTTTCCTAATATTTTCATCAGCAACTACAATTACGGTCGAGCCGGGAAGTACTTAGGAATTGACCTCCTCAACAACCCCGGCTTGGTCGCGACCAACGGGATCATATCATTCGGCACAGCCTTCTGGTTCTGGATGACGCCTCAATCGCCTAAGCCATCGTGCCACGACGTCATGACCGGGAATTGGAAGCCATCGAAAGTCGATGTCGCGGCGAGGCGTTTGCCAGGTTTAGGCCTCACCACCAACATCATCAACGGAGGGCGCGAGTGTGGGCGCGGAACCGATGCGCGAGTCGAAGATCGCATCGGATTCTACAAGAGGTACTGTGACTTGCTCGGTGTGAGCTACGGTGAGAACCTGGAGTGCAACAACATGAGGCCTTACTCTTTCATATTGGAGGCCGTCCAATCCATGACATGAAATGAACATGGGAAAATATGTTCAATGTTGTAATTAATATAGCCCTGGTTGCCATCATGTATATATGTTTGGTATGGATATAAGTAATAAATGCAATGTATCAAAAATTAAGAGGTGGCTCACTGTTCTAACTTTATGGATTTATATTATTGGTTGTATTTGAAAATGTGTGGAATATATGAAAATGTTCCATGAGAGACATCTTTGGAAAATGATATTTGGAAGATTGTTATTTAAATTCACTGGCATAGATAAGTTTGCTATTTAAATTGTTATTTAAATTCATTTCCAAAAATTGTTATTTAAATTCACCCTGAGGGTTTGTGATACTCCATTGGACATGAATATTAGATTTTCTACAATAATAATTCCAAGCCTCAATTTTATAGACCCCATATAATCCTCATGAGGTGACATATGTGTTAATACATATTTGACTGTTTCTACCTTTTTTGGTAACTACTCTCCGTAATCAAGGAGTCGGTTACGATTTTCACATTTGGAACCGTGCGACGAGTGGAGAATTAATTACTTTTTTTTGGTTTCTACAATTAAATTGTTATTCATCTATTATAATAGACCATTTTTTTAGAACACTTTTATTATTTTTAAGAACACCTAGCAGCAGATTGGAAAGTCTTTTTGGAGGTTTTTTTCTGCCATTGATTTGATTTCGAATGATCTGGCTATCGTTTTCAATGTTTGTTCGATTCAGGTTTGGCAAGGTTATTGTTCGATTATGCAATTGAGTTCTAATTAATGGATTTATATATTTATGTTTTGTTGAATCTGGTGTTTGATGTTAAATTGTGTTTTATTGGCATGTTCTTTTTTTTTTTCAATAATCTATAAAAAAATCATCTAGATTCGTTTAAACATTTCGGTTTTGGTTGAAATTCAGCCTAATAGCTAAATGTGTGTTAACATTAGAAATCAGTTACATTTCAAACTATTTTCAATGTCATATGCATTATTGTTTAAAGTTAGTTAGTTACTTTTCATACTAATCTGAACTTTTTATGCATTATTTTTTAAAGTCAGGTACATTTCATACTAATTTAAACCTTATGTACAATTTTTTCAAAAGTCAGTTACATTTAATCCTTATATGCATTATATTTTGTAAGTCAGTTGCATTTAAAAATGTAACTAATATTTATATGCATTATATAATAAAAGTCAATTACATTCATAAATGTAACTGAATGTGGTATATATTTTTATGATTTGAAATTCAATTACAATTTAAAATGTAACTGAACTTAGTACATTATATTTAGTTCTCTATCTTTTTAGGTCCTACAACAATTTTAAATGGAATGTTATGCAATTGAAAGCATTTAATATGACATGTATTAAATGAAATATACATACTGAAATCAGTTACAATGGCTCAACATTCAATTACATCTCATACACTATGAAACATACATTCAACAAAAAGTCAGTTACATTATGAAATTGTTAGTGACATATCACAAAGAGTAAGTTACATGATTTACCAAAAGTCAATTTGTAACGCCCCCATACCTATTATCCTTAATTAAGGCATGCGATACGGTGCATTACTGCAGCACAATCCACAATATATCAATAATATAAATAAACTTATAAACTCGCAAGTTTAAAACATGAACCAACCACGTGATCTCAATAATTCATTCTTAAGTTTCAATGAATGCACACGAGTTCTTTATTTAATAATAATAATAATTCTTTTGGGTTTGCTGATAAGGCTAAGAACGTTCACTACATGCCAAGAAGAAGGCTTATTTGACACCTACAATGCAACGAAGATAAAACGCGAACTAAATTGTCAACGCTTCACCACGAGCGACGATCACCAACAGCTACTCTGAAAGATTGGGAAAAGAGGGGTGACCTACCAGGCGCTAAGTGAATGGACTATAGCGTCCCAATAATAATAATAACAACAAAAAGTTTAAGAATAATCCAAAAAATCTGAACTAGTAGAATATAACATATACATATAATTTTCACAAGTTTAACGATAAAACATAATGCATCTCTTTAGAGGAATAGCCACAAATCTCATACTAATACATGATGCGTATGATGCAACAGACACGCATGTCCGTATGGTACGCAGCCGAGAGATGCTCCATTTAGAGCTTGGCCATGCAGACGTCACGCAGACAAGGTCCCACTGGACTGGGTCATGCAGACCGGTCATCACGCAGACACGTGTCACGCAAACGGATGATATGCATGCAAGATCAATTTATCAAATAGTAATTTGCATGCAAGAATAACATAGCTTCCAGTATAGATTATACGTAAAATAATACCTTAAAATCATGGTGTCATGCTCATGTATTCCATAATCAAGATAACAATTGTATTGATAAAATAGGCATGATGCATTCATGATATAAATATAAATAGTTTCAAAATCTATGTAGAGACTAAACCCACTCACCTTTGGTCCAACGAATAACACTAGAAGTCTAAGTCAACCTAACCAGTCCTGAAACAATACAACTCGGTCACAATATGTGCAAACAGTACGAAACCTAATAGAACTTGTACACACTAAAACCAACGGCTCCTACAGGGGCCGTCTCTAACAAATCCAACGGCTCCCAAAGGGGCCGTCCAAAACATGCCCGACGGCTCTAATTGGAGCCGTCCTGAGGCAGAAGCATGAAACCCGAGTACTTTCTATCATCGAAAACCCTACACGAGTTGTTCAAAACGATATAAAACAGTAAGAACTCATATCGAAGAAATCCAATCATGCGTACGACGATCCGATTAAATAAACCAATAACTCATTTACAACATCTTTGAAACAAATCCTAGATTCATCATAGATGAAAATCAATATATATATATATATATATATATATATATATATATATATATATATATATTAAAGACATCTAAGTCCTTACAAACATGAAAAAACCCATATAAGTCCCTACTAAAATTGGGACAAACATACGAGTCCCTGAAAACTCAGAAAAACCCAATTATCATCCATGAGTTAAATTTTCATCCAAACTTAACAAAATATTCTTATAATATTCCATCGCATATAATTGTCTAGACATTAAAGTCCTTATAAACAGTCATAAAGACAAATTAGTCTCTGCAAAAGACAAAATCGCCCCTAAAAGAACTTTTACATTAAATTGTGTATATATTGCAATCCCTATAAATAATCATAAAGACAAATTGGTCCCTATAAAAGACAAAAATACCCCTAAAAGATTTTTACAATTAATTGTGTAGACATTGCAGTCCTTATAAACAATCATAAAGACAAATAATATAATTTATTTATTTATTTATTTTATCTTCTATCCTATCGCTCACACTCCACCTAAAGATCTCAATTTGGATGTAAAAAAATATTTTAACCAGTAGAATGCATTCTTTTTATCTTTTTGTTTGTAAGGAAGTAAAAAAAGTGACATGATTTTATTGAAATTCTCTATGCTAGGAATGTAAATAAACAAATTTTGTGAAAAATCATGTATAAGTATTTCAAAGCAAGCAAACACCTTAAAGAAAAGAGCATTATTCATTACTTGTTCAGGTGGAGTGTGAACAATAAGATAAAAGATGAAAAAATAAATAAATAAATTATATTATTTGTCTTTATGATTGTTTATAAATAAATAAGGATTGCAATGTCTACACAATAAATGAAAAAATACTTCACGGGCATTTTTGTCTTTTATAGGGACCAATTTGTCTTTATGATTATTTATAAGGACTGTAATGTCTATCCAATTAAATGTAAAAATCTTTCAGGGGTAATTTTGCCTTTTGCAGGGACTAATTTGTCTGTCTTTATGATTGTTTATAGGGATTGCAATGTGTACACAATTTAATGTTAAAGTCTTTCAGGGGCAATTTTATCTTTTATAGTGACTAATTTGTCTTTATAACTGTTTATAAGGACTTCATTGTCTATACCATTATATGTGATGGAATATTCTGGGAATATTCCGTTAAATTTGGATTAAAATTTAACTTAGGGATGATAATTGGGTTTTTTCTGAGTTTACAGGGACTCGTCCGTCCGTCTCAATTTTAATAGGAACTTATATGGGTTTTTCCATGTTTGTAGGGACTTAGATGTCTTTAACCATATATATATATATATATATATATATATATATATATATATATATATATATATAGAATAGGTAAAGCAATGTAAAAACGTTTAGAAGATAGGCCAAAGATTATATGAATAAAAATTGGTTCAAAACCCTAATTCATGGAAAACGAAAAAATATCGATGAAAAGTTAAAAATACTCAGTATACCCAAGGATCTGAATATACTTTACGACATCCTTTGAAAATCACGACAAGTAAGGTATTATTATACCTAACATAATATCCTATTATTTTTAACCTTAGACTCTTTAATAATTTATAAAACGTATATATAAGAACGATTAAAAACTTATCCAAAAATCTTCAAAAACCATCGACTTATTATATGAAGAAACAATAATGTGGATGTTATAATAAAACTTCAAAATAATCATGAAAACACATATAGGTTCGGATCTAAGCAATTAAGGGTTAAAACGAAACTTTAAACAATTCGTAACATGATTCTATGTTAAATATCCAAACCTAGGCATGATATATATATATTAACTCTATTCATTTAACATAAAATACATTTAATTTACTTCGAAAACTTCATGATTTCATAGCTCAAACATAGGGACCCAAAAATCACACAACTACATCAAGATCTATGAAAACCCAAGAAGAAAAGCTCAAGAAATTCATAAACCTGAATCTACACAATCGAGGCCTAATAGCATCATCAAAACCTTGTAAAACATCACAAAACATCATGATATCATAGGGACCCGAAATCTCATGAAAAGCTTTAAGAATCAAGAAGAAAACTCGTTCTTTTTGCTTGAAAAACCTAAAAATGAAGTTATAAAATAAAAGACCTCTAAAGCAATCATTGCATATTCAAAACTCTTCATAAATCGAGGGTATTACTCATAGGAAATCGCTAATCGAACCCCTTCCCGAGCACCTCAATGATTTCACAGAAAATGTCAAGGGAAAAACCTTTAGGGTTTGAAATTTCTAGGGTTTCAATGCAAGGAGAGAGAAAAAGAGATTTATAAGCCTCTCATACACGTGGGGAAACAATTTCAGCGCCAATGATTTGCATTAATCCCGATTAATGCACCTGTTCTTTTCAAAAATGGATCCTATTTTCAAAAATACGATTTTCCAGATCGACGAGTCCTATTGCATCCGTCACCTAGGTTCCCAACGGCACTACTAGGGTCCGTCGCCCAGGTACCCGACGGCTCCACTAGGATCCGTCGCCCAAGTGCCCGACGGCACCTATAAGATCCGTCAGACACAGTCTGACACCTTGTCACAGTTTGGTCCATAACTTGATCTATACGCATCTGATTTATGATCCGTAAGAAGCGTTGGAAAGCCAACGAAACGAGAAATCTAACCATGCCAAATTATTAGAAATTTGGAATACTAAACATACCATAAAAGCAGGTTAATTATGGCCTAAAATTCAGAGTCGCTACACAATTACATTCTTCCATGTTTGTCAGTTACATATACAATTAGTGAATGATTTTAGATATATCATGACATATACACATAGAACATTTACCAAAAGTCAGTTACATTTAACAAAAAAATCAGAAGCATTATGAATTGAGAGTTACATTTAACAAAAAGTCAGTTATATTCTTTCATTTGTCAATTACATTTACAATGAATATAATTTTACTTATCGGATACATACTGCCACATGTTCTAGAATTCATATACATTTAGCATAAGACAGTTATATTTATCATAAGTCAAATACATTATCAAAAGCTAGATACATTGTTTTATGATATCTGTTGCAACATACATATTGTTATACAGTTACACTTATCAAAAGTCAGTCACGTTCATCAAATGGTGGAGGTGGATGTCGGAGAAGGTGGAGTCCGGAGGAGGGTTAGAAATGTCACGCCCCAGGGCCGGCCGACCCCGGGACGCGGCAAGTGTATATATGATATCAGTAAACAGGAGTTCAATAACATACTCACAACAGCTAAATGACAACAAAGACAACAAAAGCAGGGCTGACATGATATATACACCAAAAGTGGAAGCTAAAAGACTGAATCTGTAATCCAAAAACATATTACAGACTCGATACATAATCAACTGTCCTGTGAGAGCCAATATATACAAAGACATCCAAATACAATACAAACGCGTGTCCAAGCACGGAATATAATACATACAAGCAAAAGGGATGCTGATAGCCTCTGATACTCGCGGGACGTGGCGCTACTCCGCTACTGATGAAGTCCCTCGGGGAGCTCTTCCTCCAGATCCGACTCAGATGACACTGGAGAAAATATTATGCGAGGGGTGAGCCACACGCTCAGTGAGCAGCACAACCCATGCATCACAATATATATATTAACCACCAGATCTTATTAATCCACAATCTCATTATTAAAAGCCACAAAATGGCAACAGCTATACAGGCCAATGGGTCGCTACCGCCAACCCACTACACCCTCACCCTCACCCCTCAATAGGTGACATAGGATATTGGGACTTATTAGCCTGATAATCATCCATACACAATCATACACCCTCCTCACTCTCACCCCTCAATAGGTGACATAGGATATTGGGACTAACAATCCAGTGGGTCGCTACATCGCCAACCCACCACACCCTCACCCTCACCCCTCAATAGGTGACATAGGATATTGGGACTGACTAGGCTGATGGTCGCCCTTGGTCCACCGATAGTCTCTCCCCACTCTGTAGGCTGTTTGGCCACTCCCACATTCAGCACAGTCCGTCCCAAATCAGGAGGTGCCTACTGATGGGAGCCCCTGCACGAGACAGTCTCTCTACGCCGGGGTAGTCTCTAAAGGATCCAACGAAGGGAACAGATCAGCCTATCCATCGCATATGATCCACTCGGATCCGCTGACAAACACATCTCAACAACTCTAATGTCATGAATTCCTCAGAATTCCTCCAGGGCGCATAACCAGGATGCAGGGAACAGATATTATAAAATAAGAGGTTGGAATATTACCGGGGGAAAGAACCTTGGGAGGGCAGCGTGAGATCCCGATATAGGACATCCCGACAACCAAACAAGGAACACGGAGTACCCTAGTCCGGGTCTCACCGCTGTCCTCGCGAGGCCCCTCCCCTATAATATTCACTAAGACATGCCAACAATCACATGCTCGCAGTTGATATATCCAAATTAAACTAAGTGGGAAACATGCATAAGTCAAGGTTTTCCTAGTAGGGAAACATGATAATAGGATGCATGGTTCTTATACGGGTCCTAAGGGTACAAGTCCCTAGCATACAAAGTCTAAAGTGGCATGCATACTACACATTATCATGCTTACATAGTTTTCATATTACACAAGTTAACATTAATTATGGTGTCCCAGGGGAGGACGGTACACGCCCAAGTGCATGTAACGCCTCCCTACTGGGTTTGATTGTCCCACTCACCGGTAGCCGGGTCGTCGCGCGACCGTCCGTCAAGATCTACAAGATAGGGTAATTAAATCGGTGAGTATAACACCCAAATAAATCCACAAATAAATCCAAAAATACCTAAAATACACAACACTCGGACAAGCGTACATACGGCCTGTACGCACGCGAGTCCGAGCACCCCAACTCATTCCCGAACCCCCGGGCAGCCGCACGCACGGCCACCCGCCCCGGGCGCACAGCCGAGCCCCGGCCCGCGCCCCCAGACGCCCTGCCGAGCTCAGCCCGCACGCCCGGACACCCTGCCGAGACCTCCCGGGTGCACCGCGCGCTCACTGCGCCCCAACGCAGCAACCCGCGCGCACACCCGCACACCCTGTGCGCCATCGCCACGCTTCGCACGCACCCCGCGCGTACTACCGGCTCGACCAGCCCCGGGTGCACCCGCGTGCACTGCGCCCCAGCGCAGCGCCCCGCACATGCGCCCACCCGCACTGCGCCCCAGCGCAGCGCCCGCACACTTGCCTGCTCACACTCCCCGCTCGCACCCTACTCGCCCCGCGCCCTCCGCGCAGCACCCGCACACCACCCGCTCACCACTCCGCGCGCACAGCATGCCCTTCGCCCCTGCGCAGCGCTCCGCGCTCTCCCTGCCCGCACGGCGCCCACGCCCCGCGCCCAGCATCTGCGCCCAGCGCCCACGCACACACCCGGCAACACGCGCCCAGCGCGCCTGGCAGCACGCGCCCAGCGCGCCTGCCAGCCTGCCCGCGCTGCCCACCCGCGCGCACTGCCAAGGAGCCCGAGCACTGCCCGCTAGCCAGCCCGAGCACCGCCTGCCTGCTGCCCGAGCCCACCCGGGACAGCTCTCCTATCTGCCCGACGGCCACCCATGGCCTCCCACGGCCACCAACCGCCGCCGACAGCCTCCCACCGCCACCAACAGCCACCCCCACTCAAAAACAACCCCCTAACAAGCATCTAAGCAAGAAAAGGAAGGAAAGAGAGCTTACCCTAGGAGAGGAAAGGAAGGGAAGGGAACCGGGAGCTCTTCGGGCACCGAAATACCTCCACAAGGACCACCACCACCTAGATCTCCTCCTAGCCAAAGAAGGGCTGAAATCTGAGGAGAAAAGAGGGTGTGAGGAGGGGCTAAACACACCAGAATTCGAATCCGAAACCACCGGTGGATAGATCGGGAGCTCACCTTACCTTTCTCTTCTTTGGGTTTTAAGGTCCAAGCTCTCTAACTAGGTCAAAAGAAGGTGTTTGAGAGAGGGAGAGAGAGAAAATCAAATGGAGAAGAAGATGAATAGTGGGGGGCAAATTTCTTGCTCACTTAAATATAACCTCTCACTTAGGTTAGGGTTAACCTAGGTTTAATTAGGTTTAAGAGAGGTTTTAAGTGGGATTTGACTTGGGTCAACCCAATCACACAAAAAAACAAAAAGGGTTGACCAAGTCATGGGCCCAATTTGACCAAGTCAACTCTCCCAATGACTTCTCGCTCGGTCAAAACCCGGATACGCCACGGAACTGTGAAATTCTAAAACGTTACCAGAATTCGACGAAATTTTCGTGAGCGGCTTGGAATGGCACCAGGACACATAATATGCAGTTACATTTTCAATCGGAGCCCTCAATCTCAAGGCGATAGCTAATAGCTCGAAATTTTAGCGGTTCCGATCGAAAACGAAAAAAACCAAAAAACTGTCAGAATGTCCCAACGGTTACCAGAAGGTTAAAAGTGACACATATATAACAAGAAAAGTAGTCGAACCACCTCTCATATAATAAACGGCGACGAGAGGAAACCAGGGTAGTGAAGCCGGTCGTCGAAGATGAGCAAGTCGGCTAGAATTATTTTTTTAAGTGGCAGATGTGTATAAAAGAAATGATTGAAATTTTTCAAAAAAGGTGAGATGTGTTTCAGGAGGAGGAAAGTGTGGGATATTAAGTGAATGGTAGTATTATATTTTATCTTTTTAATTTTTTAAAAATGTCAAACAGACAACTAATAAAAAAAAGTCACTTAATGGGGCTTTTGAGTGTGGCAAAAAAACTGAGGCTTGGGTAGCAAGACTCTTTATTTTAAAAAAACAACTTAGTGTTGTTTTTTTTTTTTTTAGCCTTATCAAGACATATTGTTATTTATGATGGGAAACAAAGACATGATAATTAAGGATTTGAAATGGTCTGAACGTCTAACACAAAAACCAAATACAATAATTCCTAACTCAACAATTGAGTTTTATCATATATAATAATCCAACATAATGGAAATAAGTTGATATAATGACTCATGCTTAAAAATATTAAATCATTCAAAGCAATTAACAGCAATTTAGATAGACACATAAACTATTTTGGGATTTTAATTTATGACTATTCTAATAATAGATAATTATATTAGTGGAATAAATGATTTATGTTTGATTGTATTTTTAGTTATTTTCGTTGGAAAATGTAATAATGAAGTTTTTTATTTTGATTGACCACATACAAGTTATAGATTAAATGCAA
The DNA here is from genome assembly GCA_030737835.1 of Acorus gramineus. Classification (NCBI taxonomy): domain Eukaryota; kingdom Viridiplantae; phylum Streptophyta; class Magnoliopsida; order Acorales; family Acoraceae; genus Acorus; species Acorus gramineus. Next base: position 14,475,303 of record CM060850.1, read on the forward strand.
AGAAGACATGAATAATGATTTTTAAAATGTAAAAAAATGAGTTGACATATGAGTCATTGATTTATAAGAGATGATGACCGTTGATTCGATATATAGACTCCTTTATAATAGTGGAATAAATTAGATGAAATAACAAAAATCTAGGGTTACCTGGAATACAAATATCAAATTAATATTCACTTATTCTGGTATACCTATACCCATCTATGCTTTAACAAACAACTTTTTAGACACGGTCTCCTCTTATTCTCTCTTATTTACCCTTTATTCCACTACCCAAATAGCATCTTAAAGTAATCCACTAGACGAGATAAAGAGCAACATGAGATAAATCATAGATCAGTGAATAATGGTCTACATGTACTCATCTCATCATATAATTAGGAGAAATTAATTCTAAATATTTTTCTTAATCATATATTCTTTAGGTCCCTAGATTTTTTTAATCATACGAAAAAACCTCTAAATTCACTATTACATTTTTTTTTAGGTTTTTATTTTTAAGTCCCCACAAACTATCATATTTAGTGATCGATCCCTCACTTCTTTGTATTTGAGTTTTAGTCCACAAAATTAAAAAATAATTCCTTTTTAGTCCCTAATAGGAACCTATAGATAAAAATTTTTTTTTTTGTTAGTCCCTGATTTTATTTTTCCTAGATCCTTCTACCCAAACACTGTCAGAATGTGTTTTTTCTCCCGAAAATGTCTTAAAATTAATAATGCGTACGATGTACAACGGTGAATAATAATAGTGTATGATTTTACTATAAATGACTTATAAACCCTATAAAGCTTTAGTCAGAGGGTAAAATGATTATTCACAGGCGAATTTTTATATTTTTAATGTATTATAAGATATTTTTAATATGTTGTGTTTTAAATTAAAGTTAACTAAATAAAATATTGATAAAAAAGATTTTCATCAATCAACAAAAAAAAAAAAAAATTAATTCATAAAGTTATTTGTTTTCATTGAGAAATATGAATTTTAAAAAAAAAGTGAGAGGTATAGATTTCCCACCGTTCAGAAGAAGAGGTTATATGAATTTTTTTCATATATTATTTTACATGTAATTGACGAGATTACGTCAGAGGATATGAAAATGACTATTTGTGACTGGACAAAAATCGGTTTCAATTTCTGTTTCCTTGCGAGAAGGAGATTAAATAGACAGGATATGATACTAGCAATTGAAGATTTTGAAAAGATAGAAATGGAATCAAAAGGACATTTTATCATTTTTAATCTTATCCATTACTTGTTGGCATCAACAAATAAGACAAGACATGCACTCGGAAAAAGGAAAATGTGTTGGCCTTCTTTGTTGGCAAGTGAGTTTGGATTTATATAAATCTGATTTTTAAATCATCCTTGTGGTAAAATGAGTGGTTAACATGTTTATGGAGCGATGAACTCAAAAAAATTTACTTTTAATTTTTTTACATAATTACAAAAAAATCGCCTGGTATAAATGATGTTTTTACTGGAGTTGGATATCGAGAAGATCTTCAAAAGTTTTTTCTATGCCACAATATAAGTTTATTTTTTCATTTTTTCTACTTTTAGGCCCTCAAAATTACGTTTTTGCTATTTTTAGTAACTTTTTAGATTGAATATCTTTATCATAACAACTCAGATTTGATTTCAATCGATTCTGATGATCACCTAGGATCTTGTAGATGTAGTTAAAACAAACATTCGTTTTTACTCTTTTTAGTGTTCTTTAATTAATATAAAAGGGACGGCTTGTAATCTAGGATTTATAACTTTTTGTTAGTATATTTTTTAGTTTTATTTTTCTTTTGGGAATTAACGCAGCGTGAAACTGATAAAAAGATCCAACCAGCGTTGAGATCTCATAAACTCCTTGAATCCACAAGGAATCCTTGAATCCACAAGGAAGAAAGCCCCAAAAGAGAGGAAATTCGAAATATTATTGATAAAAAACTGTTAACCCTATATTACAAGTCTGCTATTTATACTAATAACATAAAATTAAAAATTTACTAAAAATAGTAAATTTCGAAAACTAATTTTTCTGATTCTATGAGATCCTCAATGATCATAGGAATTGATAGAAATCAATTTCGATCTGTTATGATTGAGATATCACAAATCTAAAACTTACTAAAAATAGTAAAATCGCTAATTTAAAGGCCTAAACGAATTAATTTTTGAAAAATAAGAATTGTTAGTTGTATAACAACTAACCCAGAAGATCTCCTCGATATATTTCACCATGTAAAATTTCGTGCGATTCCGAGATCGTGACCATTGATTTGTAATTTATCTGATGGACCTCTTTTGGTGCTCCCATCTGCATATTCTGTCCTACATCAATTGTGTGATTGTTGAAGAATATCAATGCTTGTTGGATCTTTGTTTAGTTCTTCGCTGCGTTAGGTAGTATTAGAGAGGATTTGCCTAGCTTTGATGCCAAATAACGAAGGGGAAAACAACCAATCTGATGACGCTGGTCATGGATTGGGGGATCTATGGAAGGCGGTAGAGGAATAATGCAATCAAATGCGAGAGATTCGAGCGACGATCGTTGGCTTGAACCTGAATGCCAATAACAAGCATCTTGAAGGTGATATGAGAGGCGTTGAGGGAGTTGCCCAAGGCTGACCTATTGCTCAGAACGTCATTCAACATCTTCCTCATTATCAACCTAATGATGAGGAAGAATCGGGGACAAAGGTAATGGATTTAATGTATATCAGCTGAGGGGATGGCGTATGGAATACAATGATTACCAATTGAAGGAGGGGATATTCCTTATTTCAATGGTAATATGAAGATCGAGAATTTCCTCGATTGGATCTCACAGGTCGAAAGATTCTTTGAGATGATTGAGATTTCAGAGGAGAAGATGATAAAATTGGTGGCTTTTCAATTAAAGAGCGGTGCCGCCTTTTGGTGGGATCAACTCCAGAAAACTTAGTTGCGACAAGGGAAGGCTCTTATTCATATATGGAGAAGGATGAAACAACTTCTCATGGATTGATTTCTACCACCAGATTATGAACAATATCTATTCCAATTATATCGAAATTGTCGCCAAGGTAATCATTCAGTATTTAACAACACTGTTGAGTTTTTATGGATTTCAGATATAAAAAACATCACAGTGACTGAGGGACAACGAGTGGCCCGATACCTTAACGGGTTGAAGCCTTGGATCCAAGATCGGATTTGCTTACAAGTGGTGTGGACCATCGAAGATGCCAATAACATGGCTCTGAAAGCAGAACTCATGGACCAAAAGACGGGGAGTTCTTTGAACTTTCGCAAAAGCAACCTAGAATTTGTCCCTTCCTTTGACAAAAGAAAAGGTGTGGCATCTCAAACTCCATATAATTAGATAAGAATCCAAAGAATACCATTCAAGGGCGTGAATAGTGAACCAGATGTTGTCAATCAAACAACTGCCCCAACAAATCGTACTGCGCCAAAGAATCCAAATCCATGTACTAGACTTGCACATGCAATTGCTATCGGAGTGGGAAGCTAGGACATAGGTCTAATGTGTGTCCAAAACGCAAGACTGTTAGAAGAGGGCGACAATGATGATGCAAAATATGAAGAATTTGATCAAGATCTTGCATATGATGGTGTTGAGTTTGCGAAGGAAGACGGAGATCGAGTCAGCCTCGTCGTAGAATGATTATTGTATTCTCTGAGACATGAGGAATCCAATCAAGGACACTCTATTTTCAGATCTTGTTGTACCATCAATATGAAGGTCTGCGATTTGATCGTGGATAGTGGAAGCTGCAAAAACCTTGTGGCGAAGAAGCTGATGGTTCACATGAAGTTGCCAACAGAAAAACATCATACCCCCTATTCTATAGGCTAGATCAAAAAAGGACTGACAGTGAAGGTAACAGAAATTTGTAGAGTTCCTATTCTATTGGCAAATATTATTAAGATGAAGTGTTTTGTGATGTGGTGGACATGGATGCTAGCCATATCTTATTAAAGAGGCCCTGACAATATGATATTGATATCACTTATGGAGGACGAGACAACACTTATATGTTCATTTGGAAGTCACACAAAATTGAAATGGCCCCCTCAGAATAGCAACCAGCCAACAAAGTCCCTAAAATCAATGGTCAACTACTATTGATTGTAGATACCTCAATTTTAACCGTCCAAAAAGAAGACATTTACTTCCAGTAACATTTTTAAATGACCACTTTTTGATCAAATAGAAAACTACTTTAGAGAATTAGAGGAGAAAAGAAAAAGAAAACCTGAACCAATACTTAGAAAATTTAATGGCCAGAAATAAGTCGGCTACTCCAAAGTAGCCGCCCCTCCTCTAACGGCTAGAACCAACAAACCGCCCCCAACCACTTCCCTTAGATGGGACATAAAGTTGGCATTAAATACTGATCATTGCTGTAGTTTGTTCCAATTAGCCGCCCCTTCTCTGACGGTTCAACCTTAGTAACCGCCTCAAGCCACCGCTTGTCAAAGATTGGGCGTTTGGCAGGTCATTACACCAGCGACATATTTTAACTAGCCGCCCCTCCTTGGGCGGATAATTACAACTAGTCGGCCCTGTCCGACGGCTGCATTAGGGTAACCAGCTCTCACCTGGATACATCTATAAAGTATAAATCAACTTTACTTAAAGTGTGAAGTTACTTAGCCTCACTCTCTTATCCAACCCACGCTATTACCCAATGGACCATTGAGTGCGTCTTTTTGCAATCATGGTTACTTAGCCTCACCCTCTTATCCAACCCATTCTATTGTCCAAGGGATACTCCTATGCATCTTTTCTACTATAAAAGTGAGGGGTGGGGGTGAGAAAGAAGAAGGTGGAGAATTTCATTCCAAAGTGTATGTTAGAGAAAGAGAGAGAGAGAGAGAGGGTGAGAGAGCCTTAGTTGAGAGAAAAGAAAAACCATTTTTCACTAAATTCCACTCTCCATAAACCCCCCCTCTAACCATTGTCCTAAACCTCTCTTAGCCCTAGCCAAATAAATCCAAATTCCTACCTAGGTGCTGCCCAAATCAAGAAGAAGAAACCTCCATCACCACTTTCAATCCTCACTACCACCACCCTAGCCAAGCCAAAACACTTCCCTACCTAGTTTCTACCCAAATCCAAAAAACCAAGAACCGGGTACCAGGCAGCTAGTCAAAACCAGCTATCGGACTCAGACAGCTAGGTTCAAGTAGCCGGTTTACCCTCCCTCCCATGTGTCAGCAGCCCCTTTTTCAAGTTCTTATCTAACAGAAAGGATTCCCCGTTTTCACCTCTGTGTGCGGCAGGCCGTAGCTCAGAGAGGAGAACCCACCCAATTTCCCCACGAGGGGATCAACATCAACACCAACTTTTCCTGCTTTTTGAGAAAGCAAGTGGCGATTACAACAAACTCCGTCTTTCTGAGAAGCTGTTGGGTTGCTTAGAAACGACTCTCCAGGCGGTGATCTGATCAGTCGCAAGACAGACCAGGACCATGTTCGTAGAACCCCCAAGTTTTACATAACGACATTGACGTTCACCAAGTCCGAAACAAAGTGCATGGCAAATGTAAAGAAAGCGAAGGAAGTCTATTGTATGGTTGTTAGGGCTCTTTTGGTGGAGGGACAAGAAGAAAATCCAGTGGTGATGGCCCCCAACATAAATCATTAATGGAGGATTTCAAAGAACTCATTTTTAAAGAGTAGCCTAATAAGCTACCACCATTGAAAGATATTCAGTATCACATGTATCTTATCCCTGGGGCAAGTTTGCCTAATCTACCACACTATCAAATAAGTCCAAAGGAGCATGAGATTTTGAGAGAGCAAATAAAAGGCTTGTAACGAAGGGGTTCATCCCTGAGAGCATGAGTCCCTGTGATGTTCCAATCTTCCTGTAACTGACATTTGAAAAAATAATGCATATAAGTCCAAAATAACATCAAAACTCCAAAAGTCCTCCAAAAAACAAATTTAAAATATAAAAAACTAGATTCAAAGAAAAAATTGTAAAGCCAACGCATCATATGGTGCCAGATTTAACGTCAAACACCAAATTTAAGAAAAAAATTATAACAAATACAGAAACAAACAAATAAATAAAATCACATATGAATCAACAAACATTGAAATCAATAGCCAAATAGATCAACTGTGATTTCCAATCAAGTCAGATCTAAAAAAGTTCTCCCAAAAAATAATTACTGGTTGAAAAACCTCCAAAAGACTATCGATTATTCAACATGATAATTGAGGAGTTGATTCAATTATTGATTGACGATTTAATTGTGATAAGCCCCAAAAAAAAAAACACAATTGAATGTACTCCACGTACGGTTCCATATGAGGTAATCCTAACCGTCCTATAATTATGGTGAGGAGTTACCCAAATTGGCTTCAAGACCATATTCAATATTACCACCTATGCCACCCTATGGGGCTTGCATGAGGCCTATGCAATGGGATTCATGAATCATTATTCTATGTGGAAACTGTTGAGATTATGTCTCGATTCGTTGTATCACATCGGATGGCCATTATGAAACCATATTAGGTTGGACACCTAATGAGTTGAATATTATTTAAGATTTGATCTTAATTAATATTTAAAGTGAATCTCCTAAAATAGGAAACAATATTTGTTTGTTAATTAGGAGAGTGAATATCTCCTAATTAATGGAACAATATTTGTTTGTTAATTGAGAGATTACTTGGGGAGGAAGTTATTTATCTCTATAAATATCTTCTAGGGTTTCATGGCAAGGCAAGGCAATGTATACAATGTAGAGATCCTAAGGGAAGGTTGAGAGGGTTCTAAGAGAGGGTAACTCTATGAGAGAGTTTGTGAGTCTCTTAATGTATCTCAACTATCAAAGTGGATTATCTGTTTTTGCCCCGTGGATGTAGGCCTAGGCTGAACCACGTATATCTTGTGTTCTTCGCGTGATGTGATATTTCGTTCTTGTGTTCGATCTCGTGTTTGTTGGTGGCTTCCGCGAATAACCTTCCCAACAGTGGTATCAGAGCTCCAGGTTCCGACCTAGGAGGACGAGATTTGAAGAACGATGATCAATGACGACACGGGTCGATGAATCCATACCATCGACGGATGTATTGTTGGAAACTCCAACAACGGTGTGTCGTACATGGTTTCATGCGAAGAAGAAGAAAAAAAAATCATGCAAGGTTGCATGGAGCTTTCGGTGGTGGATGAGGCATATCTATTCAGGTGTGCAATGATAATACCAATTTGTTGCAGGTCCAAGATCCACCGAGAAGCAGACGTGCAAAGACGCTCGGGGTGCAAAGTTCGCAGTGACACGCGGAGGCACGCGGGCGAATCACTTGAAGCGTGGGTGTGGAGTTCATACAGAAGAAGATGGAACAGTGCAACACGGTCTAAGGCGTTCTGAACCGGGTATGGGAGGAGCAGCCCCATGTGGTTCGGTTAAAAGAGCGAGTCTAGCCATCTCGTGAGCGCGTGTGTGGCATGTTCAAGGTGGAGGTAAGATCCAGATCTTCTTCGGAGATCCACAAGGAGCGTCGAATAGATGCATGTGAAATCAAGTCATGGCATTGACTTAAGGATGTGCGATTATTGAGTCTCACTCAGGGGTTGATCCATGATAAGGTGAGCGCAGGCTTATGGATCCAACAAAATTGGGCGGTGCAGACGTCCGGAGGAAGAAGTTCCTAAAATCCATTCAAGGTGGAGTTCTGCGGAGCGGGTCTAGTGCACAAAAAGACTCGTGATAGCCACTTGAAGGCTGGTGAGGCTCAAGGAAGTCGGAGACCACTTGATTGCAGCTGGAGGTGCATGGTTGCTCGCGCGGTCATGCTTCAGGGACGACATGGAGCAAGGTGGAGACATCAACGGAAAATCTTCTAAGGGGTTCGAGGAAGTCTGAGCTTATCGGATACGAGCCAAGGTGGAGATTTTTTGGGATTATGTCACAATCCGGTGTATCACATCGGATGGCCATTATGAAACCATATTAGGTTGGACACCTAATGAGTTGAATATTATTTAAGATTTGATCTTAATTAATATTTAAAGTGAATCTCCTAAAATAGGAAACAATATTTATTTGTTAATTAGGAGAGTGAATATCTCCTAATTAATGGGAACAATATTTGTTTGTTAATTGAGAGATTACTTGGGGAGGAAGTTATTTATCTCTATAAATATCTTCTAGGGTTTCATGGCAAGGCAAGGCAATGTATACAATGTAGAGATCCTAAGGGAAGGTTGAGAGGGTTATAAGAGAGGGTAACTTTATGAGAGAGTTTGTGAGTCTCTTAATGTATCTCAACTATCAAAGTGGATTATCTGTTTTTGCCCCGTGGATGTAGGCCTAGGCCGAACCACGTATATCTTGTGTTCTTCGCGTGATGTGATATTTCGTTCTTGTGTTCGATCTCGTGTTTGTTGGTGGCTTCCGCGAATAACCTTCCCAACAGAAACATCCCTAAATTAATGTTTACACTTTTTGCTATGTTTTGATAGAGAATTAAGTTTTACAAGGTTTATGATTATTTTAGTATAAATAAAGATAAAGTAATTTTTTATTTAGTTGTGTTTTGAATTATTCTTAATAGTAATTATAATAATAAAGTTTTTGTTATTTAAATAAAATGTGAATAAGGTGTGGATAAAAATTGATAAAATGTGAAAAAATAATAACAATTGATTTAACAGTGGACCCACATATTCTTTTGGATTGAATAACCTATAATAACTTAATTACAAGGGTTTACTAGAATCCATATACCACTTAATTATTACATACAAATTCTCATTTATTCCAGGACGTAGAGGTACCCTCTCTTATTCCCTTCTATTATACACATATGCCACAACCCAAACGTCACCTCATGTTTTGTTGGAAAATGGTGACTCACTGACCACAAGAGAGAGAACAAACATGTGTTACACGAATATTTTTATGGAGATAGACGTGCAAAACAATCAAATCCACACAACACACACACTGACTATATATGAGGATGACCATACCATACCATTCTCCATAACCAAAACAATGAGGACTCACACAATGAGGATCGTTGTGTTTCTCTTGTTGACAACATTGGTTGCCAATGCCCAAACACAATGTGGAAAACAGAACGGGGGCGCACTCTGCCCTGGTGACCTCTGCTGCAGCCAGTGGGGTTACTGCGGTACCACCGATGACTACTGTGGTACCGGCTGCCAGAGCCAGTGCGGAGGCGGTGACGATGGAGACGACGATGGCGACGGCGGCGCTGTGGGTTCTCTCATAAGCCGGTCGTTGTTCGAGGAGATGCTGAAGCACCGCAACGATGTGGCTTGCCTCGCCAGGGGATTCTACACCTATGATGATTTCGTGGCCTCCGCGAATTCCTTTGATGGGTTCGCGACGACTGGTGATGAAGATACGCGTAAGAGGGAGATCGCGGCTTTTCTTGCTCAGACTTCCCATGAAACCACAGGTAAGTAGTACATATTTTGCAGCCTCATACATTATGATATTACAGTATATAATACACTATATATCATAGTATATGAAGATTTTTTTTTTAAGAAAAAAATATACTATTGTATCTCAGTACATACTTCATTTCGTATAACAGTATGTATTTCAATGGGCGAGTGTATATTATCTTAGAGAAAGAAAAACTATAGACTCAAACAGGACCGCAAACGAGACTGGACATACCATTTTCCTGTTGTTAATTGTTCAACTATTTTATTCTTTCGAATAAAAAAATTTGACCAATTTTGTGACGGTTGTTAATGTAGATGAATCACAAAAATGATAACATCACTATAAAGATGTGATAGAAAGACATGTCATTTTATGATTAGTCTTTTTGTAATTAGCCTAGACCACCGATTTGATTAGATCCTTTGCTATATAATGACTCATGTTTGTATAGGTGGATGGGAGACTGCGCCAGACGGACCCTACGCGTGGGGTTACTGTTTCAAGGAAGAAATAAATCCCGCAAGCGATTACTGTGTACCGAGTGTAGAATATCCATGCGTGCCCGGGCAAAAATACTATGGCCGAGGACCCATACAAATCTCCTAGTGAGTGTGTATGTGTGTGTCATCTGTTATTTGTTATCTTTTCAGTGAGTAACATTTATATTTCTTGATTTATTTTGATCAGCAACTACAATTACGGTCAAGCCGGAAAGTACTTAGGAATCGACCTCCTCAGCAACCCGGGCTTGGTCGTGGCCAATGGATCCATATCATTCGACACGGCGTTCTGGTTCTGGATGACAACTCAATTGCCTAAGCCATCGTGCCACGATGTCATGACAGGGAAGTGGAAACCATCGAATGCTGATGTCGCGGCGGGGCGTTTGGAGGGGTTCGGTCTCACCACCAACATCATCAATGGAGGGGTCGAGTGCGGGACCGGACCCAATATGTTTACTAATAACCGCATCGGATTCTACAAGAGGTACTGCGACTTGCTCGGTGTGAGCTATGGTGACAATTTGGACTGTGACAACATGAGACCTTATTCTCTCATATTGGAGGCAGTCCAGGATATGAAATGATTTGCTGGGGCTCACTTTGGGGTGATCCTATATGGGCAATCTGTTGGCATCATGTATGTGGTATGTGAGTATCTATATATAAGACTATAAGTCATGAATGTATCAAAAATAAGAGGTGATCTACCTTTATTTGGTACTTTATCTGGGCAATTTGTTGCCATCATGTATGTGGTATGTCAGTATCTATGTAAGTCATGCATGTATCAAAAATAAGAGGTGGCTTCTTGTTCTATTGTTTGTATTTGTAAATGTTTGGGATATGAGACAATATTCCGGGAGGGACTATCTTTAGAAAATGATATTGAAAGATATTTTAATTCAATTCTAGTCATCCCATGATATTATTATGAGGGTTTGTTATATCCCATTGGATATGACAAGCAAATTTTATAAATATATTATAAAACAGCTTAGTTTTTTTGTTATTAAGCCCTGTCAAGGCAAATTTGTTATTTATGATGGAAATCAAAGAGGGATAAGGATTTGAAATGGACTTTAAAGCAAATACAATAATCTCTAACCAGGACGTTTGAGTTTTATCATATAATTAAAAGTCTATGACAATGTGACATAATGAAAATAACAAGAAATAATGACTCATGATTAGTTACCCCAAATTATTTATGGCAAATAAAGTAATCCACTAGACGAGATAAAGAGCAACACGAGATACATCATAGATTATTAGTGAATAATGGTCCACATGTACTCATCATATAATTAAGGAGAAAATAATTTCAAATATTTTCTTAATCATTTATTTTTTGGATTTATAGATTTTTTTTAGCATATGAAAATACCCTCCAATTAGCATCCTTTTATCCAAATATTGTCAGCATGTGTTTTTTTCTTTTTAAAATGTCGAAAATTTAATAGTATATACAATGTACAAGGGTTGATGACAGTGTACAAGCATCCGTAAAGGAAGTTTGTTGTTTAATTAATTTATTTAAATGTGATTAATTTATTTAAATGCGTACACAGATGCATAACAATTTACAAATTTACATAATAATACACATAAATGAATACCCCAATGTATGAACGTCCCGAATACATTTGATCCAAAAAAATGCTGAAATTCTTCATAGATTTCATTGTAACCCCTCCATTACGGACAACTATTCTTCATTGGATTCCTCCATCTATAAAATGGTTTAAATTGAATATTGATGGGGCTAAGTCTGGTGTTAGAAGTGGATGTGGTGGGCTGATCAGGGGTCATATAGGACACTTGTTAATAAGACTTTCTAGATAGATACGATCCTCATCCTGTGCATAAGTTAGAAGCTCAAGGTCTTCTGTTTGCCCTGCTTCTTGCTTTGCAATAGGGGATTCAGCACATACAATCTGAAACTGACTTCAAGTTGGTTGGCATATGGAGTACTAATGGAAAATGTGTTGGTGAAGATGCTGTGAGAATGACCGAGACTTCAATGAACCCTTAAGACAATATTTGCCCCAACCAATAGTGTGCACAAGATATTGCAAATCTGTCTCTAGAATAACTCGAAGTAATTCCACCAACGATTGCACCGACGATGGTGAGCAGAATACTGTTGAGCAGCCAAGTGACCCATGACCCCAGTGCCAACAAAGCACCACATTGCGCTAATCGCGCATGCGTGCGTGCAGTGTTTAAGAACCGTGTATATAACATCTTATCATTCATAAAGTAAACAATATTTTACAATCATTACACTTTATATACTATACAAGACTTTTCTCTTTTTTTAAAATAGAATTAAAACTCAATACACAAACTTACAAACATAAAGCCCAAACTTACTTATAAGACATAAAAAATACATTTTAAAAAACCACTAACCAAATGCAAGTCCTTAGGAAATGAGGCATAAAATTTTAAAATATAGACTTACCCATCGAAATACATTATCAGTGGTAGACCCACTGAAAAAAATAAAAATAATACAAAAGCATTATTGATAAATGTTGATCTACCTGGAGTTGGTAGCAGATAAGACAAAAGTTAAAGTGATTTAGGGCCCGTTTAATAACACGATTGGATGGTGATTCTTTTTTTAATTAAGCAGAAAATTCAAATGTGTTATCCAACGGGTTTCAGAAAGTTGGCTTTATTAAAAAGTTACAGCTTTTAGCGCAAAATAATTGCTTTTCAAAAAGCGCATAAAATGCGTTTTTCGGGAATCAAAGTCTATTTAAACTACTTTATTCAAAATCTTAAACGTGTTTCCAAACTGGCCCTTAATCAGGTCATGAAATAAACAATCAACTATCCATATTGAACATGATCAAGAATACATGGCAAGTACTAAATGAAAGAATCCACTCAATGAAAATTAATTAAAAAAGACGGAAGAAAATAAAGAACAAGAAACAAAAAGTTTTATTTTACCTATCATAAATAATTTTTTTCAAATTCTGATATGAGTTATATCTCGCATTAGTCACCCAAATTAAGATGGTTTCAATAATTTCAAAACACAAAAATTACTAAGAACAATTGTCTTAAACATATATAACAAATTAGTATTTTAAAGATACTTATTATAAATGACACAATAGTTTTTTGGTAACTTTTTTTAAAATTGATTTTATTTATCAATTATTTAATAATTATTTTTTAGATTTTTTGTTTGGTATTTCGAATAATAATTTCAAGTCTCCTCTAAAAAAAATATTCTGGTCACCCCACTAGTCCACATTGTTAAAAAAGTAAAATATACACTAAGATACAGTAATATATTTTTTCTTTGAATTTTTTTAATATTCATATATTATAATATGAAATATATATTATGCTATTATAATATATACTTTACTATCGTTATGTATAACGGATTAAAAAATTATTTTTAAACCATACGATAGACTACAAATTGGATTAAATGTATCAGTGCCATTTCTATTTCCTTGCGAGAAGACAAACTCAAGTGACTAAATAATCAGCTGAGTTTAATTGACAAGATGTGATGTAAGAAATGTGAACATGTGGGTTCCATCCAGATCCTGTGCTTTGATATTTCTGTTGTAATCATGATATTATTTTAAAAAATGTTAAACTCAATTACATTCATCAATTAAAACTCAAGTCACACATGTTTTTATTTTTTTTAAATAGTAAACATAATCTAATAATGTATATATATACTTTGATAAAAAATACATATCACTCCATTTCGAATTGAATGAATCCATTTTTTATAAGAGTAAAAAAATATTTAATATGATTTATACAACATCGAAAGAGGTATATATTTCACTGGATTTCTAACGTGGTATATAAGAATGTGTTTTGGACTGAGAAAAAAACTGAGTGTAACAACACTAGTTTGTTTTCCATGGGCCTACCATGTGTCACGTAACACATCCAACGACAAAAATCCATTTTTGTTTGAGCACTGATACACACAGCCCTGTTTGGAGTCTGATACGCTATAATAGCGCAGTATATACTTCGCTATCAAAGTGTATAGCTCTTATCATAGTGTATGACATGATTTTTTTTTAATTTTTTTAACTCGAAAAATAATATACTATTGTATCTCAATATATACATCATTTTTATAGCAACATAAACTTCAAAGGGAGAGTATATATGAATTTTTTAAAAAAAAAAGGGGTATGGACTGCAATTGGAGATGCAATGGAGGTTGAGTGTATCTTTTTTCCTTTTTGTTTATATGGTGGACCACACTTTTTTTTTTCTCTAGTTGCACACAAGCACACCCTATATGGCACAACCCTACTATTTTTCTCTCTCAATCCATACAAGTCTTTCTATTTGCTTTTTATATTGGTGGCAATAGCCAATTCTTGATGTATCATGCATGCATATCCAGTAACTATTTTTTACCCATTTCAACTTATATGTTTATGGATATCTTATTGGTCACTAAACATATTTGATAGTACAATCACAGAGAAGTGACATGTTCAATCCATAATCGTGGGTGTCCTATGCAGATCCCTAATATAATAATTTTCAATTATTACTTCAATAGAACTCAACACATCAACATAGAAATTTGATATTAAGACTCACAAGTCTCGAATAGCACAACTATTGAAGATATATAGACAAAGAATCTCAAAACAAATGTTCAAGTAAACTTTACCATGAGGTGTCCTTTTACCTTATTGTATTGTTTAAGAATTTCTTCATCTATATTTCTATTCAAATATTTTATTTTTTGTATTTCGGTGACTATTATGGTGACTAATTTATGTAATATGTTATGTATTTGTTCTGACTTAAAATGTGCAATTTGATTTTCATAAGTACTACAAATGTTATGTAACCCGGTTGTTTCAATTGAAACATATATAGGCAAAACATAAAAAAAAAGTGACCAATTTCTGTTCCAAAATTTTGACTATGTGAAGACATAAAAAAATATTTTGTTACACAATCATTTTTAAAACTATAAATGTAGTCTCATATACTTCGTTAGCCATTCAGTGAAGTAATATCTTTAAGTTAAGTATATACTTTATTATTTTTTAAAAAAATTGCTCAAAATTAATCAATCCATTAAATTTGAAATGAACGATATATATTTTTTTTATTAAAATATATACTTCTTTAAATAATATTTAATATTTTTAAAAAATTAAAACATCATATATTTTGTGGGACTGCATTTAATTTAACGATGTACCTAATACTATCCCTTTGAAAAAAATTACATTTAAAGTTCATTCTATCTCCAGCGAGGGCTAAATGAAACAAATAAAACAAAAAATAAATATCCACATATGCATGTGAATGAAACAAAAAAAAAAAAAAACTTGTATGGACTGAAAGAAGAAGAAAAAAATAGTAGTGCTGTTCTGGGTCGTGTTTGTAAAAAGAAAATGGTGGGGTCCACCATATAACAAAAATGGTTTCATGATTGGATGTGTTATATGAAACGTGGCATACCTATAAAAAAACAAAAACTCTATCGAAACAGAAATATGACGACAGAGGATCCGGGCCCTCCATTTTATGGGACCAGTTTTTGAAAGGATAGAAATGGAATCAAAGTGCAATTTATTATTTTAATTATATCCAGTACTTGTAGGCATTAGGAAATAAGAAGAAACAAAATATATTTTTTGCGAAAAAGGGAAAATATCAAAATGGTGCGAGGTTTATATATGGCATTTCAATCGTTGAATCTGGAAGAATTACAGTAGTGGAGTTTAAACCCTAAGTATAATACAAAGATTTTCATTAATTCATTCTCTATTTCTAACATGGTATCAGAACAACTACTTCAAAAATCCTAATTTTTCTTTTTCTTATTTTGGAATCCTTCATCACGTCGTCGTCGTCGTCACCGTCAACGCTGCCGTCCGTCGTCGCTGTCACCGCCGCCGTCATCGTGCTTCTGCCTCTCTGCACGCCACCCCTGTCCTGCCGCGTAGCGCCACCCTGCCGCGCCGCCTTGCTACGCCCCTCAACCCTGCTCAGCCGCACCGCACCGTGCACCACCCCCTGCCGAGCGCCCTACCCTACCACCCGTTGCCTTGCCGCACATCCCTGCCCTGCCACATGTCACCCTGCCGCATGTCGCCTTGCCGCACGTTGCTCTACCGCGCACTACCGAGCGCCGCGACAACCTGCCGCGTGAAGCACTGCCGCGCCCTGCAGAGCACCCTGCCCTACCGTGCGTCCCTGCCCTGCAACGCACCCCGCCCTGGAGCGCGCCCCACCCTACCGAGCGTCCTCGCCCTGCCACGCGCCGCCCTGCCCTGCCGCGCATCTACCTACCCTGCTGCGCGTCACAAGTAGATAGTGCGGGTTGTCGAGACACCCAAACACGTCCGAGTTTCCAGGTGCCCTGTCCCTACTAGCTCGTGCAGATCCGCGTGATCCCAGGATTCTCGGGATCATGTGCGCTCGTCCTGCCCGTCGACAGCATTCACGCGCATTCGCCAGCGTGTTCAGGAATCCCACGCGACCGTTTGCGCGCCGTCCAAACGCTCAAACGCGTCCGAGTTTCTCGGTGCCCTGTGCCTACAAGCTCGTGCACGCTGTTGCGCAATCACCGAGCTCCTGTCCTGCACGCGTTCCGGGATTTTTGGGATATGTCCCTTGGGTGTTCTAGCGACTGTGTGCCAGCGCCCGTGGCCAGTGCCTGCGCGCAACCACCGCGGCCCGCAGTCCTCCGGTCCCCTACCGCCTCCGCCGCTGTCGCCGCACTCTGCCGCCTCCAACAGCCCTCTGTCAGTCGTGGATGGCGGAGGAGTTTCAAGGTACTCGACTGCCTCTCGATAAGATCGGGGCTCACAATGGGCATGTATAGCGGTGAGATAGGCGTGGAACTCTGGAGAATAGGTACTCACGGATGCAAAGCCTAATTGGTCAGGTGGTCCAGAGTCAAAACTGAAGAGGGCAGTGGATGACGCTCAAGCTGAGGGTAGCGAGTCGAAGGACGAGGATCCACATCAGAGGGAGGTGCGTCTGCCGTGGAAGCCGAAGTACCACTAGAGCCATCTGCAGGAGGAGACACAATAAGAGGAGAACAAGGAGGACCATGGGAGTTGGCGGCAGGAGTGCTAAGAGGAGACGAAGAACCAGAGGAGTTAGCTTTAGGAGTGCCAAGGGGAGACTCAGATAGAGTAGAACTAGGAGTGTGCTCAAGCACAATAGACGGCACGAGAAGAGGTAGAGACTCAATAGAAGAGGCCTGAACAAGAGAAGGCACAGGAGGAGAGGAGGCAGTGGGTGTAGAAGAAAAATAGGAAACATCCTCGACAAATGACACATGAGGAGTGAGCTAAAAACGATCTTCAACAGGATCGTAGCAGCGATATCCCTTCTGTTCAAAACTAATCCCCAAGATTTGTCACGCCTTAGGGTGGCCATCCCCGAGACGTAACAATATATATAATATCAACTATCAATACCTGAGGTCAACGACTCCAACAACAACACACAAGGTGGCAAGGCAAAGATAAATGATAGCTAACTGAAAAGCGGAAGCATAAAATATCAACAATGTCTGTAAACCAAAACATTATTACAGACTCGAATACACAATCACTGTCCTCTTAGAGCCAAGTCTAGTCCAAATAAAATACAACCAGTGCAACACGCACTATTACAAATACAAGACTCTAGGACTACTGACAGCCTCGCACTCGCCATTCGCCAGATGGGACGCTCCCACTCACGCAAGACCATGCCACAGGGAAGCTCCAGCTCCATGCCCAACACCACCCTTGTAGAAGAAACAGTACGCGAGGGGTGAGCTACAAGCTCAGTGAGTGGCAAGAAGCCTAGCACCATAACAACAATTCAATACTAAGGCAATTTCCTTTCAAGAAAAACATGGGTGGGAACCCAATGGATAACAAGGTCACGTGGCGGCGTGACCAACCTCACCCTCGCCCTCACTCCCGGAGGGAGGCTCTTGGGACACTTGGGGAGGAACAACTGTTAACCATAACAAAATGGTGTTATTGGGTAACAAAATACAACGAGTCAATCCGCTACGAGGTAGAGATATACTTCGATACCTCACGCGTTAGGAGTATCATACCCAGAGTATACTCGATGGGTATAAGAGTTACGTGACGACGTGACTCAACTTACCCTCACCCTCACCCCCGCAGGGGTGATCCTAGTGACTTTTGGGATAAAACTGCTTGCTCTACACCCTTCATCATCCGGTAACCCTCTCCTGAGTAGCCTCTACCTGGTATACCCCCATGATCAGTACATCTTACCGCATGCATCGATAGTACCTACAGGTGGGGGCCCTCTGTCAGGACAGCTACAACGCTGGGCAGCATCGACACAGATTCGACGAAGGGGAGAACGACTCCAAGCTCGCAATATCATTCGTTAGCCCTCTCTTGGGTAGCCTCTACCTGGTATACCCCCATGATCAGCACGTCTTGTCGCATGCATCGATAGTACCTACAGGTGGGGGGCCTCTGTCAGGACAGCTACAACCCGAGCCGCTTCAACACAAACGATATTGGGAGGAAACACTCCATCTTCGCAAAGCGAACCCAATGGAAAAGTCAACTACTCTCGATAATCACATACCGATGATATCAAATACCCTTGAACTCCACACAGATGCGTCGCTCGAACGGGAGGAGTTACCTCTGCTCTCGCGCAAAAAAATGCCAAATGCATATAACCCAAAAGGCAGTTCATACACGCGCCTGGCACGGGTAGGCCTAACTTAATGCCATGGCCACCGGTTTAACAAAACTGATACAATAATGAATTCTTCTAAATTCCATATGATTGCATCACACGGATGCAAGTTCGATTACATCGCTTGTGCTCTAACTAATAAGGTACAACACGACTAAGGGTCATACCCACACCTAGCACGGGTAGGCACAATTAATTAGTCTAACATGCGTATGACATAGGAATTCTATTGTAGTTATGTACATAAACCACATGCATGAAAACATAATAATTAATCATGGGGGTACTCCCTAACATGGATAAAAGCATAAACAACATATCATGCATACATGGTATGGCCTAATTAAACATGCATACAAGGCCATTAGTCATACAAGCATACAAGTATACCCTAACATACGTTGGATATCACCAACTTAAAAGGGAAGGGTGATCTTGCGCATTAACAAGTGCATGCCAATATTCTCAAACGAACCTGAGTCAAGTAGGAACTACATCTACTTACTCAGTTCGCACAAAGAGAGAGGGCGAGAGAGATCTCATCATCTCTAGAAGTTGGTCATAGCTTTGCCCCATTAGCATGGGCGCAACAACTACACCACACCCTCAAGTCTTATTGCAAGGGAATATTAGGCACGTGCCTGTTTATTAACCCAGGCATAATCATGCTGGATATTATGAATAATAGGGTAGTATCACTAGAAGTGATTACCTAAGTCATGCCATATTCTATACACCCATATAAACACACAAGATACATGCAACCATGATCATTCACACATAAATACTATACATAGGCCAGTATAAGGTAGAATAAGAGGGTTCTACGCAATATACGAGCTATAATAACCTAGCATGCAAATAGCTAGCATATTATGGGTTAGACATGACCACACTACTTATCTGATTAAGTAGTATAGTCAGGATTCCAAACAGATGCGCAACGCCCGACTACGTGCATCCAACGCTTCCCGATAGATTAGATCAAACCACTCACCTCCAACTGACAAGATCTGCAAGGCAAGGGCATCAAAAGTGGTGAGTACCTCAAACAAAGACTGCCTAACTCCTGATAGTTTCCATAACATGCATAACAACTCCTTGACACACAATCAAACAAAACTGGTAAATCTGCTGCAACCAGCCCTACAATTTGATCTCCACAGCACCAAATACACATCCAACAATTATGAAATAAATCATACACGTTCACTGACATGTTGGGATCATAATCCATGCAGACATCATAATCTGATTTAATCTCTAAATGCTCGAAATAAAATATTTCCAAACAATGGTCAATTCCTACACGAATCTGGACAGTCTATGGAATACAGGTCATAACTTACGACACAGATATCATATTGACACCAAATTTCATATATAAGATTTAGACACATATGATCATATTACATGCGGACACAAGCCTCAAAATATGCTTACCCGATTCACAAGGATCTTTAGAAGACAAAAATCTACCTTACTACAACACAAAGCCACCACCATTCATGCATAAACACAAACACCTCATGTGCAGCAATTACACATAATAATAATACTCCCCCAATAGCACCCACATGCATGCCCTCTACAACAACCTAGTAAGCATAAAAGAAGGGGAAGAAGATTACCAAGAGAGGGGGAGGAGAAGGGAAGGTGTTGGGTCTCACAATGACACCACACACACACCACCACCACTTCACCACCATCGCCACCATCTCCTTTGCTTCTCTTCTTCAAGGCTGAATTAAAATGGGTGGGGAAAATAGGGGATCCATGAGGGGAGCTGGAGGAGGAAGGGAAAGAAGGGGCAACAACACAAACACACACAAATTCACCTTCACTTGATCTCCCTTCATGCACTATTAATCTTCTCCTTCACTCCTACTTCAACCCAACAAAGGGGAAATGAAAAGAACAACTCAGCCCAAAGAGGGCTCAGATGCACTCTTGTGAAGGGAGAGAGACACACACAAAAGGGGGAATTTAATAGCCAAAAGTGGCAAAGGACCAAATCGTCCCTGACCAAAAATTCTGAACAGGCTTCACTAGAATAGCCATAACTTCCACAATATAGCTCCGAATTGCACAATTCAAAATCCTTTGGAAAGCCAAGAAGATTATCTACAACTTTTATGTTTATGCTCAGATCAAATAATCCCTCCATCTACTCCAAAATGTGAGCTAAACATCGAACAGGGCCGCTGCCAGGATTTTCTATTCCCTGGGTATAATTGAAAAAATACCCATAACTTTTGCTACATGAATCTAGTTGATCTAATTCCACTTTTGTATGAAATCTAACTCAAAATTGAAGATCTCATGATAAGATCATATTTAAACTACTCCATCTTGGGCATTAACAAAATTAAATCCGAATACTAATTGGAATTGCATAACTTCTAAAAAGATTTCAGAATGCGATGAAAATTTACAAGTAGGCCAATCCCAGTACCAGGAGAACAATTATCCAGTCAGATTTTCAATCAGAGCACCCCAACTCCCACACGGGCTAAAAGCTAAAATTCCAACGACTCCAATCGAAAAATAAGGCCCCAAATGACACTAGCATAACACACTTGAATGACCGAGCGGTCAACTTGGTGCGTTGATGAGGAGGGAGAAGCATGAAACAAGTACATTCAAAAGTGCGAAGTCTATTATAATTAGATTTGGAGGAGTAAAGGTGCTCGTGAGGGGTCATACCAGAGAGGACAGAAGAGAGAGTGATATTGATAAGATGAATTGATAAAAGAGCAACCTCATCCCAGAATGTACTGGGGATGGAAGAAGAAAGTAAGAGGTAACGAGCGGTCTCAAGAATATGGCGATGTTTTCTTTCAGCAACACCATTCTGGTCATGGGTATAAGAGCAGGATTTCTTGGAGATTCCATCATTTCTTGGCGCAGCAAGAAATATGAGGTTGTTTCACTATCCAGCACTAAGGCTGAGTATCGAGCCGTGGCCATCACATCCAAGGAGATTATTCATCTTAGACGTCTCTTGATGGATCTAGGAGTTACTATGACTGGTCCTACTCCTCTTCATTGTGATAACCGGTCTGCTATTCAGATTGCCAACAATCCGGTTTTTCACGAGAGGACCAAAGACATTGAAATCGATTGTCACTTCGTTCATCAGCACTTTCTTGCAGAGATACTATCTCTTCCGCATATTTTCTCTACTGAACAACTTGCTGATTTCTTCACGAAGTCACATCCAGTTCCTCGATTTCAGTTTATCGTTCGCAATCTCCCTTTGTATGATCCACCGTGAGTTTGAGGAGAGCTGTTAGATTATGTGTTATGTCATTATATGTGTAGCGTATTACACGTGTATGTAGATACCCAATTTTGACAGTTCAAAGAGATGAAAATACTTCAAGTAATATTTAGAAATGACCACATTTGGACATCTAATAGAAAACTTCCTAAGAAACAAATCCAGAAAAAGCCCTAGTCTTGAAGCCTTAGGAATTTCTAGGGCTAGACAGGGGCAGCTACTTTCAACTAGCTGCCCCATTAAGGGCGGCTAGTTTCAACTAGCCGCCCCCGTGACCGACCCCAAACCGCTTCCCTTGGATGAGACATAAAGCAGCATTTAATGCTAATGATTGAGGCAGTTTGTTCCGTTTAGCCACCCCATTTGAGCCGGTTTCACCCTAATAGCCGACCCAATCCATAGCTTGTCAGAGATGGTACATTTGACAAATCATCATTGGGGTGGCAACTTGAGAGTAGCCACCCCTCACTGGGCGGCTAGTTTTAACTAGCCGCCCCCCTCCTGGACAATGTCAGAAGAACAAAGATCTAATGGAGGTCAAATCAAGCACCTTATTTTTCATTTTGATCTATTGTCCATTGGATATTCCTCTGCCTCTTTTTTACTATAAATAGAGGGGGTCAAAGGCATTTCTACAACATCATGAATTGACAATTCACAACAATCCACCATTCAAATCAACACAATCCCACGCCTACCACTTGAAACCTTAGAGAGAGAGAGAAAGAGAGTTCTATTTGTGAGTAGAAAACACATTCCATACACAAATTCAATCTCCAAATCCACTTTCCAAAATCCAGGTTAAACCTAGTTTAACCTCAATCGAACCCTAACCCATTTTCTACCCAAGTTCTGCCCAAATTGAACCAAAGCTCAGGCGGCTAATCCCAACCACCAAGAAGCTATTTTTGTAACGCCCCGAATCCACGACTCCATTTTGAAGCGTGAAACCCGGTTGCATTAAATTAATTCCTGAAATCTCAGAGTACTAGTATTCTCTTATTCTAAAGAACATAAGAAAAACATCACCATATTTATACATTAATTGTCAGGGCTAAAATTCAATACAATTTCAATATACATCGGGAAAAATTGAATTTATATATATCCACACTATCAAACATATGGGTCCTCTACATGCCAAAGAAATGACCAACACCTTCTACACAAGTCTAGTGCTCCGAAAATCATTATCTTGATCGCTACTACATGAGATCCATCAATCTAAGTCTTTAACCTGATAGGGGAAATAATGAGGGGTGAGCAACCACACGCTCAGTGAATAGATTATCATTATCCCGTTAATATAGTTGTATTCAAAATATCATAATCATAATATGCCCACACATGCATGCTCAGTGAATAGACTATCATTATCCCATTAGTATAGTTGTATTCAAAATATCATAATCATAATATGCCCACACAGGCATGCAATATATCAAAAGAGTAAATATACAAAAGGCCACAAAGACATGCAATAATATATATATACAATCCTATCCAACATGATGCATGCAACACCACGAACATGCATGTTCGTCTTCACAGCACCTAGCTCGCAAGGCCTTTCACAAACATGGGCACATAGACATAGCCACAAAGACTTAGGTCCTACGTTCTTTGACCTGGCCACGTAGACGTACGCCCACCTAGACGTTGGCCACCAAGACCAAGCCACCTAGGCAGATGTATGCATTTGCTAATTTACCACATCTTCAAACCATAAAAAGACAAAGAATGTATGATCTCAAAATACAATCCATAATAATGCATATACCACCAAAAGCATGCTCATATTTTTATATCGAAACTAGCAGTCATATTCCATAAAATAAGTTGGTCCTAGCATGAATACATAATATATTATTTGAAATCTACATATGAGACTCAAGTCCACTCACCTCTAGTCCTCGCAATACAAACCGATGCATGTGCATGAACACCACACACTCGCACATGGAAAACCTAGCGTAATAATTATGCAATAATAAATCAGAAATCATTCAATCATGACCCAAACAACTGACAAGCAACTTACAACAACACTAGGCCCATTAATCCTAATAGAGTTGAGTGGACTCACCTTATAGACCTAATAGACCTACGATCTGCAACTCACCTTAAAGGCCTAACAAAAATCCCAACTCCAAATAAATATTAAAGTGTTCATATCTCTCACAATGATCTGATAATCAATATCATAAGGCTCAAATAATCGATCAATCCTCGAATAAATATTTAGTCAAATAATCCACTACAACTCCAATGATCCACTAAGGCTCCACTACAACTCCAAAGATCCAAATAACTCAATCCAATCAATTTACATCCAAATAACAATAATATCCAAATAATATTACTTGATCACACTAAACCAAATTATCGATTTAAGATCAACATTATCAATTTGAGTCACCGAGATCAACAAAATCATCAAATTATACTCACTAAACATCCATTTGGGATCTCTTAAATCTCTAAAATTTATCAAACTTGGTCATGAAGCTAAATATTTGAATTCTAATAAACTGCACAAAAATCTTTGAAAAATCATAACTTTCTACCTGTAACTCCGAATTGGACGATTCATAATTCGTTGGAAAGATATGTTCAACATCTATTTCTGTTTGTGAAATACATGTTTCCCATAAATGACTCTATCATAGTCAAAAATATGATTTAACGTCCATGTATATAATCAACCTAAAAATAACCTTTTAATCCTAAAACCAATAAATCTAATTTGATCTTAAGAAATCCTTGGAGATCCATTGAAATCTAATCAAATAATCATCTAATTAAAATCAATCAAACCCTAACCCTAATACATCTACCTTCTTTCCCAATTAATCGATTGACACAATCATATCCTAACCAAAAATAAAATTGAAACACTAAACAACAAAAATCAATAGAGAAAGAGTTCTCTTCTTGTGGTACTCGACGGGTAGGGTTAGGTCATCACTACCCTTAATGCCTCATAAGAAATCTGATGCAAACCCTAAACCAAAATGTGCTATATTAAAGGGGTTTTTACCAAATTACAAAACAACCCCTCAAGTATTCCTTGTTTACAACGACGTCCTTATCCGATTTACAAAAAGAACCCTGTATGATTTACAGACTGATCCCTGAAGGCTATTAAAAGGTATTTTGGATTCGCAACCAGATCCCTGGGCCCAATAACTTAACACAAAATCCTAAAATTCTAATTTTTTAAACTGTGAATCTCACCAAATTTCAACCAAATACTTTTTGAGGTGGTAAAGATCTCCAAACAAATATAAAATAAATATTTCAACATTAATTTATAATTATTATAATTATAAATCAAATTGAACCCATTTAGGCCCACCACCAAAACTGAAAATAAATTAAATAACTTAATTTCAATTAAAATTTTCATTATATATTCAAAACAATATATAATGTTGAAAAATAGAGAAACATTACAATTTTGCACTAGCCAGCCCTCACCTACACCCCCCTGACTTCCAAACCCCCTTTGTCAAGTTGTCGAGGCAGAAAACGATTCCTGTTTTTCACCTTTGTGTGCGGCAAACCCGTGTCTCAGAACGGAGACTCCACAAACTCTCCCCGAAGGCGATCAAATCAAACTCCTACTTTTCCTGCTTTTTGAGAAAGCAAGTGGTGATCATAAACAAACCCCGTCTTTCTGAGAAGCTGTCGAGCGGCTCAGAAATGACTCTCCGGGCGGTGATCTGATCAGTCGCTAGACGGACCATGCCAGGACCAAGTTCGCAGAACCCCACACGAATTTACATACCGATAGTGTAACTCCTATGTACTTGTATATAGAGGGATTAAACCCTAAGTATAATACAAGGATTTCCATTATTTCATTCTTTATTTCTAACAATTATATTTCATAATTAATAAATATTTTCTCCTCCCTCTCGGTGAACATAGAAAACATTTGTCTAACCATGTATATAATTTTTTTTGTAGTTGTGTATTTCATTTTTCAAATACATTCGATTCGCGATATGATATTTTTCCAACAAATGGAACCAACCATGTGTTATACATATTTTTCTTGATATAAATGTGCATGACTTGAAATAGATCCATCACGATGATCTACTGCACATTGCCTACATTGTTAATTAAAAAGTCCAAATTAACTGATAAAATAAAACAAATAATGGGGGGCCGGGCACTGAGAATTCTCTCTCTTACTCTCTTTATGATGCAACGACATCAACCATTGACAAAGACATAAAATAAAGAGATTTTTATTAAATGTTGATGCAGCGACACCCGTAGGATTTCACCTTATGATGAATATTAAAAAAAATCAAGAAAACAGAATATCACATAAAATAAGACACAAATTAGCGTGGTTCAATATAATATGTCTACGTCTACGATTGAGAGCAGAAAACAATTCATTATAACAAACAATAGGAGTACAAAAGTGTGTCAATCTCTCTCATCCACCACTGTCCATTTCTGTGAGAGAAACAACCCTGGAACACTATCTCTCATAGAAAATAAAGTCTCTTGATTAACCGTAACAAGGAAAAGAATAAATATAACATGATATATTGAATCAAATATTACAACAATGAGCCTTTAAAAAAATTCAAATCAAGGCATTGCTTCCGAACGCCCATGTGATATCAGTGCATGACCTGTTCCCTCATGTTAAGTCTTCACGAATAGGCTTTTCATGCTAGAATACAAGACATCTTGCAATATTATCTAAGACTATAAGAATACTTGTTTAAATATAGCTAGAAGCTTTTCAATTTAATTAGAGGTTGTTTGCAAATCCATTCCTATTTGAAAATCCATTCGAACACGCTTTTGTTTTTACCTGAACATGTTTTCAACTCGTTGCTCTTTTAATGGTTTGTACATGTTATACATTTTGATTTCATTTAGTCATGTAGCAATCATTTACAAGGGGGAAAAATGGGTCTTTCCATAAAAAGTTTAGTTATGAATGATGGCCTTCCGATTCAGTAATTATTAGTTTTTTTGAACGGTGAGGAAACAACTTGTCTCTATGTAAACCCCTCCATTCTAGTAGAAGAAATAAAACTTAATGATGTATTCTTGAGTCTTTAGTTGGTTCGAGATCCTTGACATGCATGAATGCTTTATGGATAATTGATATGCTGATGTTTGAGGGTATATCGGACATGATAGGTTTTTGTTCCGAACATAATTTGTTACACCCCGGAGCGGCCGTCCGTGGATCGTACCAATATATATAAATATCAATTGATTAATACAAGAGGTCAATAATGACTCCAAGGGAAACATCAATGATCCAATATATGACATATCTGGTACAAAGCAATAATAATAGATAACTTATCAGAAAGTGTGAAAGTATAAAATGACATAAATCTGTAATCCAAAGTAATATTACAGATCCAATTAACATAATTATTGTCATGTGAGAGCCAAGTCTAGTCAAAATCAACTAAAAATAACGACATATGCCTCAAGCACGAGTACCATAACATATAGGTAAGAGGAATGCTGACGGTCTCACGCTCACATAATCAAAAGACCGGACGTTGCAACAACTACGGAATCCAACCTCATGGAACTCCTCCTTCAAGATCACTCAGCCCTTGGTGGAGGAACAATACACGAGGGGTAAGCTACAAGCTCATTGAATGGTAAGAAGCCACACACCGCATCTATATCACATTAATAGTACAATAATGGTTCCAACCAAGACATAGAATAACCTATAATAACATAACATCTCGCAATGACTGTAGATACCCCAATTTTGACTGTCCAAAAGGACAAAAATACTTCAAGTAAAACTTAGGAATGACCACATTTGGACATCTAGAAAGAAATTTCCTTTAGAAACCAAAACCGGAAACTCTAGTCCAAAACACTTAGAAAAATCTAGGACCTAGACATGGGCGGCTACTTGCGAGTAGCCGCCCCATACCAGGTGGCTAGTTACTAGCTGCCCCCCCGACCGACCCCAAACCGCCTTCCTGGATGGGACATAAAGCAAGCATGATTGCGACAAATTATCCCTTTTATCCGCCCCATCTCAGCTCGTTCAACTTTAGTAACCGACCCAAGCCACCGCTTGTCAGAGACGGGACATTTGACAGATTATGATGGGGGCGGCTATTTGCAAGTATCCGCCCCTTACTGGGAGGCTAGTTTCAACTAGCCGCCCCTCACCTAGACACTGTCAGGCCACAAAGATCTAATGGAAGGTCAAATCAAGCACCTTATTACCCATTTTGATCTATTGTCCAGTGGACACTCCCCTACACCCTTTTTACTATAAATAGGGGGGTCTCCGAACACTTGATATAACCCACAATCATATCATCCACAACAATACACATTCCCAAGCCATACTCACAAGCCCATACCCCCTCCCCCTACTTGAAACCCTAGAGAGAAAGAGAGAGAGAAGACCCATTTCCAAGCCAAATCTACTCTCCACAAACCTAGGTTAAACCTAGCTTAACCACTGCCAAACCCTAACCCATTCCCTACCTAGGTTCTACCCAAATAGAGCCAGATCCCAAACGGCTACTCAAAACCAGCTGCCCCCCACCAGGCGGCTAAACCCAACTAGCCGGCCCTTCCCCTAGCCCACCTAAGTCACAATTCTCCTTTAGTCAAGTTCCCGAAGTAGAAGAGGATCCCTATCTTCACCTCTATGTACGGCAAGCCCGTGTCTTAGAGCGAAGATCCCACAAACTCCCCCACGAAGGTGATCAAATCCACCCCCAACTTTTCCTGCTTTTTGAGAAAAGTTGGTGGCGATCACAACCACCCCTGAATCCTTCTGGGGACCCGTCGGCCGCTTAGCAAGGAATGAACAAACCCTCCCCCCCCCACCACCCTTCCAAGAGACGATCCGACCGAGCCTACCAAGGCATGCACCGGATCCGAGCCTCCGAAGAACCCCCACACACGTGGCGCCACCCGCCACCCCAAACCGGAAGGAAAGAGAGGAGGTCCTTTCCGGACCCCCCTCCCCCGAAATCTGATACCGACAATGACGTGCCCTCACTCTTGCCCATAGGGATGACAAGACTTTTGAAAGAAATCAATAAGCTAACGCCCTATATCATCCGGTAGCCCTCTTCTAGGTAGCCATCTTCTTGGTGGCCTTCCAACATCATGGCGACACCACGCAGGACAGCTCCGACGCTGGACAGTTTCAACGCACGATGATGTGTAAAAGAAACACTCTACACTCACAATATAACCCTTATAAATCCTCCACCATCGGTTAGCCATTACCGATACGCTATCGAATTCTCGTAAATTCCCATAAAGTTGCATCCCTCAGATGCGGGACGATTAACTATATTCACAATTGAATAA
Organism: Acorus gramineus; assembly: GCA_030737835.1. Classification (NCBI taxonomy): domain Eukaryota; kingdom Viridiplantae; phylum Streptophyta; class Magnoliopsida; order Acorales; family Acoraceae; genus Acorus; species Acorus gramineus. Next base: position 14,504,625 of record CM060850.1, read on the forward strand.
TGTCCTAGCATGACCCTCAAAGGCGGTTCCTACACACTCCTATAACTGATAGACAAGGTTTAATATTCAAGTATTTAGGATTAACATTCCATAATATATCAAAGCTAAGCATGGAATCATACAAACTTAATGATAAATAGCATACCACATATTTAACTAATCATGGAGCAAATTCGATACACGAACCACCTATGGCATACCATATTCTATGATACTAGATACATAAGATACAATATCATGCTAGCAATAGTTGTATAAAAATACGGTTATTTTATGCATGTATTATGATGTACAAACAAGTAATGGGTGCGATATAAGTTGTCCACGCAAAATACAAATTATAAATATATGTATGCATTATCTAATATGGTAAGTTATAATCATAATAATACGTCCATTTATACGAATACTACATAACTACAGCGCTCTAAGAATACACAGAGCACGGCTACATGTATTACGCGCTTCCTAAGTGGGTGGATCGAACCACTCACCGTTACCCGGATCGTCGCGAGTTCTGTCAACGAAAGCTGCAAAACACAACCAATGATGCTCAATTAAAATATGAAGTCTCCTGACACACATACAAGCCAACTTCATGAAGACACTAACTCTTGATGGTTCTCACATCATGCATAATAGCTATTTGACACACAATCAAGTAAAACTGGTACATCTACTACAACCAGCCTTAACCTTTAATCTCCAGATCACCAAATACACATCCAATAATTCTGAAGTAAATCATGCACGTTCTTTAACATGTTAGGATCATAATACGTGAAGAAATCATAATCTGATTTGACCTCTACATGGTCGAAATAAAATATTTCCAGAAACTGGTCATTTCCTATGCGAATCTGAACAGTCCATGCAAATCAGGTTCTAACTTACAACACAGATAATATTATAATACCAAATTTCATATATAGAATCTAGATATATGGATGATCATATTATATGAGAAGACAATCCTAAAAATATGTCTCTAAGTACTAGTTTTACAAGGATTGTTATGGGAGAGAAATCTGCCTTACTACAACACAAAACTCCCAACAACAAGAAAAGGGGAAAACACATACAATAGCACCTATGCATCCTTGCTGACCACCCAAAGCACTAGATAACAACACTCATACTTCATTGAAGCATAAACACAAACACCTACATGACACAAAGGGGAAACAAACATACCATGAGAAGAAGATGGGAAAAGGATGTACACATGGGATTACACCACCACCACCACTACCACAAGCAATCAAGTCATCACACATGCATTGCCATAACCACCACTAAATCAGCACCCTCATATAAGCCAAAACAACAGTGAGGTCAAAAGAATACCATGGAGAAGAAGAGGGAGTTGGGGGAAATACAAGGTTCACACACACTCACCATCCTTTTCACTCTTCCTTCATTTCCTTCTCTTCATCTTCATTTGCACCACCAAAATCACACACAAAAAGGGGGCTGACCTAGAGAGAATGAGAGGGGGGGGCAGAGAGAGAGAAAGAGAGAGAGAGATTAAACTCAATTTAGGGTTTTGAGAGTGTGAGATGGGGGCAAAAGAGGTACAAATGAGCTTGGTGTGATGAGTTAATGAGAGAGTATACTTAGACTTACACTCACCTCTAATAGAGACATTAAGAACCAAGAGTTGGAGAATGGGGTGATACTTGCCTAGAGTCACCACCCACCCAATCAAAGAACCAACCAAAACCCAATAACAGCTAAACACAGATACCATTTGGAACTGTATAATTTTTAAAACGATGTCAGAACACGATGAAAATTTACAGATAAATCAAAGTAAATACTAGGATCATCGATACGTGGTTATATTTTTAAATTGAGCGCCTAAACTTTTAAAAATAAATAAAATATGATATTAATCACTTAAAAGTGACACAAACATAACATAATTGCAGCAAATAAATAATCTTTTTAGTTTAGTAGGATATCATGAGAAATTGACCTAAATGAACTGCTGGGTAAGCTAGTTTTGTTGATTAATCATATCAAGATCATTAGTGCCGTTGTGGAGTCTAATAAAAAATTTCATCGAAAGGACATTCTATCATTTAGATCATGAATTCAGTGACCACACAGTAGCTGTGCTAGAAGACGTAGTGTTAATAGCGATAGCAACAGAAACATAGGGCGCAATAGAGTGACGCTGTCCTTTTCCTTTTGATCCATAACGCTTTTTAGGGTTGAAGCTTCCAACAGTCGACGATCAAGTGTTCAGGTTTCTTGCAATTATCACGGATGGACCTCTTTTAGGAAGAGCTTGAGAAGAAGCATGAGTAGTAGCCGCCAAGGCGCCCTCATAGTGGAAGATGGAGTGGACTTGTGCAAAGCAATAGTGCGAAGACGAGGCTCTTCAGAAACAATCTTAGAGATAGCTGATTCTAATCGCGTCAGTGGATCATGATGAATAAGTTGACCAATGAGAGCGGCAAACTTTGGATGAAGATCCATCAGGTATTTGATACAACTCACAATGATCATAGGATGCTTCTCGCTCTGCCAAAGTGGCCATTGGTTCAAGTTCAAGTGCATGAAGTTCCCTCAAGTTTGCTCTCATGTGTCCATATAGATCTTGAGCATATAGAGGTAGCCATTTGTGTCTCGATCAGAAATTGATATTCATGAGCACCGCTTTTCTCCACAAGGTGATCTCGAAGATGAGTCAACAACTCTGCTGATGACGTGAATGGAGCGATCAACAGATTTGACCACATATGAGAAGATGCGTCGGTGCAGCTTGCCCCAAGCAGCATAGGTTGGATCTTTTGAAGAAGGTTGCACAATAGAACCATAAATGTGACCAACAAGATCACATCGATCAAGAGTTCTCTGCACTGTAACAATCCAAGATTACCAATCTTCTGAAGAATTAAGAGGAAAGTCTATCAATTTCGGAAGCATGTCCTGAAGAGTCTCAAAACACGCCACCTAAGAGAGGGTAACCACCTAAGAGGGATTGGTCACCGTCACAGATGGTGTAGAAAGAGTACAGCTATCTTTGATTTCTGACATCGTTCAAAACCACCCGGATGAGAATCAGAACCAGATGAGGACGTGGAGAATGAAAAATCAAGCGAAATGGACTCCTAGAACACATTAATTAGACTTCCAAAGAGGAATTTAGGACCGATTTAGTGATCTGAATTCCCGACGAGGTCACCGGAGGGGGCAAATGGCTGCAAGGGTCGTCGGAGGATGGCCGAAGGGCTGTCGGATGTGCTGGAAGATGGCCAGAGGTGTCTGAGGCAGCCAGAGGCAGCCGGAGGTTGGCAATGATGGCCGGGGGCGGAGGGCGGCGGCCGGTGGTGGTGTGCGTTATCGGTGGTGGCATGCAAAGGCTGCAGAGGCGCATGGGGGCTCAAGTAGGGTGGCTCTAGGATGTGTAGGGACACTGGGGAGGTGTTCCAAACAGGATCTCGAGAGATCCAGGAGCACGTCAAGGAAAACGAGTGGGCGAGCTGGCATGCGTGCTAGCCAAACACGTGCGGGCAGTCCAACATGATCTCAGGAATCATAGTCCGCATGCGCGTGCGCTGGCAAAAGCACGTGGACGCGCTAGTGGGCGAGCAGGATCCCAAAAAATGTGGGATCACGGGTGCAGTGAGCAGGGGCGCTCAGACGTTGGCTCGGAGGGCAAGGGCATGGCAGGAGCACAATGCGGCAGGCAGGGGCACATCGCGGTGGGACAGGGCAGCGCAGGACAGGTGCACGGTGGCATGGGGAGGTGCCGGTCGGAGGTGTGCATGAGAGAGCAAAGTTGCACGAAGGGCGCAAGAGGACTGTTAGTGCCGTAGAGATATGTGCAGAGGTGTGCGAAACTGCGAGGAGACTCACAGAGATGAGGATTCAAAAAAAAAAATTAGGTTTTTGAGGTGAAGGCTCTGATACCATGTTATAATAAGAGAATGAGAATCCTTGTATTTCACTTAGGGTTTAATCCCTTTATATACAAGTACATATGAATTACATATGTAGCACATTACACATATTATGATATAACACATATAATCTAACAACTTTAATAACAATTTCAGTGGAAGACTGCAACCATACATCCTTCTTATCTTCTTATTTATGTTAATAAATAAAAATATCTTTTTCACATGTACCATTTTTTCAAAAAAAGAAATATACACACACTCCCATCCAATATTGGCACACACTAAACAAAAACATAAGTTTGACGTACGTCTGCAGGCTCATCATAGGAAAAAAAACTATATGAGGATCTGAATTCTGACCCCTCAAAGAAGAAACTGGGAGAGGATTGGAGCATCACAATCCTTCAAAAGCAAATCACTGCCAGAGTTATGAGGTGGACTCCCCCGGATCCAGGATGTAAAAAATCAAATTCTGATGGGTCCCTCTCGACTAACAGAGCGGGTTATGGGGCACTAGTGCGTAATGACCTTGGAGCTTTTCTTGTTGGTGTTGCAGTTCAGTCCCCCAAGGCATCCAACAACTTGCCAGAACTCAAAGAAATCCTTGCTAGGATGACCCATGCACAACAACTGAAAGCGCCAAAACTCTGGATTGAGGGAGATTCGAAAACAGCAATCACTTAGATTAATGAAAAGGGCTCTCCTTAGGTTGTTCTTCTGTAGGATGAGATTTCAACATGGTGAGGATGCAATGTAGCTAGTTCTACGTTTCCCTCTTATCCATGTTTAACTTCCTTCTATGGAAGTCAAATCTTTTTGTAAAGTTCCTTTACTTTTGTATACGTACGTGTAATTCTTCATAGTAGTACAAAATTTACATTTACCCTATAAAAAAAAATTACCAAACCAACTCTTGATTATTATATATTATTATACAACACCGACCTGGCCGACTTTATTATACGTACATACTTTATTACACATACATTATTCAACAATGGCCCAAGCAAGGTAACCAATGTTTTCCAGAGTCAGCCACAAACAGAGACCTCCCCACAAGCAAAATTCATTTCATGTCCTGAACAGCCTTGGATGTGAAAGAGTAAGGCTTGGCTTTTTCGCAATCCAAATTGTCACCGTAGCTCACACCAAGCATGTCGCAGTACCTCTTGTAGTATCCAATGCGGTCCTCTGCATCCGCATTAGGTCCTTGCCCGCACTCAGCAACACCATTGATGATGTTTGTGGTCGCTCCGAACCCCGCCAACCGCCCGGCCTCCTCATCCTCCTCCGACGGCGTCCAACCCCCTGTGATGGCGTCGTGGCATGACGGCATAGGTGGATTAGGCGTCATCCAGTACCAGAAGGCTGTGCCGAACGATATTTTCCCTTTCTTCGCGACCAACTCCGGGTGGTTGAGGAGGTCGACTCCTAAGGCCTCCCCCGCCTTACCGTACATGATGTTGCTGATCAAAATAGAGAAATTATTTTAGTATATCATATTTTCATCGATTTTTGTCAGTACTCAAAGGTCTATTTAAAAAAAAAATTAAAAATTAATTAGTTGCTGATCAAAATCGAGAAATTAATTAGTATATTAGATTCTTATCAATTTTTAAATGAGAAACTAATAAAGGTCTATTTAAGAAAAAATTTAGCAATTTGCCCCGCCTGACCGAACATGTAGGTTTTTTTTTTTTTAAATGATAGTTGAACCTTGTGGTCAAGCTGGTAGGCTATCTCTATCTGTTTGTCTAAGTCCCACATAAAATTCTTTTAAATTTTGTCAAACAAAAAACGTGATTTTTAACACAGCGTTAAGACTCAAGTCCAAGACCTACCTTTAACACAAATAGATCATAAACCATACACGTAGTTACTGATCAAAATTGAGAAATTAATTAGTATATCAGATTTTCATCAATTTTTATCAGTACTCAATGAGAAACTGATAAAAGTCTATTTAAGAGAAATTTTAGACATTTGTGTAACTTGTTTGTTTGGGTGTGATGAATTGAATTAAGTTGAATGATTTAATTATTGACACCCACTATTTGATTTTCATGGGTCCTCGGCCATAGTATTGCTTATTGGGTGCGCAGGGATATTCATCACTCGGTTCGCATTCATAGGCGTTGCTTCGTTCTTCCTTCTTACAGTAACCCCACGTGTAAGGTTCTTCTCGCCATCCACCTGTGCATAATATATATATAAATAAACCATTCATCAAAAACATGTAAAACAAAACAACAACAATAACAATATATATATATATATATATATATATATATATATGAAAAAAAGAAGATAAACCAAACTGATAATGGTGAATCGTGTTCTGAGGATCAGTTCAGCATTTATTTTATTTTCATTTTGCTATAACATCCAGAAAAATTATTTTTGAAATCCTTCGATTCCAATCCTCATTCATTTTTAGATATATATTTAAACTAATTTTTTTCATTTCATAGAATCTACTAGAACCAGATTCTTGTGAAAGAAGAATTCACCTTCTTAATTGGCCAGATTTATCAAACTGGCATTAAGAGTCAATTTAACATTAATTCTCATTCACGTTCTACTAAAACACTTTGGAAAATTATGTTTAGAATTATTTATTCATGTGCTAATTGCTGGATATCTAGGAAGAATGTAACAAAAAATAAAGGTTATAAAAAAAAACAATTTTTTGAGGTGTTATGTAGAAGAAGGACAATGAAAATGAACGTCAAACTCGCATGATTAATTAACAACCTCATACATATATGTATTAGGAATAAAGAGTTTGATTGGGTTAATGCAATAAGATTTGATGTAGTTAACAAATTCTGGTGAGATTTAAATCTTTCTGTTTATGAAAAAATAATATTAAGAAATGTAGTCTCTTGTGTATTTACATTTCTCTCCGTTCTCTTTTCTTCTCTCCATTGTATTATCTTTTATTTTAGATTTTAAATTTTCAACAAGACCTACTTACCAGTGGTTTGATGTGATGTCTGAGCAAGAAAAGCCGCGATCTCCCTCTTTCGTGTATCCTCATCACCGGTCGTCGCGAACCCTTCGAACGAGTTCCCGGAGACCAGGAAATCATCGTATTTGTAAAAGCCCCTGGCGGGGCAAATCGGGTCGTCACGGTGCTTCAACATTTCGTTGAACAATGACCGGTTGACGAGTGATCCGACTGCGCCGAAGCACGGGCCGCTCTGGCAGCCCGGACCGCAGTAAGCGTCATTGGTGCCGCAGAAACCCCATTGACTGCAGCAGAGGATATGAGAAGGGCAGAGTGCACCATTGGCTTCTCTTCCACATACGGGTGGTTCAGAGGAAACCAATATTGTGGTTGTTGTTAAGAAGAGAAAGATAGTGAGACTTATCAGTGTGTGAGATTTCATTGTTTTCAGTTTATGCAGTAAGGTATGGTGTGGTTGGTGGATCATTTTATAGAGGGGATTTGTGGCAACTGTTTTGCACGTTTATTTCAAGAAATGTATTTGAGTTGCGAATGTTTTGTCCATCTCCTTCTGCTTGCCACTTTTTTGTAATAAAAGATTGTACTTTATTAATAGAATATATATATATATATTTTTTTTAAATGATTAAAACATGTCCTATCATTTAAATTAAATGAGACCACAAATTACTAACGAAAATAGATATATAGTTTTCTTTTTCTTTTTCTTTCTCCCTCCCCCATAGAATGCATTTTGTGTTTTTTTTTTAATTCTTTGGGAAAACTGATTTCAATTTTTTTTTAATCAGATACTTTTATTGTACTTAAATTTTTTTAGTAAATAAAAACAACCCCACATTATAGTTCTTTTTTATAGGGTTTTCCGTTCAATGATGTTAGTATATGTGCATGTTAGTTAACAATATAATGTATGTAAGTTGAATTATTAACAATGTACATACATAACAATGTATATGGTTGACATAACAATATATTAAAAGATTGATAACAATATATATGGAATACCAAATAATTAACACTATACTTATATGGTTGATATGACAATGTAAAATGGATGAATATAATATACAATATACAAGTTAAAAATGTACACATATAGTGCATAACTATGTAAAAATTGTATTTCATAGGGCAGGAAACCGTAAAGAAGACAAAAAAAAAAACTAAAAAAAACATATAACCTCTAATTTAGGAGTGGTTTCATGTGGTAAAAAAAAAACCGAAGGGTTTAAAAGAAAAGAAAATGATATGTCCTTTCAACCACATCTACAGGTTACACAGGTTTTCTTTTTAAAATAATATACACTCATTTAACTACACAATGTTATTAAAAGTGAAGTATATACTGAGATATACTATTATAATTTTTTCTTTAAATAAATAAAAAAAATTAACTTTCATACACTGCGATAGTATAATACCACTATGTCACAGTGTATTACGTACGTCGCAGTGTATAAAAATTAAGGGTTGAAGGCATCTAAGTCCCTATAAATACTTATAAACCCATATAAATACTTAATTGTAAACTTAGGGTAGGACATACATGTTCCTGCAAACATAAAAAATGTCATATAAATCCCTACAATTAACTATTATTAACTCACCTAGGGTTAGAAGTAACTATGGTATACTTTGACTATTATACCCTCTAAAAATTTAAAAATCTCTCTATTGTGATGTTGAAGCTTTTGATTTTCGACACCTAGGGTTAGAATTTTTTTTTTTTTTTTTTTTTTTTTGCAAAGTCGTTGGAATGACTTTGTTTCTTGGTAAAGTAATCTGATGCATGTTTGGTTTGGGAATCAACAATGAATGATATGTTTTTCCTTTTGCGGGATTTGAAATTCAAATAATATATTATTGTTTTTTGAGATTTAGAATTCAGAATATGTTATTGAAGGTTCTATGAGCACCATTGGGATGTTTCATCCCTTCCATGGAGTTATGGGTTCATGACATTGTTAAAAGAGATGAGAAGAGGTTGAAGAAATGGAGAGGATTTAAAGAGAGGAAGGTTAAAAGAGACGAAAAGTGAAAATGGGCTCAAGGACAAATTGGTTATCTAAAATGACCTATATGTCTTTTTCAATGTTTTCGGGGATTTATATGGGTGTTTAATTTCATATGAATAAAATATTCTGAGAATATTCTATTAGATCGGATGAAAACTTAACTAAATGACTAAATTGACTAACCATAATAATTTAAAGGATGTGTATCTCCTACTATAAGTTTGCAAGGACTTATATGGGTTTATGCATGTTTACAGGGAATTAAATATCTTTAACCCAAAAATTAATTTTTTTTTCATATATTGTGATAATGTCGTACACATGTTGCGATGGTGCAATAGCTGTAGGTGACTGAGGACAGCCTTTGAACATAACACAAGGCCATAAAATGAATTGAGTCTATCATCACTCTAACCCCCGTTTGGGGTGGAACATAAGCAAAGAATAGGGAAGAATACAGGAGAATAACAAAAAAAAATCTGTATGTTTTAATGAACATTCATAGTTATGTCTGAATAAGTTAAGATAGCACCTGATAACTATTCTCATAAAGGACTGGAATTGCTTATCAGGGCTTATCTATGTCAATGGATAAAAATATCATTCTCTGTCAATTTAAAATATTTATCTCACCTAAAAATATGTGCACACATTCTAAAAACTGTCACACCTATCATATCACGCACACATCTCTCTTATTTCTAAACACAAATAATTTACGTAGGGGTACAATTGTCATTTAAAAAATCATAATTTTTTATTCATCTCTTATCTATCACTTATCTTTATTTTATCCAATGTGAACTAAACAACAAAAAGATCACTTTTACGTTTTCCAATGAAAATAACAGAAAGGGCAACCAAATAAAAATTTACCTATTCAGCATGTATTGTTATATATCTCAGTATAGTTATTCAAAATAAATAATCTTACGTATAAGGGTAAAAGAAACACATGCAATTAATTTGGCCTATTTTTCATACCAACATCTACTGTATGAGATGAAAATGACAGCTACTGTGTGGTCACGGAACTCACGATCGAAATGATAAAATGTCCTTTCGATCAAATTTTTATTAGACTCCACGACGGCATTGATGATATTATCATGATCTTGGTATCATTAATCAACAAAACTAGTTTAACCAGCAGTCCATTCAAGTCAATTTCTCATGATATCCTACTAAACTGAAAAGATTATTTATTTGCTGCAATTATGTTCAGGACAAAAACCTAGCTATCATGTTTGATATACCCTCAAACATCAACATATTAATTATCCATAAAATATTCCTACTTAACAAGGATCGTGAACCAACTAAAGACTCCACAATACATCAGAAATTTTATATCTTCAACTAGAATGAATGGCTACAGCTAGCTATTCCGGCCTTCTCCCCTACCTGTAGAATCATTTATTTTAATTGCTCAAAAAAATACTAGAATGAATGGGTTTACATATAGACAAGTTGTTTCCTCACCGTTCAAAAAATTAATAATTACTGAAATGAAAGGCCATTACTAAAATGAAATCAAAATGTATAAGCATGTACAAACCATTAAAAGGGCAAATTAAAAGTCGAAAACACATTTGTTTTTTTAGATCAGGTAAAAAAAAAGAGTGTTCGAATGGATTTGCAAACAGCCTCTAATTAAATTAAAAAGCTTGTAGCTGTATTTAAACGTATATTTTTATGGAGTTGGATAATGTTGCTAGATATCTTGTATTCTAATATGAAGATATACTTGTGAAGGCTCGACATGAGGGAACAGACCATGCACCGATATCACATGGGGTCCAAGGACAACGCCTTGATCTAAATTTTTTAAAAACATATTTTTGTAATTTTTTATTCAATGTATCATATTTTATTTATTTTTTTTCTTATTATGGTTAATCGGGAGACTTTAATTTTTTGGTGTTTTAGGATTGTTTCTCTCATATAAATGTACAGTGGTGGACGAGAGAGATTGACATATTTTTGTACTCCGATTATTTTATTACAGTGAATGGTTGTTTTCTAATCTCTTCAATTGACGTAGACATATTATATTGAACCACGTTAACCGGTGTCTTATTTTACGTGATATTTTTTGTTTTCTTGATTTTTTTTAAAATATTCATCGTAAGATCAAATCGTATGAGTTTCGCTGCATCAACATTTAATAAAAATCACTTTCTTTTCTGTCTCTGTCAATGGTCGATGTCTTTGTCAATGGTCGACGTCATTGCATCATAAAGAGAGGAAGGGAGAGAATACTCAGTGCGCAGGCCCCCATTATTTGCTTTATTTTATCAATTAATTTGGACTTTTTAAATTAACGGTGTAGGCAATGTGCGGTAGATTATCGTGAGGGACTGTTTCAAGTGACGCATATCTATATCAAGAAAACATGTGTAACACATGGTTGGTCCCATTTGTTGAAAAAATATCCTGCCGTGAATCTAATGTATTTGAAAACTGAAATACACAACCACAAAAAAGATATATACGTGGTTAGACAAATATTGTGTATGTTCACCGAGTGGGAGGTGAAAATA